>JAVANC010000021.1:27991354-28702076 GCA_033319125.1 Parnassius glacialis
CAGCTGAATATAGATCTCCCCCGAGGAATGTCACAAAACGCGATCCTGAGCCGCCTACAGCTCCACTAGATGGAGTGAAAACACGGTAAGATATCGGAAATCGATGGATTTGCCACTTTAATGATAAGTAAAATTTTCTATAGCTATGAGAACTTTTGTCATAATTTGCCGTTATTAACTGCCGTTGTAAGGTGACCTATGAGAAGATATGGGAGGGTGGATCCCCTTCCGCTATCACATGACACAACCATTATTTTCCTATTTATACATTTGCTTTACTAAGGTAAATAAAGGTTATGTTCCGTAAAAATTGATTCATCGATGCAATTTGTAAAGAATAAAACTTGCGCTTTAAAATCATATGAAAATTTAGTACTTTTCGAATTTTCAGTAAAATCATAACTTGATACACACTTGGCATGGCGGTTTTGTACATTTTTCCAAGTAAGAGGATCAACCAGGATTTTTACCCGTGTAAGTTTACGCAAAGGGATTTAAGCCGCTCTAGCCCGCAAGTTTACTGGTAAAATTTTACTACTGCTACTTTATTTGAAATATTCAAACAAGTTATTTATTGAAGTGGAAGTTGTACTTAACATATTCGATAAATGTTATACTTACGTGCCATTAATTAAGTTTTTTAATTTTATTTACTTCGTTTTTTTTTACAAATAGTTATTTAAAAAATATGCTACTGAAATAATAAGTCAAACATACAGGAACGTCGTTGAAACCTTAACACTATCCATCACCATCTCGAGACGGCTAAGCCGGGCTTTTTCTTTCTCACCGACACGCAGTTCTCTCTGGCATCTTATTTATCTTACCCAAAATACTTCATTTACGGTGGCAGTTTCAATAATTCTTACATCTCATTTTTATTACAACAAGCCCTTAGAACACCAGCTGACAAATGACAGACACTTTTTTAACATATGATTACAGAACTTAAGGCTAGGGTTTGTTTATTAAGAGGATAAAGGTTACTCTCAATATGATATATATATATATATATATATATATATATATATATATATATATATATATATATTCACCCCTTAAGGGTTGAATTTTTCTAAATTCTTCCTTAGTGGGTGTCTACGTCGAGAAAGGAGTCATCATTATCATAATGGTTCTACGCCCAACAAATTCACAGGAAATTGTGACTGTAGTAAAACGCATGGAAAATAAAAAAATTTGTGAATTCTAGAACATTAAATCTTTCCTTTGTACACGATATGCAAATTTACACCGCAAGTTAAAAATCCCTAATACCGATTTTGTAATTAAGTTGATAGGTGTTTTGCAAGGTTAGATACTCTATTTTTTTTATACATTCCATAATAAAAAAAACAGCGCTCGTTAATAACTTTGGACGTCGCCTCGGAAGTGCAATGAGCTATTGAAGAAACTCTAAATACTTTTATTTTTTACAAGTTAAATATGCTGATATAAATTCATGCAATAGGTGCGATTTGTAACCAATCAATTACAAAAGCGCTCTCTCTCTCTCTCTCTATATATATATATATATATATATATATATATATATATATATATATATATATATTTATATATAAATGTAATGATTTCTAATATTTACGCGAAGACTACACATTGAATGGAACAAATTTTTACGGATTTTATCGCGTTTAATTTAACTTTTTAATTACCGACGTTTCCAAAACCCAAACCCAAACCCAAGCATACCACTGTAAGACTTCAATCAATATAAATATAATATATAAATAAATCTTGTTTATACGTGGTAGGCGGCACTGAAAATTTCGGGAATCAAGGAAGGACACAACATTACTATTTAAAAATGTATTTATTGCTTTTCGAAGTATTCTCCGCGAAATTTGACACATTTTTCCATACGATGGAAGAAATCATTGAAGCAACCATTCCATTCGGAAGTTGGGGTTTCCAAAATGGCTGTTTTGTAGGCGTCCACAGCTTCTTCAGGTGATGAAAATCTCTGTCCACGCAATTTATTCTTTATTTTAGGGAAAGTATAGAAATCATTAGGGCTTACGTCGGGGCTAGATGGCGGATGGTCTAATAATTTTATGTTTTCTTGCTCTAAAAACTCTTTTGTTCTGTGTGCGGTGTGAGAACTCGTATTGTCGTGATGGCGGATGATGCGGAGGTTGCAGTTCTCTTTACGGAGTTCAGAAACAACCTGTGGCAAACAAATGCTAGCATACCATTCTGCATTAACCGTTCTTTGTCCCTCAAGAGGAATAGTCGTAACATGGCCGGTTTTGGAGACAATTGTGGCCACCATTTTTTTGCAACACTCCGTGAACGAACAATTTTTGTTGGCTTTAACTCATTTTCGAACACCCAAACTCGTGACTGGTTTTTTGTTTCGGGTTCGTATGCGTATATCCAGGATTCGTCATCTGATACGATGTTGTATACAGCATTTGAGGATCCTGCGTGGAATCTTTCGAGAGTTCTGACGCACCAAGTAACGCGAGCCGCTTTTTGCTCTTCACAGAGCGAATTCGGTATACATCGGGAAAAAACTTTTTTTCACCTAATTGTTCCTGCAAGATTATCTGTATTTGACTCATGCCAATGTCTAAAGTTGCTTGAATTTTGCGGTATGTCACATGTCAATCTTCCTCAATCAGCTTACGCACAGCATCAACGTTTTCTTGGGTGACTGCAGTTTTTGGACGACCTTGACGGGGATCATCACTGAGCTTGACACGTCCACGTTGAAATTCAGCAAACCAGCGATAACTTGTGGTTTTAGATTGGGCTTCATCACCAAATACAGAAATCATCCGGTTAATACGCTGTTTTTGTGTTAAACCACTTCGAAAGTCATAATAAATCATTGCTCTTGAATTTTCTCCAGTCAATTCCATTTTCTCAACGACTAAACAAGTTTGACAAAACCTTGCGACAAGACCGAGAATCTTTTTTTAAATAAATAAATGGTATTCGATTTTTAAAACCAAGGAGTTTTCAATTAAAAAGATTTTAATATGACAGGAACAGCGGAAATATTCCATTCCCGATACTTTTAGTGCAGCCTATGTAGAGCCATGCTGAAGGTATATTAGTAGTATAGTTGTAGCATGAATGGTTCGGCTCGACCGGGCAAGGACCACGCTCTCACAGAACACCAGCGTAAAATTGCAGCTGCTGTGTTTCGTATGGTGAGTGTAGAGAACCGGAGACCCAATTTACTGGAAAAGACGTATTCCATCTTAGTCCTAATGGGTGACGACGCATCTGCATTTTAATACTTTATTGAGGATAAATGTAGATATCTATGTGTCACAGCAACCATTTACCATCAGGTGGACTGCTTGCTCGTTTGTCACCTTATCCTATTAAAAAAAGTTAGATAATAAAATATTGCCATTTTTATAAAAATAAATATAAAACAGTAACATTACTACCAAAAATTTTCCCTCAGCATTTACGTAGTCGTATCGTTTCCTTTTAATATTTATTAAACTCTAACAGCCTTTACTTACTTTTATACTTACTTAAATTAACAACATTACTTAGAAACACTAGGCTGGGTAAGGTGGGCTTCTGAGGTTCGAGCCGATACCTTCGCACTAGTAATTTATAATATTTGGGTAACATAATTTTGATGGATTTTCCACCACCAATCTGTCGCCAGAGCCTTGTCCATCAATCAAATCAGCAGGCTGCAAAACTTACAGGTTAAGTTGACCTTTGTTATTAATATTGTGACTTAATACCTTTACTTCCAAAATTTTGAAACGAATATATGTATGTATGTCCCGTGTAGTGACGGAATAGATTACACACTACCCCATGTCTTCCCGTGGGTGTCGTAAGAGGCGACAGAGGGAAACTGAGGCAGAGGATGGGCAGCAGCATCTTTCTGATAATAGCAAAACAGCAATAAAAAAACTGCGGCTGCTAACCCGGTCGCCAAGCGTGGCAACTATGGCAATATACCCCCCATGAGAGTAACGAAGAGACGGCCCCCAGTCCCCGGCGGCCCCGCTATTCCTGGCTACGGTGGCGATCATGGTAACGGCGGGGCAGGGGGTGCTAAGAATCTCCGGTGGAGATTTAGTTGCCACCTACGACGACTCGACCTGGCAACTTATAACGCACGCACCCTGAGGACTGACGAGAATATCCTGGAGCTGAAAGAAGAGATGTACAAGTTGCGCTGGAATATCATAGGATTATCCGAGGTCCGAAGAGAGGGGGGGGGGGACACGGTAATCCTCGAATCCGGCAACTTGTTCTATCACCGGGAGGGCGACCATCTGTCCCAAGGAGGTGTCGGATTTATCGTCCACAAGTCTCTCGTTAACAACTTTGTAAAGATTGGGAGTATGCCGACGAGGGTTGCGTAACTTATACTCATATTCACCAAACGGTATTTGCTGAAGATCATACAGGTTTACGCACCAAACTCGGCACACCCCGATGAGGAGGTGGAGGAAATGTATGAGGATATCTCTAGAGCCATGCATTCCTCCAAAACCCATTATACGGTGTTAATGGGAGACTTTAACGCAAAACTAGGCACAAGAGAGAACGGTGAGCTAAAAGTAGGGAAATTCGGAATAGGCCAAGGGAACCCAAGGGGCCAGAAGCTGGCCGACTTCATGGAGAAAGAGGGACTCTTTATTATGAACTCTTTCTACCAAAAGCAGCCCCACAGGAAGTGGACCTGGTCGAGCCCCGACGGTTCGAAAAAAATGAGATTGACTTCATTATGATGACCAGACGACAACTGTTCATTGATGTCTTAGTGATCGCGAGGGTGAAAACCGGCAGCGATCACTGAATGGTAAGAGGCACTCTGAACCTAAACGTTAAGTTGGAAAGGTCATGTCTAATGAAGTCAACGCTCTGTCTCCTTAGTGCTCTAATCCAAAGTCCCGAAACCTTTCAGCTTGTACTACGAAAGTACGAAACCGTATTCAGTGCTTAGAATATTGCAATGCAGTGGACGATATGAATCACAAGCTCGTGGAAACTGCCCATGCGGTCGGAGCTAAGTTTTTCAAGACCCGCAGAAGTAGCAAACAAAAACTCTCCGATCACACTCTTAATCTCATGGCTGTTAGACGGGATATGAAGCTGCAGTCTTCAGTAGATTTGACAGCATACGGGCAACTGAACAAATAGATGGAGATCTGTCTGTTCTGTAGCCTGTGCATGCGGCGGGACGTGCGTAACTTTAATACTGTTCGTATTAAAGAAGCGATCGAGCGCAACCAGGGCTACAAAGTCTTTGCTAGAGATCTGTCTGCCAGAAAGAGCCAACTGTCGAAGCTGAAGATGGAGTGAGGCAGCGTCATATCCGGGACACCTGAGATTTTGAGTGAGATTGAGAGGTTCTATGGGCAGCTGTACACATCATCGTTGGAGCCACACGCAAGTGTGAGTAACGATCCAAGAGCTAGTCTTATCCGACATTAGAATGGCTCACCAGTACCTTAAAAACGGCAAGGCCCCAGGCGAGGATGGAATTACAGCTGAGCTTCTGAAAGCGGGTGTAAAACCGGTACTTGAAGTCCTTCAGAAACTCTTTAATTCCGTCTTCCCTGGTGGCATTACACCGGAGATGTGGAGCAGAAGTGCGTAGGACTTGTTCTTCAAGAAAGGCGACAACGCTCTCTTGAAGAACTTTAGATCGATTTCCCTTCTGAGCCTCATCTACGTGCTGTTTTCGAGAGTCATTACGAATCGTATCGCGCGCAGACTTTACGACTTCCAGCCGCCCAAACAAGCCGGTTTCCGAAAAGGCTTTAGCACCTTAGACCACATACATACCCTTCGGCAAATTGTACAGAAATCCGAGGAGTACGATTTGCCACTATGTCTGGCGTATGTGGACTATGAGAAAGCCTTTGATTCCGTCGAAATTTTGGCGGTGCTGCAGTCCCTTCAGTGGTGCAAAGTTGACTGTCGGTATATCGAAGTGTTAAAGTACTTGTAAAGTAGGGCTACGATGGCTATCCGAGTACAGAACCAGAGTACGAAACCTATCCAATTGCAAAGAGGTGTAAGACAGGGTGACGTCATATCCCCGAAACTCTTCACCGCTGCATTGGAAGACGTTTTCAAGCTTCTGGACTGGAAAGGATACGGTATTAACATCAATAGCGAGTACATCACTCACCTTCGATTTGCCGACGATATAGTCCTTATGGCAGAATCGCTGGAGGACCTAAGCACTATGCTCAATGACCTGAATAGTGTTTTCCAACATATAGGTCTTAAGATGAACATGGACAAAACAAAGATCAACTTTAACGTCCATGTAACACCTATGCTGGTAGTTGTTGGGAGCACTAAGCTCGAAGTTGTTGACGAGTATGTTTACCTGGGACTAATAGTCCGACTTGGTAAGTCCAACTTCGACCGAGAGATCAATCGACGGATTCAACGCGGTTGGGCAGCGTTCGGGAAATTACGGCACATCTTCTCGTCAGGTATACCTCAAAACTTGAAAACGGGACTGTACAACCAGTGCGTGTTGACAGTGATGACATATGGAACTGAGACGTAGTCCTTCACTGCTGGCCGGATGAGGGAGCTCAAGGTCGCTCAGCGAGCTATGGAGAGGGCTATGCTCAGAGTTTCTCTCCGTGATAAATTCAGAAATGAGGATATCCGCAGTAGAACAAGAGTGACCGATATAGCACAACGGATTAGTAAGCTGAAGTGGCAATGGACTTGCCATATAGCTCGAAGAACCGAAATCCGATGTAGAAAAAAGGTTCTCGAATAGTAGCCTCGTACCGGCAGGCGAAGTGTAGGGCATCCCCCCACTAGATGGAGTGATGACCTTTTAAGATATACAGGAAGTCGATGGATGCAGGTGGCTCAGAACGGTGCTTTGTGGCATTCTTTGGGGGAGGCCTATGTTCAGCAGTGGACTTGTGAAGGGTTGTGATGATGATGATGGTGATGTTTAGAAGAATGAACACATCAAATCAACTACGAGTAAATCATATTACAGAGACACGGTGCTATCTATTAACGAATATGTCAGCTCGACCGAGTAACAATCCTGCTGTGTTCCGTATTGTAAGTCAAAGGAATATCTTAGTCGTTGGGTTTGACAGTTTGACAAATGCTTTTTTATTCTTAATCGAGGATAGATGTGTCTGTGAGCCACTCATCAGTTGGACTGTGTGCTAATGTGTCATCCTTACTTCTATAAAAATACTATATTATGCAATTAACTCGCTATTTGAAATGTGGGAAACAATTTATGCGATATCAGGTCCCTACGGACGTATCCGAAATTTAATATTACTTGCGCCAAATTGTAATATACCCATCCGTAAATTAAAATATACCTACTGGTTATGGTAAAATTGTACTGATATGTATGTATGTATTATTTGAATAGAAAGTATTGATATCAGTGACGACTAAGTGACCTAGCTATCAAAGTGCCTAGATGCTATGCTGGGGATCCTGGATTATAATCTTAGCCTGAGCGAAGATTTCTGTCATTTGTGTTATGTTGTGATTGTTTCGTCTCCACTACATCCTAACTACCTCTTATGTTAATGTACTCGTATGTGCGTTACATCGGATGCGAGTAGACTAATACAAGTAAGTGCCTCTGTGTTTGCGATAAATATTGGCCATAATCATCATTGCAGTCTCAATCCTTGAGTTTTGCAATGATCTTTGACATATAATTTTAGAAATTTTAAAGAGCATAATTGAATGCTTGAAAACACTATTATCTTTTAAAATAGATAATATTTAAAATATATACGGACTCTGTATCCGGTAACATTCTCTTATGAAGTAAAAGACTTTCATTATACAGTACCGCTGTGTTGAAGGGTGGTAGAGAGCCTGTATAACTACAGACTGTGAGGCATTTCATCTTAGTTCGTAGAGGTGACAACGCGTGTATAGCCGTCTTTGTTTGAAGATGCCTGCAGGCATCTGCCTGCGTGTCTATCGACTGCAGTAACTACTTACCACCAGGTGGAATGTTACTTCTTTTGTCACATATTTTATTTTATGGCTGCAATTTTAAAACATTCATATTGTGTTTTTCTATCCAGTAGTAAATATTATTGCGTTAAATTTTTCAACTTAATTTTCCATGGAAGTTAATCCCCGGGGTTTTTTTTGGTGAATGTATTACTAAAATAAATAGCGTGGTCCGTTTAGCATTTGCGTAAGTTTATATATTGTGTGATATAAAATTATAGTATTTATGTTTTTTTGTCTTTAAATAGAATATAGTTAAATAGGTTTAGGGAAAAAAAAATAAGAATTTGGCGGACAATTCAGGCGATACAGAGTAGTAGTACTGCCTTTTTCATTAAAACCCGGAGCGATCCATAACGGTGTCCCAGGAGTTTAATATTTTAGTGTGAAATATTTAAAAATGTATGTTATCAAAAAATCTTTAATTACCAATTTTATCACACGTACGTGGTACTGAACCGTGTAGTGGCGGTGTAAGAAAATCCACTGCCCCATATCAACAAGCCAGGAGATTGGCAGCAGCGTCATCCTAATTACAACTAAATGTTACAAAATAATGTTGCCAGAAAAATTCCCCCTATGAAGCAATATATGCGGCAGCCCTACGTTCAACAGTGGACTTTTAATTAGCTGTATTTATTACGATGTGTGATAAGTATTCGCGGATTTCGTATTTTAATAATATAACCATTTGGCATTCGCAAAATCTTACCGTTATGAAATTGTACGCGTATGTGGTAATGTATGGAAATGGTTCTGCAGTAACAGTATCTCGTTAAAACGATTCAATGAATATTTAAGCTGTCGCAAAATCCACCTGCGTCTGATTAGGGAACGTTATAAATATCCATAGTACATTCTTAAGGAATTGTTTAACATACATTAGGTCTGTAATCAATACAGAATCAATGCGGTAAAACTAAAACAGATAAACCTAAAGGAATGGTTAAGTAATATGGATAAATATACTACAAATTACATACACAAGCTGCTCGTTAAATAATGGATAATCCAGGGGTCCTTGCAGGAGGCACCAAGGCCGCTCAGAAATAAATGTAAAAAATATATAGGTATTCAAAGAAGAATGGGAATTAGGATCCTTAATCAGATTAATTGATACTATGATTTTAAATTGAAAAGTCAACAATTGTTTCTTTTTCTAAGGATATTAACAAACGTTGAGGCTTGCTAACGCACATTACAGTTCAAAACCAGATGCTGCTATTTTATTTCAGAAAATCTGAAAATATTGGCGTACTCGTTTCTTATGACAAAGTTGAGTATTTATGTTGCAGATACAACAAGCTGGGTCGCCAACTACTAAAATAATATGCCTACTTTATGTTCACCTCATTTGCCCCTACTTCAGCCAAAGTACTTGACAGTTTGCTTATTAACATTCAGCTGGGTAAGCATGTGATGATGCACGACGCACAGATGTGATTTAGATTTGGAGTCTATTTACGGAAAGCGCTATATTGTGCCTTAAGCACACTTTCAAATATTACATGGTCAAGAAAGTCGCATTATACGTTGATACGCGTGTTTTCAAGTTGAGGAGCACTGGTTTGCCGGCAGGATATACATATATCACTGTTCCAGTTCTGATATAGGAACCAGATAAACCAGGTGCGATGAGATGAATGAAAAAAAAGTTTCTTGCTAGTTCCTCCCCAACAAAGATTTTTTTCTGAACCACTGGTAAAATAAAAAAAAAATACTTTCAAAAAGAATTACTTGTAATCGATTATATGTTATTCTTTTCGATATTACCTCGGACAAAAGTCAAGTCCTTATCTTTAAAGCAATTCAATCAGTTAGTCCAGATGGTACTACTTGGAAGGTTGTTGACAGCATTAAGTACATAGCTCGCGATATAACAAACGATCAAAAATATGACTTCAATATAGAGCGGTTTGTAGTTTCACAAACATATTATTATTGACATATAATTATTTAGTAGTAACTATATTAAGCGTAATGTCTTTGTTTGTCAACAAAGCTCTTTTGGACCTTGATCCAATCGATAAAATTTTACGCTACGCCAGATAACTTACACATAAAAAATATGTCATAATATTGATAACTGTGACAATAAATGACTATATTTCAAGCAAACGGTCATCTTCATTTTCATCAACATGTAAAGAGCCCAGGTGCATCATACCTATCAGTGCAACTTGTTGAAAACTCACCAGACTCTTAAGACTGATATTGAAATAGTGCATGGAATTACAGAATGGATTCTACAAGCCAGACATAAATCTCATAGAAAGGTGATGTGATGATGCCATCATTGTGATGCAAGGATTTTGGTGCTGCGTTCACCCACCTGCCTGCCTATCCCTTGATATCCCATTACATTGGCCATATCCTAGATTAGCAACTAATTCAAACCCGAAGGGTGACAATAAGGGACGCCGATTTTTTACGCGGTAGAGCCATGCTGCACCTATATTATGGTTGTAGCACGCATGAGTCGGATCGACCGGGGAAGGACCACGCTCTCACAGAATACCAGCGTAAAATTAAAAAGTTAAAAAGTAAAATTGTTTTATTGTATTTACGTTTTTGAAGCAGGTTTTTAATTTTAATTAAAAGTTAATTTTTGTATATAAAACTAGCTGTTCCCCGCGACTTCTCTCGCGTGTTATTTTGGGTTTTGATTTATTTGCGCGGAACCCTAATTCTTTTTCTAAAATAAAAGTAGTCTTAGTTTTTCCTTATAACATAAGCTATCTGCCAATGAAAGTCCCATCAAAATCGGTCCAGCCATTTCGTAGATTAGTCGGAACAAACAGGCAGATAGACAGACATACAGACAAAAATTTAAAAATTGTGTTTTTGTTATATATACCGTTTAAACTTTTATAGGCATTTAGTAAAAAGCTGTTATTTTGACATTATAAACAGACACTTCAATTTAATATATTTGTATTTGTATTGTATAGAATAGATATTTTTATCATGGAAATTGGTAGGCGGTAAGAAGTAAGATATGACTAATTGTCATCTTCGGAATTAGAAATGTTTTGCGGCATCTACACTGACGGCATGTGGTCCTTATATCTTTTACAGAATCGTCGGATTAATCAAAACTACTTTTACGGATTTTCTCACGTATTTACCTTAATTTTAATTTCCAACGTTTCTGGTGCTTTCCAGCAACCATGGTCACGGGGGAGGGGGGGGGGGGAGGAACTAAGATACTTGAGGTCCCGATGTCAGAGTTAACCCGGAGTACCTTCAGCTTTTTAATTATTACTTTAGGTTCGATCTGCGCAGAATGAACTTACTGTCTTGAAGTCTTGCAGTGGTATGCTTGACTTTAATCTTTATTTTATTAACTACAAGATCCCAAGCAGGTGGTAATAGCCAGCTTCCTTCTCTATTGAAAATTGGTTGTTTTTTAATTTTGTTCAGAATAAAACAAGGAAGATAAAGTAAAGCTCCTTAGAGTTATTAAAAGTAGCTATATTTCTGATACAATAATTATGGTAGGAACAATTAAGTTGCGTGCCCGTTAACATTTTTAACTATTTTTTTGTTTGTAACGTACGCACAATACTTATATTTGAAGGGCAACGTAAGTACAGACTACAATTATTTCAAAACAATTAGGCATCTATGGATTTTACAGTTCGTGTAGTGTTCGCGTAAACATAAGAAATCATTATGGTTTACTGTATTCTGCTTCTGAAATCATTATGGTTTACCTATTTTTACGCCATGCTCACTAACTTCTTGCCTTTGTTTTTAAACATGGCATTATTCAATGTGTAAAATAAAAAAAAATATATATATATATATAAATACTAAAGTAATGTAAGAGGAGAGCCGGTCAGATTCCTTGCGTTCGGAAACTATGTAATATCAAATAAAGAAAAATATTAGTTTATGAAATTGTTGTAAAACAGGGATGGTAATTTCAAAAATTCTAAAAGCCACTTATTTGGCCCAGTGAACTTTATGTAGTCCCCTGGAATTGTTTTATCCAGAAAGTATTAGAATTACAAACACGATAGATCAGATAGATAGATTATTACGTAAAAATGTCACTAATATAAAATAATTTAATGTCTGTAGTGGTAATTTATATGAAATAATTTTATATTTTTAGTAACAACTATCTGTTTGACCCTGAGCAGCACGAACTCTACGATACGTTAGTAATGTTGTTTCATTAACGTTGTGTCGCTTCCTATTTGATTTATAGAGTAAGTAGGTACTTCATTATACGGCCGGTTTTAAGAAGCATTTGTTAAAAGCCAGACTACTTTACCTACTGTTAACATTGTTTTAGTTGGTAGGTAGCATAAAAAAAGAGAAAATAGTTCTCGAAAAGTTATTTAAAGTATTCGAAATTCAACGACGTCTACCACTTAGTATTGTTTTCAAATAAGAGTGATTTATTTTTTATAGAATAGGGGGCAAACGAGCATGCGGCTCACCTGATAGTAAGTGACTACCGCCGCCCATGAACAACCACAACACCAGGGGAATTGCAGATGCGTTGCCGACCTTTTAGAAAGGTGTAAGCTCTTTTCTTGAAGGTTCCTAAGACGTATCGGTCCGGAAAATTCGCTGGTGGTAATTGATTCCACAAGGAAGTCGTGCGAGGGAGAAAACTTCTTCTAAATCGCACAGTGGTGGACCGCCAATCATCCAGATGGTATGGATGGTAAAGCGAATTTTGTCGCGATGTGCGATGATGAATTTGAGCAGCTGGAATTAGTCCGAACAATTCCTCAGAGCACTCCCCGTGATAGATGCGATCAAATATGCAAAGAGATGCAACATCTTTACGCAGTGCCAGTGTATCGACCCGATCAGAAAGAACTCGGTCGTCGACGATTCGAACCGCTCTGCGCTGGATGCGGTCAAGTGGAAGGAGCTCGCACTGGGGTGCCTCAGCCCAGAGATGAGAACAGTATTCCATGTGGGGCCGAACTTGCGCTTTGTAAAGTTGCAAGCGATGTGCCGGCATGAAATACTGTCTCGCTCTGTTGAGCACGCCAAGCTTTTCAGAGGCCAATTTGGCCTTCCCTTCCAGTGACCACGAAACTGCACACTATTCGATATGTCGACGCCAAGGATTCCGATACTGGCTGAGGCAGCAAGGGGAGTTCCTTGAAACTCAGGAGATACGACAAAGGGGTTCTTTTTAGCGGTAAACGCGCAAACTTGTGTCTTCTGGGGATTGAACTGGACTAGATTTAGTCGGCCCCAATCCGAGACTTTGTTAAGCAAAGACTCGACTTCAGACACAAGTTTGTCCCGGTACTCGGCGACGTTTTCCCGAGAAATATTGGCACGGTCGGTATATAAGGCATCACCAGTGCTGTCGTCTGCATAGCAATGAATGCTACCAGTTAGCAACATATCATTGATATGCAGGAGAAACAGCGTTGGTGATAGCACGCAACCTTGTGGAACACCAGCGTTGATAGGCTTTAAATCGGAGCATGCACCGTCTACTACGACCTTGATGCTCCGATCAGCAAGGAAACTGGTGATCCATTTGCACAATTTCTCGGGAAGCCCATAGGAAGGAAGTTTCGAAAGAAGCGCTTTGTGCCAGACCCGATCAAAGGCCTTCGCTACGTCCACACTAACGGCTAATGATTCCTCCTTGCACTCTACTGCCTCCACCCATCTATGATTTAAGTAGACTAAAAGATCACCAGCTGATCGACCCCGACGAAAACCATACTGGCGGTCACTAATCAGCTGGTGATCCTCAAGGTACCTCATGAGCTGGCAGTTTATAATGGCTTCCATTATTTTGGAGAACAAGGAGGTGATGGCGATAGGCCTGTAGTTGGACGGGTCTTAGCGGTCGCCTTTTTTAGGGATCGAGTGCACCAAAGTTGTCTTCCATGAGTTCGGGATTACGCCTTGGGAGTAGTAGTACCGGAAAAGATGCGTTAAAACCGGTGCTAACTCCGGAGCACACGTCTTCAGCACAATGGGAGGGACTCCATCGGGCCCACTCGACTTGCTGACGTCCAGGGAGAAGAGTGCTTTGCGGACCGAGCGCTGTGTAAATCGCACATCCGGCATGGAGCACTCACATCGCGGGATGTTCGGTGGTGTGTTCCCCCCGTCATCTAGAGTCGAGTTGGATGCAAAAAGAGAGCTCAACAGATCGGCTTTCTCCTTTGCGGCATGGGCCAGTGAGTCGTCTTCTCTGTCCAGAGATGGAAGAGATGGCTGACAGAAGTTCCCTTGGACAGCCTTGGCGAGAGACCAGAATGCATGGGTTCCCGAAGGAAGGCAAACCAGCTTCTCGCCAATTCTGCCGATGTGCTCAGACCTTGCCTTGGCAATGACGCTTTTGAAGGACCTGGAGGCGGAATTATACTTCTTTTTTAATGCGCTGGTGTTTACATCCCGAGACGTTGATGCGTCAGCCCAGGCCTGGTAGCACTCCTGCTTATAGCGTGATGCTATTTTACAGGAGCGACCAAACCATGGCTGGGATCTGCCTCTGATGTGCACCACAGAGGATGGAATTAAAAGTTCCATACCCTGAAGTACCACATCAGCAACAGAATCGGCAACAACGCTGGGATCTTCCAGCGAGAAGCAAACCCGCCCCCAAGGGTAGGATGCAAAAAAAGACCGCATCCCGTCCCATTCAGCTGACCTATAGTGCCAAACACGGCGGCAAGCTGTAGATCGCAACTGCGATTGGAGCGTGAGTGGCACCGTACTCCGGATCAGACAATGGTCCGAAGAGCCCAGAGGGGCATCGACGGAGACCTGATATTCGTCCGGATGAGAGGTCAGCAGAAGGTCCAACAGGGAAGGTACATGGTCTTCCACATCTGGGATCCGCGTAGGCGAAGTAATCAGTTGTGTTAGACCATATGCCAAAGTGTTAGATCATATGCTAAGGCAAAGTCATAGACAGATCTACCCGCATGATCGGTTAAACGAGAACCAAGCCATTCAGCGTGGTGGGCGTTGAAATCACCGAGTATCACGATCTCTGCGGATGGGACCTGTTGTAGCACGGAGTCTGCAGCCATTTGGACGTGGTCGATGAGTCAGTCTGTGTCGGCATTACCGCTATGGGACCTATAGAGGCACCCGTAGACGCGGGGATGGTCGTCGCTGTCTACGCGCAGCCATAGGATGGACAGGTCCGTACCTTCAAGACTGCCGAGGCGTCGAAAACAGTCCTCTCTGACATACACGCAAACTCCAGCCCGGGGCATAAACGAGTGTTCTAATTTGTACCCCGGGCAGGAAAGATACGAAGCATCAGCCGGAGAGGACACCTGTGTCTCGTTTAGAAAGAGCAAGGCCGGGATAGCTATCTCCAAATGGTAGTGGACGGCGTTAAGGTTTGAATGAAGTCCCCTGATATTGCAGAAATCCACAATAAGCGTGGCAGGGGTTGCCTTTGTCTTCTTGCTCCGCTTGCCCCGAGCAGGTTTCGTCTTGAGCGGAATTTCGCCCTCCCCAGAATACGCGGGGCAGCCTGAGCACCCACGCCCACGAGTGGAGTAGTTTGGTCGTGGATGCTGAGAGAGGGATTCTCCAAGGGTGCTGGTACCCTCCTGGGGTAGTCTTTTGTTTAATTCCACTACCATGTTGATGGGGGGGGGGGGTAATTGGGCCTCCGGCCACCAGCACTCATCAAGCGCAACGCAGAGGTAAACCTCTACTTCACGCTGGTATTCTATGAGGTCGTTCTCTTTTAATATTCAAAAGTTCTAATCTGGAATTGTTTGTTTGTAATTGCTGCATATGTATGTAAGTCTCCCAGATATAGAATTTTATTAAAATAAAGAAGTATGCTCATACCTATTTTATTTATTTATTTATTTTGCATAATGTGTGTATTTTACAGTTGTTATAAAAAATATAGTAAAACACATTAACCATTTATGGCGTACAAAATTATTTAATTTTATAAAAATTAAGTATTATGAAGTACATTATAAATTAAAATTCCAAAAAAATACATACATTGCATATTAAATAACAAAAAAAAATTGAAAGTGACCTAATGAACAAAAATATTGACTACTATTTGCATTATCATATCATTAATATTTATAATTTCATGTCATATTATAATATATAATTACCAATATATTATTATTTAAAAAAATTTAAAGATAATTATTTTTTTTCCAACAACTCGCTAACCGAATAAAAAGATTTAAATTTATCTTTATTGGAAAACGTTAGGTGTTAAAATAGACCACCTATCCGAACAGGCATACAAGCTAGCGATTCGTAGTGTAAATGTTTTGTAAAAGGTATTTCATAAGGTGAAAAATAATTCTGAGCTGTTTATCAAGAATAATTAGTCATTGATAAAATACCAAAAACAGTTTATTATCATAGAAATTGCTATGCACTGTGCATAAAAGTGTTTAACGCAATACCAAATATTATAAAATTACTACCAAGGAAGCGTTACGGGAACGAGTTGTAAAAGTGGTTAGACTTTTTAGCTCAGAATTATTTTTCACCTTATGAAATACTTTTTACAAAACATTTACACTACGAATCGCTAGCTTGTATGCCTGTTCGGATAGGTGGTCTATTTTAACACCTAACGTTTTCCAATAAAGATATCTTGCAAGATAAGCGGATTTAATAACGGAATTCGTACCATGTAGAAGCTTCTCCTTACTGACACACTGTCATTAGTAAATGGGTCAGGTACAAGCGCTGAAGCTTTTATTCAACCTGAAGTGCAAATAATTTTAGTTAGTACTATTTAAATATTGTATATTTTTAATTCTTCCGAGTGAAAAATAAATAGACAAATTCGAAATTTAAACAAATTTAAATATTATGCGATGTAACGTTGAGGATATTCACTAAGTTAACGGTGACCATTCAACATTATTGTTAATAGTTGACAATGAAGTGGCGATGTAAGAATATCCTATATATCCTTTATCCTTTAGTGGGTATAGTAAGAGGCAACAAAGCTTCGACCACCAAAACCAAAAGAAAAACTGCACAGTGGGTGTTTACTGATAGTCAGTTATCTTATTCTTTGTCTGATATATTGTCATCGGGAAATTTTCGGCATTAGTGGATATATGCATGTGTGGATATAGCACACAATTCGCGGTTCAAACAGGAATGTTACAATCGATAACTGGTTTACATCAATTCCTCTAGCAAAAAGCCTACAATTTGAGCCATATAAATTGACGATCATTGGAACACTTAGAGCAAATAAAAGAGAGATTTCTGAAGAATTAAAAAATAGCAGAATCAGACCAGTTAACTCTTCAATATTCTGTTACGACGGACCACTTACTTTGCTGTCCTTCAAGCCCAAGCCATCGAAAGTTATATACTTGTTATCGTCCTGCAATGAGAAGGGCACTATAAATACATTCTTTAAAAAAACCACACATGATAGAATTTTATAATTCTACTAAAGGTGGAGTAGATGTTTTCGATCAGTTGTGCTCTAATATGCCGAGTAGCCGAAAAACTAGTAGATGGCCAATGTCTATCTTCTACGGAATGATCAATATTGCTTCGATCAATAGCTACATTATACAGTCTCACAATTTATTAACAGTAGGACGAAAAATAGTTCCACGGAGGGACTTTATGAAAACACTTCATTTTCAATACGTAGAGCCTTGGCTAAAGGTCAGGCTGGCCAAAAGAACGATGCCAACCCAAGTAAAAGAAAAAATCAGAAGCGTTATTTCTTTGCAACTACCAACCACTAGTCAAGGCCTGCAGACATCAGACCAAGCTTTTATTGATGAAGAAGAGTCATCAACCTGTTCAAGGGGAGAAAACCGCAAAAGAAAGACATGTGGCAAATGTCACTACAATAAAGAGCGTATGACTAAAAGTATTTGCGTAAACTGTAAGGTGGCTCTATGTGGTGAACATAAAATTGATTTTTGTGTGACATGTGCCAAAAAGAAATAATTATTTTTATGTTATAATTACCTATTATGTTCCTAAGTGCCACCAAAAGACTGAATGTCATATTATATTTTTGTTGATTTTGCATGTTAAAACTGTTAATTAGAAAGAAATCTTTTTTATAGGTCTAAGAAAAGTTACTCTAGTTATAAAAGCAAATAAATAAGATCAATTCGCAAAACGTATTTTTATTGTCAATCCTATTAATCAATTTTACTGGACAACAACAGCTTGATTATGTTTACATTTCATGAAAAAAAATAGTTTTTCAAATATCCGTCGTTTCGGCGGATGGTTAGCTTAAATAGAGCACAGAAGGTTACACAACGTAACACAAAGGTAACACCAGAAGGTTAGCTATCTAGGGTTAAATCAACTGAAATGCGCGCTTTATAGTGCAAAACGAGAACTGCTCACTTTCATCAATATTATGTCCAGAAAAGAGATTTCTAACATGCCAAACATTTATATAGGTTTTCCTGTGTAACCGAAGTCATTTGCCAAAACAATAACTGCTTTTGCTCTACAAAATTGCTGTACAAATATATCTATAGTCCTTTATGTATACTTACTATGTGATTACAGTATTAAGGTCATTGGGGAAAACTATGTCTAATAAATATTTTGGTACGATTATTTTGCAAAAATATGTAAGAATATGCAAACTAATATAGCCTCTTTAACTTTATGTATAACTCTTGTCTCATCTGGTAGTGATGTTGACCTAGATTGTAAAATTTGAAGCACTATTGCCTTAAAATATCCAGATTGTACGAAATGTTGTTATATTGGAAATGTTCAAAAATTACAAACTGTGACGAATATTAACCTTAAAACATTAATGTTTTTTTTTTAAATCAGCTTTATGTTCTTTTGCGCGAGTTTAATAGATCTTTTTGTTTGGCGTATGGAAGAGAAACCACATTCACAATCAAGCTTGTATAGTCCTGCATCTTATAGAGGCTCTAATGCGATAATAAAATGGGTATAAATCAGGAAGTTATAGCAGGAATTGTATCTACTGGTGCTGGATATATCCAGCTTCATATTGTTGTTCATCCAGACATCCCACCGTACCTCTGCAATTATGAAAGCTGAAAGCCTCTGCTGTATGAAACACCGCGTGATAAAGTTGCCAAGGGTAGGAACAAACGGCGGAGCATCGTATGGTTGGGGCTAGGAAAGAATAGGTGGAGTATTTAAATCTCATCGAAAATATGTCGTCTGAAAGAATACCAATGATAGCCGTAATTGCAAATTAATGTTAAGTAAACGTTCATATATATATATATATATATATGGTTTATATTTACACATGTCTTCGAAATATATATATATAAATATTTCGAAGACATGTGAAGTTCGCCAACACGCATTGGGGTAGTGCGGCGGACATTTCCTTGCCTTGGGACGTAAATAGGCTGCAACTTTTTTTTTAACTTTAAACGATCATGCGGCACAAGTTACGATGCTTCCTCTAACGTTGCGACAATTGGTGTACAGCAAGTAAAGAAGTTCTGTAGTGTAGGTTGAAGAATTAATATTCTGTCACATATTCCCGATCAGAAAACAAAGGAATTGAGCCACCAGATCATGCCATTAAAGGTTCAACAGGTGAAAGGTGTCTGTCAGTCCATGGACATACTAACCGATGCCATCAACCGAGCTTGCTAACTTATAAATACTTGAATTGTATTACAGTTGGTGAAGTCTCCAGAAAAGAAAAACTTTATTGAAAGGAGCACTGTTTTACAGAGTGCAAACTCGCTCCAGACTTTGCAAGTGGGTTGCAAATATCAACTGTGCTCCGGTTACGATTTAAACAATGTGCCATCTATAAAAAATAGCAATAAAAACGTGCGAAAAGCTTCCCGAGAATTAGAAAGGGCTTTAAATGATAACATACATGACTAGTTTATAAATGTACCACAAATGTTCATATCTGGGTGCTAGTCAAGACGGAAAATATGAACCTCGTTCTCTAAAAGTGAAATTTCCATGATTCGATTATAACATGGACGCCGAAAAAGCAATCAAACAGAAAAAAATACTTTTGGTTGCTTAAATCTAACGTTTTCACAGTCAAGACTAAAAGCAAATGGTATTACCAAGTTCAGAGCCAATTACCAACTGGTAAAAATATGTGTATATTTGCCTATGGATAGGCGGCGGTAAAATTAAATTTGAATTCGTAAAAAGAGACGACCAGTTCTGGAAGGAAAATGTGGAGGGACTTTTCTTAAAATTCTACAATAAATACTTACCTTCTGAGCTAGATGAAACGGGAGATATACAAATCTAAGATATCATAGCTCACATACTAATAAAAACCTACCGATGAAATAACGTGTAAAAGCAAACATTTACATGATTTGTTTTTGTTTTTTTTTAAATAGTTTCCTTACTCACACATGCACATGTAATCGGTAAAACAACCGCAAACCTTCTCGTGCTCGTAGCGTTCTACACAAGTTTTTTAAATGCTAAATCCGCATGTCACTCTTAAATTCACAAATAATATAAACATTATTATCACGCCAAATGCGATTGCAAAGTTACTCCATCAGGCCCACTCAATTTGCTGACGTCCAGGGAGAAGAGTGCTTTGGGAGCGGAGCGTTGTGTAAACCGCACATTCGGCTTGGAGCATTTAAAACGCAGGATGGTCGGCGGTTCCCCCCGTCATCTAGAGTCCAGTTGGACGCAAAGAGAGAGCCTAACAGATCGGATTTCTCCTTTGCGGCATAGGCCAGTGAGTCGTTCTTTCTTTGTGCAGAGATGGAAGAGATGATTGACAGAAGTTTCCTTGGACATCTTTAGCGAGCAACCAGAATGCACGGGTTCCCGAAGGAAGGTGAACTAACTTCTGGCCAGTTCTGCCGATGTGCTCAGACCTTGCCTCGGCAATGACTCTTTTGAAGGACCTGGAGGCGGAATTATACTTATTTTTAAGAGCGCTGGTGCTTACATCTCGAGACGTTGATGCGTCAGCCCAGGCCCGGTAGCGCTTCTTCTTATAGCGCGATGCGATTTTACAGGAGCGACCAAACCATGGCTGGGATCTCCCTCCGAGGGGCACCACGGAGGATGGAACAAAAAGTTCCATATCCTGAAATACCACATCAGCAACAGAATCAGCTATAACGCTGGGATCTTCCGGCTAGAAGCAAACCCGCCGTCAAGGGTAGGATGGAGAAAAATTCCGCAGCCTATCCCAATCGGCCAACCTATAGTGCCAAACACGGCGGCAGCCTGCAGAATGCAACCGCGACGTTAGTGTGAGTGGCACTATACTCCGGACAAGACAATAGTCAGACGAATCTAAAGAAGCGTCGACGGAAACCTGATATCCGTCCGGGTGAGAGGTCAGCAGAAAGTTCAACAGGGAAGGTGCATGATCCTCTACGTCTGGAATCCACGTAGGCGAAGTAAGTAACTGTTTAAGACCATATACCAAAGCTAAGTTATAAACAGATCTCCCCGCATGATCGGTTGAACGTGAACAAAACCATTAGGCGTGGTGGGCGTTAAAATCGACAAGGATCACGATCTCTGCGGATCGGATCTGCTGTAACAAGGAATCTGTACCCATTTGGACGTGGTCGATGAGTCGGTCTGTGTCGACATTATCGCTCTGGGACCTATAGAGGCACCAGTGGACGCGCGGATGGTCGTCGCTGTCTACGCGTAGCCAAAGGAGGGATACGTTCGTACCTTCAAGACTGCTGAGGCGTCGAGAACAGATGTCCTCTCTGACGTTTACGCAAACTCCAGCCCGGAGTTTAAAGGAGTGTACTAATTTGTACCCCGGGTAGGAGAGATAAGAAGTATCAGCCGGATAGGACACCTGAGTCTCGTTTAAAAAGAGCAAGGCCGGCTTCGCCGTCTCTAGATGGTAGGATTCTCTAGGGGTGCTGGTACCCCTGGGGTAGTCTTTTGTTTGATTACGCTACCATGTTGATGGGGTGGGGGGAATTGGAGTTCCAGCCACCTGCACTCACCAAGCGAAACGCAGTGGTAAACGTCTACTTCAAGCTGGTATTCTGTGACTTACCATCAGTTGAAACTGTGTGCTCGCTTGTCACCCTTATCCTATAAAAAAGACTGTTGAAAATTCTCCAACTCTTCCTACAAGCTAGAGAGCTCATTTTTTACGTTAAGACGTGTAAGTTGAGAGCAAACATTTTACGAGTAGAAGAGAGGCTGTGAGAGAGTTTTAGCTCTTCTACATATTCATTCATAGCCCCAGACGTCTCAAATATTATCACCTGATTTGCCAATAAAAATAGAAGACCTACATTTGTTTTATAATGTGTGCTATAAAATTGTGTGTTGTGCAATAAAGTCTGATTTACTCAACATATTTTATTTTGTGTCCCCCTCCAAAATTTCAGGCTGCGACCGCGCCTGTTCTGTTTTAACAAGTATCAAGTTTAATTAGGTATAATGTATAAAATATAGCGAAAAACTGTTTTAATGTGACCATGCATAAGTCAGCTAGCAATTCGAATATCTAACTTCTATCACGAAAAAATATAACTACGTCCTTAAAGCTTTGACATTGCAAGTAAAAATAAGAAACTAAGAATGAAAAAAGAAAACTTTTCAAAATTATATTAGTCATTATTCAAATAATTATTATAGCAAATAAACACGAAAAAAAATTAACAGCCAAAATTACATTAACAAAACACCAATAATCAACTACTTTTTCAATATTTTTTTTTATTCTGCATCCTTACTGATTTCATTTATTTGAAATAACTCCCCAATATGAGTAGAATAATAGGTTCAGTAGATATCTTTTGACTTATTTTTTAACCTATATATTTAATCACTATTATTCTTGCCTAATAATATTATCGAATTATAAAAATATTTATAATATTTAAAAATAACACTAGTCTGCAATGAAATTGCAGTGATGTCTGAAACACAGGTACTCAGCCTAGTTCAGGCAGGTAGCTAATATTATGCCATCGAAAACATAACTTGTAAAAATAGCCAAGTCTCGCAACTCAGTTTTTCTACCGTAAAAAGATGTGAGATCCCTGTAATACCAAGTCGGTTAATTTATTCAGTCCATAGATTGATACATAGATTGACTTGGCAATCGCACTAAACAATCTAATTTAATATAATATGTATTACTTGTGAGATATATTGTGTTTTTATGCGATTGCCAAGTCAATCTATGTATCAATCTATGGACTGAATAAATTAACCGACTTGGTATTACAGGGATCTCACATCTTTTTACGGTAGAAAAACTGAGTTGCGAGACTTGGCTATTTTTACAAGTTATGTTTTTGATGGCATCGCATTTCTTTTTGTAGATAGTTATATCTAGGTAGCAATTTATACCTATTATTCCATTATACATATATAGGTTCACTGATTCATTCACTGCAAATGTAACTTTGTAATACTATATGTTTATATGCGATTACAAAGTTATTTATGCAGTTGGTATATCTCGAAAACTGGACCGAAATTGTAAAATATTTTAATTTTTCCTTGATTTATATATCAAAACAATAATTGTATTCCAAATTTGAAGCTTCTACGTCTGCTAGAAGTTCCTTAGAGTTTTGATGATCGGTCAGTCAGTGAGTGACAAAATTAAGAAATTTTTACTAGTTATAATTCTTAAGCTACTGGCTCAAATTTAATGAAATTTGAAATATACTGAGTTTATACAATGCCTACTTGGTTAGTAAAAATTCAAGCTTCTTGTTTTATCCATAACGATGTTATAGGGTTTCGGAAATGGCCTGAACTGCTTCGAGAAAAGGATGGTACGGCCGTGCCGCTTTTTTGCTCGACTTGGCGGGGGCACTGCCGTGCCCCCAGATAAACTTGACTTTTCTATTTTTCTTTTGTAGATTCTATATTATTAAGCTACACATAGTTTTAATTTTATCATAGCATGTTATTTTTGTTAGACTTATTGTTACTTTATTTAATTTTAATCATATTTATTCCTGTATGTAAACATGTGTAATTGGAAATGAAATAAATATTTATTATTATTATTATTAAATTCTTTAAAAACATGATATCGATGTAAAGATTTTAACGTGAATTCTGAATATTTTTTGTCAGGTGAATTTTTTTCTAATGATTTCAATTACTTAAAAATCCATGTACATTGTGATATGTTTATGCAAAAGATATCGCTCTTTAAATCTACTATATTCGTTACCGGATATATAAATGATTAAATATAATATAAACATAAAATCATTTTAGCTAATAGAAAACAAGGAAAAATAATGACCGCTTAACTGTATTTTACACAAATGCATTTTAAAAGCAACATACAAGGACGGTGAAGGTATCTTGAAACAAAATTTCGGCATATTTGGTTTCAAGCACCATTGACACTAAATTTATAAAATGAATTTTCGTATGCGCGCAAATATGAAAGCTAACAAAGAATGTTAAACGTTTGCCTGTTAAAATATATCGATGACTAATGGCGGATAAACCATCCAGAAAATGTAGAATCCAAATTCTACAGACTAGTGATTTAAGCCAGTGTGTATTATTATGTACTGTTGTATGTAAATATTGTAGTATTGTTATATGTAAATTATTGTTATATGTTAAATATTGTAGTATTGTATTATGTTAAATATTTATACGTTTTATATGTATATGTGTATTCAGAAAGTTTAAATATTGGCTATAAAGCATTCCAACTTAGTCCCTAGAAGTGACAAAACTTCTGTAATGTTTGAAGTTGATTGTAGGTCTCGGGCTTTCTAAGTTAATATTTTCTATAAAGCTGAATTGACAAACGAACTTATAATCCACCTGATGGTAAGTGGCTTCTGCCGTCCGTGGAATGTGCAGCCAATATCAAACAAAGAAGGCTATGGATGCATTGCCACCTTTGAGGGCTAAGATATAATGCTCACAGCCTGTAACTACACTGGCTCTTTATAGCCCTCAGCCAAGAATACTGCAGGGAAAGCACTGTAATTTAGTGGAAAAAACAAGTGAGAGGGTAATTCCTACCCAAATGGACCCCTAGGTAGAAAAATAGTCCTTCCACTTAGTTTGATAACAAGATATTGCAATTTTTGAAAAACAAATATAAACAGTGACATTAGTGTCAAAAATTAGCCCTCAGCATATAGTCGCATCGTCTCCTTTTAATATTTATTAAACTCCAACCGCCTTAAATTACTTTTATACTTATTTAAACAGCATTACTTAGAAGCACTAGGCTGGGTAAGGTGGGCTCCTGAGTTTCGAGCCGATACCTTCGCACTGGTAATCTGTAAAATTTGGGTAACACAATTTTGATGGATTTTCCACCGTCAATCTGTCGCCAGAGCCTTATCTATCAAATCAGCGGGTTGCAAATACAGGTGAAGTTATATTGTGACTTAATAACTTTACTAAACTATTAGATCAAAGTTTGTTGACTTTCAACAAATTTTTGTAATCAATATATGTATATAAGAAAGAACACATAAAGTCAACTACGAGTATATCATATTACAGAGACACGGTGCTGTCTATTACGAGTATATTAATATGTTCATGCGGGTAAGCACCACGTCGCATAGAACATTAGCGGGAAATAGCAGTACAATGCTACTGTGTTTTGTATGGTTAGTCAAAGGAGTATCTTAGTCAGTATCGTAGTCTGTCTGTGGGGTGACATATGCATTTTGATTATTAATCGAGGATAGATGTGTCTGTGAGTTACAACACACTATCAGTTGCACTGTGAGCTAGTTTGTCATCTTTACTTCTATCAAAATACAATATTATGCAATTAACTGGCTATTTTTCATTATTGTGTCAAATGTTCGTAAAATATGGGAAACAGTTAGTGCGATATCAGGTCCCGACGGACGTATACGAAATTTAATATTACTCGTGCAAAAGTGAAATATATCCATTCGCAAATTAAAAATATACCTGCTGGATATAGTTAAATTGAACTGACATATAGTATTGGAACAAAAAGTATTGCTATCAGTGACGACTAAGTGACCCATTGATGAATGTTCCTAAGTGATATGTTGAGAATCCTGGATTCTAATGTTAGCCTGAGTGAAGATCCTACATAAGTCAGTTTCGGTGTTTGCGATAGAACTGACAGAAAATTTGCCATAATGACGGCAACATTGCGGTCTCTATACATTTGTTTGACAATAATCTTTAAATCCTTTTCCTATAGGATTCCTTTTCTGTCGGTGTAGTTATCATCTTCTTATCTTTTACTGCCGTCAAATGGTACCGCTGTGTTGAAGGGTATAGAGAGAAGGGTATAGGGTATTGTGAGGAATTCTATCTTAGTTCTTAGAGGTGACAACGCATCTATAGTCTTCTTCGTTTGAAGATACCTGCAGGCATATGTCTGCTTGTCCATCAACTGCACCACTTACCAACTTACCAACAGGTGGAGTGTGAGTTATTCTCATATTTTATGTTATGGCTGCAATTTTAAAACATTAATTTTGTGTTTTTCTATCTAACAAAAAATATTCTTCGTTAAATTTTTCAACATCATTTTCCATAGAAAATAACTCACTGGGGTTTTTTGGTGAATGTTTTACCAAAATAAAGAAGCATGATACATTTAGCATTTGCGTTAGTTTATATATTTATATGTGTGATAAAAATGATAGTTTTTATAGTTTTTGGTTTCAAATAGAATTCAAGCTTGTTGAGATGTCTAGCCTAGCATTAGGTGGCCTTATACAAAAATATTTTTTCAAATAAGACTGGTAGTTACAGAGATTAGCGTATTAAAGCAAATAAAAAAACGAAAAATATAACTTCCGCTTTATTATATTAGTATCGATTTTTATCCTAAGATTTAAACAAGTTTAAATTGAGGCTGATTAAACTTTCAGTCCTTTTTTGAATGTATTTTCAACTATTATACTAGTATTACACTGTATTAAAAATGTACGCATAAAGAAATTCAGCAGCAAAAAAGACAAGCAAAAAGGAAAGCATTTATAAATATTATAAAATGGGCGTACAATAACATTAAAAGGAAAAAGTTTTTTTTAAAGTAAAAGTAAATAAGTCTCTGATGAGAGGAGAGAGCTATAAGCTCTCTCCTTGGACGTGGGGGAACATGAGGCAGGATATACTATTTTACTCTAATGGCAAGCGGATGACAGGCAATTTGAGTTTTATATGATTATATTCGAACTATCCAAAGTAAATATAATAATGAAATTTACCTTTAACTGTTTATCGAGTCGCTAGATTGAAAAAAAATATTGTATAAGTTCTATAGAAAATTGTGAGATTGGGAAATATACGCGAAAAAAGTACGCATTAATATTATTATGTTAAATTCTTTACTTTATATTAAAATCAATGCACTATATTATATAGATCCGACCATCTATGTATTTGATCATTCATTATTGGCAACTGGAATAGGTAATCACAAGTTTTATCTTAAATATCTCGGGCATATCGTGACCTCTGACCTGAGGGACGATGCGGACATCGATAGGAAGCGGAGGGCGTTGCATGTGAGGGCCAATATGATCGCCCGCAGGTTTGCTGGTTGCTCGGGGGTCGTCAAAATTACTCCTTTTAGAGTATTTTGTACGATCCTGTACACGGCCAGCCTATAGGTGTCATATACCATATACCCAAAAGCAGTACAACGCACTCCGTGTGCAATATAATAATGCGTTCAGGGTGCTGTTGGGGCTGCCTCGGCACTGCAGCGCGTCAGAGATGTTCGCCGACGCCCGTGTCGACTGTCTCTACACAACGATGCGAAAGCGGTGCACATCTTTGGGACGCAGACTACGGACCACCTCCAACACCATCTTTAGCGTATTTGATAACAGGTTTGATTGTCAGTACATTACACATACATTTTTTATATGATTAGTGTAAAGACAAACAAACAAATGACTCAAAGGCAGGCATATTATTGATCTTTTATATTTAACAAGTATAAAAAGGCCAGCGTGGGCTTAGCCCACTCCACACATGTTATCTTTAAAATCAGTACAAATACTAAAAGTAAATAAGATATTATATGCGTTTCGGTCTAGTCTCGTCTTAGCGAGCGATCCAGGCAGCCAAAGACAGGCATATTATTGATCTTTTATATTTAATGATGTAAATTTGTTAATAAGGGTTTTAAGTCTGGTCAATAATTTTATTTTAATGCAATTCAATTTTATTTTAATTTATTTCATATGTAATTCAAAATTTAAATTTGATTTCAAATGTAGTACTGGAACTATGATCTGATGGAATTGAAATAAATAATAATTATTATATGAATAAAATTGTTCTAAAACTTATACGGTAATATTTGGTATTATAATAAAATCTAGCTTACTTTAAACCCTATAAATATTTTTTTATAATATAACGTTAATATAAATAAAACTAAGTTCAAAAACAACAAACTATACTATACTATACGACAGCACAAAATTTAATTTCAAAATTCAGAAATTGCTAGGTTCGACCTAGTGTTACAAAGAATTAGAGCCCCTGTAATTGAGGGGATTTCAAGAAAGAAATAAAAAAACATTAAAGGAGATCCTTTTAATATTTTTTTTATAGAATAAGGGTGACGAACGAGCACACAATCCACCCGATGGTAAGTGGTTGCTGTGGCCCATAGACATTTACATCTATCTTCGTTTGCGAATAAAATGCACTTAGATGGAATGCCTTTTTTCCAGTTCAAAGGGTCTCCGGTTCTATTAATTCACCATACAAAACACAGTAGAAGAGCGTGGTTCTTCCCCGGTCGAGCCGACCCATTCATGCTACAACTATACTATTAATATAGCTGTAGCATGGCTCCATCATATATGTTTTTTAAATGTAATAAATCGATCTTTTAAATGGATTCTAATACACTCGAAAGGAGTGGATTAAGCTATATATCAAGCACAAGGTTGCAAATAGAATGTCGTTTAAATACTAACATTAAAAAGTTCATCGCCTTTTATCGCCCCTTATGAGTGAAATGATTCTTCAAATATAAAAGGGACCATCTTTGTAGTATACTCTATTTGATTAAATAAGAATCTTTAAAATCTGTTCTTAAGTGGCAAAGATACATAGACAAAAATGTAATCCAACTGAAAACCTCTTTTTTTAAAGTCTGCTGATAATCTACATCAATGCGAAATAACTACAATAGCTGACGGCAGGAGGGGTCGGTTTCATTATTTAAATATTTCAGTAAAGTGGTACGGTGTCTTATTATTCGGCAGTTAATTCATTATGATGATGTAAATAATGCGCTATCGAAATTGGTACATTGGTTTAACGGCAACAATATGCTTTTAAACGGCAATAAGACAAAGTCTATTAAACTTACAAAACTAATGTAAAACATTTGAATACCAATGTGCTGTTAAATAGGGAGGAGTTGAGTCTTGCGGATACCACTGTTTTTCTTGGTATTACTATTGACGCGAAACTTCAATGGGGCCCCCATATATCTAAATTAGCAAGGAGACTTAGTTCTGCAGCATATGCTGTAAGAAAGATTAGAAGTCTCATAGATGTTGAGACAGCTAGATTAGTGTATCTTAGTTACTTTTATAGCGTAATGACTTACGGAACTTTGCTATGGGGTAACGCGACTGATATTAAGTCCCTTACAGAAAAATTTAAAGAAATAAACATATTAACTTTGGCATCCCATTATATTTATGATATTGTAATGTATGTGCATATAAACATAAATAGCTTAATAAGAATGGCGAATGGCTTGGTTCACGTTTAACCGATCATGCGGGGAGATCTGTTTATGACTTTGCCTTGGCATATGGTCTGACACAACTGGTTAATTCGCCTACGCGGATTCCAGATGTGGAGGATCATAAACCTTCCCTGTTGGACCTTCTGCTGACCTCTCATCCGGACGGATATCAGGTTTCCGTCGATGCCCCTCTCGGCTCTTCGGACCACTGTCTGATCCGGAGTACGGTGCCACTCACGCTCCCTTCGCGGTTGCGTTCTGCAGGTTGCCGCCGTGTTTGGCATTACAGGTCAGTGGATTGAGACGGAATGGGGTCTTTCTTTCCATCCTACCCATGGGGGCGGGTTTGCTTCTCGCCGGATGATCCCAGCGCTGTTGCTGACTCTGTCACTGATGTGGTGCTACAGGGAATGGAACTATTTATTCCATCATCTGTGGTACCCATCGGAGGCAGATCTCAGCCTTGGTTTGGTCGCTCCTGTAAAACTGCATTACGCAGTAAGCAGGAGTGTTATCAAGCCTGGGCTGCGGCTTTGGCGACTCGGGATGTAAACACCAGCATACTTAAAAAGAAGTATAACTTCGCTTCCAGGTCCTTCAAAAGAGTTATTACCAAGGCAAAGTCAGAGGACATAGGCAGAATTGGCGAAAAACTAGTTCGCCTTCCTTCGGGAACCCGTGCATTCTGGTCTCTCGCCAAGGCTATCCAAGGGAATTTCTGTAAGCCATCACTACCATCTCTGCACAGGGAGGACGACTCACTGGCCCATGACGCAAAAGACAAAGCCGACCTTTTAGGCTCCCTTATTGCGTCCAACTTGACTCTTGATGACGGGGGGAAAACACCGCCGACCATCCCGCGGTGTGAGTGCTCCATGCCGGATGTGCTGTTCTCACAGCGCTCGGTTCGCAAAACACTTCTCTCCCTGGACATCCAGAAGTCGAGTGAGCCTGACGGGATCCCCCCAATTGTGCTGGGGACGTGTGCTCTGGAGTTGGCACCGGTCCTAACGCGTCTTTTCTGGTACTCCTACTCCAAAGGCGTAGTCCCAAATTCATGGAAGACAGCTTTTGTCCACCCGATCCCTAAAAAAAAGGCGACCGCTCAGACTCGTCCAATTATAGGCCTATCGCAATCACCTCCTTGTTCTCCAAAATAATGAAATCCATTATCAACTGCCAGCTCATCCGGTACCTTGAGGATCACCAGCTGATTAGTGACCGCCAATTCGGTTTTCGTCGGGGTCGATCAGCTGGTGATCTTCTGGTCTACCAGACCCATAGATGGGCGGAGGCAGTAGAGTCCAAGGGGGAGGCGTTGGCCGTTAGTCTGGACATTGCGAAGGCCTTCGATCGGGTTTGGCACAAAGCGCTTCTTTCGGAGCTCCCTTCCTATGGGCTTCCCGAGAAGTTGTGCAATTGGATCACCAGATTCCTTGCAGATCGGAGCATCAAGATCGTTGTAGACGGTGCATGTTCTGACTACAAGCCTATTAACGCTGGTGTTCCACAAGGCTGTGTGCTATCACCAACGCTGTTTCTTCTGCATATCAATGATATGTTGCTAACTGGTAACATTCATTGCTATGCGGATGACAGCACTCATGATGCTCTTTACACCGGCCGTGCTAATATTTCTCGGGGAAACGTCTCCGAGTACCGGAACAAACTTGTGTCTGAAGTCGAGTTTTTGCTGGACAAAGTCTCGAACTGGGGGCGACTAAATCTAGTTTAGTTTAATCCTCAGAAGACACAAGTTTGCGCGTTTACCGCTTAAAAGAACCCCTTTGTCGTATCTCCTCAGTTTCAAGGCACTCCCCTGGTTGCCTCAGCCAGTATCGGAATCCTCGGCGTCGACATATCGAGTGACGTGCAGTTTTGTGGTCACTTGGAAGAGAAGGCCAAATTGGCCTCTAAAAAGCTTGGCGTGCTCAGCAGAGCGGGACAGTATTTCATGCCGGCACACCGCCTGCAACTTTACAAGGCGCAGGTTCGGCCTCACATGGAATACTGTTCCCATCTCTGGGCAGGGGCTCCCCAGTGCCAGCTCCTTCCACTTGACCGCATCCAGCGCAGAGTGGCTCGAATCGTCGACCGAGTCCTTTCCGATCGGCTCGACTCATTGGCGCTGCGAAGAGATGTTGCATCTCTTTGCATTTTCTTTCGCATCTACCATGGGGAGTGCTCTGAGGAATTGTTCGCATTAATCCCAGCCGCCAAATTTCACGAATGCACATCGCGGCAGAACTCCCGATACCATCCACACCATCTGGATGATTGGCGGTCCATCACTGTGCGATTTAGAAGATGTTTTCTTCCTCGCACGACTTCCTTGTGGAATCGATTACCATCAGCGATTTTTCCGGACCGATACGACTTAGTGACCTTCAAGAAAAGAGCGTACTCCTTTTTAAAAGGCCGAAAACGCATCTGCAATTCCCTCCCTGGTGTTGCAGTTGTTCATGGGCGGCGGTAGTCACTTACCATCAGGTGAGCCGCATGCTCGTTTGCCCCCTCTCCTATAAAAAAAAGAAAAGAATAAGGATGTGCATACTTTTAACACTAGGAACAAACATAAGCTTGTAATGCCAGTTACTGGACTCCACACAATCAGTAATTAATTTATTGGGCAATGTATACGCTTTTACAACAAAATTCCAGACCCTTTTCAAAGTTTGTCAATAAACAAGTTTAAAAGTTTGATTAAAGAAAAACTGTACAAAAATGGTTATTATAATATCAAAGAATAAATGAATGAAAATAACCCCTGGGAATAAGGTGATCACCACCATGCTGGTTCTACGAAAATTCATTTCAAAATTGTATAAACAAAATTATTGTTAAGTGAAATTTGTTTAAAAATAAAGTCCCGGTGGGTTTCTTGCTGGTACTTACCAGGACAGAGGTATTTTCAGAACCCGTGGTAAATAAAAAATGACTTTCAATAAGTATTATGTAATAATCAATATTGAATAAAAAATAATTCTATTCTATTCATTATATGTCGACAAATTAAATATATTTAAAACGGTTTCACTGTCAAAACGTCGAGACATTCTGGATTTGCAACATTTATATAAAATATTGAGAAATAACTTAGATAGCCTTTTATTACTACGTAAATTTAATTTTTGTATCCCAAGTAGATCCTCGTAAATTCATTACTCCTCTTTTGCCGCCCCTTCATAGAACTGTACTAGGTTTTAATTCCCCACTATTGAGACTGCAGACTTAATAATATAGTAGATATTCACCACGACTCTTTTTAACGTTTTTCAGCACAAACTTTATCCAAATATTAACATTTCATTGTTCTATTTTTTTTGTATTAATTTATTTTAAAATGCTGTATTGTTTATTTTTAGCTATTTAACAACGACTTGTAGAAAATGCTGTGAACATTAAACATGCGGTGTTTACCTATTATTTAATGTGCACTTAGTTTATATTACTGTCTTAGAAGTAAGCATATGTATTAGTGTAACATTTGTTGGTAAACCAAAGAAATAAATAAAAAAAAGAAATATTTCAGCTAAAACTCTCGCAAGCATTCAACCTTCCTTGACATTAGACTCCAAATGGAGAAGGTAGCCTATTTTATAATTGACACCTACAAGAGTCAACCTCTCGGAGACAAGTGTCATATAAGAGAGGATTGAGATTCCTCCAAAACTCATCATTCAGTCTACGGTTAAAACAATAGCAAAGAAACTAGGTGTCCTTGCTAGGTGCTTGCCTAGCTATATTATTTATTATAGCACAGGTTTTATGAAGCTTGTCTTAGCGTTAAAATATTACTGCATTCATTTTGAAAAGTATGGCAACAATATAATTTTTTTACACATTCCATCTTAGTCCTCTGAGATGATAATATGAGTAAATCTTATTTATAAACCTCAACTATTTTTGTTTTGTTGATTGAATTTAACATAATCAGGACTGTCTGCCAATATTTAATAATATATAATATTATATAATTTGTCACATTAATGCTTTTAAGAATTTATTTATTTACAAATGAAATGGTTTACAATGAATATAATAAGCCCGAACAACAAAATTATCTTTGAAACCGAGATATTTAACAAATTCTTTTGGTATTAAGCTAACATTAAAGAAATAAAGCGGTTCTAAATAACGAGTCAAATTATTTCCATTACCTTTTTCAAAGAAAAATAATTTGCTGATTTTCAAAGGCAGTTATTATCTTGCTCAGATCAATTGAACAACCAGTTATTCGTACAATCTTTCTTTGATTTTTCCATAGGATTCTTAATTCCTTTGATACTTTTAAATAATTCGAGAATACACTTTTATAGGGTTAGGTCTTTATCACATGAAGGTACCGATTCACATAGAATAAATATATTAAGAAATTAATAATATGTGCTATTTTATGACCATGCATTTATTATTACCTCTGCTATAAAAATCTTTGGACCCGTCCCCAAGACGAATACTTTTTCTTGGTTTAGTTTTTATTATCTTTATGGCATTTATTAGTTTTTATATATCGGGGCACGGTAGTGCCCCCGCCAAGTCGAGCAAAAAAGCGGCACGGCCGTACCATCCTCTTCTCAAAGCAGTTCAGGCGATTTTCGAAATCCTTTTTTTTTATAGGATAAGGGTGACAAACGAGCACACAGTCCACGTGATGGTAAGTGGTTGCTGCGGCCCATAGACATCTACATCTATCCTCGTTTGCGAATCAAAATGCAGATGCGTTGTCACCCGTGAGGACTAAGATGGAGTGCCTCATTTCCAGTAAAAAGGGCCTCCGGCCACCTGCACTCACCAAGCGAAACGCAGAGGTAAACTTTACTTCACGCTGGTATTCTGTGAGGTCGTGGTACCACCCCGGTTCGAGCCGGCCCATCCTTGCGACAGCAAAAGCTGCCGCGTGGCTCTACCACTGTTAACCTATAACTTTGTTGTGGATAAAAGTAGAAGCCTAAATTTTCAGTTACCAAACATAAAACAATAAAAGATTTTTAATATTGATATGGTCACCATAAGATGTTGTTAGGTTAGCTAATTACGTAATAACTTACAATACAATACAATACAATACTCTTTATTGTACACCAAGAAAAGATAACAACATCAAAAATAAAAAATAACAACTATTGAGGGAAATACAAAGGGCGGTCTTATTGCTACATAGAAATCTCTTCCAGACAACCCAGAAGAAGAAATAAATACAAAATAAGAAAAAGAACAATGGTTAGGGTGCACTAAAATAAAAAATAAAAATAATAAAGACAAATAAAAATAAAATAAAGATACAAACTTATGTATTAAAAAGACAACATTCTTCAGGCAGATTAATGACTATAATTAAGAGGAGGAAGTGAGAGGGGCTAGAGAGACAAATAGTATTCTTTAATCTGTTTCTGGAACACATTTAAGGATTGAGCACTTCTAATTGACTGGGGTAAAGAGTTCCAAAGTCTTACTCCAAGAACAGAGAATGATTTGTCATAATAAGTCGAGGAGTGCACAGGACATTGGAGGGAAAGATTTTCTTTGGATCGTAAAGAAAAATTATGATAGGAGCTGAGAAATCTAAAACGTTCTTTTAGATAGGAAGGACTAGCTATATTAAATAAGACGCAGTAGAGAGCAGAAAGTATATGAGTATTTCGACGGAGACAGATTGGGAGCCACATGAGCTTAGTGCGGTATTCTGAGACATGGTCATATTTGCGAAGTCCAAATATGAATCGAATACAGAGATTTTGGAGGCGCTCACGCTTGTTAAGTTGCTCCTCGGTAATATCAAGGTAACAAATGTCAGCATAGTCGAGGATAGGGAGTAGTAAAGATTGTGCAAGCGTAATTTTGGTGGCAATGGGTAAAAAGTAATTAAGCCTCCGGAGTGAAGCCAAAGCTGCAAACATTTTACGGCTCACTGCATTAATTTGGGGAGCCCAAGAAAGACTTGAATCCAAAAGGATACCTAAATTTTTGACAACGTCATTATAAGGGATGGGAACTCCATTATATATATCGGGTTGTAGTTGACATTGTTTTATTTTGCAAATTATTCTTGAACTCCCAATGATTATGGCTTGGGATTTTAAAGGGTTCAGTGTTATCCCATAAGAACGACTTCAGTCGAGAATACATATATAACTTGAGGCAGAAGGACCCTTAAATAGGGACTGAATAAATTAACTGACTTGGTATTGCATGGATCTCACAACTTTTTACGGTAGAAGTACTGAGTTGTGAGACTTGGTTATTTTTACAAGTTATGTTTTTGATGGCATATGGTTTAGTTTACATTTTGTAAAATTAGGAAAATTTAGTTGAGAATAGAAATATTATTTTTGTCGTAAAAACTTACGATACTTACGTAAAATGAACATCAATAACGTACCAATACGAATGCTTAACTGCCCGTAAGTACCGCTGCCGCTTTGTCCTTCTTTCATCAATTTCCAATACAAGTGCTTTGAACTATAAGCTTTTGAAGATTGGGTATTTAGGAGAAATGGGATAAGATATTACCTTTTAAGAAGAAAGTAATGTAACGGTGCAAACATAATATATACATCAACACAATCTAGAGATATTTTAGTTACTCATTTATTGAAAAAAAAACAGTAGATAATTTCTAGAACCTGAAATGGTCTACGAGCATGAAGGTTGACTTCGTGAATTTTTCTTCTCGCAGTTTGATCGCTCCCAAGGATCTGGTATTAAGGCTGCTACTTTAAAACCAATTGTCTTTATTTTATTGACGTTATGGATGCAAGTGGCACAGGACCGTGTATTGTGACATTCCTTGGGCAAGGCCAATGTTCAGCAGTGGACGTGTGGTGGGTTGTTATGATGACTATGATGATGATGTACGTTTTAAAAAATCCGTTACTTTTTTCATTCATAGATTTATAACCAAGTTTAGTACTAGTAATAAGTAAAACCTTTACATTTCTGAGATGAACTCGTCGTATAGTTCAAAACTAAGTAAGTATGTACTAATAATTGACAGTTTTAAAAATCCTTGTAATATACCTATTTAATAAATATGGCGTTGTAGTGCACTAGCTATGCATTTAGAAGTATAGCTGCGGGCCGCAAATTTGATTCTCGCACGGAACAAATATTGCTATGGCCTATAAATAATTGTCCAGGGTCTGGATATTAATCCATGTATAATTTATGTTTTTATTTATAGAATTGGTGTGACAAACGAACATACAGTCCACCTGATGGTAAGTGGTTGTTGTGGCCCATAGACATCTACATCAATCTTCGTTTGCGAATTAAAATGCAGATGCGTTGTCAGCCGTGAGGATTAAGATAGAATGCCTGTTTTCCATTAAAATAGGTCTCTTGTTATCTATACCCACCATACGAAACACAGCAGCATTAAGCTGTTATTTTACGCTGGTATTCTGTGAGAGCGTGGTCTTTCCCCGGTCGAGCCGACCCATTCGTGATACAACTATACTATTAATATAGCTGCGGCATGGCTCTACCTCTGTTTAGTTAGTAGAGGGTTATAGATTTATACGGCTGATTTTTTCTAATAAAATAGAATAACATAAGATTAAGATTTGTTAAAAATTTACATCTGACTTAAAAGAAAATCATAATATAAAATTAAATAAGTCTATTGTAACGCTATAAGAGTTATTGAATCAGAGTAGTTCATGGCATGTGATATATTACAACTACAGCAGTTATGACAGATGATAGATCAAGTTGCAAGCTAGCGTATTGTATTGTTTCTTAAAAATAAAGTAATAACTTTTCTTGATTTAGTAATCTGTTGTGTTAAGCTTCTAATATATAATGTTTTCTTAAGTTATCCGTTTATGTACGGTAATAAAAAGATACGATATCCCAAATATATAATTAAAAAAAATCATCTAATAATGAAATTTCTTGGAAAAATTGAATAAAAATATAGTACTATAATTTGTATTATTTAATTTTGTGGTTATACTCTAAGGATGGGTATTGAGCCAGAAAATTTTGCGATTTCACCCTTGCGTCCCTAACGGAGATCGCGGCGCTGTAGCACGAGTAATTAGTTAGTAATTATTTGTGTACATGCTATATTTTTATGAAAATTTTAGGAAAAAAGGTAGCAGATATTCTGTTGCTGGTCTGAAACTGAAGCAGAAACTGAAACTGAACAGAAGAGCCAGCAAAAAATAAAAAGATAGATAAGCTGCACGAAGTAATTATTGAGTAATTATTTGTGTACATGCTATATATTTAGAAAAATAATAGGAAAAATCAATTTGTTTGATTATTAATCTATAATACTTTTTAGTTAAGTAAAATACTTAACTATGAAAAGTTATTCCTTGGTATTTGCTAACATTTCTTGAATTATTTGTGTAATATCTGAAACACAACATGGCACATTTTATCAAGATTTTTTTATACTATCAATACAGCATGTGTCAACTCACTAGCACCGAGCGAGCGACTGAGTAAAGTGCGGCACTATCACCGCAGTTGAATGGCACAACGTAACTTAATGCAGTATTGCCTCTAGTACGTAGTACATAACATCTCAATGAATGCGACACGTTTATTGTTTAGAAAAGATTCTATTACGTACTTCGTAGTACTTATAACTCAATGATGTTCATGCACTCTATTGCACGTGTAAAAATACACGCGCCAGGTGTGTGCCAGTGGGATGGCAGTCTGAGATCGAATAAGGGATCTTAGGGGATAATTAATAAATTTGATCTTAAAAAATGGATCGATCCTGTGAATTGATTTGAGACACCAAAATATTATGATTAGATTTCTTTTCTATTTCGTAAATATACAATTATATAAATATTTACAATTAATTGAACACACTGACTTTGATGCCTTAAAGAAATAAAATATTGGCAATTTTGATTATTTTGTTCTCAAGTAATAAATAAAAGTACATGATTTTTACTAAAGAAATAAAAAAAGATCGAATTTTTGAGTTATATGAAATCATATTAAGGATTTTTTTTCTTTTTTCTTTCGTAATATAAAAACTTAATAAAAATGACAGAAAATTAAAAGTAAATTTTTGGGAAATTGATCTCCTAGACCTCGAGTTTATGTGAATCAATTTTTTAAATTTCAAATCGAATCATAGATCCGATTTTTACATAGCTTAACCAATTTCAAATAAATTATGAGGAACTAACTACATTGATTAAAATCATAATAGAATAAAATTATCTCGATAGAAAAAATTACAAAATTACCTCTTATTTTCATCTAATACCGTTTTTCTCAAAACCTCAGGTTACAATTACATAATGTGACGCTTCATAATTAGTATTAATAAATAATAATAAAATTCATAATGAAGACATTTAAATATGTCATATAAATTATATTTTAAGCAATTAAAATGCAATATTAAGTATAAAGTTCAAATATATTCATTTGGAATATTGAATATTATAGATAGTTAACGCATAAATTGTCTCTAAAAGTCTCTAAATTTATTACAATTTTGTTTAAAATATTCAAAATGTATTAGATCATATAAATACAAGCCGATTATATTGCAAAAATAAAGATTAATAACATTTCTAATATAATAGAAAAAATATATCAAAATTTGAAAAGTTGATGGTGTTCTTGTAATGTTTCCTTATAAGGGGGCGTTGCCAGAGACACATACCCAAGGTTGTACATATATATGGGGTGGTCGGCTGACCGACTGCTAGTAGTACGGTGGCACAATGACTAGTCCTATATTAGGGACTTATGATAGTAAGGTCTATCGAATCAAAGCATTAATATAGAAGGCCTCTATGATGCATAAGCATTATGTTAGCAGGTTTATGACTTGAAGTCCCATATGAATTAGACATACAATAGTATGGTATGGTATGAAATAAAGCAAATATGTGGAAGTTCTCAAATATGTAAAAGCATTATATTGAAAGAAATGGGACTTGAAAGGATTATTATAGTGGCGTGTATTATAGTGCTTTACAGCGTCCGAGACCGAGGTAAACTTGGACTCGCTAACGAATGTGTCCTAGACATATCATCTTAGTGTCAGTGGTAAGTGGCTTTGTTGTCGGAATACGACTTGCCCCTGGACATCGCACACCCCTACCGTTTGTGGGCGGCGTCTAAACGCATAGCGGTTTGATACGTCGGCTACCTTTCGAATTAGGGTGAGTGTGTTTGGTAGTACTTTTAAGTGCCGCAAGCATACTCAACTCCATGTCTTAGTGCAATAGCGCTATGATATGTGGAGTTTTGGCTACTGACGTCTTAGTACCGTGCTGCTATGATACGTTGGTGGTATTTTTAGTTAACAACATTATCAATTTTGTTACCAAAGTCGATAGGGATCATGTGGGTGTGTTGTGAGGGGGCGCCATCCGTATGATAGTTGTATTGATGTTTACTGCTACTTGCAGTATTGCGTCTTATGATCGATCTGCGGGTTACTGCACCTGATTCGACGTATCTTGTAGTTATGGTCGATGGAGGTATGCGGGTGGGACTGTATGGGGGACCTTGGGATGGTGTAAGCCAGACAATAGTCGTAATGATGCCTGTTGCGTTCTGCAGAATTGCGTCTCTGCGATGGTTGTTTGGCGGGTCACTATTCTCAATAGCGCTCCCTGCGTCTTGGTATTTTTTATAGGATAAGGGTGACAAACAAGCACAGTCCACCTGATGGTAAATGGATGCTGTGGCGCATAGACATCTACATCTATCTTCAATTACGGATTAAAATGCAGATGCGTTGTCACCTGTGCGGATTAAGATGGAATGCCTCGTTGCCTCGACCCATTCATGCTTCCACTATACCAGTAATATATGTAGCTGCATTACGTCTCGGACTGATAAAAACAATGAAGACAATGATTCACGTGAAACTAAATACCTACTAGGTGATCAAAAACTGGTTGAAATGATTGATGTCGTGGTAAATAACATAACAAAAAAAGCATAACTCATTATTAATTAATGATTATTATAGTTGAGAAGTCGGTTATGGTTTGCAAAATGATGTAACGCATTTGAATCGTCTCCTTAATAAAATAATGCGGGGTGCGATTGGTGCACGGTCGATGATGCAAAGAGACCCTGCAGCTCATCAGCAGAGCTGCCGGTTCTGTAATTGGGTAAAATTAGTATAACATGGTTATCTTATACATCAGTAATTTCTGGAAATGGGAGTAGATTATATATAAATATCACGACCCGATAACTCTTATGTGTCCATTAGAAGTTGAATATTGTACAAAAAATACTTACCTACTTGTCTCTATAACTGTATTTTTTTAAGCAAGGGTTAGAACGGTACCCAATAACCATATATTTATCATCAACAATCTGATATCTACGCAAAATATAGATGTCATTCTGTCAGAATATTGAATACGGTGACAATTTTCTACCGATTTCAAAAAGGAGCCGTTACTCTCTATGTTTTTTTTGTGTGTGTTACATCATAACTTCTTACTGGGTGAACCGATGATTTTTTACTAATTTGAAAGCGGGTGCTTCCCATGTAGTCCCATATAAATTTCATCAAGGTCCGACTAATAGTTTTTGAGTTATTCTTAATAATTTATTGAAGTCGGTTGTACAAAATTTTAAATTATATAAAAATCTAATGCTACGGATAGTCCGTTAGATTATATAGTGTCGCAAGTGTATCCATCAGAAACATCGAGTCATCCGAACGTGCCCGAACTTAATACAATGTTTTTTTAGATCGTGGATAGTATGAGAGAAAGTGCAAGAAAGTGGGTAAGGACAACGACTTGTTCAACAATAAAGCTAAAATTATTCCAAGGTGACCTACACATACCACAACATATCCTGTAACCTAGACTGGTGATAAGATATGCGAGGTTGTGTTCATTATTAATGTCTTGCATTGTGGCTTCGGAGAAGTTATTTAAATATAAAATATTTAAAAATTCTAACACTGTCTACATTGAAAACCTACGCATAATTGATTCAAATCGTACTTCGGTGCAGTCATAATTATTTACGCGCCAATTTCACAATACAGGGTCATTTTTAATTTACTAAAGACCTCTTGGGAATATATTGGTTACATCATTACAAACAATTTTAGCGAGATCACTCTTTACAGAATATAATTCATTTACGAAAAAACTACTTTTAAGTTTTTGTTGTCATGTCTGACTCCTTTTAAGTCTTTATTTTGTAGTACATAAACAATGTTAGAATAAATCGTCAAAGAAAATGCCTTATTTATTTTACACTTGATATCAGTCTGGAAGGATTTTGACTGACGATGAAAGTATAAAGAAGCGGTGGAAGGAGTATTTTGAGAAATTGATGAATGAGGAGAATGAATGGAATGGTATGCTTGAAAACCCACCAGTGAATATGGGCTTAGTGAGAGAAATTAGTGTGGAAGAAGTAAAAATTGCTGTTAGGAATATGAAGAATGGGAAGGCGGTCGGCCCAGATGGAATACCAGTAGAAGTGTGGAAGTTGCTGAGGGCGGATGGATGGAAGTGGTTGAGTTTATTTTTCGGTAAATTGTTGCAGGAAGAACAAATACCTGAGGAATGGTGCAGTAGTATACTGGTCCCCATTTTTAAAAACAAAGGAGACGTCCAAAACTGCAACAGTTACCGGGGAATAAAACTCATGTCACATACGATGAAAGTCTGGGAAAGAATAATAGAGAGAAGAATGAGAGAAGAGTGTGAGATAACACAAAACCAGTTCGGATTCATGCCCGGTCGAGGTACGACAGATGCCATTTTCGCATTACGCCAATTGTGCGAAAAGTACAAGCGCGTGCATAAAGATCTGCACATGGTTTTTGTCGACCTTGAAAAGGCGTACGATTAGGTTCCCCGTGAGGTTTTGTGGTGGGCGTTAAAGATGAAAGGTATGCCTGGGAAGTATGTGAGGTTAGTCCGTGCTATGTACAGAGCATCCCGTACATGTGTACGATCTGCCGCGGGAACTACGGGCAGTATAGATGTGGCGGTAGGGCTGCACCAAGGGTCGGCATTGAGCCCTTACCTCTTCCTACTGATTATGGACGCTTTGACGTCGGACCTGCAGGATGAGGCACCCTGGTGCATGCTCTTTGCCGATGACATCGTGCTTGTCGGGGAAGAAGGCATCGAGGTACAGAGCAGACTGACGGGGTGGCAACGGAGGCTGGAAAGTGTTGGCTTGAAGATCAGCAGATCCAAAACCGAATATCTGTGCTGTGATTTCGGCGGTCTTTCCAGTCCTGTACCCATGTCGTTGGATGGCGCTATACTGCCTATCTGCTCAGATGTCAAGTACCTCGGTTCCCTCATTCAAGGCGACGGCGGAATAGATAGAGCTGTGCAGCATAGGATTAACGCAGGGTGGATGAAATGGCGACAGGTCACAGCCACAACGTGCGATCCCCGAATGCCAATAAGGCTGAAGGGGAAAATTTACAAATCGATCATCCGACCTGTCGTCATGTATGGAAGTGAATGCTGGGCCGTCAAGAAGAAGGATGAAAATAGACTGCATGCGAATGAAATGAGAATGTTACGATGGATGTGTGGTGTGACAAGGATGGATAAGATAAGGAATGAGTATATAAGAGGAAGCCTGAAAGTAGCGCCAGTGGTAGAAAAGGTGAGAGGAAGCAGATTGGCATGGTTTGGGCATGTGATGCGGAGGAATGAAAGTCATGTCACAAAACGAGTGTTGAATATGAATGTGGAGGGACACACGGGCAGAGGAAGGCCGAATAAAAGATGGATCGATTGTGTGAAGAGTGATATGAGAATGAAAGGAGTAAGTATGGAAATGACGGCTGATAGAGAGGAATGGAACAAAAAGATTTACTGCGCCGACCCCAGATAATGGGAAATGGTTTAGAGAATGATGATGATCAGTATCACACATTGTGTTGAAATCATTAAACATAATTAAATAAGCAAATGAAATTCAAAAAAAATCACAAATATTAAAATTTATAATAAGTAAGTATGACCGCCGGGCCGGTCGACGCCCACGCTCAGCTGATTACGTTGCGAGTGCCTACTAAACCATTCATCACTGTGCCTATTGCACCAGGCCGCTACTTTAAATGACATTTGATGAACTATTTGATTCTTTTATTAATTTCTTTACGAATTAGTAGACATTATTTAAAAGACATTTAGGTACTTTTTTCACGAATACTGTTTGCTAGCAACGCCTCAACGTCGCACATGCAGCGGCCCAAGGCCAAGCCAAAGGTATATTATGACGTCGACACAGGTGTCATTCATTGTCATCAAAAGCGCCGCCTGCGCTTTTCGGTTTGCAGCCATCGATTTGGTGATCGATGTTTGCAGCACTTGCAAATTAAATGAGTATTATTAACATTTTTTTTTATTTAATGTAAGTTGTATTTAAAAATGGATGCAGGTTAAAATAATTACAAATATTACAATAAAATATTTATAATGATTAATACAAATTAACAGTATTTGAATAAAGATATTAAGTTATAATGGTTCAATAAAAACTATAAAATACAAATTTAAAAATTAGACTTACCTAGGTACTTGTCCGCGGATGGCGGTGAGTATCGCGCACATAGCGTTCAAAATAATCACCTCCACATTCTATGCATAGGTGACACCTAAAACTTAACTGTTCACCGACACGAGATAATACTTGATGATTCATTTTGATTTGATCGAATGCCCAAATTATTTTTTTCTTTCAACATGTCAACAGTATACACTAATGCCCTTTACATGCCCCCACAAATAAAAATCCATTGGTTTGATATCTGGCGATCTGGGAGGCCATGCACAAGCCCCGTCACGACGATTCAGTGACCAAGGTATTCTCTGTTTAAATAAAAAGTTAAGGAACTTGGCGAGAATAGTGCGCCGGCGCGGCGCCCCGTCATGTTGGTAGTAATACATATTGCGTAGAGATGCAAGTGGTATGTACTTTAATAACTCTGGCAGCGTGTCGGTGAGAAAAGTATGATAGCTTTCACCGTTTAATCTTTCTATGAAGACCGGGCCTGCCTATACATTGACACTAAACCGGTGTTGAAAGCTTTGCGGTTTTGATTTTCATAGCACCACAAGTGTTCATTGTGCGAATTAAATAATCCTATTCTGCCAAATGTTGCTTCATCAGTCCATAAAATCATCAGTCCATAAAATGTTAGCTCGTTCAGCAGTTAGTAACAAGTTACAAAATGTAACTTGCGCTGGTTTGTCAGCTTCGCTGAGTTCATGAACACGATGCAGGTGGAATGGGTACTTCCCTTCATTGTGTATGACACTCCATGCGTAGTACTGTGACACATTGAACTGTCGGGCTGCGTCATAAGTGCTCGCTGCTGGATTTTGTTCAAAAAGCTGCAGTATGTCTTCCTGCTCACGTACTGTGCGCCGCGGTGGACGACCACGATCGATTGATAAAGGCTGGAATTGCCCGTAATCTCGCAATCGCTGTGCTCCTAGCATCGTAGCGTAGCTCGGTGCACGTGAGTTGCGAAATCGCCTTGAATATTCAGGGCAGGCTTCACTAGCGTTATCATTGCAAATTGCTAAAATTTGCACTATTTCGGTATACTCAACATTTGAGTATCGGTAAGCCCGATGGCTTACCGATGGCTTACCGATACTAAGGTACAACGTAACGTTCGCGATATTAATCTCACAACGGAAGGAGAAACGTCGCGGGCGCACCAAAGCCAAAGGCGACTGACGACACAGGTAATTAGGTCAAGTTCAAATGAGCAAGCGCCGCCTCCCACACCCCTCCACCCCTACCCCGAAATGCGCTTTCTTTTGCTAACTAGGGCTATTGTCGTTTAGAAGGTCCAATTAAAATATTTTTATTTTTGTATGAAAATATAAATTAAAGAAATATTTTTTTTTTCTTACAGATGTTATTGTTATGATGTAAATAATATATTCCCAAAAGGTCTTCAGTGAATTTAAAATTACCCTGTATAACACATTGAGACATGGATATAGACGTTATATCAAAAAGGGTTAATATCACCTATTAAACGTAATACTTATGTTTTAACAGTAAAGGAATGTGAATTAGGTTGGTAACTTAAAGTAACGACACTATGGGATTTACGATAAAGGAAAACCGCAATGACAATTATTTTTAATGATACTCTTAGAAATAACATTAAAAGAGCATGAAAGCTTATAACTTCCTTCACGTTAACAAAATGTACGTTCATATTTAAATTTAGTTGATTTCTGTTACCATGTGGTGGTGGTGTCACCCCATCTCGATCGATGTCGACTCAGAATTAGGTCTACACAATAAATTTATTATGACAAACAGGTAGCTTATGACTTTTCCATCGATCTAAAGGTCTATCAGTCATATATAGTCCACCTGATGGTAAGTGGTTGCTGCGGCCCATAGACATCTACATCTATCCTCTATTACAAATCAAAATGCAGATGCGTTGTCACCCGTGAGGACTAAGATGGAATGCCTCATTTCCAGTAAAAAGGGCCTCCGGCCACCTGCACTCACCAAGCGAAACGCAGAGGTAAGCCTCTACTTCACGCTGGTATTCTGTGAGGTATTGATACCACCCCGGTTCTAGCCGGCCCATCCGTGCGACAGCAAAAGCTGCCGCGTGGCTCTACCACTGTTAACTTATAAATAAATAAATATATATATATATATATATATATATATATATATATATATATATATATATATTAAAGACTATTCGTAGAATCCATAAAATAGCAAAAGAGCTACAAATATTCTGTCCTTTCTGTATCTTCCAATGAATCGCTGAAAATTTATTTGTTTATTTTTAGAAAGAGTATAATAAACACTTGAGTGTAATTAAGTATCGAAAGAGATTTCATAATAGATGCTATTTTTCTCTCTCGAGATTTGCGAGACAAACGGGATTACTAATGAACATAATAATAATAATTATAAGATATAAAAAAGTAAACTTAAAATAATACGAAGGACACTCAATACGTTTTAAGATATACAAAAAGTATTCTAGATACTATTAATATTTATTTTACATCTTTTCAAAATATTCTCCATCATGGTCTGTACAAATTTCCATTCGCCTTAACAAGCTCTGAAAACACTTTTGCCAGTCTTGATCTAACAGGTTGGAAATCGCTTCTTCAGCGCTTAAAAAAATTGCCTTTTATTTTTTCTTTGACTCTTGGAAAAAAAAAGAAATCACAAGGAGCTAAGTAGGGCTGTAGGGTGGGTGGCTTATAGTTTCAACATCAGATTCCACAATAAATGCTTTTATTCTAAGGGAGGTATGTGAAGAGGCGTTATCGTTATGCAGCATGATTCCCCGAAGCCCGGTCTTTAGTCTTCTCTCTCGCACAGCTTAAAAAGCGTTGGGTAATGCAACTGAAGTATACCATTCAGAGTTGCGTGCGCGCGACATCAAACAGAGTAGACGTGTTATCGGTTGTAATTACAAAATAATAAAATACGCTTATACGAACTTGATTCTTAAGTTAATTAAGTGCATAAAGTAAATCGGCATACACTCCTTACGCTATTGTGACATTACACTGCTAAGTACGCCGCGAGTGAATACACGTGCCACGGATCAATATGATGCCTACGCTCACCTACCAGATGCGGCATAGGCGCCGGACTTAGTGGTTCACAGCCTAATTTATTGACGGGAGAATCAGCCACAGACGTTTCTACGGCGATGCAAGTTGCATTTCGTAGCAAGCGGAAACACACTAGTGATCAAGATATTAAAGATGAATTAAGCGAAATACGAAAGGGAATGGCAGAAATGATGCAAATTCTAACATCCATTAACAAGAATCAAACAGAAACTATAAATAAGATATCGGAAGATGTCAGTATACTAAAAGAACATGTGAAAGATTTTAAGAACGAGATGGATAGTCTTCGATTCGAAAATGAGAAAATGAAGCGAAACATAGATAACTTGATCAGTAAATATAATGAAAATGACAAACAAATGGGAAAGTTAGACTCTGAAATTAAAAACCTGCAAAGTACAAAACTAATAGCTCCAGTTACCACAACAACTGTCAGTAACACAATGGAAGAAACTGTAATGGCAGAACTTTCCGATCGATTGGTTAGAAGCAAAAACATAATAATAACTGGATTAATGGAAACAAAAATATCTGATTATAAAGAAAGAAAAGAGACTGAAAAACGAGAAGTTCTTAGTTTATTAAGAAAGATCTCCAATAATTGTACGGAACCAAAAAGTATTACACGCCTGAGAAAGTATGCGCCAGATAAACAAAGGCCACTCAAAGTGTGTTTCTCAACATCAGAAGAATCTATTTTTGTATTACGTTCTAAAAGTAATGAAAAATTGAATCCCATTAAAATTTTCCCAGATCAAACTCCTCAACAACAATCTTTTTACAAAAAACTCAAAGAAGAGTTGAAATATCGAAAGGACAATGGAGAGATAAACCTAACCATCAAATATAACAAAGCTATACCTAAAATAGTTGAAATTACGCCAAAAAACTAACAAAATTTCATGATAGTCAAATCCTAACCTTTAAAAATATCTCTTACCAATTAGCTTCTCAGTATGAGAATATTATAATGACAAAAGACTCCTTAAAATGTTTTTATATCAATGCACGCAGTATAGTTAAAGCAGGCAAATTTGAAGAGTTAAAATGTATTTTAAAATCTTTTCAATTTACGATACATTTAATTTTAATTACGGAAACTTGGATAAAGTGTGAAGAGGAAGCTAAACGATTTCAGATATGTGATTATACTCATTATTATAACGTAAGATCTAGTAGCAGAGGTGGTGGAGTATCAATATTCGCTCACAACAACTTGAAACATAATCTTATAGAAGAACAATGTCTTGATAATAATCATTATCTATGGATTCACGTTGACAAGTATTCGCTGGATGTGGGTGTAATCTACAGAAAGCCCGACAACAGCAATATTAATAAATTCATAGAAACATACTCAACAAAATTAGAATCACGCAGAAGGACAGTGGTATTTGGTGACTACAATATAGATTTATTATCCCATGAACGTACAACTTCTATGTATATGGAAATGCTGGAACAGTGTGGCTACAAGTTGTTAAATAAAATTGATTCAAAATACTCTACCCGTGTAACTCCTTCTTCAAATACTGTCATTGATCACGTCAGCACGAGTCTCAAAGAACATCAATTTCACCTTGCTATAATAGAATCATCTATGTCTGATCATAATCAGATCTATTTTGAGATCAAGAAGTATACGCAAGATGTTTTATCAAAACATGAATATAAAGCAATAAACTACACAAAATTGTATAATACAATAACTGGAAACAGTAATAATCATGATTATGTAAAACTGGAAGAAAAAATTCTATCTAGCATAAATAAAAGCAAAAACACTAAGATCAAAGTTCTGAATCTACCACGAAGAGATTGGATCAATAAAAATATCTTAAACGAAATAAATGCAAGAAACAAATTATGGCAAAAATATAAAACTAATTCAGGCAATGAAAGTACAAGAGATAATGTCGTGAAGAAAAGAAGTGAAGTAAGCAATCTAATACAAAAAACAAAAAGCGAATACTATTATAAGGCGTTTAAAGATTGTAAACACAAACCAGCAAAAATGTGGAAACTGATCAATAATCTATCTAATAATAAGATCAAAGAAACTACTGCTCCGAATAAACTAGTCACGCACGAGGGGTCTATTATTAGTGATAGTAGAGCTATCTGTGAATGTTTTAATGATTTTTTCTTAAATATCGGTTCGATCATGGCAAATCAGATATCTAAAGTTAATCAAACAGCATTAGACACAAAAACTAACGAAACTGGAAGTGGTGCTGTATCTTATTGGACACCTGCAACTGCACAAGAGATCAGTAAAATTATAGACGACTTAAATCCTAACACTAGTGCTGGATTAGACGGGGTAACTACAAAATCTATAAAATGTATCAAGGACATAATTGTTGAAGAGCTTGTAAATTGCATTAATAACTGCTTTAAACAAGGCGTATTTCCAGATAGTTTAAAAGTAGCAAAAGTAACTCCGATATATAAAACAGGAATTAAGTCAGATCCCGGAAATTACAGACCAATCTCGGTATTACCAGTACTATCTAAAGTCTTCGAACGTGCGTTATACAATCGTCTTGCAAACCTACTTAAATTCTAAAAATATACTATGCGATAAACAATACGGTTTTAGACCGAAATCGAATACTCTTTTCGGCAACAATAGACTTAGTTACAAAAAACAAAGTTAGCATTGACAAAAAACAATTAGCACTAGGTATTTTTATAGACCTTAAGAAAGCGTTTGATACGGTTAGTCACGAACTGTTACTGAGTAAATTGAAATATATTGGTATCTCCGGTTCTGCTTTGATATTTTTAGCATCATACTTATCCAATAGATATCAAGTTGTAAAAATTGGTTCTGATCAAAGCAAACCAAAATTAATAACTTATGGAGTACCCCAAGGTTCTATATTAGGGCCGTTGCTTTTTCTGATTTATATCAATAATATCAAGGATATAGGATTGAAAGGTAACATAACATTATATGCAGACGACACATGTATGTTTTACTACGGATATTCGATTGATTGTATTGATTGCCGATGCTCAATCAGATCTTAATACATTGAATATGGTGGTTTCAATCTAACCTTCTTACTATAAATACTACCAAAACACACTATGTAATTTTTACATCAAAAAATAAAAAAATTGGTAACTATCAGCCTTTGACAATAAATGGTGAACTAATTTCTAAAGTAGATCATGAAAAATACCTTGGTCTTTTGCTGGATAACCATATGACATTTAAGTCTCATATAAATAATATTAAATCTAAATTGGTTTCTCTTACTGGTGCACTGCGAAATATAGTGAAATGTTTCCCACGTAACGTGCGGTACACTATTTATAATTCGTTAGTCAAACCACATATTGAATACCTCATAGAGGTCTGGGGTTCAGCAGCAAAAACAAATATAGAAACGATACAGGTAGCACAAAATAAACTGGTTAAGGTACTATTTAATTACGACTTTCTTACTCCGACGGCCCAAGTTTATAAGGATATTAAAATCATGAATATATCACAAACATATAAATATTATACTTGCATTTTAGTACGTAAAATACTAAATAAAAGCATTAATACAGAAATAAAATTTACAAAAAATAAACCTATAACAAAATTAAGACCAAGACTTTACAGAGAATTAAAACTACGTACAGCACGTACTAACTACGGTAAGAAATGTATTTTGAATGAAGGTGCCTTAGTCTACAACAAACTACCAAAAGAGATAAGGGATGCCAAATCTATGACAACTTTTAAAAAATTACTAAAACCTTATTTTCTAAACACATAATCTAGGTGGTTTGGTATTTCACTTAAATGGTGGTTTATCATTGGATGATTAAAATATGAATACGTAAACTAAAATGCTAAAATGTTATTAACTTAGCATAATATTTGATTCGACTTAATACAATTATAATTAATAAAACTTGAAATTAAATATGTGTGTGTATGTATGTGTATATGTGTGGGTGTATACATATATATATATATATATATATATATATATATATATATATATATATGTGTGTGTGTGTATGTGTTTATGTGTATGTATGTATGTATATATATATATGTATATGTATATATATATATATATATATATATATATACACGGGTAGAAAGTTTAAAAGTTTAAAAATATATCTAAGAAAGCTTATATACATTAACCAAGTAGTAATTGCGCTCAATTAAGGATGTATATCACTTCCAGTCTCGATAGTTCAACGTCAATTCGATTAAGCGAAGCATAACGTCGGTATATGAATATTTTTTGCACCCGCGGTCGAAGCAAATAGTGTAAATGAATGCTAATTTTAATCTTTGCATTCTACTTTTATTATTTTTACTGTGTACTTAAAACTTCTTTTATACATTATTTACCTTAGATTATAAAGAAAACTGTGTAATTTTATTTTGTTATCACTTTGTTTGTGTGTCGTGCCGTTTGAATTAAGCAATGTAACATTGTGAACATTTCTCATGTAAGTGAATTATAATTCTCTTGAGAAATAAATATCTTAAACCACAAGTATACCATTCAGAGGTGACTGACCTACAATTTTCCAGCATTGACGTCAACAAATGTCCGTTCCGTGAAAAATAACAAGCCACCCATTTCTTTGCCGACGTTGCGAGGTATTTGCAGTTTTGTCAGTAACTGTCCTTCTGAGTAGACCCATACCGATGATTGCCTTTTATTTTCCGTATCACCAGTAACGATTTTTTAAAAAAAATATAGAATTAGGGTTGAAAAACAAGCACACAGTCCACCTGATGGTAAGTAGTTGTGAGGACTAAGATGGAATGCCTCTTTTCCAGTTAAAAAGGGTCTCCGGTTCTCTACACTCACCATACAAAACACAGCAGCGCTATGCTGCTATTTTACCCTGGTATTTTGTGATAGCGTGGTCCTTCCCCGGTCGAGCTGACCCATTCGTACTACAACTATACCAGTAATATAGCTGCAGCATGGCTCTACACGCCTAGATGCCCCGTTTTCAAAACGTAAACGCATTTCATGGGTACCAATCCCACACGAGGCTGTTTTTCGCTTTCGGAGAGCAAACGAGAAATCAATTAACAACAAAGCTTTCTCACTCCAAGATCTTGATGTAGGATGGTATGAATGGTCACAAACTGATGCCTACAATCTTTTCGATTTCCGTATATGCGATTCGTGGGTCTTCTCGCGACTACATTTCAGTAGTCCATACATTTTGTGCCGTTACTGCTGTTTACAGGGCCCCAGTTCTTTGATCAATTTTAAGATTCATTTTATCCCTCTTGAATTTAGTAAACCACCTGAAAATTGTTGCGTGTGATGGAGCTTAGTCCCCTAATGCTGATTGCAACCCGTTCTAAACTTAATTATTCGGTTTAAACCTAATTTAAAATTATAATATATGATGAAATGATACAAAAGTTCACGGTTAAGATCCATCGTTTTAAAATGAAAAGCACGGGAAGCGTTGCAGGAAAATTAATAGAACTTTGTTTTTTTTTTTTAATATTGAGCAATTGACTTATGAAGTTCTATTTTTAACTAAATTTGCTCTTTAGAAACATATAACACGGGTGCGTTCCATTTTTAAATTTCGAGCATCTCAAAGCTTATTAAGTGACCAAAGTAGGAAGCGTAAAAAATCCAACTGCAAATAACCAAAATGAAAAAATAATTTCCACACTTCTGAAGCTTTAAGCTCTGAGGCTTTAATTCTTTGATACAATTTATCTTAGCACCAGCTTCTGTAATAGCTCTTAAAATGTTTTTTTTTTAAATTTCGTAATTAAAAACTATAATCTGGAAATTGTATTCAAATACCTAAAATATCAAGAAACCAAATAAACATAATACTTAAATTATGTAGTCATCATTATCATCATAACAGCCCTTCACAAGTCCACTACTGAACATAGGCCTCCCCCAACGAGTGCCACAAAGCACGGTCCTGAGCCACCTGCATCCATCGACTTCCTGCATGTCTTACCAGGTTGTCACTCCATCTAGTGGGAGGACGCCCTACACTTCGTCCGCCGGTACGAGGCCGCCACTCGAGAACCTTTTTTCCCCATCGGTTGTTGGTTCTTCAAGCTATATGGCCAGCCCATTGCGACTTCAGCGTACTAATCCATTAGGCTATATCGGTCACTCTTGTTCTACTGCATATATCCTCATTTCTAAGTTCATCACGCAGAGAAACTCTGAGCATAGCCCTTTCCATAGCTCGCTGAGTAACCTTGAACTTCCTCATCCGGCCAGCAGTCAAGGACCACGTCTCAGTTCCATAAGTCATCACTGGCAACACGCACTGGTTGTACAATTCCGTTTTAAGGTTTTGAGGTATGTATGACGAGAAGATGGTGTCGTAGTTTCCCGAACGCTGCCCAGCCGAGTTGAATCCGTCGATTGACCTCTCGGTCGAAGTTGGACTTACCTAGTCAGACTATTTGTCCCAAGTAAACATACTCGTCAACAACTTCGAGCTTAGTGCTCCCAACAACTACCAGCATAGGTGTGACATGGACATAAAACATGATCTTTGTTTTGTCCATATTCATCTTAAAACCTATCCGTTGGGCAAGACTATTGAGGTCATTGAGCATAGTGCATAGGTCCTCCAGCGATTCTGCCAGAAGGACTATATCGTCGGCAAATCGAAGGTGAGTGATGTACTCGCCATTGATATTAATACCTTATCCTTTCCAGTCCAGAAGCTTGAAAACGTCTTCCAATGCAGCGGTGAAGTTTCGGGGATATTACGTCACCCTGTCTTACACCTCTCTGCAATTGGATAGGTTTCGTACTCTGGTTCTGTACTCGGATAGTAATCGTAGCTCTTCTGTACAAACATTTAAACACTTCGATATACCGACAGTCATCTTGGCACCGCTGAAGGATCTGCAGTACCGCCCAAATTTCGACGGAATCAAAGGCTTTCTCATAGTCCACATACGCCAGACATAGCGTCAAATTGTACTCCTCGGACTTCTGTACAATTTGCCGAAGGGTGTGTATGTGGTCTATGGTGCTAAAGCCCTTTCGGAAACTAGCTTGTTCAAGAGGCTAGAAGTCGTCAAGACTGCGTGCGAGACGATTCGTAATGACTCTCGAACACAGCACGTAGACGCGGCTCAGAACGGAAATCGATCTGTAGTTCTTCAAGAAAGCGTTCTCACCTTTCTTGACGAACAAGACCACCGCACTTCTGCACCACACCTCCAGTGTAATGCCACCATGGAGGACGGAATTAAAGACCTTCTGAAGGACTTCAAGTACCGGTTTCCACCCGCTTTCAGAAGCTCCGCTGTAATTCCATTCCTCGCCTGGGGCCTTGCCGTTTTTAAGGTGCTGGAGAGCCATTCTAATCTCGCTCAGACTGACGTCCGGTAAATCATCGGAATAGTGTCAAATAAAACTCGCCCTTGGATATTTACTCACACTTAGGTGTGGCTCCAACGATTATGTGTACAGCTGCCCATAGAACCTCTCAATCTCACTCAAAATCTCAGGTGTCCCGGAAACGACGCTGCCACACTCGGTCTTCAGCTTCGACAGTTGGCTCTTTCTGGCAGACAGATCTCTAGGAAAGACTTTGGAGCCCGGGTTCCGCTCGATCGCTTCTTCAATACGAACAATATTATAGTTGCGTAAGTCCCGCCGCATGGATTTAGAGATCTGTCTGTTCAGTTGCCTGTATGCTGTCAAATCTACTGAAGCCTGCAACTTCATATCCTGTCTAACAGCCATAAGATTAAGAGTGTGATCGGAGAGTTTTTGTGTTTCTTCTGCGGCGGGTTTTGCTAAACTTAGCTTCGACCGCATTGACAGTTTCCACGAGCTTGTCATTCATATAGTCCACTGCATTGCAATCTTCTAGGCACTGGAAACGGTTTCGTAGCTCGAGCTGAAAGGTTTCGGGACTTTGGATTAGAGCACGAGGAGAACGGAGCATTGATTTTATTAGAAATGAACCTCTCTTACTTAACGTTTATGCTTCAGTCGGCCTCTCACCATTCGGTGACCGCTGCCGGTTTTCACCCTCGCGATCACTGAGACATCACTGAACAGTTGTCGTCTGGTCGTCATAATGAAGTCAATCTCATTTTTTGTCGAACCGTCGGGGCTCGAACAGGCCCACTTCCTGTAGGGCCGCTTCTGGAAGAAAGAGTTTCATTATAAGGAGTCCCTCTTTCTCCATGAAGTCGGCCAGCTGCTGGTCCCTCTAGTTTCGTTGCCCTATTCCGAAATTTCCCTATTTTCAGCTCATCGTTCTCTCTTGTGCCTAGTTTTGCGTTGAATTCTCCCATTTACACCGTATAGTGGGTTTTAGAGGAATGCATGGCTCTAGAGATATCCTGATACATTTTCTCCACCTCCTCATTGGGGTCTGCCGAGGTTGGTGCGTAAACCTGTACGACCTTCAGCGAATACCGTTTGGTGATTCTGAGTATAAGGTGCGCAACCCTCGTCGACACACTCCCAATCTTTACAACGTTGTTAACTACAGACTTGTGGACGATAAATCTGACACCTCCTTGGGATAGATGGTCACCCTCCCGGTGATAGAACAAGTACCGGATTCGAGGATTACCGTGTCCTCCCCCTCTCACGGACCTCGGATAGTCCTATAATATTCTCTCTCTAATATCTCTTCTTCAAGCTCCAGGACCTTCTCGTCAGTCCTCAGGGTGCGTGCGTTATAAGTTACCAGGTCGAGTCGTCGTAGGTGGCAACTGAACCTCCACCGGATATTCTTAGCAGCCCCTGACCCGCTGTTACCATGGTCGTCACTGTAGCCAGGAATAGCGTGGCCGCCGGGGACTGGGGGCCGTTTCTTAGTAACTTTATCCATTTGGGGGATATATTGCTATAGTTGCCATGCTTGGCGAGCGGGTTGGCAACCGCAGTTTTTTATATAGCTATTGCTGTTATCAGGAAGATACTGCTGTCCATCTCCTGACTGTTTCCCACTGTCGCCTTTTGCGACACCTACGGGAAGATATGGGGTAGTGGATATTCTTATCCGCCACTACACGGCAATTAAATTATGTAGTAATTCTATAGAAATGTCTGCCATTTCTGTTTCTTAAGATGCTTAAACGCTTTGATTATAAATACTGTCTATTTTTCAAGCTAATTTAAATTCCTTTATTGTTATTTAAAAAAAATCTTAACTTTCTATCATAAATTTACAATGACGCTCGTAATTTCAAATGCAATAATTTTATGTTATCATGTTATCAATTTCACTTTATTTTAATAGATATCGAGGCTTGAAAGTTAATAATTTACCAAGCGACATATTGGCAACTTTAGAAAATTAACTGTAAAATAAGTTTTAACTGTAAAAATCATAAAATATCGCCTGTTAGTCATAACTACTCGATTCTAACGAATTTTAGATGCAAGTTAAAGGCTTAGTACACTGGCATTTAATGATTATGAATTTAATCGATATTTTATGGAATAGTGTCGATTAGTAATAAATTAATCAAAATCCCAAACAAGTAAATATTACTTACCAACATCAAATTTTGTTACAAATCAAGTAAAATTAACTAAACTCATTATTTTATAATTGTATTTGAAGAAAATTATGAATCCAGAAATAACACATGTTTGATTCATATGTAACATGCTCTAAATAGAATTCAAAAAGTTTTCTGCCAGCAAATCTTAATCATAATACAAATTAAATAAGGTTAGTGTTGGATTTTTTGAACAAGTAACAATGAATTAAGGTTTTTCTACACAAAGTCAAGGACTTTCGGGCAAAGGTTTTGCGACGGATATAGTCATCATCATTATCATTACAGCCCTTGTAGCAAACTACAATCACCCACTACTGAGTATGGGTCTCCATCTGATGAGGGATGAATTAGAGCATAATCCAACATGCTGCTCTAGTGTGAGTTGATGGAGGTTTTAGGCACAGAAATATATTTATACTGTGTTTTAGGCCAGCGACTAACCCTTTGTTAACGACGTCTATATCATAATATCAGGTATATTACATACGAATATTGCAGACAAATCTCTTGTAAAGAGGATATAAAGATCTTATAAAGAATGTGGGCTGTCGTTGAATAATTAAGAAAACTTTAATTAACTGTTTGTAATAACACGCGTCATCAGTGGTAGAGCCACGCGGCAGCTTTTGCTGTCGCTCGGATGGATCGGCTCGAACCGGGGTGCTACCACGACCTCACAGAATACCAGCGTGAAGTAGAGGTTTACCTCTGCGTTTCGCTTGGTGAGTGCAGGTGGCCGGAGGCCCTTTTTACTGGAAATGAGGCCATTCCATCTTAGTCCTCACGGGTGACAACGCATCTGCATTTTGATTCGTAATCGAGAATAGATATAGATGTCTATGGGCCGCAGCAACCACTTACCATCAGGTGGACTGTGTGCTCGTTTGTCACCCTTATCTTATATAAAAAAAAACAAACTAAAATAATAAGTATTATACTAATACTATTACGAGTACTAAAATAAGTAATTTAAAAATCAGTATAGGTAGGTAAAACAGAATTTCAAGTAAGAAGAAAATTTCTATCAAATATTTTAAAATATTCTAAAATTACAAAAACGTTTCACAATCAAAACAAAATGAGTGAAAATATTTTGGTTAAACTATCAATTAAACAAGATAACATCCTAACAATTTAGAGCTTTAGTACTTATTAGGTATTCAATTTACTACTTATTAGGTGTATTTCGCATATTAGGTTGCCTATGTGACAGTTCGGTAAATACTAAGTGATATTTTGTTATCAACAGCCACTCAAAATCTGATTTACAGTGCGTATAAGCGACAAAACAAAATACATCCAACAGGGGTAATCCCATTTTTATACAAATATTATATCAGAAATCTAAGTAACAAAACAGTAAAAAATGGCAGGTAAAATATTATAAAACGACAAAATATATCTTTTCTAGGCGGGAAAAATAATACTATATTACGTATTTAAGTCCATTGCATTTAGGAAAAAAATATTAAATGAAAATGAGTACATAATGAAGGTATATTAAAAACTCTTAAATGACGAGACAAATAACAATTATCCGGTAAAATTTCTTAAGTAAAAAAAAATACTTTATGATTAAACCGCATTAATTTGATTCAAGGCAAAAATTACTAAGTGTATAAAGTTGAAATTAAATACCTACCAAGTAAAAATTATTCAGAAATCAGTGAAATTTTAGTTGCTTGGTCGCCGAAAACTGTGAAAATGTGATTTGTTTTAAGTTACCAAGCAACAACAATACACTTCCTAGCGACACGAGAATATGACATATCGACGCAGAATTTTTCGCTGTTTTTGTTATAATGTATATAATAGCTCAATATCGCCCAAAATGTCGCTTGGTAAAATTATTGACTTTTAACACGTTCATGCGAACAACGTATATGTACGTCACATATTTGTAGATATGATATGGCACAACGTATTATTACGTTCAGCAATAACTCGATTTATTGAGCACAACGTTATGGTACGGTGTGCTGGCCATACTAATGTTTTAAAGTTGGGTTACTGTGCCAGAACATATCGAATTCTCAAAATTTTAGTGCCACATCGAACCGATTTTTTTTGGCTTCTTAGATGGCGTTCCTCCCTGATACTAAGTACCCACTTTGTTAGCGCACAACGTCACTATACGTCGTTTCGCAAAAGAAGTTTCATTACATCAGTCGACTTGTGCGCGTCGCGGGGCTAGTGCGTGCGCCAATTTTATGTTCACATGGAATATTGACGCTAAACGTTATCTTACTACGATATATATATATATATATATATATTATATAAATATATTTTACTTTATTGTAATATGTCTGAATATGTTCAAAATACATATTTTGTATTTTTGTTTGTATGAGATATATAAAATAAGCCAAAAAAAGGAATCTTCAATGAAAATCTATGAGCTTTCTTCATCCCGGGAAATCACGCCAGTCCCTTTTCTTAACGATGGAGAGTTTGAATCAGATGCTGATTACGGCCCAATTGGTGATAATAATGACGACAGCTCCTGTGACATTGGCATTTCGCAGTTTTAAGCGGGGCAAACAGCGCAAAAAGTCATTATTGCATGTCAAAAAGAGTACTTGTTCCAATTTACGATCTGCTTCTGATGTTAGATCTATATCGGATTCCGCATCAGAAAATTCTTATAGCACCACAGACGATTCAGAGTATTCTAGTTATGAAGCATTTTTGACTCTCATAAACGAAAATGTAGTGACGTCTTAGGACGTCAGCGCCATATATTTCAATACTAATATTATCAGTTATTTGCACAGCGTCATTAGCCGTCGCTTTAGTTTGTATGAAAAAATTATGTGCAATATCACATAGAGCTACTATATTGAAGTATGTGCATGAACGTGTTAAGGGTCAATATGTTTTATATTTTTTTTTATTAAATTAATGATTTTATGAACACTCTTAATGATAACGATTTTATAATGTTAAATTAAGAAATTTATGTTTCATTTGGCTATTATGTGTTACAAAATTACTGTTAATATAATCTAAGCCAAGTGTCCCCTGAAATTCAAAACGAGGTTGTTAACCAATTCCGAGAGTCCCAAGAAACTTCCATATATTGGTAGAGAAAGAGGAAATTATGTTATCAGGAATATATCGGCGTTTTACGTTACGTATCATCTGTTTAAAACCGATTCCTAGCAGCATTATAGAAGTTCCATTTTCATCACTTCAATCTTTTCTAAAGCGTTGAAAAGCCCTGTCTCATGGCCTCTTGACTGGAGCATATACATCATAAAGCTTTAGTACAGTGTCATTAAACGCAGCGACTTTCTCGTCCACAGTAGGGGGTGGCCACCACTCTGTCCCATTTTAATTTAGACGCATCTAAACACACCTTTTCTAAATCCGTACGACCAAAACATCGCATGTACAAGACTTTAGTCAGAAATTTATGAGGTTTTAGGACATAAGAAAGGAAAATAAGGTCATGATGGTAGAAGCCAGATGCAAGGTGTTGACCATGGAATGACACGAGGGTAGGAGAAGATGTGAGGATTAAGTAATAATAACTTTATTTTGCATCTCACACAATTGTTCGTTTGAATCACCGTTAGTAGCGTAAGAAAACCTATCAACCTACTACGTCACGTGGTTATCATAAGAGGCGACTATGGGAATGCTAAAAACCCGTGACATTCTGATATATAGCGTAATATGGCGTACTACAGACTACAGTGCACTATAGCGTTCCCACTAGACGCAAAATACTCAGACTGATGACGGAAATTAGCGTCAAGCAAGATCAGTGGGGGCAATCGCAAGTCATCTGGTACTAAAATTAGCAATCTCACCGCCAAGTATGGCGATTATGTCAAATAGTAGCTACAACGTTAAGAATCACGACTAATAGTAGACTTTAACGGAGTGACGAAAAAAGAAGTCCTATAATTTAAAATTTAAAATTTTGTACAGCCGACTTCAATATAAGTTATTTAAGAATAACTCAATAACCATTGGTCTGACCTTGATCAATTTCATATGGGACCACACGAGAACTATCAGCTTTCATATAAAAAAAGAATCATCGAAATCGGTTCCCCTAGTACAAAGTTATGAGGTAACACACATAAAAAAAAACATACACTCGAATTGAGTACCGTCTCCTTTTTGGAAGTCGGCAGAAAAGTAATTTTATTACGTCATAATGTTTATGGTATGTTTGTTGTGTTTTTAGTATTTTCAATTTCTTTTCAAAAGTTTAGTCGGCTAACATTTCACTAAAGCAGGATTTACAAGCACTGCGAATAGAAATGAGAAGTCAGAAGTATTGTGTCGTGTAATTCTTATAAATCTATACAAATAAATAAAATTGAAGTGTCTGTTTGTAATGTCAAAATAATAGCTTTTTACTAAATTCCTATGAAAGTATATACGGTACTTATAACAAAAACACTATATTTAAATTAATTATCTGTCTGTCGGTTTGTTCCGGATAATCTCCGAAACATCTGGACCGACTTTGACGGAAATTTCTCTGGTAGATAGCTGATGCTATAAGGAGTAACTTAGGCTGCTTATATTTAAAAAATAATTGGGGTTCCGCGCAACATAATTAAAGCTTTAAATTACACGCGGGTGAAGTCGCGGGGAACAGCTAGTAATAAGCGTCACTCTATCCTATAAAAAAAATAAGTTTAAGGACTTGTAGTTCAAGAAAAACCAGAAGGAACGATATTTTTCATTAATCTATTTCACAAAAGGAAGAAGTTCTTTATTCGACTATATTATATGTTCATATATTACGTCATACGAGTATCCCCGCCAATTGTGAAACGATTTAAATGATATTTTTCCATTTAAATTTGAAGAAAAAGTTCCACCCCTAAAAGTAGAAAAATAACGGATGATAATATTAAGTAAGTTACTATTTTACCGATAATGTAGCTGTTATTGAGGTTGTGATAACTGCACAGCCAATTCAAAAAGGTAAAATAATTTAACTTTTCAAAAATGTTAAAACCGTTTTCATAAACTATAAAGCATAAAATTATTTCCACATATTTCAATCTTCAAAAACTTTACATTTAAGTTTAATACAGAAATTAACACAAAATTAAAATATAAGAAGAGTAACAGTAGCTATATTCTCTGTACCATGTACTAAAATTAGCAAAAGGAAACACGTATAAAATTGTATCACCTGTTACATACCTTTTTTTAGAGACTAGACGCTGCTTGTATGAACCGGGTGCCTAGCGTCAGTTTTTTTTTTATAGGGTAAGGGAAACAAACGAGCACACAGTCCTCCTGATGGTAAGTGGTTGCTGCGGCCCAAAGACATCTACATTTATCCTCGTTTGCGAATCAAAATGCAGATGCGTTGTCACCCGTGAGGACTAAGATGGAATGCCTCATTTCCATTAAAAAGGGCCTCCGGCCACCTGCACTCACCAAGCGAAACGCAGAGGTAAACCTCTACTTCACGCTGGTTTTCTGTGAGGTCGTGGTACCATCCCGGTTCGAGCCGGCCCATCCGTGCTACAGCAAAAGCTGCCGCGTGGCTCTACCACTGTTGAAAAGTTTTTGCTAGGTTATCCAACATTGTTTAAAAATGTTCCTAAATCGAGATTGGTAAAAACTAGAAATTTTGTTTTGAGTAAATGCATAAAAAAATTAAGGTCACTGTCTTAACACATTTGATATTAAGGAAATTTTAATTACAGAACCTACTATGAAATAATTCAACATATTGAAGTCAAATGATTTATAAATGTGCAAATAACTATTATCGTCTTCTACTGTTGATGTTTGTTTCTATGCAATGATCCATACTATAAACGTAACCGTTTCACACGTATCACTCCTAAAGGTCCATACGCTCCATGGATGACAAATAAAACTGCTCTGTGCAGGCAACGAAATTGTAAATAGCAGTTATTGCTAGTCTCTTCAAGGCAGTGTCGTGAAGCGACAATTAAAAGAGAAAGAACCTAACCTTAGAACAGCAAAACAACAAAAGTAGACCAAGAAAATAATATATTTAAAGTTTCAGAAAAGTATTTACAATTTTATAAAAAAAATGAAATATGATGATGATGGATGAAATGAAATTACAATTAGGTTTTAAAAAAAATAAAGATAGGAGAATAGGACAATATAGTTTTATAGTGGAGCCTGGAGCCTCGCTGCTTTTGTAGAAATAGGCACACGCAGAGCTTGAGGTTTCTCAGCGGCGACGGCACGCAGCGCCTGGACTGGGCACACGCAGCGTCCGGAGCCGGCGCACGTAGCGCCCTGGGGTAGGTGCGCTCAGTACTTGGAGAAGTAGTGCACTCGGCGCCTGGAGCAAGCAGTCGTAGTGTGCCCGAAGGTAGCGCGGGCAGTAGGTGCACTCGGCGCCTGGAGCAAGCAGTCGTAGCGCGCCCGAAGGTAGTGTGGCCCCGCGCTTGAAGCAGACTGCCGACGACTTCACGTGTAGATGGAGGCTTGCAGGATCCCGGGGCAAAGCGGCCCCGGGATAAGGCCTTTAGTAGATGTTTCTCGTTTGAGAACTGAAGCGAGACTATCCAGTATTCTCCAATTGCTCGGCTTTTATACCTTTATAGAGAGAACGAGAAATTATTTAAATTAAAACGAAATTTATTGTAAATGACCTACAGCCAAAGAGTATTTATGTAGAAAGAACATCATACCAGAGACGAATTTGAATAAAAGTTACCATAACAACGACATAAATAATAGTTGTCATATTTAGCAATTTTTGGTTTTTGGACTATTATTAAGAAACTATTACATTTTAATAAGAAATGAGATATTATTCACATAGGAAAAACTAATGCACGGCAGCGTGCACAAAGCCTGAAATTGTAGAGTTACAGAGAATTCAATAAAAGACCAAAAAAGGTAAGACTCCATTGACAGCTATTTTAAAAGTACTAAATAGTGTGAAAATACGCAGTAAAATGATATGTTATTGTGTAAAAACGTTACAGGATCCTATATAAATAAAGGTGATGCAAAATATAAATGCAGAAAATCAAAAACAGAATGTAAAAAAATAGTATAAAGTGATGCAAAACATGAATGCAGAATATCAAAACAGAATGGAGAATTAGTGTACAATGAAATGTAAGTAGCATAACACTACAGCAGTTTTTTAGTATCCACCGATTGTATTTTGCTGCCTTGCAGCTTTGGACTCAATGAAAGACGTGCTAGGTTCACTGGTGCCATTAACTTGATTAAAAACCAATCTTACTAAAAATCTCACGCGTAAAGCAGGAAGCCTCTGGGTGTTGTATAAGATACATTTCGCAGAGTGTGCGCAGTAAAGAAATGACTTAATTTTACTACTATTGGATAACTAGACGCTAGATCAGACTCCACTTCTTTGTTGTCGACACACCACGCATTCGAATCAGACAATTTCTTTGTCGTTGTTTTTGTTTGTGTTGACGAGTTCTATTGGCTCTACCAGTTAAAATTCTTATAAAATTATATCTATAGGTTTCAAACGGAAGTAACAGTTATATATTAGATATCCTAATTATATGAGATTGGATCACATACGCTTATACTACTACTGTGGAACATTACACATTAAACACCAGGGTCGTTAACATATAAAACAAGTTGCCTCAAAACGTGGTTTATTCTTCCCCTGTGAATAGTTTTTATAATAGACGAGACATTTTTTTATAGAATACGGGTGGCAAACGAGCACACAGTCCAGGTAATGGTAAGTGCATGCTGAAGCCCATAGACATCTGCATTCATCCTTGATTAAGATTAAACATGCAGATGAGTTTACACCCCTGGGGACTAAGATGGAATGCCTAATTTTGGAGTACAAAGGGTCTCCCGGTCTTGGTACACTCACCATATGAAACACAGCGCTGCTATTTTACGCTGGTGTTCTGTGAGAGCGTGGTCGCACCCTGGTCGAGCTGACCCATTCATGCTACAACCATATACAGTTGCATCGTGGCTCCACCACGTGAAGTAGTTTCAAATAATATCCAACTTAGTGTAGTCTTTGTACGAACTTGAACTATTATATATTTATATATATATTCTTTATATACCACCAAGACAAATATAGGAATATCTAAAGCACCTCGCCAATTACTACATATTTTACATACTATTAATACAAACATAATTAGTGTTCCAGCTCACCGCTCAAAATAAGCTAAGCATTACTTAGGACACTACATACTAGTGGAGTTAAGGATTCGAACCCACGACTTTTTAGTTCTGTAGTATATACTCTTAAATAAGGCATTGGTGATTCTAACAGTCGTACATTTACACTTTGTTTAAGGGTATATCATAATATAACTCACAAATTAATAACAATATAATATTAAAATTACTTTTACTATATGCCTAGAACAATGTGATATAATACGCGTGGTAAATTTAAATTCTAAAAGCAATTTATCGAGAAACAGAGTTAAGTTGAGTTTTAGCGAAGCTTGACTAGTTGTAATTAATTTAACAAGAAGATTTACAACTTTAAAGCCCGCTGGCCCTCGACTGTAGTCCCTACTAATATTGCACCATTAACTTGCCTTTTGGCTGTGTATGTCTAAAGAAACTTTGTACAATGTTCACATTGAACAACAATAATTAATAATAAATTATTTTTTTTTCACTCAGCAATCCGTTGTTTTTATTCATTACAGCCTTTCAAATGTCATTGCTGAACATAAGCCTTCACCTTAGATTGCCCCATAAGGAGGATATTTGCCATAGTTTCCACGCTTAGTTAGTGAATTCGCAACCGAAGATTCTATTACGCTGCCACTCCACGACAATTAACATTTTATATTATTTTTACGACGGGCTATACAGGAAATTATGCGAAACAGAATTTTTTTTTTGTATACGACACTGGCCAGTTATATTTTATTTTGAAAATACAATTATTGAGTTACAAATAAGGAATGTTTTAAATTCAAATTACCTTTCAAACTTTTTTCGAGGGTTAAATTGAAATATTATAGTGTTCCATTAAAAAATAATCAAAAAACATTTCTTCACGACGTTTATTTATGGTTTTTAAATGTCATTTAAAACTTGATGAATCGTCATATGGACTTTAAAAGGCATTTATGAATGAAGGCCCTTCTAAGGCAACCGTATTATTGGGTATAACAAATTTTTAGTACGTTCGGAAACTTTCAGCAATGAAGAAGAGTTGAAAGAAGGCTGTTAAGAAAGGAAATATGCTAGAAGAAAAAAATTGAAGAGAATAGTCGAACTAGTGTATGAAAGGATTCACCACATAATATTGTATGGAAGCATTCTAAAATTTTACACGAACACTTTGGTTTTCAGACGACCAACCACAATCAATACGAAATTATCCTCTAGTTTCGCGATGAGTGGCACTCAACCTCATCAATGCTCAGAAGCAGGCCTGCGAGGAATAGTGCCGTACATTGTTACTAAATTGGAAGCAGAATCGTCTGACGTTTTTTGCGACATTATTACATGTGATGAATCTTGTATTTATCAGTACGATGCGCCAGTCGATGGTTTTTAAACAGCCAGTTTTAAAATAAACCAATACTTACCAAAGTGAAGGGATCGAGAAGCGCAAGGAAGATTTTGATGCTAGTCATAAATTTATTCAATTCGACGGGATATCTGACGTCAGTCCCTTTACAAAATTCCATTTTAGAATTAATTCCGAATGGTTGTACTATCAAATGATTTACACCACTCGGAATGAAGGTCGTTGTGTTCACTGCTGTGAACAAATACGACCAAACATAGGGTTCCTAGGGTTACCGCTTCACTATGAAAACGCACACGCGCACTCAGCACGTAAAAAAAAGGGACTTCTTGGACAGCACACCGATTAAGCTTTTGGGTTACCCTCCTTACAGCTCATACTCCTTCATACTACATACATACATGTTTGGTCCTAATGCTTGGTAAACGCGACTTCTGATCATGAGATCGCGGATTTCAAATCCTGTCTCGGGCCAAAAAATAGTTATTGAGTTTTTTGTCAAGTTTTAATTCCCAAAATAATGAATACATACAGAAGATGCTGGGGGAGAGTTCTTTGAAATAAATTAATAATTACAACTTTAATGAAGACGTTTACAGCAGCGTAAGGCAATCCACTACACTTTATCCTTTCGTGGGTGTCGTAGAGGCGAAAGTGGGAAATTGAAATAATATGATTCGATGGGTGGCAGCACCTTCCTAGTATAATAGATCAAAATATTAAAAAAAACTGTTTCAATTCGACTAGCAACTGTGGCAAATATTTATCAGTTGAACCTTGCAGCTTGTTCATTGTTTTTTATTATAAATACCTATAAATGTACATATTATTAATAAAATCATTTCCGAAATATTTTGTATTATTTTTTATTTTGCCCTATCTGAAACGGTTCTAAACTCTATGGAAAATGTGGCATATGGAATGACTGACAATCACTGGAACATTTTTATCTAAGTACAAAGATGTTTAACGCTTTTGGTGGCCTCCACATCATATTTTTCTCAGCATTAGGTACCATTCTGTATCTGAATTCTATATTAAGTCTCTCTGCTGGCCACATGATTCTTCTTATTTCTAAAAGGGTCTTAGGGCAAAGAAATGTCCGCCATGCTGCCAAAATGCGTGTTGGCAAACTTTACATGTCTCCGAAATTTTTTTTCTTTTTCCTCAGACATGCAAGTTTCCTCACAACGTTTTCCTTTACCACCGAGCCCGTGTTAAATCAGCACTTAAAATTGCAATTACAAATTTCATTGGTGCTGCCGGGGATCAAACCCAGGCGAAATTTACAGCGAGCGCTTAGCTAATAAAACGACACAAATAAATTCGTCGTTCAACAAATATAATAAAAACTCTTACGTACTTAAAACTTAAACACATGATAGCTCGTGATGCCTACCAGACGAATCTACAGCACAACAACGTGCAGTGTAATTGAAGATGCATAACTCTCAGTGATGCTGCAAGCATAATAGGCAAAGTATATCACTTATATACTTTTCACCTCTGCAATCTATTTAACCTTCGCACTTTTATAAGTAATAAAGAAAGTAGTAGCTAGACGGTGTTGACGTCGGTTTTTAAAATCTCTGCGGTCGTCGTATCGTCAAGGTCATTAGACTTCTTAAAGCCTTAAAGCTATTTTGCAATTACTAGATCACTTTTCTGTCGCTATCTTTTTCGTATAATAATATTTAGTAAAGTTGGTTATAAATCTATTACTAACAAAATAAAAGCTTACGATTGTGAAAAAGAAAACTTTAATAAATAAGAAGACATTATTAATTCAATTACTGAATAAAAATATTTTGTTTTTCGAATAAGTTCATTGTCAATTCACAAACAAATATTTTTAGATTTATTTATATTTTTAAACCGAGTTAAAATACGAGGTTTTATATACGACGCGTATATTTTTTATGTACTTTTCATAGTTTTCGAAAACGGCTCTGAACTATTTTGATTTTATGATTAAATTATTCTTTCTACTTAAATAGGTAATAGGTTTTGGTGGTCAGGGCTGTTCCTGTAAAAATTTATATTAAAAATCACTCTTCATCATATAATTACAGCCTTTCACAAGTCCACTGCTGAACATAGGCCTCCCCAAAAGAATACTATAAAGCACGGTCCTGAACCTCCTGCATCCATCGACTTCCTGCATGTCTTACCAGGACGTTACTTCATATAGTGTGAATAATGCTCTATAGCTCTAGTACTTTGGTATAACGCCAACAATTTGCTCTTTAAACAGCAATAAGATAAAATGTATTAAATTTACTGTTACGGCCCTCAGTTGCCCCGACAGAAGTCGACTGTTCTAGGGCCCATCAGTAGCACACTCGACGGGGTAACCAGAGGGTTCGGGCCCAAATGGCCTATGGATAATTATTATGTAATGGCTGGATAAGCAAACACAAACTTACCGAGTTCCGGAGGTAGGGGTCGACCACAAGTTACCGTCAAGGGCAAGTAAGTGGTATATAAGTGGTGTGAGATAGGTGTGTAAATGTAATCTGACGTTTAACGATGTAATCGGTCAGCAGACCCACATGCGCTGCTCTTTTCCACAATGTTCGATCACTCAAGTCTAACGTCACTTAGCACAAAATTATAATCGAAGACGAACGCGACCTTCTCTCGGCTCACAAAGTTTTAGCGTGTCCACCAGACAAAGCAAAATTCCTTCGTACGATATTTAAAATGCCACCACAAGCAACTCGTCGACGCAAATTAACGGTATTCGAAGTTAAGTTAATCACTCAAAAATTCAAGGAAGCCTCGTTGTCACGTAAACACACGAAAATAAGACAACGCAATCAGAGGCGGTCTTAACGCGACCTAACGTTCCGAGCGTAAATTCCAGACGACTAGTACACACGGCCGTCGCGGTCAATTAATTGTTCCAGACTATTCGTGGAGGGCGCACCGTTCGCGTGCCAAAACGATTCCGGCCGGCCCAAGCCGTCAAACCGGTTTTGAATGCAAGTTTTAAATGTTTAAGATTAGGCCTAAATATTTACAATACCTAATATAAGGCATTCGAATACCAATGTGGTCTTAAATGGGAAGTAGTTGAATCTTGTGAAAACTACTATTTTTTCTTGGTATTACTATTGACGCGAAACTTCAATGGGGCCCCATTTATATATATATATATATATATATATATATTGCTAATGTAAGCAGAGTTAGTTCTGCAGCATATGCTGTAAGAAAGATTAGAAGTCTCACGGATGTTGAGACAACTAGATTAGATTATTTAATTACGTTCATAGCGTAATGTCTTATTGTATTTTGCTGTAGGTCAATGCGATTGATATTGATGCCATATTTGTATTGAGAACCGTACGGGCGATTTATAACTCAAATTGTAAACGTCCCTCAGAGAAAAACAAAAAAAAGTAAACATATTAACTTTGGCATCCCAATATATTTATGAAAATATTATGTATGTACACAAAAAACATAAATAGCTTTAATAAGAATAAGGAACCAGGAACAAACATAAGCTTGTAATACCAGTTACTAGACTCCACAGAATCATTTATTGGCCAATGTAAACAAAAAGAAAAACATCCCTGTTTTCCAAAAAAGAAATCCCAGAACATGTTCAAAGTTTGTCAATTAACACGTTTTAAAAGCTTTACTAAAAAAAAAATCTGTAAAAAAGGGTTATTATAATATCAAGGAAAAGATGAATGAAAATAACCCCTAGGAGTAAGGTGATCGCCACCATGCTGGTTCTATGAAAATTCATTGAAATTTTACAAACAAAATTATTGTTAAGTGAAATATGTTTAAAAAGAGTCCCGCTGGGTTTCTTGCTGGTTCTTCCCAGAACACAGGTATTTTACGAGCCAGTGGTAAATAAAAAATGACTTTCAATAAATATTATGTAATAATTAATATTGAATTAAAAATCAGTCTATTCTATTCTAGTGAGGGGCCACCCCACATTTTACGTACCGGTAGGAGGCTGCTACTCAAGAAAACTGGCATCTTCATCGACTATCGGTTCTTCAAGCTATGTGGCCGGCCCATTGACACCTTAGCTTACTGATCCGTTGGGCTATGACGGTTACTCAAGTTCTAAGTCATTTCTAAGTTTAATCACGCAGGAAAGACCGAGCATATCTCACGATCGCTCCATAGCCCGCTGAGCGACGTTGCGCTTTCTCTTACGGCTTTGCAGTGAAGCAACATGTCGCAAATCCATAAGTTATCACTGGCAACACGCACTAGTTATACACTCTCCTTTCAAGTTTTGAGGTATACCTGACGAGAAGATGTGTCGTAATCTCCCGAATGTTGCCCGGCCGAGTTAAATCCGTCGATTTCGTAAATTTTGGGTCGAATTTGGTCTTACCTAGTAGGACCATTTGTCCAAGGTAAACATACTCGTCAAAAGCTACGTGCTTAGTGCTCCCAACAACTACCGGCATAGGTGTGACATGGATGTTACACATGATCTTTATTTTGTCCATGTTCATCTAAAGGCCTATCCGTTGGGAGGCACTACTGAAGTACTGAGCATAGTGGACCTAAACTCCAGCGATTCTGCCATAAGGACTATACCTTCGACAAATCGAAGGTGAGTGATGTACTCTCCATTGATTTTAATACCGTGTCCTTTCCAGTCTAGTTGCTTGAAAACGTCTTCTAATACAGCGGTGAAGAGTTTCGGAGATAGTGGGAAGTTGACAATCACTGTGTAAATCTGAGTTCCATTGATACCACCGTGCTCCGGTGGCTCTACGGATGAAAAAGTTTTGAACTTTCAGTAGTTCATTTAGGTGGGACTTATACATGTGGGCGAAGGCTACACTTGCGTAAGACATGATAGATGACGTAAGACATGATAGAACGCAGGTTTTGTACAGGTGGAGTTTGTGTCTTATAAACATCTTACTCCTCCTGTTAATAAGAGGGTGGAGACGGCCAATGACTGACCCGGCTTTGTTGCGTACTACATTTATGTGATTCGCGAAACTCATGCGGACGTCGAATGTAACGCTCAGATATTTTGCCGAATCTTCCAAAGAAAACCGTTAAACGTATAAATAAAAGAGTAAAAGAAGTTGTTGAAAGGAAAAAGCAAGAAAGGATGGATAAGAATGATAGAAGGATATCTGATAATTTCCAGGAAAATATTAAAATGTTCTGGAAACTCGTAAGAACTGCCAGGGGAAATTCAAAACAGCCTAGATTGAATGCTATACGAGACGAGAATGGCTGCATGCTGAATGATGAAGTTTCGAATCTAAAGAGATGGAAGGAATACTTTGAAAGCGTGTTTAAGAGTGAAGAGTCGTCTGAAGTAAGTGTAATAGAAATTCCGGAAGAAGTGAAGAGAGGTAGGGAGATAAGTGTAGATGAAATAATGAAAGCAGTGAAAAGCATGAAAGCAGGTAAGGCCGTATAAATTAATTACCTTCATTCGGATTTTTGGTCCACAATTATTTGTGTGTGGTTTTTGACTCCTTTGAAAGTATATTGCTTGACTTTTTTCAGAATTTACTTCGTTTCTCCATTGAACGAACCATTCGCCTAAGCGATTGGTAGCTTTTTGAAGTTTTAAAGTGAAACTATTCCTATTGTAATCTGATACAAAAAGAGCCATATCGTCGGCGAAGAGAGCAGTGGACCACTGGATCTTTAGGGATATTACTCGTGAAAAGATGATTGGCGACAGCACGGAGCCTTCTGGGACCCCAGCCTTTAGAGAACATTTCGAAGAAATGGTTCCCTCCACTCGATAACAAAAAAACCGATTTGTAAGGAAGGCATGGAGGATGTGTACGAGCCTGTCAAGTACGTTTAGTTTATACAGCTTTAAGAGTAAGCCATCGTGCTAGACCTTATCAAATGCCTTTGCGGTATCAAAGAAGAGGGCTAGAAGAGGGCAAAGAAGAGGGCAAAGAAGAGGGCTACATCAGCTAGTATCGGAAGCCTTGGCGTCGATATATCGAATAGTGTGCAGTTTCGTGGTCACTTGGAAAGGAAGGCCAAATTGGCCTCTAAAAAGCTTGGCGTGCTCAGAAGAGCGAGACAGTATTTCATGCCAGCACATCACGTGCAACTTTACAAAGCGCAAGTTCGGGCCCACATGGAATACTGTTCTCATCTCTGGGCCGGGGAACCCCAGTGCCAGCTCCTTCCACTAGACCGCATCCAGCGCAGAGCGGTTCGAATCGTCGACGACCGAGTTATTTCTGATCGTCTCAATACACTGGCACTGCGTAGAGATGTTGCATCTCTTTGTGTATTTTATCGCATCTATCACGGGGAGTGCTCTGAGGAATTGTTCGGACTAATTCCAGCCGCTCAAATTCACCATCGCACATCGCGACAAAACTTGCGTTACCATCCATACCATCTGGATGATTGGCGGTCCACCACTGTGCGATTTAGAAGAAGAACAAAATTAAAAATTGACATATGTCACCATAATAAGGGTATATATACATATTTTATACATTTAAACGAAGCATTTAGAATGCTCGTAAAATAATTTTGTTGATTTATGACAACCGCGCCACCCATGTTGCACACGAAAATAGATAACATAAATAATAATAACACGTGCGTGTACGCAAACGGCACAGAACTGTCTTATAGCTTATTTTGTTAATTTTATATTCAATAACATTAATTCAAATTTCCTACCTATTAGAAGCTTTTGTTTTCCTTTACTAGGTAATGTTTATTACTACCATGATAATTAAGGCAAAATACAAAACTATTCTAAGATTTACAATTTAATCGATTATAAAACGAAAAATCGATTATTTGTTAAAATACCTTGGACTTTTTAATACCATATTATTAGCGGTTATTCGCGACTTGCAACCAATTTGATTTATTTTTGTTGATAGTATAGACTTGCAAGCAGAAGTTGCTTAGACGTTATTTTTAATGGTAACTTTAGTTTGATTTTAATGGAACTATGAAATGTATTTTTTATAGAATAAGGGTGACAAATGAGCACACAGTCCTCCTGATGGAAAGTGCGTGATGACGCCCATTGACTAAGAATCAAAGGCAGATGCTTTCTCACCCCGGAGGACTAAGATAGAATGCCTTGTTTCAAGTAAAAAGCGTCTCCGGTTCTCAATAAAGAATCAAAATGCAAATGCGTTGTCAGCCGTAAGGACTAAGATAGAATGCCTCTTTTCCAGTAAAATAGATCTTCGGTTCTCTACACTCACCATACGAAGAACAGCAGCATGAAGCCGTTATTTTACGCTGGTATTCTGTGAGAGCGTCCTTCCCCGAGTGACCCGACCCCGTGTTACAACTATAATTTATACTCGTATAATATGGCTTTACCTACTACGTAAAACATTATAATATTGGGCTATACACTCCAATTTGCAACTTAATAAACAATGATGTCTGACGAATATGGTGAATGCTGAAAGATCGCATAAGGCAGATAAAAAATTATTAAATTGGAGATAAATTAAAATAATTAATTTTAAAGAAATATTAAACTTCTAATAAGAAGTAAAGAAATCGTCATACCTATACTACACTGATAATTATTAATGGTGCTATAGTGAGTGATTTTATTACAGGGTAGTGATAGTGGGGTTTTTTTAAATCTTTATTTTCTAAAGAGGAGTTTTGTCACACAGTGACTATGTCACCCCCGTAAAGTATACACAAATAATAACAGGAAATTAACGAATGAACACATAATAACATCGACAGTAATACAACTACATACAATCAAGATAAATTTAACAACAAAATATATATACTCGTATGTTGCAATTCAATCTGGTGATATGACTACCCTCATAGGTGGAGAATATTACATCTTTCTAATCTCATATTACATATAAATAAAGTTGTTAGCAATTTGGCTTCTTGACAAAGTGGGGAGGATAGAATAGAATTACAAATGCCTACATTGTGGTTATGCAAAAATTACATATCTTGCCTATGTACCTCGCTCCGAACACACTCTGTCAAAACATGGTGTACATCTTCTACAGTATCACACTCTAAGCATTTAGGGGAATCTGATATTCCCATTGGAAATCGGAACTTATTTGACAGAATGTGTACTGAAGGAAGTTTTAATAGCGCTGCAACACACAGTACAACATACGGTGGGGTTTATTGAAGAGAACAGTGAAAAAAAAAGTATTGCTTACGTTTTACAGTGTGGACAGATATTGTTAACAACCTAAAAGTGTTGAATTGAATAGTGCGGACCAATATCGAATCGGTACGTGACAGAACAGTGTATTGCGACCAGTTAGAATTAAAACAGTTAACCGCGGACAGTGACAGTGAATAGTTGACAGCATAATTATATTTTCTAGGTGGTAGACCACTGCCACTCTTTTTCTGCTTAGGAGTCCGTTTGGGTAGGTACCAACATTTTAGCTATTTCTGTCGCCAAACAGCAGTGCTTGGAATGTGTTTCCGTCTAAAGTGATGCTGGAAGATATAAGATGCCAGTATAATTAAAGGCTGTGAGACATTCCATCTTCATCGTAGTATGAGGTAGCTGCACGTGTCCATTGGCTGCAGTAAACACTTACTATCATGTGGACTGTAAATAATACAAAACCTTAAATGGACAGTGTACAGTAATAAGTGAAAGTGAACTGTTAAGGATAGGAAACAGGAAAATGTTTAGACTCTGTACGTGGTAGAGCCATGCTGCAGCTATATTAGTAGTATAGTTGTATCACGAATGGGTCGACTCGACCGGGAAAGGACCACGCTCTCACAGAATACCAGCGTCAAATAGCAGCTTAACACTGCTTTGTTACTGGAAAAGAGGCATTCCATATTAGTCCTCACGGGTGACAATGCATCTGCATTTTGATTTGCTAACGAGGATAAATGTAGACGTCTATGTGCCACAGCAGCCACTTACCATCAGGTGGACAGTGTGCTCGTTTGTCACCCTATCCCATAAAAAAAACAGCAAAGAGTTTATATATCTATCTCCTAATAAGATAATTAAAAATGTGATTTATAAGCAAGTGTTATAATAAAATCATTAAGAATAAAATAAAGTATAAATAAAATGAAATGAAAAACATTTGTATTAAGCATTATGATTTAGTTTAACTCTATAATTTCTGTATTTAAAGGTTAATTTTTGTGTATATTTTCGAAAGAATCTGGCGGGTGGAGAGTAATTTTGTTAGTGTTTTATATTAATGTATACAAATTGACACGTGCGTGCTAAATTGTTATGAATTTGCTCCATCGACGGTGACCCAACAATTAAGCGTGCGGGACACTTTACGCTGACAAAATTCATATTATTTTGGCTTATTAATCAAAATTTTGGCTTCAGTCAAACCTTTAGCAGATTTCACTTTCATGCAGTTAAGGTGCTTTTTTGGTCGAAGGTGGCTGTATAGTTCGAAGAATCGACAACCCATGAAGATGAAACTTTTTGAGTGACAGTCTCGTCGCGGTAAGCGGCGTGTATTTATTAGATGGAGTGACAACCTGATGCAGGAAGTGGATGAATCAGGCTCAGGATTGTGTTTTATGACATTTTTGGAGGAGCTCTATGATCATGAGAGGACTGTAATGATGATGATAATTATTATGATAACTTCTAAAGCACACATACTGTTTATTGTCTAGCACGACATTAAGTACGAGTAGCACGACAGTAAGTATAGTTCCCAGGACAGAGGGTATTTTTTCGAACCAGTGGTAAAGTAAAAAATGACTTTCAATAAGAATTACACATGTAATGTATATTGAATAAAAAATTATTCTATTCTATTCTATTCTATTCTAGTCTATTAATATCATAATTTTTTTATTTTATTTTGTTATTAAATATTTAACTGAATTTCATAGCTCGCGGGCTGATTATTAATACTTATCTGCTTTTTATTATGATTTTTCGATAAATGAATAATTAATTTAACTAAACTAACTTTTCTTATCAATAAATGAAAATATAGTGTCATCATTTTCCTCTTATTTTCTGTTCGTATCCTATTTTCTGCTAGGGCTAGAAACATTTTCTAAGCTTAACTAAATCTACGAACTCTGTTTCAGCTTCGGCCGAAGGTTATATCAAAAGCAAACAAAGTAATCGATTTCAGCTTTCACTTTGTCTAAAACCTGATTTACCACCAGATCAGATCAACAATGAATGAAAGGCGGTGCGCTGCGTATATTTCGAAAGGCGCAAAAACCAAGCTTAAATCATGCTGAATTTATTAAGAACTCATGTGCCTATAATAATTTAAATGTAATATGCCCAGCAGTGAACTTTTATGGTCTGTTAAAGAAAGAAAGAAGAAATATGTGTGCGTAAACGTACAAAGCAATAAGCTCAAGAAATTGAGCTTGGTTTTTCCGTTACTAAGATGTTTGCAGCGCTCCGTCTATTTTACTTTTTAGTCTGAGATTTACAAATAATATAATATTTTTTTTTACTTCTCTAAGATACGTATAATCCAGTAAAAGTATGCGCTGCTAATTTTACAATTTATCTTAGTTAATGAACTTTTAAAACAAAAGGAGGAAAAAAAATAAAACACTTTTATTTACTCTAAGGAACTTGAAACATAAGTAAACAAAGCAAATTAAATCTAGGTACAGTTTTATTTATTTATACGCTCACTGGTGAGTTACGAGAAGGTACGAGTATATTGAAGAAATGATTTTTTTTTATTTGTAGTGGGAACAGAAAAGCGGATTTGCCGGCGGCGCTCTTTCCCGGAGAGCTTCGTCGGATCTACAGCGGTAACTAACTGCATGACTCGCAAGCTCGCAACGTGGATCACTACAAACAAATCCTGGGTTATGGAGGATTTACTTTGCAAAATGTACAGTATACATCTCTGTAAGTTATGTCAGGGATAATACTTTCACCGCAACGAAAATGTTCCTTTTGTTTTATATCAAAATATTTTAAGAGAACGGACTACTACGAATTAAAATAATTAGTTCAAAATCATTGTTACCATCTTTAAGTTGAAATTTTTGAAAACTTTGTATTATATAATATACTAGCTGTTCTCGCGAGTAATTTAGAGTTTTAATTAAGTTACGCGGAACCCTAATTTTTTTTGTTAAATATTAGTAGCCTAAATTACTCCTTATAACATCAGCTACCTGCCAGTGAAAGTCCCGTCGAAATCGGTCCAGCCGTTTCGGAGATTAGCCGGACCAAACAGACAGACAGACAGACAAAGTTTTATAAATTGTGTTTTTGTTATAAGTACCGTATATAATTTCATATGCATTTGGTAAAAAGCTGGTATTTTGAAATTACAAATAGACACTTCAATGTTATTTATTTTGTATAGATAATAAAACATTTAAATAGGTCAAAAGATTAACCTGGTTCAATATACATTATGTACACTTGGTCCTGACATCTATCATTATCTTAAGTAGGTATATAATTCTATATATCATATGATCATGTCACTCACTAATAAAGGACTTATTTCACAAGTCGCCTTTATTTAGATACATCTTAATCACTGATAAATTATGTAGTACAGTAGTACGTACTTATACGTACACACGTATATATTATGATTTGTACATTATACTACAATGATCTTAATCAGCAACATGTATAAACATACTGTCGTTGATATAACTTAATAGGCGCTTTCATAATTTTGCAATGTAAATAGAAGTCATAGTTATTTAAATAACTATTCAAACTTTATTAGGTATATCTAGTTTTACCCAAAAGCAACCGGTCATGAAAAAATCGAATACAGCTAAGGTGGTAAGATTTAATATTTACAGACAGTGAGGTATTACATCCTAGTCCTCAGAGGTGATAACGCCTGTGTAACCTTCTTTGTTTAAAGTTGCCTGCATGTGTCCATAGATTGCTGTAGCCACTTCCCATCGGGTGAACTGTAAGTTCGTTTGTCACTTCAGTTATATATAAAACATTGATTAACCAACTGCAATTAGCTGCACCTAGTTATAAGCCACTAAACCTAGGTGTACCCGCTCTTTGTAAAAAAATCTTTAAATATTTGAAAATGTTCGTAAGCGAATTTTAGGTTTTCATGTAACCGTTATGATAATAAATAAATAATTTTGTTAGTAATTATATGAATAAATATTTAATTTTTAATTTAATTATTAATTAAATCCAAAAAATTAAAACTAAGTAAAATAATCCAAAACGAATTCAATTATAATGTGTGACTTAAAATACTCATTGCTCCGTTTATGGCAAATGAAAATTCAAACGGCGGTAAAAAAGTTATTTTGCCACCGGCATTTAGTGACTCGTATCACATTTAGTTAGGCGGTGTAAATATATCCACTATCCCAAATCATCCAGTAAGTGTCGTAAGAGGCGACAGCGAGAAATGAAACAGGGGATGTGCAGCAACATATTCCTTAAAACAACTCGAAACAAGCATGAAATTTGCCTGGCAAATGTGGTAACATTGGAAAATATCTCCCTTATGAGGCAATCTATGGAAGATTTCTATGTTGTTCAGATTGCACTATAGTAGCAGTGAACGCACAATGATTTATTTGAGTTGACTATTTTAAAGTAATATTTATATATTATTAACAAATTTAAAAAGGAGGAGGTCCTCCATTCGTGTGTATTTTTTGTACATATGTAACGCGATATCTTCGCAGATTGTGAACCAATTGTGATGATTTTTTTTTTGTTAAATAGGTCAAGGGTGATCCCATATAAATTTGAAAAAAATTATAACTCTAAAGGTAGCAAACAAATAACTATTTTTTTAGCAATTTGAAGCTGGTTTTTAATTTTGTTAAAAGTTGTAATTATATTCTTAGTATTTCATAATTGAAAAATCACTAAACCATAGTTTATATCTTTTATACCATATATAGCAATTTATTAAAAGAAAATCAATGTATTTTTTTCGTGATTGTAATTTATATAAGTGTCTAAATATAACTGACTGTCATCATATTAACGAAAAGGACAGCTGGCCAGTGCTATCATTGCGGCGGATGCGCTTGAAATAACTCAAAACATTCGTCGTCACATCCGTTACTCTCCAGTCTCCACCAGGTGTCAAATGTTGAAGTAGTAAATATAGCAAATGGCGCTCGATAGCACTTTACTTGCGAAGTGTTGTGAATGACAGCCTAAGTTTAATTTTGCGTGAGCGAATGAGTATCAACAATAATGCTCCGTTCATATTATATAGGTACACTAATACATTTTCAGGGTATCCACTAGGAAGTAAACTCCTTTGTTTGAAGTTGCTTGCAGGTAGTCCATGAACTCAGTAGTCACTTACGATAAGATGGACTGTAAGTAACTTCGACACTTTAGTGTTATAATAAACTTCATTTTTTTATTTGCATATGTATAATTTACTATAACTTGTAGAGTATAAAGAAATAGATTTTAGTTTAGGAATATATTCTTTCGTTTACAATTTCAATTTTAAAATATGAAAACATAACACTTACTACAATGTATACAAGCAAATTAACACTGTTACCATTAAAGCCGCTTTGATATTTTAATTTTTTAAAAAGTATTGGTTGTGTTGTTGATGTAAATTATAAGATACTTACTTTTATTAAGAACGCAAAAAATAAAAAAATACAACATATCTACTCTTAAGACGCTGGCTGCCATAAGTTTTATTTATAGAATTTTAAAGATAATAAATACTATATTTACATATAACATCTCATAAAGTAGTTAACATTTTTTTGTCATTATGATTAGGAAAAGACCTTTTCTAGTCAAATACTAAAATTTATAGCAACAACGAGAACAATTAATTTAGTTGTAAGTGTTTTTGTGTAAACATTGTTTCGCTTTTTACAGTAGACGAAAAACCAATAGTGAATATTAAAGCCAACCATCTGCTTCATATTTTGCAAAATTTTGTCATAACGCTAGTGTTTAATGTTTTAAAAAGGCGAGCTGAGTTTATAGTTCTAAAGTTTTATACTTGTGTTTTGCTCTACTGTAAAATATGTATCTTATCACTTGAATTTGCATAGCTATATCAAATGACGTAGGAAAACTTGGGGAAAGGTGGCTAAACTAAAAAGTGAAATTTGGTCACACATGTGTGCTATAAGCACCTAGACAGGCGAATTCATGTTGTTAACTTCTGAAAAATACAAGGTTGGAAGAGCAAAGATAGACCAAGGAAGAGACGGAACGATAACAGAATTATCATATGATAAAAGACCATATCGCAAAAGATTGTGAGAAGTAAATGACCCTTTACTGCTGTGGGACACATTAATAGGTATAATTATTTGTTTGTTTATTAATATTTTAAAATATTATCCCCAGACTATGATATTCGTATGTATCATGGAAGCAGTTGAGATGGATATATTACAAAAATACAAACTGACGTACTCGGAACAAATATTTGTAGATCATACAAATTCATGTCCCGTTCAGAATTCAAACCCTTCAGACGCCTTCAGAGGCCTTCAGCGCTGCAACTCATGCTAAGCCACTGTGTCACGGAGACTGTCCTGAAACACCGTCATAAAAACAGCAGTAAAATACGCATTTATTCGTCATCATCATCATAACAGCCCTACACAAGTCCACTGCTGAACATAGGCCTCCCCCAAGGAATGCCACAAAACACGCTCCTGAGCCACCTCCATCCATCGACTTCCTGCATGTCTTACCAGACCGTCACTCCATCTAGTGAGGGGATGCCCTACACTTCGTCCGCCGGTACGAGGCAGCCACTCAAGAAACTTTTTTCCCCATCGGTTGTGGGTTCTTCGAGCTATATGGCCGGCCCATTGCCACATCATATAACTTATCCGTTGGGCTATGTCGGTCACTGTGGTTCTACTGCGGATATCCTTATTTCTAAGTTTATCACGCAGAGAAAATCTGAGCATAGTCCTCTCCATAGCTCGCTGAGCGATATTGGGCTTCCTTATCCGGCCAGTAATGAAGGACCAGGTCTCAGTCCCATACGTCATCACCAGCAACAGGCACTGGTTGTACTGTCTCGTTTTCAAGTTTTGAAGTATACCTGACGAGAAGATGTGCCGTAATTTCCCAAACGCTGCCCAACCGAGTTGAATCCGTCGATTGACCTCTCGGTCGAAGTTGGACTTACCCGGTCGGACTATTTGTCCAAGGTAAACATACTCGTCAACAACTTAGAGCTTAGTGCTCCCAACAATTACCAGCATAGGTGTGACATGGACATTAAACATGATCATTGTTTTGTCCATGTTCATCTTAAGACCTATCCGTTGGAAGACACTATTGAGGTCATTGAGCAAAGTGCTTAGATCCTCCAGCGATTCTGCCCTGCCATAAGGACTATATCGTCGGCAAATTGAAGGTGGGTGATGTACTCGCCATTGATGTTAATACCGTATTTCGTCTTTCTTCTATCTTTCTCATAGTCCACATACGCAAGGCAAAGTGGCAGATTGTACTCTTCTGTCCTTTGTACAATTTGCTGAAGTGTGTGTACGTGGTCTGTGGTACTAAAAACGTTTCGGAAACCGGCTTGTTCGGGAGGCTCGAAGTCGTCGAGTCTGCGTGCGAGACGATTCGTCATGACTCTCGAAAACAGCACATAGTCGTGGCTCAGAAGGGAAATCGGTCTGTAGTTCTTCAAGAGAGTGTTATCGCCTTTCTTGAAGAGCAAGACCACCGCACTTCTGCTCCACACCTCCGGAGTAGTACCACCATGAAGGATGGAATTAATGAGCTTCTGAATGACTTCAAGCTCCGGTTTTCCACCCGCTTTCAGAAGCTCCGATTTCATTCCATCCTCACCTGGGGCCTTTCCGTTTTTAAGGTACTGGAGAGCCATCTTAATCTCGCTCAGACTGACGTCCGAGATATCTTCAGAATAGTGTCGGATAAGACTCGCTCTTGGATCGTTTCTCACACTTACGTGTGGCTCCAACGATGACGTGTACAGCTGCCCATAGAACCTCTCAATCTCACTCAAAATCTCAGGTGTCCCGGGAAACGATGCTGCCACACTCGGTCTTCAGCTTTGACAGTTGGCTGTTTCTGGCAGACAGATCTCTGGCAAAGACTTTGGAGCCTTGTTTCCACTCGATCGCTTGTTTAATACAAGCTGTATTGAAGTTGCGTAAGTCATGCCGCATGCATTTGGAGATCTGTCTGTTCAGTTGACTGTATTCTGTCAAACCTGCTGTAGACTGCAGCTTTATTTCTCGCCTAACAGCTATGAGATTAAGTGTGATCGGAGAGTTTTTGTGTTCTTCTGCGGCGGGTTTTGTAGAACTTAGCTCCGACCGCATGGACAGTTTCCACAAGCTTATCATTTGTATCGTCCACTTCATTGCAGTCTTCCAACCATTGAAAATGTTCTTGTAACTTAGCTGAAAAGTTTCGGGACTTTGGACTAGAGCAGTGGTGTGCAAAATTTCTTAATGGTGGGCCAGAAGGTTTAAAAAATTTCATAGGAGGTCCAAAATTATAGTTAAAATGCATTTTGTGTTACAAATTTTAATCATATAAAAATATTACAGCATTACATGCTTGCACAAATGTAAAAAATTACAATTTAACTTTTATTCGAAGGCCCTGCCGTGGTAGGCGAGTGAGACATATGAAATTGCTTTTGATTTGTCATAATATTTTCAAATGCAAATGACGAAGTAACTTTCAACATCGCGAAAAGTTGTTCATCAGTAAGTCGGTTTCTGATTGAGTTTTTCCGCAATTTCATGGTCGAGAAAGTCTGTTCGCCCACATAAGATGACGCAAACATGGCCATAATTTTCTGGGCGTGAGCAATCATCTTTGGGAATTCAGCTTTAGTGCCCCGCGCCCCGCGACTCGCAACACATGAACTACGCAGCTAGTCTAGCTGGCTCCTTTACCTATGCGTCTATTATTCTACTAAGTAGAATCTACTTTATACTTCTGGACCATCATAATATAATTATCGCGTGACATATTATACTACTCATGTCGAAGGACCGTCGGCGGGCCGAATTATATGCTTTCGCGGGCCCTACTTTGCCCATCACTGGACCAGAGCATGAGGGGGACGGAGCGTTGACTTCATTAGAAGTGACCTCTCTAACTTAACGTTTAGGATAAATGTGCCTCTAACCATTCGGTGCTTGCTACCAGTTTTCACCCTCGCGATCACGGAGACGTCACTGAACAGTTGTCGTCTGGTCGTCATAATGAAGTCAATCTAATTTTTTGTCGAACCGTCGGGGCTCGCCCAGATCCACTTACTGTGGGGCCGCTTCTGGAAGAAAGAGTTCATCATAAGAGTCCCTTTTTCTCCACGAAGTCAGCCAGCTGCTAGCCTCTTGAGTTTCGTTGCCCTATTCCGAATTTCCCTACTTTCAGCTCACCGTTCTCTCTTGTGCCTTGTTTTGCGTTAAAGTCTCCCATTAACACCGTTTAGTGGGTTTTGGAGAAATGCATGGCTCTAGAGATATCCTCATTTATTTTCTCCACCTCCTCATCAGGGTGTGTCGAGGTTGGTGCGTAAACCTGTATGACCTTCAGCGAATACCGTTTGGTGATTCTGAGTATAAGGTGCGCAACCCTCGTCGACACACACCCAATCATTACAACGTTGTTAACGAGAGACTTGTAGACGCTAAATACGACACCTCCTTGGGACAGATAGTCGCCCTTCCGGTGATAGAACAAGTTGCCGGATACGAGAATTACCGTATCCTTCTCCTCTTTTCAGACCTAGGATAGTCCTTTAATATTCCAGCGCAACTTGTCTGTCTTGTCTTCTTCCAGCTCCAGGATCTTCTCGTCGGTACTCAGGGTGCGTGCGTTATAAGTTGCCAGGGCGAGTCGTCGTAGGTGGCAAACGAACCTCCAGCGGAGATTCTTAGCGCCCCCTGCTCCGCCGTTACCATGGTCGCCACCGTAGCCAGGAATAGTGGAGCCGCCGGGGACTGGGGGCCGTCTTTTAGTAACTTTTTTCATTGGGGTGTATATTGCCATAGTTGCCACGCTTGGCGAGCGGGTGGGCAACCGCAGTTTTTGTTTTATTGGGACATTGCTGTTATCAGGAAGATGCTGCTGCCCATCTCCTGCCTGTGTCCCAATGTCGCCTTTTACGACACCCACGTGAAGATATGAGGTAGTGGATATTCTTAACTGCCACTGCACGGTACGCATTTTATTGTACAAATATAATTACTATAATATTTATTGCGCGCGAGCCACTCTTTTAGAGACTGTTACAATTTTTGTTCTGTCCATCCGTTGCATCATATTTTAAATATCGTAGAAGCAAAACTCTCTCAAAATCATGTAGAAGCAAAACTATCAAAATAATTATATTATTTAAACTAATTATTACAATATAGGTATTACATAATTATAATATGTAATACTAGGGCTATTTTTATGGTCGGAAAAAAGTTTGTTCGTATTTAGTTTGCATAAAATTGAAGAAATATATCTTTAGATGTACTGTTTGTGTCTGGCTGGTTTTATTATCAATACATATAGGACATTCAGAAAAAGAAAAATAAAAAATAAAAAAAAACACTTTCCCGCCATTTTTCAATTGTTTTTCTGTTCGCCAAAATGAGTGAATCTGACTTCATTCATTCAATACATTCTGAATTTATATTACATAAAAGGGAAAAATACGACTCAAGCCACGAAACACATTTGTGACGTTTATGGACCTAATGAAGTATCAGTAAGAGTAGCATAAAGCTCCACTGAAAACGTTTCAAGCGTTAAAGCAAACGCTTGAAGCGTTTATAGTCCAAGGTTTTGACATCAAAGATGCAGCTCGCTCTGGTTATCCTCATGTGGATAAAGTCGATGCCATTTTTGAAAAAGTGGAGCAAGATCAGCGTATTAGTAGTTACAACATAGCCGAGAAATTGAGAAAATAACCACAAAACAGTTTTGACCCATTTGAAAAAATCTGGCTATATAAAAAACCTCGATATTTGGGTACCACATGAACTCACTGAAAGAAACATAATGATTCGTGTACTCATTTGCGATTATCTATTGAAACGTAATGAAAACGAACCATTTTTGAAAAGATTGATCACTGGTGTTGAAAAGTGGATCACCTACGACAAGAACTTGTGAAAAATATCATGGTTAAAGGTTAGTCAAGCTCCACAGACTGTAGCGAAACCCGAACTAACACGCAATAAGGTGATGCTGTGTGTGGGGGGGGATTGGAAGGGCATCGTATATTATAAGCTTTTACCGCTGGGCACAACCATCGATTCGGATTTCTACTGTCGACAACTAATGAGAATCAAACAAGAAATTGAGAAATAACAGCCGGAATTGATCAACAGAAAATGAGTGGTCTTTCATCATGATAACTCCACAAATATTTGCCCACTCAACAAAAATTGAGAAAGCTTGGTTGGGATGTATAAATTCTGGATGCATTAAAACCTCCCATAAAGTCCTGACCTTGTAACCTCAGATATATAATATATAATACTTATATTAATGCCGATTATAAATCTTCAATTATTAATTAATAGGATAAAATGCGACACATTTGAAAATTGCAGTTCTATTAGTAAAGTAGTTAAATTGTTTCACTTTTAAATTTAGTCAATTTATAATTTATACGTTGGATAACTACTAGTAGGTGACTTATCTTCGACTTTGGAAAAAAAAATATTCATTGCTGAGATATAAAACCTTTAAAAATAATTTTAAAATGATGTATGTTGTAAAACAATTTTTTGCGCTTGTAGTTTATTATGTGTCTTTTCATTTAATATAATTAATGATTTACTTACAAAACATGTACTTAAGTATAAATTAACTATAACAATGTTTAAAAATCTTGTGAAACTCTGTGACAACCAACTACCAATATTATATTTTAGTACTAGCTATTAAATTTTAGTACTAGGTGAAGAAGGAAAACCGCGACTTCGCTCGCGTAAGAAGTAGAAGTAGCCTAAGTTACTCCTTATAACACAGAAACAAACAAACAGACAGACAGACAAAACTAGTATTTTTTTAAGTACCGTATATACTTTAATATACTTTTAGTAAAAAACTTTTATTTTGACATTACAATCAGACACTTCAATTTTATTTATTTGTATAAATATTGTAGATTTTTTATAGGTTTCTTTATGTAATATATACGGTATTGTATATATATATATATATATATAAATCTAAAAATATGAATTTTATAATTTATAACACTCGTTTAACATCGTTTACTAAAATAATTAATCTTCAAGTTCCGAGTAACACTAAAAATAAAATTTTCTGAAAACGTGTGTCAGTTTAGAGATCATAAGAAGTAATGAAACGTGCTCACAAATAAAACAATCATACTTAATGAGTAATGAGGATGTAGTACATCAGATGCGTCGAGCGGTCGCCTTACCATAAATCTATGCTATGTTATAAACACATGAGCTGTCTAAATGATAAACATTTTTAATGCATTTGTAATTAGCCCTTATTTTGACTATTGCTTTATGCGTAAAATTCTATTAAAAACTTTACGTTCTGTGTAATATTATTGTATTAATACCGAACTACACCATTACTAATCCATACATATGAACAATAACCAGCGAAATTCGAGTTGGACTCGCGCATGAAGGGTTCCGTACCATCGTAATACACATTAATAGTAGGGGAGTCCCTTTCAATTTATTTTAATTTATATTTGTTGTTATAGCAGCAACAGAAATACACATTCTGTGAAAATTTCAAATATCTACTTATTACCAATCATGAGATACAGCCCGCTGATAGACACTGTCGGACGGACGGACAGCGGATGCTTAGTAATAGGGTCCCGTTCGGTATCCTTTGGGTATGGTACCCTACAAATTGAAGTGTATGTCTGTAATATCGAAATAACTGCCTTATATTGAGCTAAGAGGGTTATTTATATGCCACTAAGACAAGAATGATCGTTAAAAAAATCTCTGTTAGTCGGCCTGTTTGTTGGGGTTAATGTTCGGAATGGCTAGATCGATGGTAATGAACCTTTACGAAGAGACACAGAGCAATTCCAGGAGTGACCTAAAAAAAATCTAAATTGATTAAATGAAATGTTCTATGATAATCTTCAATCTATATAATGATAAGATCCCTCTCAGTGGTGCCTTATCTATCTATTCGTGAAGTTTCATTACAATCGGTTCAAGCATTCTGGAGATTAGCTAAAACAGACAAACATTGTAAAAATGTTTATTTATGCCTTATTGACATGCAAATAAACTTCATAGCTCAACATAAGGTAGCTATTTCGATGTTACAGACAGGCACTTCAATTTTACTTATATGTGTATAGATTAATGAAAATTATATTGCAAAAATATTATTTAGCATCAAAAATTTCAAATAATTCAATCAAATCGATATTCGATGACCATTTTGCAGTTTTGTTGATAATTAATAAAAATAATGAATATTTTAGGCAATATAAATATAGAGTGCGAGGCTTTTTTTTATAGGATAAGGGTGACAAACGAGCACACAGTCCACCTGATGGTAAGTGGTTGCTGCGGCCCATAGACATCTACATCTTTCCTCGTTTGCGAATCAAAATGCAGATGCGTTGTCACCCGTGAGGACTAAGATGGAATGCCTCAATTCCAGTAAAAAGGGCCTCCGGCCACCTGCACTCACCAAGCGAAACGCAGAGGTAAACCTCTACTTCACGCTGGTATTCTGTGAGGTCGTGGTACCACCCCGGTTCGAGCTGGCCCATCCGTGCGACAGCAAAAGCTGCCGCGTGGCTCTACCACTGTTAAAAGGCATCCAAATTAATATTTTGGGCAGTATGATTATAGACTTACGTGGTAGATTTACGTGGTAGAGCCACGCTGCAGCTATATTATGGTTGTAGAGCGAATGGGTCGGCTCAACTGGGGAAGGACCACGCTCTAACAGAATAACAGCGTAAAATAGCAGCTCAATGCTGCTGTGTTTTGTATGGTGAGTGTAGAGAACCGAAGACCCTTTTTTTACTGGAAACGAGGCATTCCTTCTAAGTCCTCATGGATGACAACGCTTCTGCATTTTGATTCTTAATCGAGGATAAATGTAGATGTCTATGGGCTTCAGTATTTACTTACCGGGTGGACCGTGTGCTTGTTTTTCGTCCATAGTCTATAAAAAAGAGACTGGAATAAAAGCGATATTCCATCATAGTCTTCAGAGCAATAACGTACTAGTACTTAACTATTGATTGAGGTTGGTCACAGGTTTTTATGTCTAACAGGAGCCACATAACATCAGATTGAACGTAGGCGCTTTAAATTCATTTTTTTCATAAAATACCCTATTTCAATTCTATATTTTACTTCATTTAAATAAGTATATGTAAGACATGCTTTTGTTTATAAATGTGGCATTGCTATCGCACCATAAAAACGCAAATGGACCAAACATCTACGGAAGCCTAAAACACACTATCGAGGTTTCCAGCCGACTAAATAACTATTTTTACAATTACTGTCTATCCGTTTGTCTGTCTGTTCTGGATAATCTCAAAAATAGCGAACCAATTGTAAAGAAACTTCATGAATAGATAGAGTGGAGTACCGGGAGTGATCTAGGTGTATTTTATCGTTATTTAAATTTTAGATCATTATAGAAAATTTCATTTTATCAGTTTAGGTTTACCTTTCCCGACTAGAGATCACATCTTTTGCTTTCAACTTTTAATAGTATATTCTTTTACAATATATCCCTAATTTCTTTCAAATATAAATATAAGCATTTAAAAGAGTAAATTTAAAAAAATATACACAATTTACATAGTAAAATACGTAACGTATTGATGTTATCTTGGTATTGTCGTATATTAAAGGTACAAAAACGGAAGCTGCTTCATACTTTGATTAAGGAAAATTGGATAGGAAGAAAATTGTACACGCATTGGAAAGATCTCATTTGTGACATGTGTTTATAATTTCCTTCCTGTAATTACGGATTATTGGTTTCTATATCATTTTATATTCAAATAAAATGTCGTAACCGTGCAACATTCATTAATTAATTATAGGTATTATACAAAAATAGTTATTTAACATGTTATATAGATACATTTAATCTATATTAATATTATAAAGAGAGAATGCGAATTTTGTGACTATATGTATGTGGAGGGTAATCTCCGTAAGCACTGCACCTACATACAGCACCTATATGAAAATTTCTTTCACCATTTGGAAGTTACATTATTCCAGATGGACATAGGCTATATGTTATGTGTTCATTTTATATTATGGCTAAAAGTTATGATAATATATGTCAACCAAGACGGAAAAAGTCGTGCCTCCCGTAAGCTTTCACCGCGTGAGCTGCTTCAATAGGTAAAGTTGCATAAAAATAATGTAAAGCTGAATTCTTCCTCTTGAAAAGCTCTAAAAAAAGTCCGCGACAACATATGTCTATCTTTTAACCATAACCCACAATAACCATTTTTATATAAAAAACTCTCGCACGAATATATATAACTATTATGACGGCGGTCGGTGCGGCAATGACGGGAGGAGGTGCGATATGCGAAGGGGGATATTATAACATGTCAAAGGGAGCAACCCGAACGGGCAGACGGGCGGTGAAAAATAAATCGGCCAGTTAGTCTAGGAGGAATCGGCGCATGACTACCGAAAACTATTCCACCTCAATTTTTTGCGATTCTCTTTATATACCTAAAGAAATGTATAAAATATTTTTTTTCTATTCTCGCTTGAGGATATTATTAACTAGGTATTGTCTAAAAGTCTAAAGAATATAAAAATATATAATATCTTTCATATTATTTTTCTTAATATATTTTAAGTCAAATGTATTCGAGATTTTTCAAACCTTAAATAATTCACGACCACGAAAATAATAACTTTATCGTAAAAAGTCATTTTATTATACAGAGGCCGCTGTGCATTACCCACAGGAATTCCTTTACTCCCTTAACTCTTCAGGATTTAACCCTCATGCTCAAAAATTTAAGTGGTTATTCCAATAACTTTATTGCGAAACATGAATCCGTCTGATGCACTGAATGGTACTAGACTTCAAGTAAAATCGCTACGTGATAATGCGATTGAGAACATTATTCTTACAGGGCCAGCGGCAGGTCAGTTGGCAGTTCATATTCCCCGCATTTCCATGATCCCTACAGCTTTAGCTTTCTAATTTAAGCGATTACAATTTTCAATAAAAGTTTTCATCAACAAATCCCACGGCTAAACATACAAATATGTTGGACATGACTTAAGGGCAGATTGTTTTACTCGCGGACAGTGACCATTGGTCTCTCTAGGTTGGAAAATGTAGAGAATCAATTTATATTAAAGCCTCAGAAAAATGGAACATAAAAGAGTTATATAAAATATCTACTAAGTTAAATCTGAAATTTATGATATCCATATAGATAAAGATATATAGGGCGTCCTAAGAATCTTCGGTGGAAGTTTGGTTGCCACCTACGACGACTCGACCTGGCAACTTATAACGCACGCACCCTGAGGACTGACGAGAAGATCATGGAGCTGGAAGAAGAGAAAGACAAGTTGCGCTGGAATATCATAGGATTATCCAAGGTTTGAAGAGAGGGGGCGGACACGTTAATCCTCGAATCCGGCAACTTGTTCTATCACCAGGAGGGTGACCATCTGTCCCAAGGACGTGTCGGATTTATCGTCCACAAGTCTCTCGTTAACAACGTTGTAAAGATTGGGAGTGTGACGACGAGGGTTGCGTACCTAATACTTAGAATCACCAAACGGTGTTCGCTGAAGGTCATACAGGTTTACGCACCATCCTCGGCACAGCCCGATGAGGAGGTGGAGGAAATGTATGAGGATATCTCTAGAGTCATGCATTTCTTCGAAACAGACTATACGGTGTTAATGGGAGATTTCGACGCAAAACTAGGCACAAGAGAGAACGGTGAAGTAGTAGCTAAAAGTAGGGAAATTCGGAATAGGGCAACGGAATACGAGGAACATGCAGCTGGCCGACTTTATGGAGAAAGAGGGACTCTTTATGATGAATTGTTTCTTCTAGAAGCGGCCCCACAGGAAGTGGACCTGGTGGAGCCGCGAGGGTTCGACAAAAAATGAGATTGACTTCATTATGACTACCAGACGACAACTGTTCAGTGATGTCTCAGTGATCGCGAGGGTGAAAACCGGCAGCGATCACCGAATGTTGAGAGGCACACTAAACCTAAAAGATGATTTGGAGAGGTTACGTCTAATGAAGTCAACGCTCAGTCCCCTCGCGCTCTAATTCAAAATTCCGAAACCTTTCAGCTCGAGCTACGAAACCGTTTTCAGTGCTTAGAAGATTGCAATGCAGTGGACGATATGAATGATAAGCTCGTGGAAACTGTTCATGTGGTCGGAGCTAAGTTTTAAGAACACAAAAACTCTCCGATCACACTCTTAATCTCATGGATGTTAGACGGGATATGAAGCTGCAGTCTTCAGTAGATTTGACAGCATACAGGCATCTGAATAGACAGATCGCCAAATGCATGCGACGGGACTTACGCAACTTTGTTACTGCTCGTATTAAAGAAGCGATCAAGCGGAATCAGGCTCCAAAGTCTTTGCTAGAGATCTGTCTGCCAGAAAGAGTCAACTGTCGAAACTGAACACCGAGTGTGGCACGTCGTTTCCGAGACACCTGAGATTTTGAGTGAGATTGAGAGATTCTATGGGCAGCTGTACACATCATCGTTGAAGCCACACGTAAGTGTAAGTAACGATGAAAGAGCGAGTCTTATCGGACACTATTCTGATGATATCCCGGACGTCAGTCTGAGCGAGATTAGAATAGAATAGAATATTTTTTATTCAATATACATTACATGAGTAATCCTTATTGAAAGTCATTTTTTATTTTACCACTGGTTCGAAAAAGACCCTCTGTCCTGGGAAGAACCAGCAAGAAACCCAGCGGGACTTTTTTAAATTAATTTTACAATATAAATGATTTTAAACTATTTACAAAATTTATTTTAGAAACTGCTTGGAAGCGACCACCTCATTCCCAGGGGTTATTGACAACCATGTATTAATTTATAATATAAAACCCTTTTTATATAGTTTCAGCTTAACAAAACATTTAAACTTGGTAATAGAGAGAGCCTGTTTACTTTCCGGAGATGGCTCACCAGCACCATGAAAACGGCATGGCCCAGGCGAGGATGGAATTACAGCGTAGCTTATGAAAGCGGGTGGATAACCGGTACTTGAAGTCCTTCAGAAGCTTTTTAATTCCGTTTTCCATGGTGGCATTACACCAAAGGCGTGGAGCAGAAGTGCGGTGGTCTTGTTCTTCAAGAAAGGCGATAACGCTCTCTTGAAGATATACAGACTTATTTCCCTTCTGGGCCGCATCTACGTGCTGTTTTCGAGAGTCATTACGAATCGTCTCGCGCGCAGACTTGACGACTTCCAGCCTCCCGAACAAGCCGGTTTCCGAAAGGGCTTTAGCACCATGAACCATATACATACCTTTCGGCAAATTGTACAGAAGTCCAAGGAGTACAATTTGCCACTATGCCTGGCGTATGTGGGCTATGAGAAAGCCTTTGATTCCGTCGAAATTTGGGCGGTGCTGCAGTCCCTTCAGCGGTGCCAAGTTGACTGTCGGTATATCGAAGTGCTGAAGTGCTTGTACAGTAGGGCTACGATGGCTATCTGAGTACAGAACCAGAGTACGAAACCTATCCAATTGCAGAGAGGTGTAAGACAGGGTGACGTTATATCCCCGAAACTCTTCACCGCTGAATTGGAAGACGTAGGCTTCTGGACTGGAAAGTATACGGTATTACCATAAATGGCGAGTACATCACTCACCTTTGATTTGCTGACGATATTGTCCTTATAGCAGAATTCCTGGAGGACCTAAGCACTATGCTCAATGACCTCAATTGTGTTTCCCAACGGATAGTTCTTAAGATGAACATGGACAAAACAAAGATCATGTTTAATGTCCATGTCGCACCTATGCCGGTAGTTGTTGGGAGCACTAAGCTCGAAGTTGTTGACAAGTATGTTTACCTGGGACAAATAGTCCGACTAGGTAAGTCCAACTTCGACCGAGAAGTCAATCGACGGATTCAACTCGGGAAATTACGACACATCTTCTCGTCAGGTATACCTCAAAACTTGAAAACGAGACCGTAGAACCAGTGCGTGTTGCCAGTGAAGACTTACGGATCTGAGACGTGGTCGTTCACTGCTGGCCGTATGAGGAAGTTCAAGGTCGTTCAGCGAGCTATGGAGAGGGCTATGCTCAGACTTTCTCTGCGTGATAAACATAGAAATGAGGATATCCGTAGTATAACCAGAGTGACCAACATAGCCCAACGAATTAGTAAACTGAAGTGGCAATGGGCCGGCCATATAGCTCGAAGAACCGACAAGTGGTGGGGAAGAAATATTCTCGAATGGCGGCCTTGAACCGGCCGACGAAGTGTTGGGCGTTCCCCATTAGATGGAGTGACGACCTGGTAAGATATGCAGGAAGTCGATGGATGCAGGTGGCTCAGGACCGTGCTTTGTGGCAGTCCTTGGGGGAAGCCTATGTTCAGTAGTGGACTTGTGAAGTGGTATAATGATAAAATATAGATAATTGTACAACTCGGGCAAAGCCGGGGCGGGCTGCTAGTTGTTAGAATAAAAAGGAGGAAGTGGCAGTGAAATAAAGAGTATTGCATCTATACAAATAAATATAATTGAAGTGTCTGTATGTAATGACAAAATAACAGCTTTTTATTAAATACACATGAAAGTATATAAGGTACTTATTACAAAAACACAATAATTAAAAAAATTCTCTCTGTCCGTTGGTTTGTTTCGGCTAATCTCCATAATGTTTGGACCGATTTTGACGGGAATTTCACTGTTACATAGTTTAGCGTGTTATCTTTGAATATGAATGCTATCACAATGCTAAGACGAGAAACTAAGACGAGAAACGAACTTAGTTAAAAATCATACTAAATCTTAATAACTTTACTATTATCTAGTAATTCTAGTATCATATCATTGTTCATAATCTCATTGTTAATTCTCATAATCACATATTTATTTCATTTATTGTATTTCGTACTCCGTAGTTATGTAGTAGACCAAGTAATTATTCATTAAACTAACACATGGCGCTAGGCTCCTTCAATTATTTGAAAATAAAAATGATTACATAACAATTTCGACAATCTTGTCTCGTCTCTAGTCTCGACCCGAAAGTCCCGGGACTCGAGACAACGAAAATTACGAAAACTCCCGGGACTTTGAGACACGAGACGTCCCAGGACCCAAACCCTAGTCCAGCCATTTAGGAGATTAGCTGAAACAAACATATAGATGGACAGATCGACAAACATTTAAATAATTGTTTTTTTGTTGTTATAACCGTATATACTTTTATATGTATTTGTTAAAAAGCAGTTATTTTGAAATTACAAAGAGGCACTTCAATTTAATTTATTTGTATGTATATGTATGTGTATGTGTGTATAGATAGCGAACCATAGGGCGGCTGCTTAGGCGGACGACTTGACAAGACATAAAATAAATCGATGGATCCAGAAGGCTCAGTACCGAGATTTATTTCATTATTTAGGGAAGGTCTATGTTTAGCAGTGGACAGTGGGCTTTAATGATGATTATTTCATTTACATACAGACATACGAGACTATGCCACCATCGATCGCTTGGTCTTTCTGGTCTTCACCAAAGTCACATTTTATGATATCCATGTAACTAAATGCGGCGAGGCATTCACTTCCGCTGCGGCTACACGGTAATTTGCCGTGTCGTATCAAGAAATAGACCTGTGTTATTCTAATACTTTAGTGATAATGAAACATCAATTATAGATATAATATTAATTAATAACATTGTCCAGGTGTCACACTCAACGCTACCTTTTAGATTAGATAAATTATTTTATCAGTTTGGGTTTTTATTCGAAATCAATGAAATGTTAATTTATTGTACTTATAAACACATAATATACAAAGACTAAATATATATAATATAATATATTACATAAAACAAATCTTATAGTTTTCTTAACAAAAATTTTACCTGACACTAATTAAACTTTGTATATACTCCATTAAATTGTCCATAGCATGATTTAATTTTTCTAGCTGTTGGCATTGAGCTCGTATGTTAAATATCTTTCTTGGCACATTTCACAACATTCAGAATTTATTGAATTGCTAATGTAATTTCATGACTACACATTAAAATTTATATTTTATTAAATAAATGAAATTAAGATATTATGACTATAAAACTAAACTAATGAAGTAACAGCACTTTTATTAGTTTTGTACTTACAATGTAATATGTATTGTACTTTATAGATGTACAGGGAAAATACAATTTTATACTTTTCTCAACTATTAACTTTATCTGCGTGAGATGCATTGACTGGATGGTTGGGGAATGGTGGTCTACAGATAGTGAAAAACAATTTATCCAAAAATGCCAAGCCTAAATTTCACAGACTAGAGATATACAGCAGCAACGTAGGCATGATCTCTATATTCTCCAACGCGTCCGCCCAGTGAAATGACTATAGGCAAATCTAAATATGCGTGTCAATTAGCATATACACTCATGCCCAACTGTGAACTTAAAAAGGCTGTCTACTTAAAGTCAAACAAAATATTCAGTTAAAGCGTGCTTAAAGTTCTTATCCCTTCACGTGTCATTATTTTCATTTACAATATTATTGTTTTGAAATTAAAAAAAAAGAACTTCTTAAAGAAAATTGGCGGGAAACTCTGGGGTCTTTTATTTTATTTATTTCTTTAAAATGTCTTCTTATAAATTTGTCTCCTAATATCAAATGCATATTATTTATCTAATATAAAGTGTTTATGTCATGTTTACACAATATTTGAAAAAAGTGTAGGACGCCCCCGGGCTAGATGGAGCGATTATATGCGCAAGGCGGCTGGAAGCAACTGGAAGCGTGAAGCCAAAGATCGGGCTTGGTGGCGTGCCTTCGGGAAGCCTGTGTCCAGCAGTAGATTACCGCAGGTTCCTGATGGTGGTGACATACCATATTTGCTGATAGTAAAAGCTTAAGTATGGTACATACATATAATAATTTCTATTGGCTTTCCAAAATGGCGTTTAGGTCACATAAATCTGAGTTAAAAGTTAATTTTGTCAGTACGGATAACTCCTCGAGGTTTAATAAGACTGAGTTGGATGTAATTAATGTTCTGTAAAGGCACACAATCTAGGAATGCTTCGATTTAGCTCGCAACGAAGAGCAAAGTTTTAAACGATCTTAGGGTGTGGATAAGAAAATATCAGCTTTATATAGGAAGCGTAATTTTATCAATATTAGGTTCATATAAAATATCTGTCGGTAGTTATCTATATCAGTTATGGTTACACTAAATAAGACAAAATATATAGTTAACATTTATTTTGTATATATGTGCATATAGTAATATTTAATGTATATACATAAGTACCTAACAATACTTTCACTTTTTACATGGCAGAGTCAGCCATGCTGCCACCATATTATGGTTGTAGCACGAATGGGCCGGCTCGACCGAGAAGGACCACGCTCTAGCTCTAACAGAGTTAGAGTGTGAAATAGCAGCTTAATGCCTCTGTATTTAATGTGGTATGTGTAGAGGAGAAGAGACCTTTTTTACTGGAAACAAGGCGTTCCATCGTAATCCCTACAGGTAGCATCTGCGTTTTGATTCGTAATCGAAGATGTAAGAGAGGTCTATGGGTCATAGCATCCACTTATTAAACACGTGGACTGTGTGCTCGTTTGTAACCATTGTTCTATAAAAAACATCGGAAATAATTGGTTTTTCTTTGTGCTGTCATATATAAATTATTATGTCAGTAAAAAATAAGTACAACAATTTGTTAATGTTATTGATTTTATTATAATTGTAATTAATTTTTGATATAATGTTTACTGTATTTTATTTTATATTGTGCATTGTATGCTATTTTCATTTTCAATATTTTTAATATTCTTAAATGTATTGATGCATTTTAACCTCATCAGAATACTTTAGAAATACACTTCATAATATTGATGTAACTATTTACAGATAAATAAATTTTAATTTAGTTCTTACTTAACGATATCTCAAAATGATTGCTGCAGAAACAGAAGTAGAACAGAGAAAACATCATTCGAGCAATAAGAGCTACAAAGCTGAAAAGGAACTTATTTGAACGAGCAAAATGGTAGGCTGCCGATTGCCGATAAAATAAGGCCAAGTAATTTCTTTTTTTACGAAAAATCTACCTCTGTCTATTAAGCCAAAGTATGAATATAAACATAGTAAAATAAAATAAAATGGTTATATTGGTACCAACTTACATTTGTAATTTTATAACGATAATATAACTAATACAATAAATAAAAAGCGAGCCGATATCGACATTTAATTATAAACATTTAAAAATGATCGTAACAGTAATAAAATTGTTACTACGCTATTATAAAGTGCGTAATTTCTGTAGGAATAGCATGACATCACTTACAGAAACCGAGTAATGTAAGCGATCATCAATAAAATACAGCATTGTTATTACAAAAGCTACGCGCTTTATTAACTATCACTAGAGTAGACTGGGACGCATAAGGAGAACGCGGGAGCTTTTCACCAGTATGGCGGGGGCGGCCGAAAACGCTCTACGTACCGCGCGCGGCAAGAGACGTTAACCATAGATACAGTTTTACGTCACTCAACTAAAAATCTCGGTCACTCAATTATTGTTTTTTCGTCTGATATAAAATAATATTAAATAAAATTTAAACTATTGACCCAACAGCGGTATTAGCTATCACTATAATATAGAGCTTTTAGATGTATTAATTTATTACCTAAGAACTTAAAAGCTTCAAATACTCGTAGTTTTTGTAAAAGGCACAACTTGCGTTTTATAACTTATCACGCTTAAAAGTTAGTGATTAATAAAATAAATAAAATAAGGAATATTTCTTCTGTTTATCAAGTGGGATGATTGAAAATTGGTGAAAAACTAATAATATATTAATAGCTTATTACTGTTTTCTAAATGTAAGTACGCCTTCTAATACTCATTAAATTAAAACAATAGGTATTTCCTTTTCAAAAGTAATTTTGGATTTAAAAAACTGATTTTTTTTGAAATAAACTAAAAGATGAAGTAACTGTTTTAGTTATATACAATATATTTGAAATAAATATAAATTTAGTGTTTGTGAAATCAAAAAAAAAATTAAATAGATCATTCCAAAATTGTAAAAAAGTAAGAGTTAATTTCCTTAAAATTAAATTTCGGTTATCGTCTAGATTTTCACATTACAAGTACCATTACAAGTTTACTGACGAATATAGAGCCCTCATTCGCAAAGAATGTCAAAAAGCAAAACCCTAAACAACCTGCATCCATCGACTAATTGCAGGGATACAATAACTGTTGGTACGGGGCTGCCACTGGAAAACCATACTTCAGCATCGACTGTTAATTTTTGAAGCTATATTGTCGGACAATTGCTACTTCACCTTACAAATCTATCAGACTACGTCAGTTCTACTACGATATCTTAATTACGGATTCTAATATCACGCAGAAAACCTTTAAAAAGCTGTTAAATACTAATAATACATATTACATTGGTAAATAGTTTCAAACAAACGTGCTTTGTGGCATTCCTTGGGGTGAGGGCTATGTTCAGCAGCGGACTTGTGAAGATCTGTAATGATTACGATGATGACGGAATAGTTACATGTTTGTTAGGGAATTATTATAAAAAGGAATATGCCAACAGTATTACTATTATATTGTTGATATCATAGTAATAAAGTTGGCACATAAATAAAAGAAAAATGTAAGTACATGTTCCTTATTTTTATAAAGTTCCGCGAAAGGATTCTTTTATGTAATATAAAAGCATAAATTGTCAACATTTTGTATCATAAGAAAAAAAGAGAAATAGTTTGCTACTATTTTTCTTCTTATTTTGCGACAAAATATCATACAAAAGAAGGCAACACAAAGAGCAATGGAACACATTTTGGTAAGCGCCTCGCACCGTGTCCTATATTTCTAACGAGATGATAATATGCCAGTCAGTTTCTTTTAGCAAAACGTACTAGCTACTACTAATAACCTTTTAATATATCTAAATTCAATGGCCAACTATCGTTTTTATAATTGTTTTCAAATAAAGCGTGAATGCGTAGAGAATAGTTTATGAGGAATTAAAATAGGATTTGTATTAATAATCATTCAAAGTATATTTTTGTTCTACGGATTTACCGCATTGTATTTTATTTCCAATGTTTTGAGTGTTTTATTATCAAAAGCCAAAAATTAGAAGTGCACATTAATATTATATGAAATAATATACTATTTGTACCTTTAATAAAATATTGATGACATTTACAAAATAAAGCATATACTGATATTAAGATAACACTAAAAGAGACAAGAGGACAAACATTTTGTCCAAAAGTAATCGAATATGCGGGTTTCATATTAATACAATCTGGACGTCTTCAAGGCAAGAGTGAATAGGTTTTTGTTACGCTAAGACAGTGCGATTTACCATCTAGGGCTGCATCACCACTTACCACCAGGTGGAATTGTGGTCAAGCAATAATTTATAATAAATTTATAAAAAAATAAAAAAAATTTTATGATATTGTACGATTCACGCATTATTGGTTTTCAACAGTTGATGTGCTGATTGTCCAATTGTTCATTTGTGACATCTTACGTAGTTTGCACTTCCGGTAATGGAAATGCCGTCTCGTCGTTTTTCGATCATATTAAGAACATCGAAATAAGAAGTGGCAACTCGACCACAAATCATTCTAATTCAGTCTTTCAAGCCTACTCATGGATGTGGTGTAACGCTTAAACGATATGATCGAATTTAGGCTAGGATTCAGTGTCAAAGACTTGGTTAATTAACAACGAAAACCAACAGATGTAGTAACAAATTCTGCATTTTCTAATGTGATTTGTAAAATTAATATTATTTAAAATAATATTGAAGTGACAAATACATTGTCAACTATGAGGACTAAGATGAAATGTCTCACAGGCTGCAATTATATTGGCTCTCTTTACTATTCAGGCCGGAACTCAGTAAAAGCACTAAATTACAAATAAGTATATCCACCTAGACCCTACCCAGGCCGAAATCTAGGTATAAAATAATTCCTACCACCTACAACGTAATGCATAATTAGAAACTGTTTATTTTTAATTCGCGCTGAGTTTCTTGGTGGTCCAAATCAGTGGTAAATTAAATTAAATGGTTTTCAAAAAGCATTAAAAATCTATATTTAATAAAAAATTCTAGTTTTATTTGTGTTTTTGCTCAAATGTTGGCTCTTGGTAAGAGTTGAACCTAAGATACACAGCGTAACAGTCGTTCGATAATTATTGCTGTGATCAAAATAAAATATAAATAATATAATATAATAAAAATAATCAATACAAATCCTAAATTCGATCAAATTTCCTTATTAGGTGACTTCCTTCAGTTGCGTAATAAACTTAAAAAACTACAAGAATTTTCCTTAATCACGAGCATTAGCATGATTCTTTTGGGAAATGCATTCTAAGTATAGCTAAATCTATTATTTTACGGTAGCTAATTCTGAGTATAGAAAGTATGAATAACCCGTATAATAATCTTACATAGCATGAAGTTAGTATATGACAATGAAATTTATAGCAGTACTGGCTACATATCTTTTGACTGAAACTCTTAAATAACAAAATTAAAAAGACTAGATAAAAATAGATTGAATATCTTTAAACATTTTAACAAAATTACTTGTTCTATACAATTGATTGGCACGATCTCCAGTAATACTTTATTAAAAATAAGGATTGTCAAAAAAGAATAAGATAGATTAAACCGTCTCTGTGTTAATAAGATAAGAGCAAAAAAAACGTCAGAGGCACATAATGCAAACAAAAGACAAAAAGCACTTTTCCGAGATTGACTAGATGGAATTGTTGCCAGTCGCTACATTGTACATCATTGTTGTTTTGAAGTTGCGCACCAGCTTTTGTTAGCCTCTGTTTGTGGCTGTAGGCTAACGTTATATAACCTGTAATATATGTAACTTAAACAATACACGGTGTTCGCAAGGAATTAAAAAAATGAGCTGTCGTATTACACCTGACAGAAAAGCGAAGTTTTTTACGATATGTATCTAAATTTACATTATTAATTAATACAATTTTATTTCGATGTGGTACTTAGTAAATTGTTATTCGGATTTTTTTTAATATAAAGTAATACCAGTTACTCAACTCCAAAGAGTCAATAATTCCTTCATGATGTAATTTATATGCTTTTAGAACAAAGCCTCAGAAAATATGGAATAAAGGTTTTAAAAACGGTATTATTATTATTATTAAAGAATATATGTATGATTGGTAATAAAAAAACCTCTGGGAATGAGTTCATCGCTATCAGGCTGTTTCTAATTGTTTTCATATTTGGTTGTACAATTATACTGTCATTAACATTTAAAAAAAGTAACGCTGAATTTCTTGTTGGGACAGACCTGTTTTTTCCGAAAGAGTGGCAAAAGTATAAGTAAATTTCTAAAAGCATTCTTGTATTCTTTATCGAATAAAATTTATTATTTTTGTTCTTTTCTATTATATTAGCATTTGCTTTTGGAATTAATATGACATTTCCCTTAAAACACTTTAAATAGTCATCGAGTTTAATCATATAAGATATTGGTTTGTTGTCGTTTAAAAAAATTAAAAATGTTTTTGACTCTATGTTATTACTACTTACATCTAGAAATAGACAGATCTGAGTGCTGCTTGTAGCAGTTCCCATCTCCAGTACTCTGTCTCGCTCAATCACACGGGCAACAGTACGTGTGGCTTAGGCAATGATCAACTTTGCACCTACCGGTTGTCCTTTCGTAACATTTTATTTTTTCTGAGTTCCTCCATTCCAAATGTTCGTCAAAAAAAGCAGGGCGTGCACTGCCACCGTGTACTAGTCTGAAGGGAATCAGTATAACTACAGACTGAGAGGCATTCTTTCTGTAATTCATTTTATTATTCTTTGTTGGTGTTGGTAGCAAGTTCCCAGTTAATTTTTCACACCATTCACAATTTGTTATCAGGTGGACGGTTAGCGTATTTACTGATGGTAAGTGCTGCAGCAACAGAAGATTTCAAAGTGCATATTGACTCTTGCCTTGAAGACACCCGTACACCATTTTTATCGGATGAAAAGACAGACGCTGAAAAATTATGCCACTTTTTACTTTACCCATCACAACAACGAATCAAACTGTTTCGTTCGAATGCATGATACGGCGCCAATAAAGGGCTCGTGATCAACCGAGCTTCTGGTTGTATGTTGATTGATAGTCACTTTAATTTATTTCATTGTTTTTTTTATTTGCTTACCGTTTGAATTTTAACCGAAACTAAAATTTGTTCAAAAACACATATTATTGGTGGAAATGTCTAGCTGTGTTGTAGTTATTTCTGACGCCCGACCCATTGCTTTCGTATTGAATCGGATACAGAAAGCTTAGGATATGTCTTTGCGTAGATATTAGAGACATAACATTTTATAGCTTGTAATAACAAAAATAAATTATCGTTTTATGTTTGATAATATATTTACTTATCATAATTCTACTGCTGAACATTTGCCTCCCCAAACTCATACGGGATATTTGCCATAGTCACCATGCTTGGCAGGCGGGTTGGCAACCAACTTCTGTTTCGTTTCCCCTGTTACCACTTACGACACCCAAGGAATTATATGTGGCAGTGGATTCTCCTATGTTGCCACTACACTGTAGATAATATGAGGAAAATACAAGAATTGGTAGTATGCGATATAACATTTTATGTAACCCATCTTTCTGATGGGTTGCATAAAATGTACGATCATTCAAACTGAATTTATTTTTAAAAATACTTATTCAAACTTTTCAAATTTTTAATTATATTTTTATACGCAGATGCACGAAGAAGTTTCGTAAATGAACGTATCTTAGTTGCGAACTAATCTTGTAATGTGTTGAACAGTATTGATTTCAATGACAAGTTAAGTGACAAAGCAATTAAAAAGTGTCGGAATCATATGAAAAGCTTTTTTCGGATTTTCAAGTTGTACCGAGTGGCATGGAGGTGATCCCTCATACAGCGAGCCACATTCTTGTGGCTATTTTTGCCGCGGTTTTGCTGGAGTGTAGGTAAGTTTAAGATTTGCTTATATAAGTGTATCAAATGAGGACGAAATCTTTTCGAGTTGCAGTCTCACATGCAGTGACGGCTTAATAAAGAATGCAGGAAGTCTATGGACGCTGGTGGTTTAGAAGTGGGTTTTGCAACATTATTTGGGGGAGAGCTTTACCGAGCAGTGGACTTGTATGAGGGCTGTAATGATGATGACGAAGAAGCACCATTATTCGCTAAAGCTATGTGTGCGTCTGCATGTTAAATGTGTTCCATACCTCGATCCGTATCATTCACTTGTTATAACGATTATTTCTCATTGATTATTACACTGGCAAAAGTAGACGCCACTGTAGGTAGGTAGTGATACTACTACTATGGTGCGCATATTTCTTTACTAAACCAAAGGCAGTTGTTAGTGGCTGGACCAGATTTCGAATAACAATAATTTAAGGATCTAGATATGTTGCGATTGTCTTTGTATTCCGGACTTTAAAAAGGATAGCAGATAACAATTCCGTCCGGTACAGCCACGCAGCATTCGCACTAAAGAAGGAATTCAATTCAATTTCAACAGTGGTAGAGCCACGTGGCGGCTTTCGCTGTCACACGGATGGGCCGGCTTGAACCGGGGTGGTACCACGACCTCACAGAATACCAGCGTGAAGTAGCGGTTTACCTCTGCGTTTCGCTTGGTGAGTGCAGGTGGCCGGAGGCCCTTTTTACTGGAAATGAGGCTTCCATCTTAGTCCTCACGGGTGACAACGCATCTGCATTTTGATTTGTAATAGAGGATACATGTAGATGTCTATGGACCGCAGCAACCACTTACCATCAGGGGGACTGTGTGTTAGTTTGTCACCTTTATCCTATAAAAAAAATTCTATATGAACGATTTAATGAGTGGCGGTAATTCATTAGAGCATATAAAACTTACCCACCTATTAACCCATGTAAGCTTAGCGCACATGGGTAAGAATGACCGAAGGTATTTGCGCGTACACTTGCATCAGGTTAAAATTCGTAAAAGTTTTTACTTATGTTACAATACTCCCAACTTCATTCAAATTAATCTTTTTATTATTCCTTCATCTAATCGTTTCGATGTACCAGATAAGAGGCTGTTCTTTCTTAAAAGGCCGGCAGTGCATCTGTAATACCTCTGGTGTTGTATTTGTTCTTGGATGGAGGCAAATACTACTATAATATACTACTAATACTACATACAGGGTTATTTTTCAAAGAGTCGCCAAGTTTTAATCTTAAGTTCAAATATATAAATAATGATATATTTTAATTAATGCAATTTTTGAAATACTAGTAAATAAGGCTTCTTTTTTATTTGAAATTTTCTCAAATTTAATGTGATTTATGGGCAAAAACCTTTTTGCCTACCGATCGACCCTTAAGAATGTGTGCGTGAATAGGTCCCATTGGGGTAATGCCAATACAGAGTCCAAATTGCTGCAGGCTTCGTGCTACTACAGGTCCCTTCCGCAGAGATTGTGATCCTTGGTGATTTTAACGCCTGCCATGCTTTATAGCCTGGTTACCGTTTAATCGATCATGCGCATAGATCTGTTTACCACTTGCTTTGGCATGACACAACTGGTAGGCGAAGTAGGCTACGCGGATCCCATATGTGCCGGATCATGCACCTTGCTTTTGGACCATGTGCTGATTTCTCATCCGGACGATGTCCCACTTGGCTCTTAAAACCAATGTCTGATCCGCAGTATGGAACTCTTCCATCGCGGTTGCGTTCTACAGATTGCCACCGTATTTGGCGCAATAGTTTGGTCAATTGGACAGGGTGCGGTTCATGTTTTGCATCCTACCCTTGTGTTTATTTCCCGTCAGATGATCCGTAACGTTGTTGCAGATTCTGTCGTTCATGTAGTACTTTAGGAAATGGAATTTTTTTTCCATCATCTGTGGTACCTAACAGAGGCAGAACTCAGCCATGGTTTGGTTTCTTCCTTAAAATTGCATAACGCCACAAGCAGGATTGCTACCGAACTTGGGCTCTTGAAAATAAGTATAATTCCGCCTCCAGGTCCTTCAAAAGTGTCATTGCCAAGGAAAAGTTTACAGCAACTAGAGAATTTATGGAAGACAGCTTTGGTCCACATGATCTCTAAAACGGCAAACGCTCAAATCCGTCTAAATACAGGTCTATCGCCATCTCCTCCTTGTTCTCCAACATAATGGATTCCATTATAAACTGCCAGCTTATGAGATACCTTGGGAATCACCAGCTGATTAATGACCGCCGATATAGTTTTCATCAGGTTTAATCAGCTGGTGATCGTTCTGGTATACCTTATTCATAGATAGGTGGAGGCAGTAGAGTACAAGTGGAAAGCCTTGGTTGTTAGTTTGGACACAGCGAAGGCCTTCGATCGAGTTTGGCACAAAGTGCTACTTTCGAAGCTTCCTTCCTATGGGCTTTTCGAGAAATTGTGCAATTGGATCACCGGTTTTCTTGCAGATCGGGCATCAAAGTTGAAGTAGACGGTGCATGCTCCGATTACAAGCCTTTTGACGTTGGTATTCCACAAGGCTGCGTGCTATCAACTACGCTGTTTCTTCTGCATATCAATAATATGTTACAAACTGGTAACATTCATTGCAATGCGACGACATCACTGGTGATGCTTTATTTTTTAGCTGCCTCGTTGATCTAGTAGTTTTAGTAGAGCGATTGCAGATAAAGAGGTCGCGGGCTTTCCCGGGTCGGGCCAAAATGAGTTATTGAGTTTTTCTATCAAGAAATTCCCAGTAGCTGTCCGGAGTCAGGCAGTTGGCGGTGTAAAGCCCTATAGTCTGTTTGGATTCTCTCACTCCTTCACTGGTTAATCATTTATCTTAGTTTAATTTAACTATTAATGAGTTATTATTTAGTATTAATTTTTATTATAATTATATTAGAGGTATAGTAATAACTTTATTCCTTACAAGCTACGATCCATAAAATAAAACCATTCTTGGTAATTTTTAATATGTCAAAAAGAATAGTCTGGCCAAGTTTTATACAGAGCTATAGTTTGAAAATGTGATTTTTTTAATCATTTTCAAGTCTCTAGGACTTATGGTTCCAGATATATAGTGATGAGCCAGTACATATATATATATAATATATATATATATATATATATATATATATATATATATATATATATATATGTTTTTTTTTAATTACCGCCCCCCGTAATCCCCTTGCGGGTGGAAAATCCTGAAAAAGTTCTTAGCTGACATATTCTTCGCAAAAGGAATACTCTTACCAGCTTTCAAGTCTCTAGGCTTTATGGTTCCTGAGATATCGATATGAGTCAATCCATAGGTGGAAATCTCTTACATATGTAATAGACAGATTATTATTTTTCTCCTTCACCACGCCTGACTGTCCAATCCGGATATGAGTCTTTCCCATTATAGGGAGTAATCTTCGCAATTGGTAAGCAGATTGGAGGTATAAAATGGTTATACCCATCCGTTGGAGGCTACAATACTTTTTGGACGTCAATTGACTTACAAGAGGAGATAGGTTGAAGATTTCCATACAACCAGCATCCAGCACATAGTGTATGAGAATAACGTCGGCAATATAATAAATTAAATAAATTAAAGATATGCAGGAAGTCGATGGATGCAGGTGACTCAGGATCGTGCTTTGTGGTATTCCTTTGGTGGCCATGGCCTTCAAAAGACCACTGCTGAACAGTGGTCTTTTGAAGAACTGTAATCATGATGATGATGATGAAATATAAATATAAATAGATAATGTTCTAAGCGTGTTAAAAGAGGACATAATGTAAATCAAAAAATGGTTTGTTCACTGATGAATTAAAAGGTAATGTCATTTAATATTTATATGTATTTATTTTATAATAATAATAATAATTGGAGTACACCATACAATAACTGGTTAACACAATACACTGCCGGGCATAGGATTCCTCTCATTGCTGAGTGGGTTTTGGGGAAAAAGAGTCCACACTGCCCTAATCTAATCTAATCAGCACTTAAAATTACAACTTATAATTTCATTGATGCAGGCGTGAAAATCTCGGCTTACTCGCATATTTTAAGCCACGCGCTTATTCCCCCCTCCTCACCCCCCCGAGCTATTTACGAGCGGTTTACGTCAACCTAACTTTTCTGTCGCTTACAGTTACTATAATAATAACATTTTAAATTGTAATTGTACAATGTAATAAAAAAAATGACTCGTTAGCAGCTATTAACTTATGGAGAACCTTATAATATTTTTATAGGATAAGGGTGACAAACAAGCTAAGTGTTTGATGAAGCCCATAGACATCTACATCTATCCTTGATTACAAATCAAAATGCAGATGCATTGTCACTCATGACGAATAAGATGTAACGCCTCGTTTCCAGTAAAAAGGGTCACCGGTTGTATACATTCTCCATACGAAACACAGCAGTATTAAGCTGCTATTTTACGCTGGTATTCTGTGAGAGCGTGGTCCTTCCCTGGTCGAACCGACCCATTCGTGCTACAACTATACCAATAATATAGCTGCCGCAACTTATAATAAAATAACCCTACTTTTTAGTTCCGTAGTTTTATGAAAAGTATAAGTAGCGTGCTACCCAGGATCAATAGAGCTAATTGCCCCGTACCAAATTTCGTGGCAATCCGACCGGTAGGTTTTGCGTGGATCCTAAATTCACAGTCAGACAGATGAAAATTCTTAAAACCAAAAATCTGGTTTTTTTATTTATTTATTTATTTATTTACTCTTTATTGTACACCAGAAAACAAAACAAAAACGAATACAATTAAATCTAAATTAGAAAATGTACAACAGGCGGTCTTACTGGCGGTCTGGCTTTAGTATACCTTATGAAGTCCTCTGGATTTAGTTTTTTCAGAAAATATTAGTACAACATGTATAAAAACTCCAAATAACTTAGCTTCTACATCCTTTATACACTCAGACACAACTGTTTTACCGATTTATAATATGTAGATTTTTCACTTACGTCTTTCTGTTAAACGTTAAATTAAAATGATAAAGGTAATAAAGAAAAAACTACGTGGTAGGACTCTGAACGTGAAGGATCTGCCTAGATTCCCTTTTTACTTATTTCTGCCACCAGGTAGCAGTATTTGCACTTCTGTGTTAAGGTTTGTAGGGTACAGAGAGCAACTATAATTACAAGCTGTAAGACACTCTATTTTAGTCCTCAGAAGTGACACTGCATCGGTAGCTTTATTTATTTGAAGCTAGCTGCAGGTTTCGTTGGACACTAGTAACCACTTACCATCAGGTGGGCTCTTAGTTTGTCGATTGGTATTTCATTTTTTTTAAATATCACATATACGAGTACCCTTTTTTTCCAAGCAAGTGGTGCAATATATACCCTGACTTGCACCAGGAGCTTTGATACGTCAAAATTTTGATTTGAAATCTTTTTACCAAAATAACATGCCTATTACTTTTGCAAAGTATAGCATACTTACCTTTTAAGGAACGAAACAGATCTATGCTATAGTATTACCACGAAATTAAAAGATATATTGTACGCTTGTACGCGATATGCTTTTCACCTATTTTGTATTGAAGTTGATGTGACAAATGAGTACACAATCTATACTGATGACGAGTGATATCTTAGGCCCATAGATATGTACATTTTATTCTCGACTAATATAGAATGCCTCGTTAATAGTAAAATATATAGGTAACGTATGTCGTATCTACCGTTCTCTATAATGCTATTTGACGTTGGTATCCGGTAAGAGAAGCGAAGTGTATGTATGTATATACATACATATGCACCTATATATGTATATATACACATACTAGGTTGTTTTCAAAGAGTAGCTAACTTTTAGTTACTTTCGCAGCGTGATGTTATGGAATATTGCTATGGGGTAATGCGACTGATATCGAAACTATATTTATTGCAAAAAAAAAACGCCGTACGGGCAATTTTTAACTAAAAATTGTAATGAGTTCCTTAGAGAAAAATTTAAAGAAATAAACATATTAATTGGCATCGCAATATATTTATAAAATTTAATGTAATGTATATTATATTATAAAGCTAGAAAAAGCTCCAGGACCTAACAATATAACAAATGAGCTAATCAGAGGCACCGAAGAAGAAATAAGCCCAATCCTAACTAAGCTATTCAATGATATTATAACAACAGGCACCATCCCGAAACAATGGAATGAATCACGTATCATTCTCCTACATAAGAAAGGGAATAAAGATCGGCAACTATAGACCAATTAGCCTAATATCAAATGTGTACAAAGTATTCGCAAAAGTAATTCTAGAAAGAATAACAAGGGTCTTAGACGAAAACCAACCGATCGAACAGGCAGGATTTAGAAATAACTACAGTACTATAGACCACATCCACACAATCAAACAAGTCTTGGAAAAATACAATGAATACCAGAAGACATTGTATATCTGCTTTATAGACTACTCCAAAGCATTTGACAGCCTAAAACACAAATCTATCTGGCTGAGTCTAAAAGAACAAGGAGTGGACGATGTCTATATAGAGCTAATCAAGTCCGTTTACAAAAAAAGCAAAAGTAGTATTAAATTAGAGTCAAAAGGAGACCCCTTTTCAATAAACAGAGGAGTGAGACAAGGAGACCCATTATCTCCAAAGCTTTTTAATGCTGTGCTGGAACACATATTTAGAAAATTAGACTGGGATGATTATGGTATTATAATCAATGGAAGCCGCCTCAATCATTTGAGATTTGCTGATGATATTGTCCTATTAGAAGAAGATCCTAAGAAACTAGAACATATGGTAAAAGACATAGCAGAAAAAAGTAGAGAAGTAGGTTTAGAATTAATGCAGATAAAACAAAACTAATGACTAACTCAACAGAAAGCAACATAGAGGTCTACGGAGCAAAGTTCGAATGTGTGAAAGAATATGTATACCTAGGGCAAATTATATCTGCTGAAGACTCCATGTCCAAGGAAATAAACAAAAGAATAGCCTGTGGTTGGAGGAAATACTGGTCCTTGAAATAAATAATGAAGAACAAAGATCTAGGCATACATATCAAGAGAAAGACTTTCAACACTTGTATTCTCCCCTGCATGACATATGGCTGCGAGACATTGACATTAACGGACAAATATAGAGAAAAACTTGCTAAAACAGAAAGAGCAATGGAAAGAAGCATGTTGGGAATCAGGCTTAGTGACAGAATCCGAAATGTGGAAATAAGAAGGAAGACAAAAGTAACAGATATAATAACTCGTATAGACCATCTAAAATGGAGCTGGACAGGACATATGCTACGTTGCAAAATAAATAAATGGAGCAAACAAGTAACCTTATGGTATCCAAGAGGAGACATCAGAAGACAGGGACGTCCGAAAACAAGATGGAGTGACGATATCCGCCTAACACTAGGACCATACTGGACCAGAGTTGCAGAGGACCGGGCTCAATGGAGAGAGCTGGAGGAGGCCTATGCCAAGAGGCACGCCGAATTGCGTGATATAATATAAGAAATAAAATTTATAAAATCAAAATGTTAAACTGCATGTAGTTCGGAATAAAAGGGCTTTATTATTATTAATGTAATGTATGTACATAAAAACATAAATAGCTTTGATAAGAATGAAGATGTTCATACTTAAACATTAGGAACAAATATAGGGTTGTAATACCAGTTACTAGACTCCATAAAATTAGTAATTTATTTATGGCACAATATATAAGCTTTTACAATAAAATTCCAGAAGATATACAAAATTTGTCAATAAACAAATTTAAATGTTTTGTTAAAAAACGCTGAGAATGAGCTGATCGCTACCATGCTAGTTCATTTAAAGTCATTTGTAATCTGTACAATCAAATAATAAAATTATTGTGAAGGGAAATATGTTTAAAAAAAGTCCCGCTGGTTCTTCCAGGACAGAGGTATTTTCCAAACCTTTTCCAATATTTAAATGAAAAATGACTTTCAATTTGTAATAATCTGTATTGAATTGAATATTGTATTAAAATATTCTATACTATTCTATTACAATACAAGTAAATAGGGCTTTTATTGAAATTATCCCAATTTGAAAATGATTTAGGGCAGCAACGTTTTTGTCTACCGATCGACCCTTACCAATGTGTGCGTGCGCAGTAAAATCAGTTTAAATAATGCATAATAACGCATTTTGCACTTAAAAGATAAAAAGTACAGAATGTATGAGATTTTTTAAAATTTCTTTTTCTTCACCATTTGCCTATATTCTGTCCCTTCTCTGTAAATTTTGCCGGTTATTGAAAAATAGCCTTGTATATATATATATATATATATATATATATATATATATATATATATATATATATATATATATATATATATATATATATGTATATATATATATATATATATTATGTATTAAATGTTTTATTTAAAAACTGTCTCATTTTCTCCACATTTACAACACGAAACACAGTAGCATTAAGATGTTATTTAACGCTGGTATTCTGTGAGAGCGTGAGGCGACCAATTCGTGCCACAACTATAACACTCGTATAACTGCAGCGTGGCTCTACCACGTATAAATATAAACTTTTTTATTAATTTGTGTAACCGCTTTGAAGTGTAATCACTACGGTTTTTTATATACTGCTTAAGTAAGGTTCAATAAAGAATATATAAAACATAGAATTTTAAACTCCTAATATCTTTTAATAGTTGAAACGGAATTTAATATACATATTTATTGAGATTTTGGGTGGTGTGCTTTCACTAAATTCCTTAATGCTAAGTCGCAGTTTAATCTGTTATTTAATTAAACAGATGATATGAATATTACACGGCGCTATTTAATTAGAAGCACAAATATCATTTAGGCTATTAAACCAAATAGTAACCAATTAAAATAACAGTTATAAATTAAGTCCCTCAGTGGATGTTTTTTTTTGGATCCAATCACCCTTAACTTTTTATTAAATTGTTTAACAAAGAACCTACTTTTTAAATTGTTACTGTTTCAGCTGTAAGTTATATTTGTGTGTAACGATGGGTATATAATCAAATTAATTTTCCGTAATCAATCTTTAATCGTAGTTATACAATTCAACCATGTCTTCGCCTTCTTTGGTTGAAAATACTGACGGTGAATTCTACAAAGTCGCTCTTGAAAAATTTCAGTAATTCATTTATCACTAATTATTCCAGATGACTCTTCTTTATCAGCTTTTTGTATTAAATATAATCGTTATCTTGGATAGATAGATTAGCGATCGCAGATTCTGATGTCTAGTATTTTATACCCTGCACTTCATCATTGAACTGCGTTTTTTACATTTGGCGTATACAATATTGTTAGAAATTATCATGTAGAACTACAAGATAAAGCTTTAAACCCACTTTTGATCTAGGAAATGATTGCACTTCTGATGTTAGAAATTATTCTCAAAATTATTGAAATAAAATAATACTACTCGGTAACAAACCCTCCTTACTACCACAAACCATTGTGGAGGCCAATTGTCAAAAATAACAAAGTTATGAAAGCATATGCTCAACTTGCTCTCCTCGTTACGTAACTAATCATTATTAGCAACAATATGCCACACTCTTAATGCAGTAAAGAACAATACAGTTTAAGCAACCGTAATGTGTTCCCGTCACAATCATACATCTGTGTAATGTAAAGGATCCAATTACATGATAACACCAAAGTATGCAAACAAACAGCAACATTACCCTTTTCAATGTAACACAGAACAGCCTCTCAGCAACACTATCTTCCTTGCTTACACTAGTAAAATATACCAACGGGCATAACAACGACAATGAGACTCACAGAGTTATAGATTGATCTATTTTCGTCTCCTGCGCGATACTTTATATTGCTAGAATGAGTAGGAAATTACAGTTCTACCCTCATTTATTCGTATTTTCTTTTATTTTTTTACCGTCATTCCTAACAATATTATATACCGCCATCTATCGATTGTTTTACGACACTGATGGAAAGAAATGGGATGCAATTCTCTTCCGCCCACTCGACTGAAACACACCCATGCTACGAAATAAAGTGGAAAAGTATAATAAAAAAGTAGGCTCTTTTCTTGTGATATCAGTCCGGAAAAATCTCTGGTGGTAGTCGATTCCACAAGAAAATTGTACGAGAAAGAAAACTTCTTTTAAATCGCTCAGTGGTCCACCGACCGCCAACCATATAGATGGTATGGATGTGGATTGTATCGGAGTTTTGTCGCGATGTGCGATGGTGAAATTAGCGGCTGGAATAAGTCCGAATAATTCCATACAGCCCTCCCTGTGGTTAAAGTTAATGTTACAGCCTAAAAAAAAACCTCTGCTGGGCACAGGCCTCCTCTCAATTCTGAGAGGGTTTTAGGACAAAGAAGTTTCCGCTACGCTGCCCCAACGCGTGTTGGCGAACTTTAAATGTCTTCGAAATATGTTTTTCAGATATGCAGGTTTCCTTACGATGTTTTCCTTCATCGCTAAGTACTTGGTAAATCTTAAAAATTTCATTTGTGCCGGCGGGGGTCGAACCCGGGTTGCCCGCGTACTGTGAAATTTACATCGAGTGCTAATTATTGGAGCTACTGGAGCTGACACGACATAATAAGCAAAGAGATGCAACATCTATTCGCAATGCCAGTGAGTCAAGTTGATCAAAAAGAGCTAGGTCGCCGACGGTGTGAACCGCTATGCTCTGAATGTGACCAAATGGAAGGAGCTAGTAATGGGGAACCCAGCCCAGAGATGGGAACTGTATTCCATGTGAGGCCGAACCTGCGCCTTGTAAAGTTGTAGGTGGTGTGCCGGCATGAAATACTGTCTCAAGATTTTAGGGGCCAATGTGGCCTACTCTTCCAAGTAGCCATGAAACTGGACGTAACTGGATATGGCTATCGCCGAGGATTCTGATACTGGCTAAAACAACAAGGGGAAACTAAGGAGGTACTACAAAGGGGTTATTTGTAGCATTAAACGTGCAAATTTGTTATAAACTGGACTAGATATAGTTGCTCCCAGTCCGATACTTTGTTCAACAAAGTCTCGACTTCAGATACAAGTTTGTTCCGGTACTTGGCGACGTTTTTCCGAGAAATATTGGCACGGCCGGTGTCTAAACCATCACCAGCGCTGCTATCCGCATAGCAATGAATGTTACCAATTTTCAACATATAAATGATATACAGAAGAAACAGCGTTGGTGATAACATGCATCCTTGTAAAATACCAGAGTTAATGGGCTTGTAACCCGAGCATACAACTTCTACTACGCTCTTGATCCTCCAATCTGAAAGAAAATAGGTGATCCCATTACACAATTTCTCGGTAAGCCCATAGGAAGGAAGCTTCGAAAGAAGCACTGCCATACCCGATCGAAGGATATTGGTATGTCCAAACTAAAGGCCAAAGCATCACCCTTGGACCTGTGGCGGGTTGAAGGAAAATGGGAGATCTCCCACCGGGCAAGGTGTTCTGCCCGGGGAGCGGCCAACACGCCGAGTGGTATTTTGGAGTTATTCTATATATACTGCTTTAAATTCGGAACTTTGTTAGCGCGATTTAGGCTTCGATGTGTTTCGCTTGTGGCGCGACAACAGTGCCGCCACAGACCCTACTGCCTCCGCTCATCCATGAGTTAGGTAAGCCAGCAACCTGAGCGACTACAAAGGAAACCATACTGGTGGTCACTAATCAGCTAGTAATCCTCAAGGGACCTCATAGGCTGGCAGTTAAAAATTGTTTCCATTATTTTGGAGAACACGAAAGGGATAGCGATAGGTCTGTAGTTGGACGGATAAAAGGGGTCACTGTTTTTAGGGATTGGGTGCACCAAGCAAGGATGACCAAGCTGTCTTCCATGAGCTTAGGACTACGTCTAGGGAGTAGGAGTACCAGAAAAGACGCCCTAAAACCGGTGCCAACTCCGGAGCACACGTCTTGAGCACAAAAGGTGGGACTCCGTAGGCCCACTATATATGTTTACAGGTGTACAGGTTAGCCGTGTAGTGGCGGTCAAGAATATCCACTACCCCATATCCTCCCGTGGGTGTTGTAAAAGGCGACAAAGGGAAACAGGCAGGAGATGGGCAGCAGCATCTTCCTGATAATAGCCAAAATTACAATAAAAAATCTGCGGTTGCCAACCCGCTCGCCAAGCGTGGCAACTATGACAAATACCCCCCAATGAATAGAGCAACAAACAGAAGGCCCCCAGTCCCCGGCGGCCCCGCTATTCCTGGATACGGTGGCGACCATGGTAACGGCGGGGCAGGGGGTGCTAAGAATCTCTGGTGGAGGTTCGGTTGCCACCTTAAACGACTCGACCTGGCAACATACAACGCACGCACCGTGAGGACTGACGAGAAGATCGTGGAGCTGGAAGAAGAGATAGACAAGTTGCGCTGGCATATTATAGGATTATCCGAAGTCCGAAGAGAGGGGGAGGACACGGTAATCTTCGAATCCGGCAACTTGCTCTATCACCAAGAGGGCGACCATCTGTCCCAAGGAGGTGTCGGATTTATCTTCCACAAGTCTCTCGTTAACAACGTTGTAAAGATCGGGAGTGTGTCGACGAGGGTTGCGTACCTTATACTCAGAATCACCAAACGGTATTCGCTGAAGGTCATACAGGTTTACGCACCAACCTCGGCACATCCCGATGAGGAGGTGGAGGAAATGTATGACGATATCTCTAGAGCCATGCATTCCTCCAAAACCCAATATACGGTGTTAATGGAAGACTTCAATGCAAAACTAGGCACAAGAGAGAACGGTGAGCTGAAAGTAGGGAAATTTGGAATAGGGCAACGGAACACAAGGGGCCAGCAGCTGGCCGACTTCATGGAGAAAGAGGGACTCTTTATGATGAACTCTTTCTTCCAGAAGCGGCCCCACAGGAAGTGGACCTGGTCGAGCCCCGACGGTTCGACAAAAAATGAGATTGAATTACAGCGGAGCTTCTGAAAGCGGGTGGAAGACCGGTACTTGAAGTCCTTCAGAAGCTCTTTAATTCCGTCCTCCATGGTGGCATTAGACCGGAGGCATGGAGCAGAAGTGCGGTGGTCTTGTTCTTCAAGAAAGGTGACAACGCTCTCTTGAATAACTACAGGCCGATTTCCCTTCTGAGACGCGTCTACGTGCTGTTTTCGAGAGTCATTGCGAATTGTCTCGCGCGCAGACTTAACGACTTCCAGCATCCCGAACAAGCCGGTTTTCAAAAAGGCTTTAGCACCATTGACCACATACATACCCTTCGGAAAATTGTACAGAAGTCCGAAGAGTACAATTTGCCACTATGTCTGGCGTATGTGGACTATAAGAAAATCTTTGATTTCGTCGAAATTTGGGAGGTGCTGCAGTCCCTTCAGCGGTGCCAAGTTGACTGTCAGTATATCGAAGTGCTGAAGTGTTTGCACAGTAGAGCCACGATGGTTATCCGAGTACAGAACCAGAGTACGAAACCTATCCAATTGCAGAGAGGTGTAAGACAGGGTGATGTTATATCCCCAAAACTCTTCATCGCTGCATTGGAAGACGTTTACAAGCTTCTGGACTGGAAAGGATACGGTATTATCATCAATGGCGAGTACATCACTCACCATTGATTTGCCGACGATATAGTCCTTATGGCAGAATCACTGGAGGACCTAAACACTATGCTCAATGACCTCAATAGTGTCTCCCAACGGATAGGTCTTAAGATGAACATGGACAAAACAAAGATTATGTTTATTGTCCATGTCACACCTATGCCGGTAGTTGTTGGGAGCACTAAGCTCAAAGTTGTTGACGAGTATGATTACCTGGGACAAAAAGTCCAACTAGGGAAGTCCAACTTCAAACAAGAGGTCAATCGACGGATTCAACTCGGCTGGGCAGCGTCCGGGAAGCTACGACACATCTCGTCAGACATACCTCAAAACCTTAAACCGAGATTGTACAACCAGTGCGTGTTGCCAGTGAAGACTTATGGAACTGAGACGTGGTCCTTCACTGCTGGCCGTATGAGGAAGCTCATGGTCGCTCAGCGAGCTATGGAGAGGGTTATGCTCGGAGTTTCTCTGCGTGATAAACTTAGGAATGAGTATATCCGCAGTAGAATCAGAGTAACTGACATAGCCCAACGGATTAGTAAGCTGAAGTGGCAGTGGGCCGGCCATATAGCTCGAAGAACCGACAACCGATAGTGAAGAAAGGTTCTTGAGTGGCAGCCTCGTACCGGTAGGCGAAGTGTAGGGCGTCCCCTCACGAGATGGAGTGACGACCTGGTAAGATATGCAGGAAGTCGATGGATGCAGGTGGCTCAGGACCGTGCTTTGTGGCATTCCTTGGGGGAGGCCTATGTTCAGCAGTGGACTTGTGAAGAGCTGTAATGATGATGATGATGATGATGTACAGGTCCAGGAACAGTAATGCTCTGCGCACGGAGAACTGTGTAAACAGCACATCCTGCATGAATCACTCACATCACGGGATAGTCAGCGGTGTGTTCCCCACGAGAGAAAGAGCCTAGTAGATTGTCTTTCTTCTTTGCGGCATGGGCCAGTGAGTGGTCCTCCCTGTGCAGAGATGGCAGACATAGCTGGCAGAAGTTCCTTTGGACAGCCTTGGCAAGAGACCTGAATTCACGTATTCCCGAAGGAATTCGGACCAGTTTCTCGCCAAATCTGCCGATGTGCTATGATTTTGCCTTGGCATTGACACTTTTGAAGGGCGTGGAGGCGGAGTTATTCTTCTTTTAAGAGCCCAAGTATTTGTATCTCGAAACGTTGATGCATCAGCCCAGGTTTGGTAGCACTCATGCTTATGGCGTGATACAATTTTACAGGAGTAACCTAATCATGCCTCAGTACTGCCTCCGATAGGCACCACAGATGATGGAATAAATAGTTTCATTCCCTGAAGTACCACATCAGCAACAGAATCAGCAACATCGCTTGGATCTTGCGGCGAGAAGCAAACCCGCCCCAAGGGTCGGTTGCAAAAAAAGACCGCATCCCGTCCAAATCGGCCGACCTATAGTGCCAAACATAGCGGCAAGCTGCAGATCGCAACTGCGATTGGAGCGTGAGTGGTACTATACTCCGGATCAGACAAAGGTCCAAAGAGCCCAGAGGGGCCACGATGGAAACCTGAAATTTTTCCGGAAGAGAAGTCAGCAGAAGGTCCAACAGGGAAGGTACGTGATCCTCCACATCTGGGATCCGCATAGGCGAAGTAACCAGTTGTGTTAGATCATATGCCAAGGCAAAGCCATAGATAGATCTACCCGCATGATCGGTTAAACCGGAACCATGCCGTTCAGCGTGGTGGGCATAGAAATCACTATGCACTGCGATCTGGGACCTGTTGTAGCACGAAGCCTGCAGCCATTTGGACGTGGTCGATGAGTTGGTCTGTATCTGCATTACCGCTATGGGACCTATAGAGGCACCCGTAGACGCGGGGATGGTCGTCACTGTCTACGCGCAGCCATAGGATGCATAGGTAGACAATGGAGATGTCCTCTCCCATGTATGTGTAAACTGCAGCCCGGGACACAAAAGAGTGTTCTAATCAAGGCTTCCCACAAAGACTAATTCATAACAGTGGTAGAGCCACGCGGCACTTTTTCTGTCGCACGGATGGGCCGGCTCAAACCGGGGTGGTACCACGACCTCACAGAATACCAGCGTGAAATAGAGGTTTACCTCTGCGTTTCGCTTGGTGAGTACAGGTGGCCGGAGGCCCTTTTTACTGGAAATGAGACATTCTATCTTAGTCCTCACGGGTGGCAACGCATCTGCATTTTGATTCGCAAACGAGGATAGATGTAGATGTCTAAGGGCCGCAGCAACCACTTACCATCAGGTGGATTGTGTGCTCGTTTGTCACCCTTATCCTATAAAAAAAAACTACTTTCTTGGTTTACTTACAGAAATCTACTTCTTACACGCCTTATTAAGTTATCAATCCATCTAGTGGGAGAGAGTACCATCGGTTATTGGTTCTTAGAGCTCTAAGCTGTAAATATTGCAACAACTTCGTTACAGGTGCTATAACGCATACAACTCGAAACGTAGTCAGAGTTCACTCATACTCTCTATTATTTGCTTTGAAAAACAAATGGAATTAGTTTTTTGTTTTGAGTCGGTGTCATGCAAAGTTACGGTGTGTGATATTTTTTTTAATAATGCGATATCGTCCCCTTTTTATTACTTGATGTGTTTCATATTGATCGTTTCATATTTCAGGGTTAGTAAAGTATAAGTTAATTTAATACGTTATGTAGATTCCACTATTGTGAATACAGACAGCCTATTCTTATTACTGAGCAAATAAATTTTTAGAGAATGTCAGTCGCGCTATATCTTTGCGTATCGGCATTACATTTTGTTGAATTATTTTTAATTTAGCAATTTACTTCACGGTGACGTACATAACTACCGAGCACGTGGTAAATCAGTTTTTACAATTCAATTTACCATGTCTATTATGGTGGCAGAGATTATACTAAAGTTGCTAACGTACTGTGAAATTTCGAATGCCCCACAAGGGTCTAATTCTTTTAAGTAATGCTCAAATCCGACAAAATACTCTTAATAAGTAAGAAAATTGTTTGTTGAAGTTAAAATTGAAAGCTCACTTAGCAAAATGATGCAAAAATTCACCATCATCACAATTACCTGCCATTTTAGTCTCTTTTTCACATAGGGCCTTTTCAAGAATCTTTAAAGAATTGCCTGCTTCTCAACACGCTCAATTTATTTTAAACGTAATAGCCACAAACTCAGTGTCGAGTAATAACCATAACTCCACGTCAGTTTTCCAATTTTTAAGATTTTTCTGAATGATGAATATCTTTGATTTATTCTCTGCGATCAGTTCTAACCGAAACCTTAGTCGTTAGTCAGCTGGTTGCATCAAAAGCAGATGAAGTCACATTTAAAGATATTGCCATAATTATTATAAGTTGTCTAAATTACTTGTTTTATTTTTAATCATTTTCACAGGTGTTGGAGGGCTTCACAATCTAGAAATCAATGTACCAAGTGCTGTCCTTGTTGACGAGACTGTAACACTGGAATGCAGCTGGCAATTAGAAGATGAAGAAGCTTTATACAGTGTAAAATGGTACCGGGGGAAAGAAGAGTTTTATAGATACATACCTAAAGAACTTCCCCATACAAGAGTATTTCCGTTACCGGGAATTGAAGTTGACGTAAGTAAATAAGCAATATACGAGTCTCTTAACTAAGACTCTATCAATTATTGGCGGCATTTCTATTCACAATCATAATTTTACAGCCATTCCAATCAACCAGCATAACAGCTTATCAAAGTCCACTATTGAATGATGGTCTTCGTGATAGATTGCCGCATAGGGGAATATTTTCTTTATTGTCAAGCTTGGCGGACGGGTTGAAACCGCAGTTTTTTTTTAATTATTTTGAGTTGTTATGGGATGATACTGCTGTCAATCTACTGTTTCATTTCCCCCTGTCGCCTTTAATGATACTTACGGGATGACATGGGCTAGTGGATTCTCTTACGCCGCCACTACATGGCGAAACCTCCATAAACATATTGTTGATTTACATGTTTGGAGACGTGATTATGCTACCTAAAATCTTATCGTAAGAGCTCTACATAGGACACACATTGATTTGAACCAGTGTGTGTCTGTACTTAAGAATACAAATATGACCTTAATATGGAATTAACAGAACATGGACCTCTTCCATCGTAGCGAGAGTCAATAGAATATAATAATAAAAGTAATATATATATATATATAATAATAAAATAGATGACAGCGAGTAACACCAAAATCTCGCACAGATATTTCTTTACAAGGGGACTGAATACTTACCATAATGGATACGTGGCGTGTTGATAAGGTAATCGTAAAGGTGATAATTGAGATATATTCACAATGATATTAATATTTAACTAACCTGCCATTTATCTCAATATTACCTTAACTGAGTAAAGCTGTACATAAATCAGTTAATTCCATATTGCTTAATTGCTAAATACAATAGTTTCTAATTAGTCCACGAAATTTAACCTAAATAGCAAATCATTGTTATTTACTTATATTGTGTAACCTTCTTAATAAACCAATATGTGTAATTTTAATGTTCCTAAGTGCCAAGTCTAATAAATTTGTGATCATATGTTTTAGACAACATTAACAAGGTCGTTTCAATTTATAACAGGCATTATTAGGCGTATAATACTTGCTGTGATCTCGATTACGCCTGGGCTCACTAGAACTTTGCCGGTCTAATAATTAGTAATATTTTTTTAGGATAGGGTGACAAACGAGCACACAGCCAACCTGATGGTAAGTGGTTGCTGCGACCCATAGACATGCGTTGTCACCCGTGAGGACTAAAATGGATCTTTTCCAGTAAAAAGGGTTCCTCCGTTTCTCTTCACTCACCATACGAAATACAGCAGTGTTCAGCTGCTATTTTACGCTGGTATTCTGTGAGAGCGTGGTCCTTCCCCGGCCGAACTGACCCATTCGTGCTACTACTATACTTCTAATATAGCTGCAGCATGGCTCTACCACGTATAAATATTGTACACAAACAAAGGTATTTACATTCCTGATTAATTGATTTTCTATGCAGATATCTCGCTCTGGTGCGCACCGAGTGGTATTGCAGCAGGCAACTCCTGCGATGGCAGGAAGATTCCGATGCGAAGTGTCAGCAGACGCACCGACATTTCATACTGAAATTCGATCTGCTCCTTTAGAAGTAGTTGGTAATTGAGTCTCTATTTATAATTCGCATTCCATATTTGTAAATATTCATTTTATTTTTAACTTATATTTATCAATCGGTTTTAATATGTTCACATTAAAATTAATCAATTATTATTCCACCCTCATTATAATTTAAAGTATAGGCCATTACCTCCATCAAAGACATTAATTTAAGTTTATTAATATTACGTTGTCTGTATATTAATTATGTTTTACATTTCAGAGCCACCAGAATGGGGACCCAAAATTGTTTCAGATCGATCATGGTATGGCGTTGGATCAATTTTACGTGCAACATGTGCATCGCCACCAGCGTATCCACCAGTAAATCTTACGTTTGCACTTAATGGAAAGGAGGTACAAAACTCATGTATAATTTTATTTGCAAATATAACCAATGTATATATTTATATATAAGTTAATTGCTTTCGGTTAGTCCCGCAAAAACTCGAAAATGGCTGGACCGTTTTAGATGAATTCTTTGTGTGTGCATTTCTGGATGATCCAAACGATTCAAACGAAACAATTAGACCCATTAGGTGGCGCTGTAGTCGAGATCCAAAAAAAAAACGCGCGAAGACGGGACGGATCACTAGTATTAAATAAAATAGAAATTTCATAAAACTTCTGTATGAATGAAAAACTCATGTCATGTTTTTAAGATTATCCGGTCGATCGGTAATGAAGGTATTAGAGACAAGTTCATCTTAATACACATTTATCATAAAATCCTTTTATCTTTTGTACTTAAAGTTAACAATGATTTTCTTTCAAACAAAGCATAACCAAATAGATTTTTTTCATAGTATTAAGACCGTTTCGAATTTTTGCAGATTGATATTGAATCAATGACTTATACATTGCCCGAATGGTTTAAATGGGACCCGCCGCCAAAGTTTGAATCGACAACAACAGAGCGACCTGAGGATGATATAAATTTAAATGTTTTTCACGAAGAAGACAATATACAATACTTGGATGAGACGTACATAAATTTACATAAAGAAGAGATAAGAAGGCCTTCAAAAGAAAGTTTGAAGCCAGTTTATGAGAGAATAGGACCTGATAGCAGATTACCAACTGTAGGAGTGGTATCATTCAGTGTACGTACCGAGGCATTTGAACGTGGTAGTCTCCGATTAACATGCATTGCTAATATTTATAATTTGTATGCAGCACGTACTGAATTGATATTTGATATGGAGCAACCTGAAGTTGCTTCTGTTCTAGGGGTTCGCAATGGAGTTACAGGTGAGTTTATCTTCAACTGTTAATTATTACTGTTCGTGTTGTTTTCATTGTTTTGTCCATAGACTTTTAAAGTTAAAATCAATAATTAGGTTTCTTAATATAAAGTATAATTTTCCTTTGAATTATTTTTAATTCTGTAACTATTTTGTGTATTTTTTATTTATTTAGTGAATTGGGATTATGTTAATTGTGATGTTTATATTGAAATAATTTTTTAAAATTAGTATTCGTAAAGATACAAATATTAATTCTTACATAAAAAATGTTTCAGGTTCGAGTTTCAATCACAATTGGCAGTTAATTTTCGTGATCATCTTTTGCTGCTGCGTTCGGTAGTTATTTTGTATATATTAATTAATTGTTAATTATTATGTACACATATGTGTAAATAAAATATTGACATTGAATTTGAAACTTCGCAAAACCATAGTGTACAAAACCACTCGACATATCTTGTAGTATTGGGTAATTGGGTGACATTTAATAAAAAAATAATGTAATATATTTTGTGTCAAAATAAAATATTGTAAATATGTTGTTTAACTAAGACAATTTTAATGAGAATTTGTTAGGACTAGAAGGGTTAAGCATACCAAATTCGTCACATTTCCGTTATGTCGTTAAGAGAAAAATAAACTTGTAAAAGACTGATTACTGATTATTTACACAAATTGTTTTAATTATTTGATTATTTACTAGTTTAAAAGTATTTTATTTTTGGTGCACTCCGACGTTTATCAATAAGTTACAAAAAATAATACTTTTATGAAATTTTGTAAATATTTAAATAATTTAAATGAGTGTAATAGTTTAATTTAAATACTAGAGATGAATATAGGTGTTGACATTTTGATGTTGTTTGTTTTCTCAATATTTCAATAAATTATAATTATATTTTCTAAAATAAATAACTTAAGGCTGTAAGAGGAAATACAATGTTACTTTTACTCCAAATTTTATACCCACCTACCTGTTATCCCTGCTGATTTAAGAACAAAGCAATTGGTAATGATGAAACGTGATGGGGTTCAAAAATGTCAAACCCAAATTCCACAGACTGTAAATATACATAGACCATCTTTTACTTCTGAGAGGGTCGTGGAACACCCGCGCTGCTCTAGTGCGTGTTGGTAGGCTTTACCTTCACATATCTTTGTAATACATAATATATTCCTGTAAGGTGCAAGTTACCTCACGATGGTTCCCTTTACCGTCGAACACGTGATAAATCAATACTTAAAATTACATTAAAAATTTTATCAGCACCGGCAGAAATCGAACCATGTTTGTTGACGTACTGTGAAATTCATGGCGAGCGCTTAGCCCATAATCTACCACGATAATTATTCTATTTATTCCGGTATAATACATACATTATTGAAAAGGCCTATTTACCTTCATAAATAAGCAGATTTTTTTTAAATTGATTAAGGGTGACAAACGAACAGACAGTCCATGGACGCTGCGGCCCATAGACATTTCCAACCATCCTCAATTAAGAATCAAAAGAAAGTTAAAAAAGATTGGTTGTCACCCCTAAGGACTGAGATGGAATGCCTCGTTACCAGTACAAAGGGTCTCCGGTTCTCTACACTCACCATAAGAAACAAAGCAGGATTAAGCTTCTGTCGCCGGTCGGTCCTATTGTATGTGCGTATCCTGTAAGAGCGTGGTCACACCTCGGTCGAGCCGACCCATTCCTGCTACAATCACAATACGAATCTAACCTTATTTTAGTATGACGCAAGGTGTCAAAATAAACATTAATACTGTAATATTAAAATGAGACACCGTTTGTATGCTTTGACGTTTATTTTACAACTGACCGCCGCCCAGACGACCTCGCACTCGCTACTCAATCCTATCTACATACATTACACACTGCACTCAATTCAAACCTATGACTGTATTAAAGTACAATATATTATACTTCAAACCAACAATAACTAAAAATACTTAAATAATAATCCAATATTTTGAATAAAATTGGACATAATATTATACTTAAATTACTTTTACCTTAAACAAATTCTTATCTCTAAAATAAACAACATATATATTTACAAAACAATAACTTACTCTACTCCTTACAACTAGGTTTATTTAGTCTATATTTTCCAATAGGGCGAGCTTGAGAAGTAGCAACTAGAGGGGAAAAGATCTGTCGTTCCGGTAACAGCGGAATAGCCCCCTCTTGCTTTGACTGATCTACCTGTATGTGGGGCGAGCTAGTCGTATCAGTTGATTCCTCCGACTCGTGGGCGGGACTACTCAACGGCGATTATCCATTTTTCCCCCTTTAAAAATTGCGTATATTATCATAATTCCTCCTCAGCAGCCCAACGGATTAGTAAACTGAAGTGGCAATGGGCCGGCCATATAGCTCGAAGAACCGACAACTGATGGGGAAAAAAAGGTTCTCGAGTGGCGGCCTTGTACCAGCGGACGAAGTGTAGGGCATCCTCCCACTAGATAGAGTGACGACCTGGTAAGACATGCAGGAAGTCGATGGATGCAGGTGGCTTAGGACCGTGTTTTGTGGCATTGCTTGGGTGGAGGCCTATGTTCAGCAGTGGACTTGTGAAAGGCTGTAATGATGATGATGATATCAATATAATGTTGAATTAATTTTATCCTGGAGACTCACACTAACAACGACTTTTATGAAGTATTACGTACTCGCTTACTTAATCTGAAAAGTTCTCGATTATTACTTATTATATTATTTAAAATAATTTTAATAAAAAAAGCATCCATCTCAATAAAAATACTTACATATGGAATGTAACTCTATATTTTTGTAAATTTTAAGTATTTGTCTGCTTTATACATACGTTAATAGCACAGATCGGCATTTTTCAAAGAGCACCTACATCGGTATTAACGATTCTTGTAATGATAAAATCGATTCTGTAAACACTTTTTATAAACGCACAAGTTTTTTAAATCCAATACATTGGCAGAGGCGATAAATTCATGCAAGGTGAGTTCATTAGGTTATATGGTCTAAGCATTTCAAAGCTAAAATAATTGAAGAAGACCCAGATTCATTTTTCTCTTGATTCGTAACCATAGATGAAACGTGGGTACACCATTTTTATCCGAAGACGAAAAACCACAGCATAGTGTGGAAAAAGCCGTCTTTCCCGCCAGCCAAGAGATTCAAGGTCTGCATCCGCTGGAAAAATAATGGCCTCTGTCTTCTGAGACGTGGACGGTATAATAATGATCGGTAAAGGAGAGACAATAACCGGAGATACAACGGATAATATCTAACTTATTTCGTAATCTATAGAGGGAATCTATGTGATGAACGGGAGTAGAAATATATTAGCAATATAGAGGTGGTGAAATGGAAACCAATACCTCATTTCGTTTCGTGGGTGTCGTAGGAGGTGAAAGAAGGGAAACTGAAACAGGAGATGGATGGCAGCATTTTCCTGATAATATGTGCATAATAAACAGGAGATAATAATTGCAGAGTAATAAAAAGCTGCGGATGTCAACCCACTCGCCAAGCATGGCTACTTCTGCAAATATCCGGCCTATTTGAGAAACAATGGGAGAAGTCTATGATTAACAGTGGATAGGCCTATCCAAAGTATAAAAGTAACAACCTACATACATCCTACTACTAGACAAAAAAGAGTTGATGGAGTTGACTAAATCGCGTGTTGACTGAGTTAACATTATATTACCTAAAAATTATTTCCGCCATATTTTTTTAACTTCTCAATTATGTAGGTTTTCTCGCGATATTTTGCTTCACCATCGAGAACGTGGTAAATCGAAACCTCAAGTTGCAATTAAAATATTATTGGTGTCGGTGCGGATCGAATTTGGGTTGCTTACGATCGGTTCGATTACCGGATAACTTCTAAGATTCTATTGGCTATGGCTTGATCTATGGGGCTATTGGCATGTTAACGCTATTTAGACATAAATAACGCCATATTTATAGACCATATCCAGGCGAAGCCAGGGCGGATCGCTAGTATAAAATAAACGCTTTTTGACGTTGACATAATATATTACATTACTAGGTGACCAGGCAGACGTTGTTCTGCTCTTTCCGAACGACCATTTGCTTTCCCAAAACACTCCTGAAATTAGCAATAAAAAAATTGAGGGTCACTTATCTGGATAAAAAATATCCTATCTCTCAAGTTGGACCAAACTGCACACAGTCTGCAAAATTTTTTTGAAATCGGTTCTATTTGTTGAATACTTACAGCAACACGTGGTGGTTATACTACTTAATTGTAGCTTATATTAAACGTTTGCATTTTTAACATAGCGCCATCTATTAAATATTTACTCAATCCAGTCAACAGATATCGTCATCTGACAGAATCGTTTGGAGCTAACAGATAATTGTGACTGTCAAATAATAGACAAATAATTTTCAATAAAATAATATCGTATTGCAACTATAAATTGAGATCTAAGCTATCCTATCTTTTAAGTTGGACCAAACTGCACATTGACCAAAAAGTTCATTGAAATCAGTTCAGTAGTTTAGGAGTCCATCGCGGACAAACAACGTGACATGTACTTTTTATATATAAAGATAACACATTATATTATAATCTAGGACATAGGCAGTGTGAACTTCCACAAACGAAAAAATATAATTTTTCAGACAAAACGTAAAGCGTAAACAATATATGTTTTATTTAATTTACTTTAATGTATTTGTAACACACTAAGAGAACATATCAATTATCAATTATTAGCTATCTGCACTCCTTCTCCATATAAATTTTATTATGTAAGATATAAATCAACTCCGTGCTTTATAAAAGTGGTGAGAGGTTTTCCCTTCACGTATTAAATATGTAAATACATATATGCATACATAACACATAATATATTCCGTCCGTCTCGTGCTCTAATCCAAAGTCCCGAAACATTTTAGCTCGAGTTATAAAATCGTTTTCAGTATCTAGAAGATTACAATGCAGTCGACGATATGAATGACAAGCTCGTGGAAATTGTCCATGCGGTCGGAGCTAAATTTTGCAAGACCTGCCGCAAAATATTACAAAAACTCTCCAATCACACTCCATATCTCATAGCTGTTAGTCGGGAAATGAAGCCGCAGTCTTCAGTAGATTGGATAGCATACAGGCAAATGAACAGACAGATCTCCAAATGCATGCGGCGGGACTTACGCAACTTTAATACTGCTCGTATTGAAGAAGCGATCGAGTGAAACCAGGGCTTCAAAGTCTTTGCCAGAGATCTGTCTACCAGAAAGTGCCAACTGTTGAAGCTGAAGACCGAATGTGGCAGCATGGTATCCGAGACACCTGAGATTTTGAGTGAGATTGAGAGGTTTTATGGGCAGCTGAACACGTCATCGTTGGAACCACACGCAAGTGTAAGTAACGATCCAAGAGAAAACTTGCTCCGACAATAATCCGATGATACCCCGGACGTCAGTTTAAGCGAGATTAGAATGGCTCTCCAACAACTTAAAAACGGCAAGCCCCCAAACGAGGAAGGAATTACAGTCGAGCTTCTGAAAGCGGATGGAAAACCGGTTTTTAAAGTCCTTTCGAAGTTCTTTTATTCCATCCTTCATGGAGGTTCTACTCCGGAGGCGTGAAGCAGAAGTGCGGTGGTCTTGTTCCTCAAGAAATGCGACAACGTTCGCTTGAAGAACTACAGACCGATTTTCCTTCTGAGCCGCGTCTACATGCTGTTTTCGAGAGTAATTACGAATCGTCTCGCACGCAGACTTGACGACTTCCAGCCTCCCGAACAAGCCAGTTTACGAAAAGGCTTTAGCACCATAGACCACATACATACCCTGAGGCAAATTCTACAGAAGACGGAGTGTACAATCTCCCACTTTGTCTTGCGTATGTGGACTGTGAGAAAACCTTTGATTCCGTCGAAATTTGGGCAGTGCCGAAGTCCCTCCAGCGGTGCCATGTGGACTGTAGGTACATCGAAGCGCTGAAATATATGTACAGTAGAGCTACGATGGCTATCTGAGTACAGAATCAAAGTACGAAACCTATCCAACTGCAGAGAGGTGTAAGACAGGGTGACGTTATATCCCTGAAACTCTTCACCGCTGCATTGGAAGACGTTTTCAAGCTACTGGACTGGAAATTAAATCACTCACCTACGATTTGCTGACGATATAGTCCTTATGGCAGAATCGCTGGAGGACCTAAGCACTATGCTCAATAACCTCAATAGTGTCTCCCAACGAATATGTCTTATGATGAATATGGACAAAACAAAGATCATGTTTAACGTCCATGTCACACATATGCCGGTAGTTTTTGGGAGCACTAAGCTCGAAGTTGTTGATGGTATGTTTACCTGGGACAAAAAGTCCGACTAGGTAAGTCCAACTTCGACCGAGAGGTCAATCGAAGGATTCAACTCGGCTGGGCAGCGTTCGGGAAACTACGACACATCTTCTAGTTAGACACACCTCAAAAATTCAAAACTAGATTGTTCAACCAGTGCGTGTTGCCAGTGATGATTTATGGAACTGAGACGTGGTCCTTCACTGCTGGCTGTATGAAGAAGCTCAAAATCGCTCAGCGAGCTACGGAGAGGGCTATACTCGACGTCTCTCTGCGTGATAGGCTTAAAACGAGGATATCCGCAGTAGAACCAGTGTAACCGACATGTCCTAAAGAATTAGCATGCTGAAGTGGCAATGGGCCGGCCATATAGCCCGAAGAACCGTCTATTTATGAGGAAGAAAGGTTCTCGAGTGGCAGCCTCGTAATGGCAGGCGAAGTGTAGGGCACCCCTCCGCTAGATAGAGTGACGACCTAGTAAGACATGCAGGAAGTCAATAGATGCAGGTGGCTCGGGACCGTGCTTTGTGGCATTCCTTGAGAGAGGCCTATGTTCAGCAGTGCACTTTTGAAGGGCTGTAATGATGATATATACCATAAATAATCATCATTCATCATCATTGTAGCCCGAATTGCGTCGTACGCGAGCATCTAAGTTCGATCCCTGCCTGCACTAACGAAATTATTAATATTTTTTTTATAGGATAAGGGTGACAAACGAGCACACAGTCCACCTGATGGTAAGTGGTTGCTGCGGCCCATAGACATCTACATCTATCCTCGTTTGCGAATCAAAATGCAGATGCGTTGTCACCCGTGAGGACTAAGATGGAATGCCTCATTTCCAGTAAAAAGGGCCTCCGGCCACCTGCACTCACCAAGCGAAACGCAGAAGTAAACCCCTACTTCACGCTGGTATTCTGTGAGGTCGTGGTACCACCCCGGTTCGAGCCGGCCCATCCGTGCGACAGCAAAAGCTGCCGCGTGGCTCTACCACTGTTAAAAATCAATTTTAAGTTCTGATTTACTTCGTAATCGGCGGTTCATCAACTTGAATTGAACCATTGCAGCGGACTATCTGCTTCATAACTCTCTCAGATATGAGAGGAGGCCTGATGTAAATTTACTGTACTTTTACCGCGGATAGTTCATGAAGATTGGGTACCGTTGACGATATTATGAAATGTCGCAAACCTAAGCTGACAAACACTGTAATAATACGCACGTGTGTGCACATATAACATGATCACTTCGATATGAAATTTGTTTTCTGGTTTGAAATAATTGCATGGATTCTTTTAATATTTCAGTGTATTTCATAATATTTCCTTCATTAACCTTAATTCATAATAGCCTTTCAAAAGTCTATTGTTCAATTTAGGCAATGCAACGGCAATGATCCATTGATTGCCTCCTAGGGGAATATTTGCAATAGTTGCCGCTTGGAAACGGCGGTACTACAGATGTTATTTTTTTAATATTTATAAGAGGATATGGCTCACCATATGGTAAGTGACTGCTGCCACTCTTAAATAACTGTGACCTTTAAAAAAAGAGTAGGCTCCTTTATTGAAGGTACTCAAGTTATAGCAGTCTAGAAAAATCGCTTGTGCTAGTCAATTCCACAAGGAAGTTGTGCGAGGAAGAAAACTTCTTGTGAAACGCACAGTGGTGGAAGGCCAATGATCCAGATCGTTTGGATGGTATCGCGAGTTATATTGCGATGTGTTATGGAGAAAATTAGTGGCTGGAATTATTCCGAACAATTTCTCTGAGCACTCACCTTAGTAGATGCAATAAAATACGCAAAGAGATGCAACGTTTCTTTTCAGCGCCAGTGAGTCAAGCTAATAAGAAATATCTTGGTCACGAACGATTTAAACAGCTCTGCGCTGGTTGCGATTAAGTAGAAGGAGCTGACACTTGGGTGCCCCGGTCAGAGATGAGGACAGCAGTCCATATGAGGCTGAACTTGTGCCTTGTAAAGTTGCAAACGGTGCGCCAGCATCAAATACTGTCCCGCTCTATAAAGTACGCCATGCTTTTTAGGAGTCAATTTGGCTTTCGATTCCAAGTGACCACGCAACTGAATGAACGATATGTCGAAGTCGAGGAATCCCATGCTAGCTGAGGCCACGAGGGGAGTGCCTTGAAATAGAGGAGATATAACAAAGGGTTTCTTTTTTACGACAAATGCGCAAACTTGTGTCTTTTGGGGATCAAACTGGGCTAGATTTAGTCGCTCCCAATCTGAGACTTTATTTAACAAAGACTGGATTTTAGATACAAGTTTATTCCGGCACTACGACAAGTTCCCGAGGAATATTAGCATGGCCGGCGTATAAGGCATCACCAGTGCTGTCATCTGCATAGCAATGAATGTTTGTAACATATCGTTGATATGCAGAAGGAACAGGGTAGGTGATAGCACTCAGTGTTATGGAACACCAGCGTTCACATGCTTGGAGTCGGAGCATGCACTGTTAACTATGACCCTAATGCTCCGAACTGAGAGAAAACTGGTAATCCAGTTACATGCTATCATTATAATATATCAGCATTATATGCTGCATAATATCTACTGTCTTTTATTTACTTGTGCCCCTCTTTACGACACCCACATGATGATATAATGGAGCAGTAGTGCGTTACGGTATCATTAAGTGCATACTGTTTATAATCTGTTTTTACTAAATTACAGAATATTGAAGAGAATATCTATAATATAATAATCATGTAAGTTATCATGTAAGTATTTTTTTCAAATTTTTTCGATTTAGTTACCGTTACTCATTACAGCTAATTAAAGTTCACTGCTAGACCATCCCCATAGAATGCCTCGTAGAAGGGATATAGTAGATGTGTAGTGGCGGCGTAAGAATATCCACTACCGCAAATTATTCCGTAGTTGTAGTAATAGGCGCCAACCTGCTTACCAACCGTGGCAACTATAGCAGATATTCAGTTACAAATATCAAAACAAAACACGTTCTAGAATTTTCTTCTATTTTAGTTTGTGTATGTGTAAACAGTCTTACCAACCGTGGCAACTATAGCAAATATTCAGTTACAAACCTCAAAACAAACCACGTTCTAGAAGTTTCTTCTATTTTAGTTTGTGTATGTGTAAACAGTCTGACTTACTGAAAAATATCTATTTTTATGCAAAAACATTTAAAATGTTGTGTAAGAATAGAGATATATCCAATAAGCAGAGATGGTAGAAATATCTTGTTTAGCAAAGAACATAAAACTTCAATGACTTTCGGTTCGACGTTTTATCTCAAACCGGTTTCTACAAAGTTAAACGGAAAATTGTTTCTAGCACGTTGCGCCGTTCCAACGCAGTTAGTTTTAAAACTTCGTTTTAATTAAATTTAAGAGTAAGTGGGAATTTAAGTTTACTGTTTGTATTTTCTTCTGTTTATATTACATGCAATAGGTTTCTTGTTATTTCATTAATTCCAGCTCTACTTCAAAATACGGGCAATGTTGTGCTGCCTGGAAAGATAGGCGGTATAACCTCGTATAGATTTGGAGTCTGCAGTTACTTGTGCTGTATTGCGTTGCTTAAACCTAAACTTTTTCTGCGCGTGTCGATGATGTGTAGGCTATTCTCCTACATTTATAACATTTTATATTTATAACATTTATTATTTAACATCATACTATTATAATTATTTATTAATATTAAACAGTATTCATTATATTATGTCTTTAATATTTATGTAAAATATTATGAATATATAGACACCGGCACAATTAGCGGAACACAAAAAAAGCAGGATTTTAAAATCTTTTACTTGAGGAACTGGCCAGTTATGATATTTTTTTTAATTTATTGTCAAATTTGAAAATAGAAAATAAGATGACATACACTTTTTTCATTCATTTTTTTTATTTTCCCGAACAATATGTTATGTCAACTTGTTCGAGTAATAACTACGTAATTGTAATTATTTTGAAAAATTGCACTTAATGGTTTTTTATAAATTTCTTATTCTATAGGCAATTTTGTTTATTAAAAGCTATTTATTGTGCCTGACTTAACATCACTGGAAATCATTAGGGCTGATGAAATGAGAAGAAATGGCCATACTTACAGATCGATTGCCTCAAGGCTTCGTCGACCAGTATCAACGATTCATCGCAGCATCCAGCGGTACAGATCGTCTAATTCTCTTGTGAGGAGGAGGGGTCAAGGTAGAAAAAGATCTACATCGAGGCGAGATGACAGTTTTTTACAACTTGGAGTTCGTAGGAATACGCAATTAACGGATGTACAAGCTCTAAATGAACTGGAAGACGTTCGAGGAGTACGAGTATGTGAGCGTAAAGTTCGCAGGAGATTTGAAGAAGTTGGTTTAGGGTCGTATATACCTGCAAAAGGCCCAAAACTTGAGAGACGTCACCGCGTAAACCGATTAAGCTATGCGCGAGAACATCGTCATTGGGATTTGAACGAATGGCAGCAGGTTCTCTTTACTGATGATGCAGAGTTCTTTTAAAACAGATCGATGGGAGACAGCGAATATGGAGACGCAAAGGAGAACGCCACATACAGTCTAATTTTGAACACACAGTGGCTTATGGTGGCGGCTCGATTATGGTTTGGGGAGGGATATGTTTGGGAGCTCGCACGGAGTTAGTGACAGTCGCAGGAGGGACCATGACAGCAGATCGATACATCAGAGACATTTAAGAAGAACTTGTTGTACCATTTGCCCCATTTATTGGTGACGACTTTATTCTAATACAAGATAATGCTCGTGCTCATAGTGCACAATCGGCACAGGCATATCTGAGCCACGTAGGTATACCGGTGATGCAGTGGCCAGCAAATTCCCCCGATATGAATCCGATAGAGCATGTCTGGGACTTGCTAAAAAGAAGGGTTAAATCCAGAATGCCACCCCCCAACAATCTGAATGAACTTGGAAACGCATTACTTGAGGAATAGGAGCGGTTGCCTCAAGAAATCATCTATAACATAATCTGTAGCATGCCCAGACGAATGGAAACCGTAATCAGAGCAAGAGGGGGAAACACTCGTTATTAATTTTGCTTTAATTTTATTGTTAAATCATTTAATGCTTACTTTTTTTTAATTTTTTGTGATGGTTCATAATCATCTAAAAATTACACTTATTTCAAATTTCTTTATTTTTTAATAAAAAATAACGAAGACTTTTCAAAGTCGTTGTTAAAAGATGTAAATCAATTTGTTATTTTGTGTCTAATTACATTTTCGTCAAATATATGCGTTATTATCTCATAGGCTCACTTTTTTTTCTGTTCCGCTAATTGTGCCGGTGTGTATATATTTATATATTAATTTTATATTAAAACATTATTAGACTCAGCCAGCGCGCCGTCGTTACGTATGTCGCTAATGGAAACTAATATACTAATGTACTCATGCGCATTGTCCGAGTTCTACGGACCTTCCCCAGTCGGAATCTGCACCTTACGCGAAGTGCGTGTCGCTCGACGCTAGCCACTATAAAATTGTCCGCTTACGTACTGTTGTTTTAACCGTTAATTTTTATTCTTGCTTCTTTTCTGTACCGTTTACTTTCCTGCAAACTGTCTGTGCTTATGCTATCCTCCTTCTGTATGCATGTATATCGTATTGCGTTGTAATTTGGAGTAAATACTGAGACGAAAAAAAGACAGAGTAACTTTTTATATCACCTACGCAACCCATATTTGTGACATCCGATTTGAATACCAAGATAATGATCGCAGAGATAGATGCAAGCAGCGATAACCATACCCAACAATCCAAACAGGGGGTAAGTGAAAAGTGCGCTTCCACTGACGCCTCCGATACGTCATCCGAAGTTTTTAAGGTAGCAGTGCGGTTTTTTTGCACAACTTGAGGGTCAATTTGCTATTTCTGGTATCACGAGTGATTCCACAAACTTCACTTACGTCACCGGCTAGCTAGACCATCAATTTTCCAGAGTTCAAAGATATTATTATCAACCTACCAGGCAGTGATAAATATATGAAGCTTAAGACAGAGCTCATAAAGCGTTTGAGCACCTCACACGAAAAGAAAGTGGAACAACTTCTTATGTACGAGGAACTGGGTGCCGTCTACCGAGGAGCATCCAGACCATGCTAGATGCGCAAAAAACGCGTCATTGGAAGTGCTAGCAGATTTGGCAGACCAGATACAGGACATTGTACCGTCTTCAATTGTAGTCGCCTCTACGTGCCCGGTATATACATCCACACATGGTTCCAGTTGCGACGCCTTAACAAGGGAAATTGCCGAACTTCGTAGGCAGTAGCTTCGTAGTCGTAAAGACTGATAACACAGGTAAATAGGAAGCCCCATTCCAGGAGCAGACACTTTCTTTTTCTTCCTCAAGACCGCAGTCTCGTTAAAAATCCCACTTAGCTGGTATCACGCCAAATATGGTGGCCGCGCACATAAATGCCTGCCGCCATGTGATTTTAAGGCGCAAAACTACGACTGTGCTAACGCTACTTGTCGCCTATTCGTCACGGACCGCACCTCAAAAACATAATTTTTGGTCGACACAGGAAGTCACCTCTGTGTTTATCCAAGGTCCTTAATTCAAGATCTTCGTGCAGCCACGAATTACGAAATTACTCTGTGCACTCAACGGAAGTCCAATAAAGACTTGCGGCTATGCTCTGATTGCGAAGTAGTTTTAAGTGGCGTTTTTTGGTAGCTGATGTAACGAAAGCTATAACTGGTGTTGATTTATTGTCATTTTATAACCTAATTATTGATTGTAGAAACCAAAGGTTATAGTACAATCACTTTTTTTTAAATGTTACACTAGGATTTTTTCCTGTATCGTGGAGGCAGTTTACAAACACAAATTGCACAAGGACAAACATCCAAAACCCGAAACAATTATTTGTAGGCCATACAAATACTTATTCCGTGCGGGATTCGAACCCGCGCCCCCCAGCGCAGCAACTCATTGCTAAGCCACTGCGCCACGGAGTCTTCAAGTTAAGTTACTAATGTAGCTTTAATTTCTTGTCTAGATTCTGTTTCATCTGTGAAGGTTTCGAATGGCAGCTTGCGGTATAATAAAATTTTATGTGAGTTTCCTGTAATCATTCGACCCGCTGGTACACAACACACGATATCATACAACTCTGTCCACCAAATTCGCACGAAACCAGGCCCACCAGTGACTTCTTCTCCAAGACGCTTAGCACCTGACAAGCCCAAAATTGCTCTACATTATTTCGAATTCATGATAGCCAATGGTACAGCTATGCCTTTAGAAAGCTCATGGTCATCACCTTTTCATCTCAGATGAGTCAGCTGAGATTATAGAATGCTCAACAGTCTCACGATCCCTGATAGGTAGCCAATCAGACATATACATGACTTTACCCATAGTATAGCTGGTTTTAATGTCTTCAGCATTATCGATCTGGTTAAGGCTTATAACCAAATACCTGTAAGTGAGTACGACATCCCGAAAACTGCAATTACCACACTGTTTGGACTTAATGAGTTTACTTACATGGCGTTTGGTTTGTGCAATGCATCGAAAACCTTCCAACGATTCGTGGATGAGATGACCAGGAGTTTATAATTTTGCTACTGTTACTTTAATGACTTTCTATTTTTTTCATGAAACGAAGAACATCTTCGCGAATTATTTAACAGACCCAAGAGATTTGGCATGCTTATGAATACCGTTAAGTGTACTTTTGGTGCTGACGAAGTGACTTTCCTTGGTTATCATATTTCGGAAAGTGGCACTAATTCAAATTAATAATAATAATTAAAATAAATTCTGATATAGTAGTGCTCTGCATATATCGATCACCATCTAATGAAAATTAAAATTAATTCATTTCTATCTGCCTTAAAAAGTCGGTTACTCTCAAAATACAAAACTGTTATACTAACCGAGACATTAAAATTGATATTAAAACCTCCAATAACCACTCACATGACTATTTAAATTGTCTTGCCTTCCATGGGCTGTTACCTGCTCATACCTTCCCAACTAGTGGTAACAACTACCTTAATCATACTTTTTTGCAAAAGAAATTTCCAGTTGTAACTGTTGTACTTGATACATCTATCTCCGATCACTACTCCTCAATCGTATGCATCAAAACAAAAAACACACGTCTCAAACCTCCTAAAACAATCTCGAAAATTAACTATATAACATTAGAAAAAATAATGGAACAAATAGATTTTAAACCTAAACTAGCTCTCGAAGATCCTAACATAGCAACGGATACCTTTATACATTTAATGTCTCAAGCTACACTCGACAATACGTATATTACTATTATTAAATTGTCAGCAAAAAAGAGGATACTCAAACCATGGATAACACCAGGTCTATTAAGATGTATCCATAACAGAGACTCTTTACTTAGAAAGTTAAAACAAGATCCAAACAATCTAACATTTAATATAACATATAAAAGATACAGCAACTTCTGCACGAAAATATTAAAAAAGGTGAAAAGGCACTATGATTCGGAGTAAATAAAAAAGGTAAAAACAGCAAAGATCTATGGGACACTATAAAAATATCGCTTGTACCGAAAAATCTCGACAATCGAATGCGTAGCAATTATTATCCTCTCTCTCACCTATTCAGTCGTGTAATAACGTTCATAAGTTCTTTATCAACATCGAGAAGGAGCTTGCGCAAAAAATCGACAACAATCGCATAATTCTACCAAAAGAAACCACCTCAGAAATATATAATCTGTTATCTTTTGTTTTAGAGTCCACGGACACGGACGAAATTAAATCAATTATTAACTCGCTTAAACATAATGCAGCTACCGGCTGGGACGGAATTCCTCCGAGTTTTTTAAAGCGATACTCCTCTATATTTATAATCTCTGTCTGGAATCTTCTGTCTTTTCTAATCCGTTCAAGAGGGCTATCATCTATCCAATATTCAAGGACGGTGATGGGAATCTGGTTAATAACTATCGCCCTATTGCAGTGCTTGGTGCCTCATCCAAGAATCTGGAACGTTTAATCAATAGGCGGCTAGTAAATTATTTCGAGCACTGTGAAACTATCTCGTCCCAGCAGTTTGGATTTTGTAAAAACAAATCCACTTCTGATGCTATTCACGAACGAGCTTTCGTTGTAGGTAACCTTAATGACAACAAAAAAAGTCCTCACAATATTCTTGTATTTCGCTAAGACTTTTGATACGGTTCCAATCAACACTCCTTTATTAAAACTAGAAAATATAGGTATCAGAGGCTCTCAACTTGAATTTTTCTATAGCTACCTTTTAGGCCGTACTCAAAGAGTAAAAATAGCTAACCACATAAGTGATGAACTTTCTATATCTTACGGTGTGCCCCAGGATAACATACTATATACTAAATTCGTTAACTTTTCTATCTCTGCAATATCACAACCAAAAATTCCAATAAAGTTAATAGCTCACTCATGTCATTACCAAAACCAACAAATTTGCCATTGTCCCTCTTTTAATCCGGTTGATACAATCAAATATCTTGGCATAACTCAAGATAAAACTCTAAATTTTAAAGCCCACAATGAAAATTTAACTGGCAGAGTCCGTAAATTAATTTTTATTTTCAAATCACTTCGTCACGTCGCTAACCAGAGTATTATGCGCAATATTCATTTTGCACTCTGCCTTTCTATCATATCTTACCGCATTTCATGTTGGGGTGGTGTCGCAAAATCTGTTTCGCACCTTTAGAAATCGCACATAGAGCAATTATAAAGATCATTTTCTTTCGACCTATCTTATATCCAATTATTCAGCTCTACAAAGATCATAACGTTCTCAATGTAAGACAATTGTTTATATTACATGTTACAACATCGCAATATCCATTATATCGAAATTACCAAGCGCCGTAAAGACAAAATCTGCAGTATTCCGACAGTCAACTCTCATTTTGCTAAAAGGTTTTTCCCGTATCTTGGTCCCCTTCTTTATAACAAAATCAATTTTAATATTCCCATTTAAGAACTATCTAATTACAAATGTAAGAATGCTGTGAACTTCTTCCTATTAAACAAGAGTTATGAAGAGACAGAGCAGTATTTATTAACAATAACTGAGTAACTAATTTATATTATATTAGTATAATTATATGATGAAATTGACACACATAATCGCATGCACGCACGCACGAACGCACACACACCCACACACATACAATCTATAGTAGTAAAAAGTTAAAATCATTTTTGTTCCCTTAGGTAAGGGACTGAATCTCCTTAATACAGGCTATTTTATAGTCTAGCAAGGAGAACAGAACGTCACCCTCACTAGTATTTTTACCTAATTTTTATTATTTCATGTAAGACTATATTTTCTTTATGTACTACATGTTTAAAGTTTTTAATAAAGTTATTATTATTATTAATTCCTTTGAAGATGAGGTACAAGGCATTCTGGAGTACCTACAATTCAAGGAGGTACGTCACTTGAAGAAATTTTTGGGTACCATTAATTTTTATAGGCGATTTCTGCCCAATGCCGCACAAACACCTCCTGACTGATGCAGTCAAAAGTCGCCATCCAATAACTTTGACAAATAAGGAAGTCAAAGCTTTTGAGGACTACAATCGTAGTCTAAAATATACAGCTTTATTAGCTCATTCAGGTTGCAAAGTCAAATTGGCATTACTAACAGATGCCTCGGACGTAGCTATAGGTGCTATTCTTCAGCAACTCAAAAGCGCAGCAAGCACTTGCGGTCTTTTCACGTAGGTTGATCTCTACTCAACAGAGGTTTTACCCATATGACAGAGAGTTATTAGCTATATATGAAGCTATCAAATACTTTCGTCATATGGTGGAGGGGAGAAACTTTGCCATTTACATTGACCATAAACCGATTACTTTTGTATTCCATAAAAGGAAAGAAAACTGCTCACCTCGTCAGTATAGACAGTGAGACTTCATAGTCCAATTCACAACTGACATAAGGCATATATCTGGCAAAGATAACATTGTTGCCGACACCTTAAGTCGCGTTGAGGAACTGGACGCGCCCGTCGATTTTGCTACCTTAGTTCAGTTTCAAGCCAATGACGTAGAACTTGCCCAACTTACGAAAACTGATTCGTCATCACTCCGCTTTGACCAGTACAACATTCACAGTCATACGTACACCAATCCGCAGAACATTATAGCCGAAAATATTGTACAAGCTTTGCTATTCCATTTGATTGCCCGCTATGGTTGTCCTGAGCAAATCCTCACATACCGAGGACGACAATTTGAATCAGCCCTGTTTCAACGTCTATCAAGAACTGCTGGCTTTCAACATAACCTCACAACAGCTGCATCTAATGGAATAGTCGAACAATTTCATCGACAGTTAAAAGTCGTTATTATGTGTCATGCCGACAGCGGTTGGATTAAATCGCTGCCATGGGTCCTACTTGGCATACGCAGTGCTTTAAAGGCTCATCTGAAAACGTGTTCCGCAGAACTCGTATACAGCGAGCCTCTTCGATTGCCTGGCGAAACCATTGAACCTAGCACAGATGGCCCCGTGGACATCATTGAGTTCACTGCACAACCACGACCGTAATATCGCCATGACCTTGCAACTGATACTAAAAACTCGTAACAACACCGAGTAAACATTTCTTTAAGGACTTCAATTCTTGCGATTTTGTTTTTCTTCGCGAAAATGCTTTACGAGGTGAATCAATGGCATAGCAGTAGGAAGGGGTATTAAAATATGCCAGAAAAAAAATCTATAACTTAATTTATACAGAATAGTATTATTTTATATATATATTTTAAATATAATGGAAATTGTTGCATTAAAAATATAAAAATAGAGATAATTTGCACACGCACTTGTTTAGGGTAAGGGTACGCACAAAATTGATACAATAATATTATGTTATTAAATAAAACCACTTTTTTCGGATTTTATCGCTTATTTTTTATTTTCTGACGTATCGAGTGCTTTGTAACACCCATGATCATCAAGGGAGCTGAAGTGATTGACGTCCTGATGTCAAAGTTAACCCACAGGACCTTCAGCTTTTTAATTGTTATTTTTTGGTTTGATCTACGCAGAATAAGCTTACTGCCTTGATGTTTAGCGGTGGTATGCATGGGTTTAGTTTTGATTTTATTTATTACAAGATCCAAAACCCAGCCTCTTTCTCTATTGAAATTAGGATGTTTTTTAATTTCAATCACCTCACGTAATTTCCTTGGTAGGAATTGATGTATTTTCGCGAGGACTCATGGTCTATCAAATTTGATGTAATGGTGGAGGCCACCTAGGATATGATCACAAACTGTAGATTCCCCAAAGTGTTGGCATTGAACCAACTGCCTATTTTCAGAAGTTTCGCTGTAATTACATCCTCGCTCGGGACCTTGGTGTTTTGAAGGTGCTAAAGAGCCATTTTAATCTAGCTCAGACTGATTTCCGGGATATCATCGGGATTGCATCAAACATGCCTGTACATGAATAAGTGCATCTTATTAAGTAATGCCCAAGGAGTTTTGAATCACTAGGTTAGCTAGGTTAGATGAAAAGGTAACCCCTCCCCCCTACCCCGGTGCATGTTTTTGAAGCATTCTCCCTGCTAATATGCGGCGAAGGTAGAACGCCTAGGAGTTTTAGTCCATGCAAGTCGAACATAACCCGCCCTTTTCCCTGCAAGGCGGAAAAAAGATTGAAAAAGGGAAAGAAACCGGCGGCAGATGCTGGTGGTGGTGCCGAAGAGCACCCCTTTTTTCATTATCAACAATTTACAGAATAGACTATAGGAATAACTTCGGAGGATAAATCTGCCCGCGTGTTGGTCACTATGACTGTGTCCGCACGATTATTACAAAATCAAGCTTATTCGCAAAAATAGTCTTGTCTATGATGATGGACCGATGCTAGTAGAATTTGGCGCGGTCATTTTTGAGCATTGCTTGTAACGAGTACGATTTGCGATTACGCATTGCGAGTAACGATACAGGCAATTAGAACTAGCGCCCAGTGTAGACTCTACTGCTAGCTTGTGTCTTTCCAGATTTCTAAAGCAACGGGATTATGTCACTAACTACAAGATAGCAACGAGTTATCGAGCAAAAGGGCACACACACACATATATATATATATATATATATATATATATATATATATATATATATATATATATATACAACAGTTAGAATAGAAATTGCGCGGATTGAACTCCGTTTTTGTAGTAACCGCGACACTTCTACTTGAAATAAAAATGGAATGAATTTGATTTGGAATTGCTACTTAATTTACCTACAGTGAGAGAAAATTAGTTTGGCCCACCAGGAAGGGTAAATGAAATAGGTAAACTCATGGTTAGCAGCAGCGGAGGTCAACTTAAAATTGGCTTTAACAATATCTTCGGATGTGGAAGGCTTCAGTCTTCCTTGACTACACTCCTACGTGATTATATAGTTTTTGCACACAGCTGGGTCGACCCGGCACACTCACTAACGCTTAATTACATTGATTTTATTTTGGAAGGTTTAGAAAAGAACAGTCATTACCGATGCAGTTCGTCTTAATCTTGATTAAATGTAGGTATCGATCGCTTCGACTTCTTTTGCAGGCGCTTTTGTTGTAGGCTAACAGATGGCTCCATAAGTTTTGTTTTGCATATGATTGGAAGGAAGGTTGTGATAGAAAAGTTAGGAAGGCAAGCCAGTACATAATTCACCCCACTTGAAATCGTTTCAGATATCATGAGTAATAATAGCAGGTCTCCCTATAAAACTACATACTTCACGAAATAGAAACTAACTTAGAATAATATCTGCCTAACGATAGTACTTGTACTTGAATTTGAGTTGCATACCTATTAGAAAGGTATGTAAGGCAACAAAATTTAATAACTAACTATACCTACAAGCTAAATAACAAAAAGAAAAACTAAAAAAATTGACATTTTATTGTTTTTAAGTACATACATACATACATATAATCACGCCTCTTTCCCGTAGGGGTAGGCAGAGACCACTTCCTTCCACTTGCTACGATCCTTACATACTTGTTTCGCTTCGTCCACTTTCATTATTCCCTTCATACATGCTCTACGGTTTAGGGTACTCTTAACCTGGCCTTTTTTCAAGACGTCCCTAATTTGGTCTAGAAATGTCCGCCTAGGTCTACCCCTTCCAACACTTTCATTCACACTCGCCTTATACACTTTTTTCGTCAATCGTTCTTCATTCATTCTCTCGACGTGGCCAAACCATCTCAGCATACCTTTCTCAATTTTTGTCACTACATCTTCTTTCAGACCACAACGTTTCCTTATCTCACTATTTCTTATCCTGTCACTCAGTTTAACTCCTATAATACTTCTTAATGCTCTCATCTCAACTGCATTTATTCTGCTTTCATGTTTCTTCTTCCATACCCAACTTTCACTTCCGTACATGAGTGTCGGAACCAACACCCCCTCATGCACAGCCAATCGAGCCTTGTTAGACACCTTCCGACTGCTCATAAAGGAGTGCAAAGCTCCATTCACCATGTTTCCTGCATTCACTCTTCTTTCGATATCACTCTCACACTTTCCATCTCTTGTAAACTTTGACCCCAGATACACAAACTCTTTCACCTGTTCAATTTGTTCATCTTCAATCACGATATTGCAGTCTGTCACTGCCTCATCTTTTTCAAACACCATCACTTTCGTCTTCCTTACATTCATCTTCATTCCCTTTCTAACAAAAGCTCCACTCATAGCAGTTACCATCTCCTGCAACTCCTCGGCCGAAGACACAAGTAATACTTGGTCATCAGCATAAAGAAAACATTTGACGAGTAACTCATTCATTCTCAACCCACTTTCATTCTCTTTTAAATCTGTCAAACAATTGTCCATGAACAGATTAAACAGCCACGGTGACGCTACACATCCCTGTCTAACACCTTTTTCGATATTAAACCATTCAGTGTATGCCCCGTTTATCCTTACACAAGCACTAGAATCCCTATAAAGAGATTGCAATGCTCGTATGGATACTGCTCACACCGTTCATGGACAGTGCTGACCACAATTCATTCCTCACCACTCTATCATAGGTCTTTTCTAGATCTACAAAGGCGCAGTAGACTTTCTTGTTTTTAGCCAAACACTTTTCGGCTATGCACCGCAAGGAAAAGACCTGATCCTTACATCCCATTCCCTTTCTAAATCCCGCTTGTGCATCCCATACTTTCTCGTCTGTTTCATTCACAACCCTTTCAATCAACACTTTCGCATACAATTTACCGACAACGCTAAGAAGGCTTATACCACGGTAATTTATGCAGTCCTGCCGTGACCCTTTTCCCTTATACAATGGCACGATTACGGCTTTGCACCAGTCTCCCGGTACTTGCCCATTACGCCAGTACAGATTGAAAAGGCGGTACAGCTGACTAACCACCAGGTCCTGTCCAGCCCTTAGCATCTCGACGGTAATCCTGTCATACCCTGCAGCCTTACCTAATCTCATACTTTTCAACGCTTTCACTATTTCATCCATGCTTATCTCATTTTCATCAACATTTATATTAGTTTCCGTGGAAGATGGCAGATGCTGTACCTGCACTTCCTCTCTTTCAAACAAACTTTCAAAATACTCTTTCCATCTCTTTAACGCAGATTCTTCTCTTTTTATAATGCTCCCATCTTGACTCCTGATTGTACTCAGCTCCGAGTTAGAAGTTTTTCTTCTGGCTGTTTTGATGGTTTTCCAGAAAAACTTAATGTTTGGCTGGAAATCTTCAGTGAGCCTCCTATCGAAATCATCTTTTCGTTCTTCTTTCTTTCTAGACACAATTTCTTTCGCTGCTGTTTTCAATCTTTTATACTTCGTTCTTGCTTCCTTTATCTCGTCATCCGTTGCCTTTTGAACTTTTTGGTTAGCTTTTGTTGCTAACCAATCCAACCACGCTTTCTTATTTTCTTGCACAACCCTTTGTACATCTTTATCCATCCACGCGTTATCATTCTTTCTCCCTTTCCTTCTTTTAGCTATCCCGCATACCTCAATTGCAACATTTACAACCCCTTTCTTAAATGTCTCCCACAAATCTTCAATCCCTCCTATCTCTTCTATCCCTTTAAAACTTTCTTTCAGTTTCTCTACATACTCGTCTTTCTTTTCTTTTTCTTGTAGATTTTCCACTTTTACTCTGTCCAAAACACTCTTAGGCTCGGCCCCTCGGTGTCGCCACCATTTAAAGAGGCCACGCATTCGGGCTCTGACCAGGAAGTGGTCTGTGTCGAGGCCTACACCGCGGTATGCCCGAGTGTCTAGCACTTTCTTCCTCAATCTTTCATCCACAATTACAAAATCAATCATACTTCTAGACTCACCCTCATCTCTTGTATACAAATGGATCTTTTTGTGGTCAAACATTGTGTTGGCCACGCACAGATTCCATTCCAAGCATACTTCAAGCAGGCTTCTCCCATTTTCATTCACTCTCTCGTCCCCAAACATACCCAGAACTCCTTCATATCTATCACGCTTTACTCCAATCCATCCATTAAAGTCCCCTAACATCACGATCCGTTCATTTTCTCCGCATTTATTCAAGACCTCTCTCATGCTATCCCAAAATTCCTCTCTCTCTTGTTGTGATTTTAGTGACCCACCTCCACGCAGATCCGTCGGTGCATAGACCCCAAGGATAAATAAGCGAGTGAGTCCGACTTTTAACCTAATCCAGAAGAGTCTTGGGCTTACAAATTCATGCTCCATCACACATTCAACCATTCGAGATGAAAGAATCACACCAACTCCCTGACAGCCTCGGCTGGTTTGGGGGACTCCCGACCAGTATGCCGTGTAGGGGCCATGAACCGTGGTGTCACATCCTTTCCTCTTGGTTTCGTTCACGCACAGAATATCAAGGCAACGTTCATCCATCATCTGACATACTTCATCTACCTTACTATCCATTCCTCCTCTTACATTCAACGTAGCGAAGCGGCTCTCCGTGGGCCGCTTTTCGCCCCCGCGAGAAACGAGACGTGATGGGTGGCGAACCACATCGCCGCCATTTTGGTTAATTTTATGGTTTTCCATTGCGTTCCCACGAATAGCGAAGGAAAGGTTTGTCCCCCCCAGCAGAGCCCCGCATGCCAGGGTAAGGCTAGCCTTATTCTGGGGTCGCCCGGTCCCAGGGCAGTGTGGCACGCTAACGACTAGGCTCGCCCCTAGCCATGCAACCATCCGCGCGGCCGACGTTGGATTGGCGGAGGGTAGGAATAGGAAAACAGGAAGGATAGGTGGTGTGTAAAGGAAGAGTAGGGTGAGTTAGGGTATGAAATAGGAAATGTAGGATATTACCGTCCATGAGGGCAAGGGATAGGACAGTAATAGCTAGGGAAGCCGGGGTCGCATACCCGTATACCATACCACAACTACCGGACAGGTAAATTGGGATGAGTATCCCTCGACTAGTAGTTTTTAAGTATAGCTATATATTATTGATTTAAAGGTAGAGGACACAGTTTATTTACTGGTCTCTTAAGGAGTCCATTAGTAGTTTGTAGGGTGACCACGCGCACTACACCGTCTTTGTCGGGATGCACGTCTTGAACTCTACCTGAACACCACTCTAGTGATGGTAAATTGCTATCGACAAACTGCTACAGCATGCAGACACCAAGCTAGCACACGCTGAACGCGGGATAGCGTGCAGTAGCGGTCTAACAGTCCACTAATAAAGTCAAACTAAGCAGAGCTAGTATCCGTTTGAGATACATGAGCAGTAGAGCTCAACTCGGGTGTGGAATCTTGTGATTCCCACTTGCACTTTACTGGCCAAGTGGAGGAATGGTTAGCGAGCCAATTTGGACCTGACCACCGCGTACAACAAGTCGCTAGCTGTGAACCGGTAAGACCTCGACTGCAATGATCGGCAGGATTATTATATGTCGATACGTGTTGCCAGCTATCAACTGATACATCATCGATGATTTTCACGCGATGGGAAACAAAATTCTTCAGTTTATGAGGTTCCGTGTGTAGCTGCCTGGAGTCAGGAAGTTGACGGCGTCTCAATCCCGTGCCTCGGAAAGCACGTAAAGCCGTTGGTCCTGCGTCTGATCTCTCTCCGGTCGTGTCGGTTTACCGTTTCATCGGACTATAAGAGTGAGGGAATACAGAGTGTACATATGCTTATGCATACATTAGGGCACTATAATCCTATCCAGGCAGCTACTGGTAACTATGCTAGAACCGTGTTACTATCAGTAAATGCAATCACTTTACTGAGAGGGATTTTATCTCGCAGCAAGTTTTGCCTGTGCTTAAGAACTAGAACTAAGAACTAAGAACTCCTAGAAGGACAGCACCGCAAAGCTCTAAACGGTTAACGGTTAGTGGTTTTAGGGGTGCAACTTTTGATTTGGCAATCAACAGATGCGTGTTAAAACGGTTGGCGTGAACTGTCCTCAAGTACACACAACATCCATATGCCTTTGAAGAGCCATCACAAAACCCAATCAATTGATAACTCTTGGCGTCATCATATGTAACTCTACAAGTCAGTTTAATCTGTTTAACATGTTGCATGTCAGAGATAAAATTGTGCCATTGGTGAGCGACCTCAGGTGGAACGGGTTTGTCCCAACTTAGCTGAAGGCGCCACATGTCTTGAAGCAATAGTTTGGCTATTAGAACAACGGAGTGAGCCAACCAATTGGGTCATAGATGCGAGCCATATTTGATAATATTGCACGCTTTGTTAAATTGAAATTGAACCCGGACACTGAATATTTAAAGAAGTCTTCTACGGGGTCCCACTGGACACCAAGAGTTTTAAAGATATGGTTGTGATTTTCGTCCGTAGGTACTAGATAATGTTCAGACGTTAGAGCTGCAATAAACTCGGCCGAATTACTACTTTATTATAAGACGCAAAAAATATTCGAACCGCGGGTACTATGAAATGGTGCAATATTAAAGTATTTACCGTGTTCGCAAAGACAAGGAATTAACGCACACCGCCAATCGGAGAACAATTTTTGGAGCTAACCTAAGGCTGTTAGACTTTGGAGAGTTCATAACTCCGTCACATGGAAGTGCTCGAGATGGTCATCTAGTAATAAGCCCGGCTGTAGAAAACAAAGTGATCAAGTCAAAGACTACAATATTATAGGGAAGATCGAGTTCAGAGTAAGCCAGTACGTGTGGGGGTACTAATGAATTATTCTGGATATCGCCCATTTCATTATCAACGTGTGCACTGAATAATAACAATGGTCTACCTCGAAAACATTTTTTGAATGGTTAGGGTCATTTGAAGTGATTACATATTTAAGTTGTAAAATTATGATAATAAACATATGACGCAGTTCTACGCCGAACGGCGTACGCGTCGACGCGATGTTCGAGTCGGCTGAGGTCGACAAGACTCGGCACTATTCGCATTGCCTATTATCTTGCATATTAACCGGCCAGTTTTAAACGCTCTCAATGCTAGACGCTACGCTGACACCGACTGAGTAAGCATTATTTAAATCGCGTCAACATATCATCGGCTTCCTAGCTTAGCAATTTTTTCTACAACTAATTATTTACATTTATTCTCCACTTCTTTCCCTCGCTCTGTAGTCTTAACTTGTATTTTGAATTGTCTTTTCTGTGGAGTTAAAAATATATTTAATTCGTGAAGTGTAGAATTTTTATTTGCATAGCATCTATCCCACATGCCGTAAGATGTAAAAAAAAATATATTTTATTTATTATGACGTTCATATGCCCGGTTATAGTATGAATGGAAAAATCGGAATCATAGTACTGAGCGTGCCATTAAGGAAGTAAATAGTACACGAGCGTGCGTTGTTTTTGCCCATTCAAATTAAATTTTCAAAAGCATTCAATTTTGGGTATTTTTAAATAAATGTAGAAACCTTATTTACGCGTATTTTTAAAAACTGCAAAAAATATATATCAGTATTTATATTCTCAACTTCATTATTACAAATTTGATAAATAAGTTCTAAATAATATATACAGCCCACTCTTACAGTTTAGATAGTATTTTATTCGCAAATTAACATATTTTGTTTTTAACCTTCAGTCACAAAATCTGTAATGATGTATTTTTGTGACTGTCATGGAAATAAAGTTTTATTTTTGAATTGGTGTGACAAACGCGCACTCATTCATAAAATGGCAGCATACTGCTGTGTTTCTTATGGTGAGTGTAGAGAACGGGATACCTGTCTTACTGGAAACGAGGCATTCCATCTTAGCAATCTAGTCACATCATGCTTTACTATCAAGTAACTTGGTCATGAACTCATCATGTGCATCATATATATATATATATATATATATATATATATATATATATATATATATATATATATATATATATTTAATTTAATACCTATATGTAAACTATTTAAATACATTAATAGAAAATATTAACTAAAATATTACAAATAAGGTCCAATAAATTACTTAGGTTATTAATCACTTATCTGAATAAGACACTAATTAGTCGAGGTATGTTGCAGGTGACAAAGCCTTTCACTTTGCAAGGCAACCGCTTTACGTTTTCACAAACGGGTACAATTTCACACTTTGCGGGTTCACTTAATTAACTCGTTTTGTTATATTAAATTAGTTGTTGTGCCTTTGAAAATGACCTTAACTTGTAATTTAATTTGGTTCTTATGACTTGTGATTAAGGGTGTGTAACGATTAATAATTGTATTATTCATAAAAGATATGATATTTTTGTGAAGTACGTTACACATTAATAATATTTATGATTTTCTCAATTTATATATTGTTGGTAAGGAGGGTAAAAAAAATTGGAAGAGAATATGAGCAAATAAAGGTGAAGTGGTAGTCTCCCACTTGTTTTGCAGTATAAAGTGACGCAGGGGCGACTGAGAGGCGACAGTCTGTATTTCTACGAGTCTCGTGTCGTTATTGTGCCCGTTGGGCTAAAATATTACTTCTACACTAAGATTCTGCCCAAATAAGACAAGTGATGTGGTTCAAGGAAGGTCGTGTTGCTGAGAGGTTGCCCTGAGTACATTGAGATGGGTGGTGATGCTGTTGGACTGCATACTTTGGTGTTGTCATGTAGTTGGGGTCCTGATAGTAAGCGGGGTTTGTTAACGAGTGATGTTCTTCCATTTAAATACTTTTGAGAGTGGTTTCAAACATCAGAAGTGGAATAGTTTCTAAAACGTGACGGCAGGTGCACCATTGCACGTGCGGCAGCGTCGGTGTAGCTAGACAGAATTCTTGTAAACAACACGTGCAGAGCACACCTGCGCCATTGCCCATTTTTACCCGCGACGGAACGGAGAAGGTGTATGCGTTTAGGGTGAGAGGTTGTTTGTGTGTGCAAACGAATGTTCCCATTTATCTCCAAAACGGCTAAACCGATTTCAGTACGGTTTTTGGCAAAGGGTTTGTGACTCATCAGAGATGGTTCTTAGGTAAATGTTATGGTGTTAGCTCGCCAGGGGGTGCTGCAATGAGCATTTAGTGTGCAAAGGAATGTTGCCATTTATCTCTAAAACGGCTTTTTTTATAGGATAAGGGTGACAAACGAGCACACAGTCCACCTGATGGTAAGTGGTTGCTGTGGCCCATAGACATCTACATCTATCTTCGATTAAGAATCAAAATGCAGATGCGTTGTCACCCGTGAGGACTAAGATGGAATGCCTCGTTTCCAGTTAAAAGGGTCTCCGGTTCTCTACACTCACCAAACGAAACACAGCAGCATTAAGCTGCTATTTCACGCTGGTATTCTGTGAGAGTGTGGTCCTTCCCCGGTCGAGCCGACCCATTCGTGTTACAACCATAATTTAGCTGCAGCATGGCTCTACCACGTAATAAAACGTAATAAAAGCTTAACCGATTCCAGTACAGTTTTTGGCAAAGGGTTTGTGACTCATCAGCGATGGTTCTTAGGTAAATGTTATGGTGTTAGCTCGCCAGGGGGTGCTGCAATGAGCATTTAGGGTGCAAACGAATGTTGCCATTTTTCTCCAAAACGGCTTAACCGATTCCAGTACGGGTTTTAGCAAAGGGTTTGTGACTCATCAGCGATGGTTCTTAGGTAAATGTTATGGTGTTAGCTTGCCAGGGGGTGCTGCAATGAGCATTTAGGGTGCAAACGAATGTTGCCATTTATCTCCGAAACGGTCTCACCAATTTTGATATGGTTTCCTGTAAAGGGTTTGTGGCTCATTGGCGATGGTTTTTAGATAGGTTTTATGGTGTTATCTCACCAGGGGGCGCTGCAAAGAACATTTTCTGTAGAAACGATTGTGCCTTACGGTTCCAGGGATATCGTGATGAGTCAATAGATAAGCGGAAATCTCTCATATACATGGTTCTTAGTGATCACTATGTTAATGCCATAATAATATGTCCAGATTAAAGAGAGTTTTGTGGCCTATCTTCAGCTTCTGCGATTTGCGACCCGCGCAACGTGCTTCTCAATCGTTCTAACTTTTCCAATGCTATGCTATTGTGTGGGTTGTGGAAGAGTTTTCGTTGATTTAGATCATATATTACTACGCGAGTTACTTAGTTCTCTAAAAAGTCTAAAATAAAAAGCAAAATTAAAAATTTTGATAAAACCCACGACGAATGTAAAAGTTGTTATCGAAAAAAGATTAAATAAACATATTGAAAAACCCCCGACTAAAAGGAAGTAAGTCAAGAAAGATAAAATTAAATAGAGTTTTAAAAGGGTTGATTTACCGCGGGGTCTGTCATTATAAACAACTAATTATGTCTTTCCTTAGTCCTTCCAACCTTTGTGTACCTATTAGTTTGTCGTAGCGATAGACACTGCAACTACCTATCCCAGGAGTAGGGTCCTCCGTGGCCAATAGACGAAGAACCTACCAGCAGGTATAGGTCGGGAGTCCTAATGCCAAGGGTGAAAAGTTTCTAATTACAATAAACAATCTGGGGGGAGCGTTCTATTCTAATAAACGGAGCTTACTTACCTCTATCCAAGGCGACTGATCCCTCGGGATTCGGTCAGGTCGCATGTGGTTGTGTAGTGCTAGGAAAGTAAGGGTCAGTGATGTGTATCTGGGTGTGGCTGGTAGTGTTATTGACCTTATTAGACCGTTACCCTCTGCAGCAGTTCACCTCTCCACCTCACGTCACTTTCTTCGTTAGTCACGATGACGGTCCAGTAACTCTGTCGTACGATTAACTACCTTACAGAAGCCACTAATTTGTTTTTGTTATAACGCCCAACTCGTGAAACGAACACAGAACGTACGGATCAAAGGTCACTACCGTTTCGCGTGACCACAGTTATTTCTAGAATATCAAATACCGCACTAGCTATTATTGTCGAATGCACTTATACAGATTCTGAGTTAGATACAATAAGTCCCGGGTGAAGCTAACAAGCAAGGAATGCGCGTTACGTATCCAAAACCGTATATTTCCTAGATGCGCGTGTCGTATTCCGCTTCCGATTTCCCGACAAAATGACAGCGTGCCATCTATCGCAGCGCTCAATTTGGACTCTCAATTTTTCTAGCGCGTTCTCGACACCCACCGTTCAACACGCTCGGACGAACTTCATCCCGTATCGCGCCGAGCCGAGTGCCATCTAGTGTCGATGCTTGACATTTGCGATTTTGCGCGAACAATACTTATAAATCAAAAAAAATCCGTCGGGGCTGCCATTGCCGTATTTGTTCCCTATTTTAGTTTAGAAGAAAAGCTAAGCCTTTTATATCAATTAAAGACTACATTTATTTACGTACTCGCCGTCATTTCCATTAGTCACAAACTCATAAAAATGTACAATTTTAGTTCATTTCAGGGCAGGGAATGGCAGCCGCGACGGTTTTTTTTTTATTTATAAGTATATTACCTAATAGGTAGGTGAATACGTGTAGTACCTATTTTTTATATTATTGCTGTGTCTATCGCTACGACAAACTAATAGGTACACAAAGGTAGGAAGGACTAAGGAAAGACATAATTAGTTGTTTACAATGACAGACCCCGCGGTAAATCAACCCTTTTAAAAACTCTTTTTAATTTTATCTTTCGTGACTTACTTCCTTTTAGTCGGGGGTTTTTCAATATGTTTATTTAATCCTTTTTCGATTACAACTTTTACATCCGTCGTGGGTTTTATCAAAATTTTTAATTTTGCTTTTTATGCTTGTATAAAACAGACGGAGCGGCCGCCGTTAAGACAATCTTGGCTCCGACGTGGAACGGTGCGCTTGTTGTATTCCGTTACTAGTTTATCCTTGACTCGTTGGATAATGAATTCGTGTAAACGAATTAATTATTATTTCTAATTCCTAACTACAAAATTTGTATCTGTATGTGTATCTTAACTAACCTTTTTCAATTCCATTTTCTCAACGACTAAACAAGTTTGACGAAACCTTGTGACAAGACCGAGAATCTTTTTTTAAATAAATAAATGGTATTCGATTTTTAAAACCAAGTAGTTTTCAATTAAAACATTTTAATATGACAGGAACAGTGGAAATATTCCATTCCCGTTACTTTTAGTGCAGCCCTCGTAGGTGTTACAGCTTACTCCAAATATTATGTAATCGACAAAGTTGGGGTTTGATGTCGAGAGGTTCGTAGAAGTCGCTTCAATAATGATCAATGAGGAAGATGTCGTGATGGCTAATAGGATATGGTCAGGTACGGCCTTTGCAACTGTGAGGTATGCAAACTAATGCTCGCTGGTGCGAGTGCAGCGTGGTGACTTGCTGGCCCTGGTGCGGCGCAGCGACTAGCTGACACTGCGTTGGTGCGGCGCAGCGGCTTGCTGGCACTGGTGTGGCGCTACAGCTGGCTGGCCCGATAACAGCGAGACAGCTCGCTGGCGCTGGTGCGCCGAGACAGCTCGCCGGCGCTGGTGCGCCGAGACAGCTCGCCGGCGCTGGTGCGCCGAGACTGCTCGCCGGCGCTGGTGCGCCGAGACTGCTCGCCGGCGCTGGTGCGCCGAGACAGCTCGCCGGCGCTGGTGCGCCGAGACAGCTCGCCGGCGCTGGTGCGCCGAGACAGCTCGCCGGCGCTGGTGCGCCGAGACAGATAGATCGCCGGCGCTGGTGCGCCGAGACAGCTCACCGGCGCTGGTGCGCCGAGACGGCTCGCCGGCGCTGGTGCGCCGAGACATCCCGCCGGCGTTGGTGCGCTGAGACAGCTCGCCGTCGCTGGTGCGCCGAGACAGCTCGCCGGCGCTGGTGCGCCGAGAAAGCTCGCCGGCACTGGTGCACCGAGACAGCCCGCCGGCGCTAGTGCACCGGAACAGCCCGCTGGCGCTCACCAGTTCGCTGGAGCGCGTTTAGCTAGTTGGCCTGTGTCTTCAGTGTATAGTACGAACTGTGCCGTATGCGCAGTGTTTCTCAGAAAAAAATTGTGTTATCTAAGAAGTGCGTTAAACTCTAGTAGGAAACGGCGTATTCTAAAATCTGATTTGGACGATGTTTTCAATTTTATAAAAGTTTAGTCTGTATGAAATGTATTCAAGAGCTCTCTTATTGTCTGCTGTTGAATAACGATTGGTAAAGATTTGAAAACAAGACTTTATCATTTCATGGTCAGAAAGGGGCGAGACGGGAAAGTTACATTAATAATTAAGCCAGTATCGTTACTTTAGCCTACAATCAAGGGGTGTGCTTGCCCCATGCTTTCTTTGAGGGTCAGTAGTAACATATGTATCAGAAATAGGTAACTTAGCGCTCCCTTTCTGAAACAGTAAAATTGAGATACGCTAACGTTGTGCCTCTTTCTCAGAAGTAGAAGGCGGACAAGCTAACGTTGTGCATCTGTCGCGTCTAGCTTAAGTTATGCTAACGTCGTGCCTATGATTTAAGTAGATGTTAAGTTATGCAAAGGGAGTGCTTATGACTTAATCGGTTATTACGAGTATTTTATGCTAACGTTATGCCTATGACTTAGTGAGTTATTTTTTTTTTTAAGTTACCTATGCTTACATCGCATCGTGCATGTGATTTAATCAGTTATTCTGTTGAGTTATGTGAACGCAGTGCCTATGACTTAAAGAGTTATTTTTAACCGACTTCAAGAAGGAGGACTTTCTCTCAGAACTTTTTTCTAGGTGACCGATTTTGATGGTTCTATTTTACTTTGAAAACTGGTGCTTATCATGTGGTCTCATATAAATTTGAACAAGATCTGAACAGTAATTTAAGAGTAATTATTAATAATGCGTATTTATACATAATTGAATTTTAACAAAACTTTTAATTTTACCACTTGTTCAGGTTTTTAAGGTCCGAAAGCGAGCACACACAATGAAACACACAACTGTTTCAATTATGATAATTTTATTTACAAACAATCTCGACACAAAAAAATCAAAAAACATATATGTAGAAAGGGTAATTGAGTATAGTACGGAGACTAATTTTGTAGTTGTGAATAATAGTTAATTCGTTTACACGAATTAATTATCCAACGAGTCAAGGATAAACTAGTAACGAAATACGACAAGCGCACCGTTCCACGTCAGAGCCAAGACTGTCCTAACGGCGGCCGCGCCGTCTGTTTTATACAAGCAAAACGAGCGCCACTGCAGGTGCAATGGTGCAGGTGTGCGGAACACGTGTTATTTACAAGAATTCTGTCTAACTGCACCGACGGCTACCGCGCCGCACGTGCAATGGTGCTGGTCCCGTCATGGCCATACTGACATGAGTGCGTCCTCGCACGCGCTCCATCACAATTTTAGTTATCTGTAGACAAAAAAACATCGTTCGACTATCCTGACATAAAAGCGTCTGGTCCGGTCTATATTGAACCTTCGGACTTGGGTGACAATCAGTTTTGTTCCGGCAGTAAGCCCCACAAAACTTTAATTAACTTTATGCGAGATCGGAATGATTAGTCTGTAGCTTTTCTATTTTCTCTTTTTTTTCAAGTACTGTTTTCGCTAGTCCGGAATCACTATTCCCTATAGCCAAATCATTGGACTGGCACAAAGCCCTGCAATGATAGTAAGAACTATTTTTTTTCTTACTCTCTTTTTTTTTCAAGTACTATTTGCTAGTCCGGAATCACTATTCCCTGTAGCTATATCATTGGACCGGCAAACGCCCTGCAATGATAGTAAGAACCACTTTTTTTTCTTACTCTCTTTTTTTTCAATTCAATATAGAACAATTACAGACCAACCATACCGCAAACATGTCTCTGTCACAATCACACAAAAGTGTATCATGAGGGACGTAGTGACATGATAACACCTAAGTATGTAAACCAACAGCAACACGACACATCCCAGTGCAGAACAAATTAGCCTCTCAGCGACACCATCTTCCTTTCTTGCACTAGAAGAATTACTCCGCTACAGTGATGCAACCTCTCTGTATTTTTTAGACACACAGACAAGGCTACCTCTGACTGTCGCGCGTCCTCGTGCGGTTGACAGTGAACAACATACGGTCTATCAGTTATCACCACCTGCTAACAGATATTAACACTTGTTAAATATTTACAAAGGTCAACCATCCCAGACTTCATTTAAGTCATGAACGCGCCGATATGGCTACCTCCAGGCAAACGCACTCCAGATTTTCGTTCTGCTGCAATCGTGCCACATTCGCGCCAGCGAGCCGTCGCGCCTTAGCCGTACTAGCGCTTGCGAATCGTTGCACTGCTTTGTAAAATTAAAAGAAATCGAGATAAATGTATTGCGAACCATGGAATTCCGAGCTTTCAAAATTCATCACATATTCTCTTAAGAAACTGCAACTGTATGACATTTGAAAACATTGCAAAAAAAAAACTGAAACTATGTGTAGAGGCAAATACCACAACATATTTCAAAGGGAAGGAGGCAACTGCGCGAAATCTACGAAAGCCGACCAAGCCTAAGACGACCATTTACAGCGCCAAAGCACCATTTGTTCGGCGGCCGCTTGAATTGCCTTGCCGTAAGATCAGCCGATAAGTTACCGGCTGTAGCGGTGTAGGCTCAATCTTACCAGCGCTCGGCCGTACCTGACCATGTTCGATTAGCCGTCACAACATCTTCCTCATTGATCATTGTTGTAGAGACTTCTACGAATCCCTCGGCATCAAACCCCAATCTTGTCGACGACACAATATTCGGAGCAAACTGCAACACTGATCAGCACATTAGAACACAAAAATGTCACTTATTATTTTCAATTCATAGCGTGTTAAAGTTAATCCTTTATTTTGGTACATCCCTTAAACGTTTTGAACTTCAAAATATAGCAAATGATAATCATGTTTCGCGTGAACTATCAAATTACAACATAACTTGAATAAGTTAATTAGAAAGCCTCCAACTTCTTTCGACATTTGTAAACATATTTAGGTACATCAAGAAATAATGAAAATACTTGCGGGGTACTCATAATACAAATCGAACAAATAAAAAAAAATTGGCTGAAATAATTTCACTTTATCTTTTCTCTACACTTTAATGATACGAAAATATCGTAAGTAGCATAGCAAATTTCGTTACGGTATTTAACATAAAAACAGATTCATTAATGCGGAATGCGTTACAGTCTTCCACAAATGTAATAATCTTCATACTATTCTAAGATTATATGTGGGCAAAAATGGGGACTTTATCCCACTTCTGATGTAGAAATGGTAATTGAGTATAGTACGGAGACTAATTTTGTAGTTAGGAATAATAGTTAATTCGTTTACACGAATTAATTATCCAACGAGTCAAGGATAAACTAGTAACGAAATACGACAAGCGCACCGTTCCACGTCAGAGCCAAGACTGTCCTAACGGCGGCCGCGCCGTCTGTTTTATACAAGCAAAACGAGCGCCACTGCAGGTGCAATGGTGCAGGTGTGCGGAATACGTGTTATTTACAAGAATTCTGTCTAACTGCACCGACGGCTACCGCGCCGCACGTGCAATGGTGCTGGTCCCGTCATATACTTAGTCGGGTCATAAGTTCTGTCAGAACCTTGCTATTTAAAATTTTTGAATACTGGCTAGATGAACTTCACCAATTTTAAAAATATAACGTTTGCGTTTGCTGAAAATAAAAAAGGACATTCATTTTTAATCATTTTTAAATATGGAGTGGTCGAAGAAAGAAGACGAGTAGCGGTTATCGCGTTGCACCGCTGTGGTTACGCGCCAAAAGAGATTTTCAATATTCTACAAAAATTGAAAATAACCCTACAATTTGTTTATCGCACTATCAAACGATTCACTGAAGATTCAAGCTTCGAAGATCGTAAGAGGATCAGCCGACCTCGTACAGTTAGGACACCCGCGATCATCAAAGCAGTGAAGGCGCGCATCCAACGAAATCCTGTTCGTAAACAAAAAATCATGGTTCTTCAGATGGGCCTACGCAGAACCACGGTTAGAAGAGTGATCAATGAAGACCTAGGACTACCAGCTTATCGTAAGAAGACCTGACATTTTTCGAACGAGCCTTTGAAATAAATAAGGCCGGATAGATCCCGCGCTTTGTTACGGCGGTACGCGGGAAATAAAATCCACGAAATTTTGTTTTCGGATGAAAAAATGTTTAACATTGAAAAAAGTTATAATAAACAAAATCATAAGGTGTATGCCCACAACAGTGAAGAAGACAGCACGCGTATTCCGAGGGTTCAACGAGGACATTATCCTTCGATACTCATGGTTTGGCTTGGAGTCTAATATTTAGGCTTAACTGAGGTGTTTTTCTGTGAAAAAGATGTAAAAACCAGTACCGAGGTATACCAAAATACCGTCCTAACAAATATAGTGGAACCTCTTTCTCAAACAATGTTCAAAAACAGACATTGGATATTCAAACAGGACTCTGCACCAGCTCATAAGGCACGAAGCACGCAAAACTAGTTGACCGCCCGTGGAATTGACTTTATCGGACATGAAGACTGGCCCTCTTCTAGTCCAGATTTAAACCCACTGGATTACAAGATATGGCAACATTTGGAGGAAAAAGTCTGCGCTAAACCTCATCAGAATTTTGGATCTATCCGAGCATCTTTGGCTAAAGCAGCGGCAGAAATAGATATGAATGTGGTGCGTGCTGCGATTGATGATTAGCCGCGTCGATTAAGGGCATGTATTCAAAATAGGGGAGGGCATTTTGAATAATGTAAATAAAATTGTATTCTAAATTAAATTACCTTTCATTTCATATATAATTTTCTATATAATTATCAAAAAGTGTATCATTAATTTTATAAAAAGTTTTTGACAGAACTTATGACCTGACTAAGTATATATATATATATATATATATATATATATATGGTTTTCTCGGTAACGAAACCCTAGTGCGATCTAAGTCAAGTAAAGTTTACACATACAAAATATTATACATACCGCCCTTCAAGGACATATTGAATAATGTCCTTCTCTTAATCTAAACAGCCCACCATGCAACATGTCTAGTATTATGGAGTGCGCAGATACAAAATTTTAATATAATAATACAAGGTAAACAAATGACAAAACACAAAAAAAACAATTTCGTAATGTATACAAGCTAGGTACATCCTATTACATCATTCTAAACAATACATATTATTAAATTATACCTTAGAAGCACTAAATTTAAGATGCTACAGGAAGAATATCTAATTTGGTAATAGGTCTCTTTATGAAAGCATTTTTAGTTTTAACAGTAACGACTCGAGTGATTCCGTCAGGGCCAGGATGTTTTAACTCGATCTTCCCAAGTAAACACTTACCAGGAGGTAAATCATCCTCTTTTACTAGAACTATGCAACCTATAGCTGGTTCTGGATTTTGGTGAGCCCACTTATGTCTTGTGACCACCGCCGCCAAACCACCATTGTACCATTCTTTGGGTAAGTTGCCACCGTCTGAGACTAGAAATGTTAGCTTTTTCGAAATTTGAATCAGGTACAAAAACGAGTGGTTCCCCAACCAGAAAATGACCCTGAGTTAATACCGTTAACTCATTTTGGTCAACACAAGAAAGCGGTCTCGAGTTGAGACACGCCTCAATCTGTGCCAACACCGTCGTTAGTTCCTCGAACGTTAATGTAGAGTTCCCTATAACCCTTCTCAGATGATATTTGGTGGACTTTATTCCTGTCTCCCATAGACTTCCAAAGTTTTGAGCGGGAAGAGGAATAAAGATCCACTTTGTGCCGTTATTTGCCAAACACTCAAAAATGCCAAATTCGGGAATGAATTTAGATTTTTCTTCATTAAATAACTCCTGCAGCTCTCGCGCAGCGCCAACAAAATTTGTGCCGTTGTCACTGTGTAGTTCTGCACAATGTCCACGCCTCGCCACGAATCTCTTAAAAGCGGCCAAGAAACACTTGGACGTCATGTCACTGATTGCTTCGATATGAATCGCCCGCGTAGACAGACAGATGAAGAGCGCGATGTACCCCTTGTACGACTTATTACCGCGTCCTTTAGACACTGATGTTTATCGGCCCAGCGTAATCGACGCCACTGTACAGAAAAACTTTATTTGGTGTAATACGAGCAAATGGTAGCTGTCCCATTAGTTGGCTCCTGGCTTTATTTGTATATGTTATGCAAGTAACGCGTTTTCTAAAATAGCCAACCAACGTGGGATTTTAACATTCACTAAAGACGCTAAGTCTTTGCGGTAAGTAATCCTTTCCTTTACGATTAATGTGTTTTTCAAGAAAAAGTAAAAAATAAAGTGAAATTATTCCGGTTTTAGCAATTATTCGAAAAATTATTTATAGTCAGTTATACCAAAAAATAAGTTGCTCTTCAGTCGCAATGTTTAAAGGAAAATTCTTCGAAGCCCTTCTTTGGAGCATGTCTCACGCGTGCCCTATGGGGTTTAGGTGTGGTGATTGTGCGGGCTAGTCTAAGATCAATACTTCGTGCTCTCGTAACCAGCTGGTTACCGCTCGGTCTACACTGTGTGCGGACGGGCGATGTCGTGCAAGAGCTTGAATTCTTGACCCATTTGTAGTCGATGGGGGTGGAATATTGTTTACTAGCACCTGGTTACGGTATGATTCAGCAGTCATGGTGTTTCCTACTATGAGCACCCTTAATAAGTTTCGAATCTATGGCCCCGTAAAATAAAAAGTGTCATAGATAACACCTTATTTCACCCCCTTAGGGGTTGAATTTTAATTTTCAATTTTTTGAGATTTGTACAAACTCAGACTCAAACCACATTATAGTTCGTAAATTTTTCGATAGATGGCGTTGCACATAGTCCTGTCGCGCTAATAAGGTTTGTTGTAAGATGCATATATTATTGTACTATGTAAAATTAATTGTACCTTTGGAGTACCTTTTGGAATATACCGTTGGTGTACAAGGTTGCCTTTTATTGACTTCCCTTGTAACACACCCTCGAATTCGACCTAGCCACCTGCTGGGAGTTAAACATGGTCCATTCAAGCCGGATCTGGGATAAGCTCATCCCCCTTCCGGAAGTCGTCTCAGCGGTGGCTCATTTTTTGGAGCATTAAGGGAGGTACCCTGGAAGAGGAGTTTCCAGCTTCAGGAGTCGGAGCTGTTGCAGCATGGGTCCGAGCTTGGTGGTGAATCCGGCTTTGGATTTCAGCTGATGAAGTACCAATAGGAGGAACTATCAGGAGCCAGGGTAGAGCTGGTGTGAGACAAGGACGACTTCTATGTTTGAAAGTTAAAGGAAATTAAACCTTAAATTCTAAAGAATATTTACTTGAAAGATTAGATTTTAAGAATATTTGGTTGAGACGGGGAACCTATGCCCGATTTTTGTCAAAATTGTAATGTTTTTAAAACACTTAGAAATTTTTCTGTGAAATTAAGAGAAATTATTTGAATTTGTAATATTTGGCTTAAGGAACTGATTGCTTTACACAAAATTTTAGCAAGCTTTTAAACAGCTGTAGTGTTTTTATGCTGCCTTGAACTGATAAATTACTTTAGTATATATTTCTCACTTTGAAAAATTTTAAGCTTATGGCCTTTTAAATTTATTAATTTACAATAATGGAATCTGAAATAAATGTACAAGTTGATATTTATGAAAAACTTGCCAAGGCTAGAAACAGTTTTAGGAAGTCTCCAAAGGACCGTATTACAACAGTTTATTGTCAGACTAGATTAGAATCGTTAGAAGTGCTATGGACAGAATTTACTCAAACACACAAATCATTAGTAAAAAATTATAAATCTAAATTAAAAGAACATGAGTACTGTGAAAAAGACTTTTATGGACAAACAGAAGAAGCGTATATAGATTATAAAACGGAATTAAAAGCTAAAATTGAGGCATTGTCTGATAGTTCTCCAAGTGGTCAACCTAGTAAGCAATCAGAAGACAAAAATTCAGAAACTTTTAAATTGCCAAAAATAATAATTCCCAGTTTTTCAGGTAAATATACCGAATGGATCACCTTTAGAGATTTGTTTTTGTCCATGATCCATAAGAATTCAAAACTTAACAAAGTGCAAAAACTGCACTATTTAAAGAGTTCTTTGTCTGGAGAAGCAGAACAACTTCTCAAACCATTCCCAATTGCAGAATCAAACTATGATTGGTGGTGGGAACAATTGAAATCTCGTTATGACAATAAAAGTTAGTTATCTCATTTTATTTTGAAACGGTTATTGAGCATTTGAAACGGTTATTGAGGGAATTTAACAGTAGAATCTTCGAGTAGTTTAAAAAAATTAATTGATACTAACAATGATTGCCTAAATAGTTTAAAAAATCTAGGTATCAAAACGGATAATTGGGACATAATTGGTCAATGCTGAGGGTGATAATGGCCAAGGACGTATTTTGAAAGCTCTATTGGATCAGGGCTCTCAGGGTAATTTTGTGACAGAAGCAACTGTCCAGAGTTTAAAGTTGAAAAGAAAATATATTCGAGGTACTATAACTGGAGTTGGTAATAACCAAGAAATAATTTTCAAAGCATTAGTCACTCTAAAAGTTAAATCCAGGATTGAGGCAAATGCGGTATTTACGATACAGGCATATGTTCTGAAATCAATTACCTCTTTTCTTCCGGGGAGGAAAGTTGAGAAATTGGCGTTTTCAGAATTTGAAGGAATTGACTTTACAGATCCTGAGTATAATCGGCCTAATAGAATTGATTTATTACTAGGCGCAGAAATTTATAGTCAAATTCTTCAGGAAAGGATTCACAAAGTACCTAGTAGTTCAATCGTTGCTCAAGCCTTGGCTGGATCTTGTCAAGTGCTATTCAGACATCGGGTTGTAGTGACACAGGGGTATTGGCATTACATTGTCAATTAAAGGAAAGCGACGAAATTTTAAATAAATTTTGGGAAATAGAAAATGGAATAGGATTAACTAAAGAAAAAGTTTATACAGAGGAGGAGAGGAAATGCGAAAAGTACTATGAGGAAACTACAACAAGAGATGAAACAGGAAGGTATGTGGTGAAACTGCCATTTAAAACTGATAGCAGAGCAAAGATTAAAAGGTTGAGTTAAAAGATTCGAGAAGGATGAACAAATAAAAGCGGAGTATAAAGCGGTGATGGAAGAATATTTGGAGATGGAACATATGGTTGAAATTGAGGAAACAGATACTAAAAAAGACAAGTCACTTTATCTCGCTCATCATCCTGTAATTCGAGAGGATAACGAAACAACCAAGTTGAGAATCGTCTTCAACGCCCCTCAAGCTGGTAAAAATGGAGTATCACTTAACGATGAACTGCTCGTAGGATCCACAATACAAACGGATATGCATCATTTAGGTTTACGGTGGAGAATGAATAAAATTTGTTTAACAGCGGACATTGTTAAAATGTACCGCCAAATTATGGTAAATGAAGAAGATACCGATTTCCAAAGGCAGTTGTGGATGGACTTCGAGAGTAAAGAAGTCAGAGATTTAAACTTCTTCGCGTCACCTTTCGTACGGCGTCTGCCCCGTTTTTGGCAGTACGAACACTTCAACAAGTCGAAACTGATGAAGGTCAGAAGTATCCTTTAGCTGGTGATAAGGTTTCTACAAGCATTTATGTGGATGATTTGATGTGTGGATGCGAAACAATAAAGGAAGGAATAGAGATTTATAAACAGATGAAAGGATTGTTGCAAGAAGGATGGTTTGAATTATAGAAATGGGCAAGTAGTGATGAGAAATTAGATATTAGGGAAAATGAGGAAAAGGGCAAAAAGGAAAATAATAAGCAAGGAGTAAAGGATGAGACAAATCTAAGGATGGATGAAGTTACAAAAATTCTTGGACTGACTTGGGAAAGAAAGGCAGATAATTTTCAGTATAAAATCACTTTTCCAGAACTGCAACCACCTATCACCAAAAGGAAAATTGTTGCAGATATATCGCGCTTATTCGACCCACTTGGCTGGATTACACCATGCATCTTCGTTGCAAAAGCTATGATACAAAAGCTCTGGATTGCTGGTATTGCCTGGGATGAAGAAGCACCAAAAGAAATTTTAGCGAAGTGGTGTCAGTTCCGAAACGATCTACATAATATGAAAGATTTTAAGATTCCTAGGTGGTTAGGTAGTCAATCAGTTGATGTCCAAAGAGAGTTGCATGGGTTCTGCGATGCCTCAAAAATGGCATATGGGGCGGTTATTTACTTACGTACGACTGACTCGGCTGGTAACGTTAAGGTGACATTGGTGGCAGCGAAATCTAAGGTAGCACCCATAAAGCAGGTTTCGATTCCTCGATTAGAGCTTTTTGGTGCTGTGAAGCTTACACTATTGACGGTGGATGTGGCTAATATTATGAAGATAGAAAATATTCAGAGTTGCACGCCTGGACTGACTCAACAATTGTGTTGGCTTGGCTCAACAGCTTACCTAGTCGCTGGAAGGTATTTGTTGCCAATAGGATTTCGGAAATATTAACTTCAATGAACGTGAGTCAATGGTCACATGTGAGTACTGATAATAACCCTGCGGATTATGCATCTCGTGTAATCCACGATCAATATCTTGTGCTGAATTAAAGGACAAAATAGTATGGATAAATGGTCCTAGTTTTCTTTCAGGAAAGGAGATTATATATAAAAAACCGAAAGGAATAAAGACCAATTTAGAAGCTGGTAAGGTTCATTGTGTGAAGACGGAAGAAGAAATTTGGGAAAGATTTTCGTCATTAAGGAGAATGATAAGAGTATTGCAGAAGAATTTTATAAAGAAAGAAACCCAAGTGTAAAAGAAATAAAGATTATTTAAAAACTGAAGAATTAAAAGAAGCGTTAGAAGCCTGCATACGTAAAGATCAAGAAAATAATTTCAGTGAAGAGATCAAGACTATAAATATAGGAGAAGAAATTAAGAAGAACAGTGCATTAAAAACTTTAACGCCGATACTAGATGAAGCAAAGATTTTAAGAGTTGGAGGAAGATTGGAGAATACAAGATTAGAACAGAGTAGAAAGTATCCTATAATAATGGCAAAGAAATCGAAGTTAACAGAGTTAATTATTGCTGATGCACATAAACAAACATTGCATGGAGGTTCACAAATAATAATCTATTACATAAGAAACAAATATTTTATAATAGGGGTTAAGCAGTTAGTAAGGGCGCACATAAGAAAGTGTGTCATTTGTGTAAAAAAACAACGAACATACTCAAAATCAGCTCATGGGACAGTTACCTACAGTGAGGGTAACTCCGGCTCGTCCATTTTTGCGCAGCGGAGTTGATTTTGCGGGTCCCATACAAATGCGTACTGCAAAAAGTCGTGGACATCGATCGTACAAAGGGTATATTTGCCTATTCGTGTGCATGTGTACAAAGGCTGTGCACCTAGAGGCCATAAGTGACCTAACAACACAAGGTTTTCTTCAGGCTTTTAAGAGGTTTGTCGCACGGAGAGGTCATTGTCAGGATATTTGGAGCGACAATGGTACCAATTTTGTTGGTAGTTCAGCGGAGTTCTAACGATAGTTTTCGCAGGAAAAATCTGGTATTTTACCCAACATAGCTGAAATCTTGGCAAACAACAACACTACCTGGCATTTTATTCCGCCGCACGCGCCCAACTTCGGTGGGCTGTGGGAAGCCGGTATCAAATCCGCGAAAACGCATCTTAAACGCGTTATCGGTACGTCTACGTTGACTTACGAAGAGATGGCAACAGTCTTAGCACAAATTGAGGCTTGTCTCAATTCGAGACCCCTCTCTAGACTAGACGCAGACCATGAGAACATTGACGTCTTGACACCAGGGCATTTTTTAATTGGCGAACCTTTAGTGATGGCCCCAGATCATAATTATGAGACGTCTAACGTAAGTTCTCTCAGGCGATGGCAATACACTCAACGTATGAGTCAAGAATTTTGGCGCAAATGGTCAAGAGAGTACTTTAATCAATTTTTTCATAGATACCGATGGTCAACCCGAAGACCACAGTCGAAAATAGGGGATATTGTTTTGATTAAGGAGGACGGTCTCCCCCCATGTCGTTGGCTTTATGGTAAAATAGTTGAAGAACATCCAGGTCAGGATGGAATCTCGAGGGTGGTCACGGTAAGGTGCGAGAATTCTTTAATAAAGCGCCCCACAAATAAAATTTGTATTTTAATTGTAACCCAATGAAATTTTTATGTACTTTTTTATTATTTGTTTAAAATGGCTATTGAAAATAGATTTATTCTTTTTTTTACCAATGAATTTGTTTAGCTAAATATGCTTAAAACCTTAGTTGGTGGTTTGTTTAGTCATGGTGGGCGGATTTGTATATTTAAGGACAAAATTCAGTTTGTCCTTGGTGGGCGGAAAATGTACAAACTCAGACTCAAATCACATTATAGTTCGTAAATTTTTCGATAGATGGCGTTGCACATAGTCCTGTCGCGCTAATAAGGTTTGTTGTAAGATGCATATATCATTGTACTATGTAAAATTAATTGTACCTTTGGAGTACCTTTTCGAATATACCGTTGGTGTACAAGGTTGCCTTTTATTGACTTCCCTTGTAACACACCCTTGAATTCGACCTAGCCACCTGCTGGAAGTTAAACAAAATTTTTATATTATTAATTTTTAAGAACAGACTGCGGGAAAGTTAACGTGAGTCCGCCATCACGCATTTCATTTCAGATTCTTTGCCGCTGTGAAGACTCCGATATGATGGCTTATCATTACTTGCCATTGGAACGTTCGTATGTAGACTGTTGTTAGTTTCTTCTTTCTTCAGTCAGTCGTCTTCTATTTAATTGCATAAAATAACAAGTGATACAATTTATGATGTTGGATTAACAATCAAATCTTCATCTTTATGTAATAATAATGAGAAAACAAAACTTATTTATATTATAATAATACATATGGTATTATATCCAACCCATATTTTATTCTCTGCTGAAATCATATTAACTATTTTCATATATTTATATATCTCAAACAGAAAATAATAAAAAAGATCCAAATAATAAAACAATCAATGTTAGCTTAAATAATATAAAAGTTAAGTAAACTGTTATAACAAATGGTCCAATTAGTTACTGGGTTTGTTTACGAACTTCCCTTAAACATAACGAACTTTAAATTGACGTAATGAACCAGTATTTTTGTAGTAAATTATAAAATTAAAAGTTGGGTATTTGTAAGTTACGCTACGTTATATCCTTTTCTTTTCCTAAATGATGTATACTTTTATTTACAACTCCAAAAACACCTCCGAATAAAAAATAAAAAAAAAATCAAGCAAAAATATATTAAAACCCTTTCTAAAACATTACACATTGTTGCATACTTTTATTGATCGCTTTTTATTTTTGATTTATTTTATTTGTTTATTGCTTCTGTTTTTTATTATTATTTTTTATTTTATTATTACTAATTCTAAATATTATTTAATTGTAGTAGGTAACTTTTATATAACTATATTACGTTTCTTTATGTTTTTTGTGATTAATTGTAATTGTATAGTTTTAAGAGCGTGTATACGCCGACAACCTGATTGCAGTTTGGCGAGAGAATTGTTTAAATAATGTACATATATCTTTGTATAGATAAATAAATTATAAAAAATCGTTTTATGTATCTATGTGTTGACGATATAACTAAATTATATATCATGCAATTTAATTCCATCATTACAGTCGTTATCTAAGAAAGTCGACATTAAAAATACCCCTGAAAATATACATAAACATATGTATATTTTCTGTATATTTTTGTAATTAACAATGTTCTTTTATTTTTGGCTCAAGGCATATCAAAAGGCATTACGTCCGACCCTTGTATATGTGTGTTACGTATACTATTCAAGACCGGATAGAAAATAAAATGGTTTTTCCAACTATTACACTTTATTTCACTTCACAATTTAACTTGTACACAATTCAATTTAACTTCACGTCTAACTGCGACGACAAGCGTTGAGCAAATGCCACTCCCAATTTACTAATCAACCTTTTGCACTTGTTAGCAAGGTGGGGCAGCGTCATTTCCGCTCCACTCTTTTACAGCAATGAAAACATTATCCTTCCGGTTAAATTATATTACTCTATCCATTATCCGTGATCATTGATGTAAGCAACTAATAATAATTATAGTATAAAGTCAAATCACTTATCGAGAAATTCCATTATAAACAAAAATATAGTAGTTATTAACCTAACAATAGAAATTATAGTATAAAGTCAAATCACTTATCAACAAATTCCATTATAAACAATAACATAGTAGTTATTAACGACCGGGGAAGGACCACGCTCTCACAGAATACAATCATAAAATAGCAGCTTAACATTGCTGTGTTTCGTATGGTGAGTGTAGAGAACCGAATCACCTTTTTACTTGGAGAGAGGCATTTTATCATAGTCCTCACGAGTGACAACGCATCTGCATTATAATTTTTTATTAAGAATACATGTAGATATCTATAGGTCACAGCAACCACTTACCATGAGGTGGACTGTATGCTCGTTTGTCACCCTATCCTATAAACAAAACCTATGGAATGTACTTTATTAATACAACGAAATAGATAGTATGTACCGACAAAATACAATAAACATTGTTAGTCCGTATTTTGATGTGGATAGGGACATGTGAGGAAAAAATTTCTATTACATAATGTAACGACTCCCTCCCCCCCTCTATATACTTATACTTGTACTACAGGAGTCGCAGGAAGGGCAATAATACGCTTCATTACTTGTTGTTTGCTTTACTATCTCACAACACGAATAGTCATTCAATAATTATTGCAATCGTTTTTATAAATCGCACAATGGTGGTAGCTTACCTACTACCTATCAAAACTGAACTTAGCAACAGCGAGTGTGTAAGAACTATACAATCCAAATACTTTTATAATATGAACACATAAGTTAAATTCTCTTATAAATATTACTGATGAGTGAATTAATTACGAATGCTTAGAAGATGAAATTACTTTTATAACATTCTTAGTAAATATCTCGAATTCTAAATTAGAAATAAACAGAAAATTAGCAATGATAGTTATTATGACAATACAGTGACTCTTATCTATTTTATATTTGATAATTAAAAAATAATACTATAAAACAAAAGTGATAATTATACAATTATTATTTATAACGATTCATGATAGAAATTATATAAAAATCACTGATAATACTAGTATTTACTAAGAATCTATATCTATAAGATATATAAATATACCTAATTTACGTGACCAGTATATTAACCATATATTGATCTTTCTAAAGGTTTAAATATAGGCCGTTTAATAAATTTATGACGTGATCGTCTTAGTAAGGACCCTTATTTGCGTTATGTTTGTATAGTAACTTAGTTCTTTTAGGTGTATCTTGGAAGAATGAATATTCATGAGAGCAAAAGAAAGCTGTTGATGGCGTCTCTTATAAGCTAAAAAACCCGGCTCGCGAAGACAGAGCTCAAAAAGTTAAGAACAATAAATTGTCCCTATTCCACTTGTATCTGGTTCACAACAGTCAGTTCCTTATTAATGAATCCCTTACCGCTTGGAAAAGGCTCATAATATTTATATCAAGTACCAGATACAAGGGCTTCGCTCTCCCACATTTTAAAAAAAATGTGGAGGAGGCTTACGGCTCCGCACACGCCGTGCACGGTGAGCGCCCACCATTTTAATGCGCTCCCCCCGAAGGAACTGTAGGCCACAGCAAAATAACTGGCGAACCAGTAAAATAGGACTTAGCCCCTTAGTAGTGCAGTAAGCACAAACATCCACCGAATTTGAACATGTTAATGCGTGTAAACGCCATACAGAATACGATCAAATCCAGCCACAGTGAATGTACGTCACACGGGTTAGGCAACAATAGGCCGTTTCCGCAGAGGTGATGTAAGTGTAAGGTATCACCACGAATTGCATGATCAGCACGGCCAATTGGCCGCAGAGCGTGTCATGAGTCTACCGCTCACCTCAAGGGAATGGGGTCCCACATTGCGCGGCTTTCGGCCGCAGCCTTGAGAGCCTCTTCAGATTCTCCCTCCAGCTACCACCCTCATGAGGTCGACACATATGCCACCAACCAATACAATGGCAGATATGGCCAATAGGCAGTTATAAGATAATAGTAATAATTCGCCATCAGAAAGGGTTTGTGTCACTGACTTGAGTATACGAATTTTTCGATCATGTTTGTCTCACCCACCAATAAGTTGCCTTCAATCTTTCAAAGGTGGGAACTTTATAGACATATATTATTATGTTGTTACATAAAACATCATTGAAGTCAGACAATATGCAGCCCCGCAATGAAGGGGCTTGGACAAAGCTACTTAGGTTTTAAGTCAAACCAAGACGCAGGGAGTGCCATTGAGAATAGCGACCCGCCAAACAACCATCGCAGAGACGCAATGCTGCAGAACGCAACAAGCATCAATACGACTATCGTCGGGCTTACACCATCCCAAGGTCCCCCATACAATCCCAGCAGACATCACTACCCGCATACCTCCATCGACCAGAACAACAAGATGCGTCGAATATGGTGCAGCACACCCGCAAATCCATCACAAGACGCAATACTGCAAGTAGCAGTAAGCATCAATGCAACTATCATACGGATGGCGTCCCCTCACAACACACCCACATGATCCCTATCAACTTTGGTAACAAAATTGATAATGTTGTTAACTAAAAATACCACCAACGTATCATAGTAGCGCGTTACTAAGACGTCAGCAGTCAAAACTGCACGTATCATAGCGCTATTGCACTAAGACATGGAGTTGAGTATGCTTGCTGCACTTAAAAGTACTACCAAGCACACTCACCCTAATCCGAAAGATAGCCGATGTATCATAACGCTATGCGCTAAGACACCGCCCACAAGCGGTAAGGGTGTGCGATGTCCACGGGCAAGTCGTATTGCTACAACAAACCCGCTTACTACCGACACTAAGATGATATGTCTAGGACAAATCGGTTAGCGAGTCCAAGTTTACCTCGGTCTCGACGATATGAAGCAACCTACACGCCACTATAATAATCTTTTTCGAGTCCCATTTCTTTCAATATAATGCTTTTACATATTTGAGACCTTCCACATATTTGCTTTATTTCACAGACCATACTATTGTATGTCTTGTTCATATGGGCCTTCAAGTCATAACTCTGCTTTCATAATGCTTATGCATCATAGAGACCTTCTGTATTAATGCTTTGGTTCGTTAGACCTTGCTATCACAAGTCCTTAATATAGGACTAGTCATTGTGTAACCTTTCTGCTAGCAGTAGATCAGCCGACCACCCCATATATATGTACAACCTTGGGTATGCGTCTCCGGCAACGCTCCCATATAAGGGAACATTACAAGAACACTTTTATCAACTTAGAAATTTTTGATCCATTTTTTCTATTATATTACAAATATCTTTATGACTGCGATATAATCGACTTGTAAGCGTCACAATAACATCAAACTACAAACAAAAGATACGTAAACTTCGGCAAATGATATATGAAATTTTTATCATAATATATGGCTAACGTACATCTAAACTTTTAAGCCAACTGGTGGCAAACATCTTACTAGTTGGGATCGTTTGTTGCATTTTAACATGTGTGTTTTTTAAATAATTATGAATATAAAATATTGATCTTATTTTAATACTGTCAACTTCAAGAAAAATCCATGACTGTAATAATACATCACGTCAAAACCATGGAATTGACGAGAAAGTGAAATTTTATAAATTCCCAGAGAGCATGTTTGGAGCTGCATGAAAAATAGCAAAACGTAAACAGTATCTGTCCCGGCGTGAAGTATCGCCGCACCTCTGCAATGATTCCCAGCTTCCTTGCAGTTGCTTTGGGCTTGTACTCAATGTACCGCCAGAAGTTCAGATTTAAGGATATCTCAAACTCTAAAAACTGAAGGCGGTCGGTATATTTTAGTGATACATTTCGGAAAAAAGAGCAAAGGTGAGCTGGCTCCTTTTTGTAGTGAAGAAACACGCTTGTGTTTTGGAGGCCTTGAATTTCACAAGATTGGCATCGCCCCATTCGGAGACTGTCTGTAGTGTGAGATTTACACGCTCTACCATAGCTTCTCTTTCGGACTCGATTTGATTCCGACTGGCCCGAGGACTTGGTTGGTATCTCTCCACAACTGCGTTATCTTCCGCATACCCATAGATACCGGGCATAAGCAGATCATTAATATGCAGCAAGAAGAGAGTTGCGGAGAGAATGGACCCTGAGGCATACTGGCGTTATTCACTGTAGGATCGGATGAGCACCCATCGACGACAACCTGGAGAGACCGTTCACTCAGAAAGTCCTTTACCCATTCAATCAGACTAGAGGATAAGTCATACGCGGGAAGTTTACACAAAAGGCTAGTAGGCCAAACTCTGTCAAAGCCTTCGAGATATCAAGGGAAACAGCAAGTGCTACCCACTGTTCTCGAGTAACTTTCGGCGAAACCCATATTGCCGGTCACTAAGGAGGATTCCAGATATGGAGGATCATACACCTTCCCTGTTGGACCTTCTGCTGACCTCTCTTCTTTCCTCGGCTACCGTCGATGCCCCTCTGGGCTCTTCGGACCATTGTCTGATCCGGAGTGTGGTGCCACTCACGCTCTCCTCGCGGTTGCGTTCTGCATGTTGCCGCCGTGTTTGGCATTACAAGTTAGCGGATTGGGACTGAATGCGGTCTGTCTTTGCATCCTACCCATGGGGGCGGGTTTGCTATTCGCCGGATGACCCCAGCGCTGTTTCTGACTCTGTCACCGATGTGGTGCTACAGGGAATGGAACTATTTATTCCATCATATGTGGTACCCATCGGTGGCAGATCTCAGCCTTGATTCGGTCGCTCCTATAAGACTGCATTACGCAGTAAGCAGGAGTATTATAAAGCCTGGGGTGAGCCTTCGGCGGCTCGGGATGTAAATACCAGCATGCTTAAAAAGAAGTAAAACTTCGCTTCCAGGTCCTTCAAAAGAGTTATTGTCAAGACAAAGTCAGAGCACATAGGCAGAATTGGCGAGAAGCTAGTTCGCCTTCCTTCGGGAACCCGTGCATTCTGGCCTCTCACCAAGGCTGTCCAACGAAATTTCACTGTCCAGATGTGAATTGTAGGCAAATAGTGATGCTAACAGGTATGATTTCTTTTTAGCTGTATGCGCCAGTGTGCCATCCGGTATTACCAGCGAAGGCACTGTAGGCCCACAGAAGTTTGTATCGACCGCTTCGGCGAGAGACCAAAAAGCTATATCTTCGGCAAAAAACACTAGAGAGCGCTTACTTCGGCAATAGTGCTGCCTCTTTATTTCGCGTACGGTCCCTATAACATATAAAAGTTTAATTTATTTTAAAATTCGGTGTATTACAACATGCTAGAGTATAGACGCTCAAATCATTTTTTATTATAATATAATGAAATTTTACAGATCATCTAAACTAACCACATTTTAGAATTTTCTTTTATATTAGTTTGTGTCTGTGTAAACAGCCTGACTTGATGAACAATACCTATTTTTTATGCAAAGCCATTTTAAATTGTCTGTAAAAATGGAAATATCTCTAACAGGCCGATATGGAATTAACCTCTCGTTCTGTAAAGAACATAAAACTTAAATGAATTTCGGTTCGAAGTTTTATATCTTAAACTAGTTGCTACAAAGTTAAACGGAAAATTGTTTCATGCACGTTGCGCTGTTCCAACGCAGTTAGTTTTAAAGCTTCGTTTTAATTGAACTTAAGAGTAAATTTTATATAATTTAAAATCAGACAATTTGGCACTAATTTATTATATACAATATTAAAAACTATAATAAAAAAACTAAAACAAATAACTTAATTACCATAAAGTCCTATTCTCCGCGGTATTGTGCCAAGAACGCTGGCTGCGTCTCCCCGCTGAATGGCTATGCTTAGCTTTTGGGCGAGAAAAGAACCAGCCCTCTTATCACCAGCAGCAATGACCAGCCGCGGAAGGAGTTCCTTTAGGACTTACTCAGTTCAGCTACCTCTGATGACGCACCGGCTCTAAACGAGGTACCCCTGAGTTAAGAGGCCGCCAGGGTCTACGCAAGTAGCATCCCACACTAGGGCTTTACCTCTCTCCCAAGGGACTCATAATATTTCACCATATAAGAATGCAATGAAATCTGGATTAACATTACCAGAAAGCATAAAGTTACATAATTTCAAGAAGTACTCCGCCGGCGTCACCGGCACAAGCGCTTACAAGATCTTTAAGATGTTGCGGCGTAATTCCGTCAATGCCGCAAGCAGAGCCATTCGAAAATTACATAATTGCTTCTAAAGTGTCATTTTCAGAAATTTGTAAAGGTTACATAGATGTTTTTACTTTGTCGCGATAAATGAGTATTAATTAGGTAATCTAAATTTTGAGATGATCTCTTTTAGTTGAGACGTAATTGATTTATTTATTGTTTTATCAAAATAAAAATGGGAATGCGCAAAAGTAAATAGTTTTTGCCAACTCTTTTCACTATTAGTGAAAAAATTTTAAATCGTGCATGACAATGCTTTAGCAAGCTATCCGGCTTGCTAAAGCATTGTCAAGGATGCTCCTCATACCTCCAGATTTTATTTAACTAGTGGTATATTACGATAAAAATTGTAAATTTGCTGTGAAAAACGGGAAAAATTTGTGTCATTAGAGGAATTACTAATAGTTTTGAATTTTTACGATAGGCTGTAAAGCGAAATACTTTTACTATGGCATCGTTTAATATGTATATTTAATCTCCTTTTACCTTTAAACAGCCTACCGTCGGTACAATTTTGACACTGTAGGAAATCCGGCTGTGGATGTAGCGGAGCGGAGGTATTCATTAAACAATCTAAACAGATCTCTACAGCACTCAAAAGTCTTTATATTACATAGCTTCATATTAACTTGAAATGTGCTGTACCCCGCATCTTTTCCTAAAATACAATAATTTACGGATTAAATACTCTTGCGCTCTAGCACTTTACTCTATAAATGAAATATTATCACATTACTTCCGTGGATTTGAACTTACTTACTAGAACAGCAATTTCACACATAAAATGGCCGCTACTCATGTCTTCCCGCATGCGCAGGAGTAGTGCGGCGCATGCACGCTTGGTTTTAAACATAGATTATGCGTAGGCTGAATGATTAGTATGTAATAATATATTGTATTTTTAAAATTATGTAAATAATATCAGATACAACTTTTGAGTTTTGTCATTTATTTTGAATATAATATGTGCTAATTTAATATAATATTACATAAAATTATATCACAATTACATTTTAATGATATTTTTATTTGAATATTTTAAAAGGTAAAAAATTAGTAAAAGTTACAGAATATATATACTTCAAACTTCTGGGTACAGTTCTCCTCTCATTTCTGAGATGGTTTTAGGGGTAAAAAAACAACTACTGAAATATAAGCTAATACTAAATCTAAAATGCTTATATAGACTCACGTTATAATTGGTTATAATGTTCCAAGTAGTAACACAACGTGATCAATGTGACAAAGTCACAGTTATTTAAAAATAACACTTCCCCAAGTCTAGTCGCGTCTTACAACACTCACAGGACGATGTGAATATTTATACAACGCCACAACATGGTAATTGATAATAATTTATCAAAACATTTTATTTATCGACAACTTCTTGTATTGCAATCGTCGTTTCTCTAGCGCTCACTTGACCTTCATACAAATAATTCGATATTTTAGTTGTTGATATTTTTTTTTTTATTTTTGGGTAAGAACATAGTAGTGACTCGTAAATTATATTTATCTTCATTAAAAATTGTTCTTGGCCTGACGTACTCTTTGGCTTGATCATAGGTCTGACTAAGTTGGTCTAATAAAATGCCGGTGTCTGAGAGGTTATTGTCAATAATTGAATAAATAACTTTTAACTATAACAATCACTTTCAGGTGCTTTCTAAACTACCTCATATAATATGTTAATATCAGACCATAGAGTAATTACATATATAATTAGACACAACACATCATCATTCACATATCAGTCAAAAATTACTTAGTCACATTATAACAATAAATAGAGTTTTTTAATAATAATACTTTTTATTTTTCTCAATTCACACATGGTTGTTAAAATGTATAAAAAAGATTATCACAAACTTAACGTAGAAAAATACTTAAGAAACATAAAAGTAACGAGACAAACTGGCCTGTGACTCAGCTATGTGAGGATTTTAGGTCACCGCTGGTATTTTGTCACAGCCGACTTTTAAGAAACACAGTATTTTAACCTAATATTGGCATTGACGTGAAACAACATAAAGAAAAGACTGAAAGTATTGAAAAATCAATAATTTATTTCAACTGTTGTAAGTTAATTGAATTAAAACAATGTAATATGTTTATTATAGCAGCTTTTTGAATGGTAATAATATAAGTGTTATCTTTTAACTTTTACAGTTTTAGGCTATGGTGTAGGTGCGTCTATAAAACAAATGGTACTATGTAAATTTTTTGTACTGTCTCCATTGTATGGTAACTTCTTCCTTTAGTTATGTATGTTAGTGTATTTTTTCTACTATTCTTTTTGATAACTTATGAGTTTTAGGTATCAATGAGCTACGTTATTTTATGATTACAAGCTTTTATTTAACTTGCGATGTTTGTATGTTTGTTTGCTTAGTTAAAATCTTGCAACAGAATTTTAAAACAGTTATCCCCAACCGATTGAACTGAAATTTTGCATATTTTTTAAAATTCAATTAGATATCAATGAATGGTTAGCTAAGTGTCGTCATTCTAAATCCAACCCCAAAGATGGTGGACTAGTTATTTTTTAAGCACCACCATGTTATAGGTATCAATGAAAAGGTTTTGGTAAGGAAAATACCAAAAATATAATGATTTGGTAAGAAAAATACGAAAAATATATAGACGTCACACTAAATTCAAGACAAAATTTTCTCATCTACCATCATGATGTGGGTACCAAATGAAAGGGTTTGCTGAGATGCATACGTGGCCTTACGTAGAGTCAAATCGCTAGAAGGTCTCCTTATTGAAGAACTAGACTGTACTAAATTAACAGACAAACGACCATGCAACAGTGACTAATTAAATGAAATAAACAGACTTTGAAAAGACTCAGAAACATGTTCAGCATAAAAATAGTAAAAAAGCTTTTCAAAAACAAGCTTTTATTTAAACGCTCTAAAAAGAAGAAAATAAATTGTAAATTAAATCAAACCCATCAATTTATTACGTTACACAATTTTTATGATATAAAGCTTATCATGAGATTAATTTGTGTAAATAGCATAGCCCAAAAGCTAAATGGAAAAGCGGCTCACCTGATGGTAAGTGACTACCGCCGCCCATGAACAACTGCAACACCAGGGGAATCGCAGATGCGTTGCCGGCCTTTTAAAAAGGAGTAGGCTCTTTTCTTGTGTAAATAGCATAGCCCAAAAAGCTAAATGGAGAAATCTGAAATGTGGACAGTGGCTGCTTTTTATGACGTAGGCATTTATTAAGAAAGGATTTTGAAAAATTCAACGCCTAAGAGGGTGAAATCGGGTGTAAACTAGCTTTTCGCTCCGCGGTGTTACCCGTGTCCACGTTATAACGTCCGGTCAGGCATGACTCATACTTATTCTTAAGTGGGATCATGATAGCATAATACGAAGAACTCAAGCTATCTAATGGAAACTTCCTCATATTTCGGAATGTTAATGATTGCAGATTTTAATTTAGACTGAGGTTTTTCAAATAGTGATAACCGTTCTGACAATCTACCTCTTCGTATTTCCATATCCTTCTTCTTCAATGAATCATTTTCTTTTACACCTGTACGCTTGTGGAACTCCTTTCCTTTACATATACGCGGTGCTTAATTTTTTTTCCTTCAGAAACCTACTCAAAGCTTATTACATGAAAATCTTATAATTAACATCATACTACATCGTGATAATTATCATGTATTTTTATTATTATTAATTTTGAACTTAATTGTATAATTTATATACACCTCCCTCCTAGTCAATTGTTGTAAACAATTCTTTGCGTAATAAAGTTGTTTGTAAGAAATCGCTTTCAGAACGATAATACCGCTTATCGTACATTTTTATTTATTAAATTTTGTTTTTGTTTCAACGTATATCATTTAGACAATGATATACGTTAAAACAAAAACAAAATTTAAGGAATAAAAATAAGGAATATATTAATAAATTGAAAACCACATAAAAATTGTTTACAATTTTATAATAGCTTTCATCCCCTATTTTTCTGATAAGGGTGGAATTTTGGATATTATATAATCCTTAAATACGTCTCACAGAATACCAGCGTAAAATAGCAGCTTAACACTGCTGTGTTTCGTATGGTGAGTGTGGAGAACCGTAGACCTTATTTACTGGAAAAGAGGCATTCCATCTTAGGCCTCATGGGTGAAAACGCATTTGTATTTTGATTCTTTATTGAGGATAGATGTAGATGTCTTTGGGTCACAGCAACCACTTACAGCCTTTGAACAGCCTCAGTCACACCTTTATTTACAGAGTACCTATCTTTAGTAAGTTTCGAGTCAATCGCCCCATCATATAAACTATAACATCCTATTTCACATATCCATTTTATAATTAAATTGTACAAAATTAACAATAAATAATATATAAATATTTCAAGAAAAACCGTCGGTCATAATATGTGTGCCGCCACAAGCATTGGGGTTTCATTGGGATCACTGCGGATCTTTTCCCTCACTCTCAGAAAATGATAGTCTATCAGTGACTAGCAGTGGCAAATATATACATAGACTGTTATTAGTTTCTATTACTTTATTGTATATAATAACAATTCAAATTTTCATCAAATTTTACTCAATACGTAATAATAATTATGATAAAACAATATTTTATATTTATCTTGCATCCATGTGGTATTATATTCTACCTATATTTTAGTCTCTGACTAAATGTTATTTAATATTTATATATCTTAAACAGAGAATAATAAAAAGATCCAAATAATAAAACAATAAATGTTAGCTAATAAAGTAAACTGTTTTCACAAATGGTCCAATTAATTACTGGGTTTATTTACGAACGTCTCTTAAACAACAAAGTTTAAATTGGCGTAATGAAATAGTATTTTTGTGGCAAATTATGTGAATTAAAAGTGGGGTATTTATAAGTTACGCTACGTTATATCCTTTTTCAATTCTGTATACTTTTATTCGTCTATGTGTTGACGATATAAATAAATTATATATCATGCAATTCAATACCATTATAATATATCATAACAGTCGTTGTCTAAAAAAATCCACATTAAAAACACCCCAGAAAAATAACAAATCAAATTTATATGCCTTGACATGCTATAGGCATTCTACGTGGTAGAGCTATGCTGCAGCTATATTACTGAATAGTTGTAGCACGAATGGGTTTGTTCAACCGGGGAAGGACCACGCTCTCCCAGAATATCAGCGTAAAAAAGCAGCTTAAAGCTGCTATGTTTCGTACGGTGAGTGTAGTAGAGAACCGGAGACCCTTTTTACTGGAACGAGGCATTCCATCTTAGGCATTTGCTAAGGAACCATAACTCTATCATTCTTTCTAGAAACTTAAGTTAAATAATCGAAATTCCTTACAAAAAAGTATCCATTTGTGGAGTCATTTAGCACACATAGTGCGTTAAAAGAAAACTTTCTTCACAATACAAAAAAACATATACATTAACTTATCTAAGAAAATAAATTTAATTGGTTAAAATATAATAAATTTAAAATAATTTTAAAATGATTACTTTTTTATTTTGTCGTTCAAAGGCTAAGTATAGCCATTTAGCGGGGAGCCGCAGCCAGCGTTATTGGCACGATACGCTGTGATAATGAAGTTACTAGTTTTAGTTTTTCTTGATTATAGTTTTGAATACTGTATATAATAAAATATTTAATAAATAATTTGGCTGTTGTATTTATTTCCACGGGACTTCTTTATCGAAAAAGACTAATTGCAACTTGAGGGTAAATATAAACTGCTTTATGTAATAAGACGGTACATGTACAAAACATATGATGCGTAACGATACAATTTGGGGTACTTAAACTACGTTTACGAAATAAACTTCAACACTTCAAATCTTCAGAGAGAAATATGATTATTACTACTGAGTATTAATGTAATAACTTGCGAATGGCTGAAACTTTAATGTATTTCCTATGTTAACACTATTTCTATAATGAAAGCATGTGACTATATTTAAATATAATATTTATATAATAGCAATAAGTATTTGTAAAACGATAATCGCTGTAACATTCATACTATGCAAACAAACTGGGTTCAGTCCCTGACGGTACCAAAGATATGGTTAATTGCAGATTGAGCGATGAATCTCCACGTGCTCTGTGATCCACGAAAATAACGTGAGGAAACTGAGAAATTAAAATAAAATTAAGATATGTGAATTTCACAAACACGCATTGGGACATCGTGGCGGACACTTCCTTACCCTAAAACCCTCTCAGAAATAGATGGTAGTCTGTACCTAGGCTGTACTTTATTTATTATTTACAGCACAATATTCAATCATATTTCTACCGTGATTATGATTTTAGGAATCTGTATATGTGTATGTGTATATTTATATTTTCCCTCATATTATCTAAACTACTTATCATATTTTGACTGATGGAATTATCTTGCTTTACTACAGGTTACAGGCTATATTTTGTTACAAAATAAGGGTGACAAACGAGCACACAGTCCACATGATGGTAAGTGGATGCTGTGGTTCATAGATATCTAATGTTGTATTCAAAATTCAGATGCGTTGTCACGTCTGAGGACTAGCATGGAATGCTTTATATTCATTAAAAACAATTTCCGATTCTCTATACTCACCATACGAAACACAGCAGTATTAAGCTGCCATATTGCGATGTTATTCAGTGAGAGCGTGGTTCATCGCCGGTCGAGCCAACCCATTCGTGCTACAGGAATAAAATATCTTATATCTTTCTATCCTTGTACTGTGTATCAGCAATCAAGTCATAATAATAATAATATATTTACTTGCTTAAAACATGCTATGAAAGGTTTTACAAATATTATACAATTGAACAACATGTTTTACTACAATTATATATAGCATACAAACGTTTTGTTTTGTACATTATGGCTTATGATTTAAAAAGTCTATGATGCTGTAGAAATTATTCTTAATAGGTATTCTTGTCACTTAGATTTAAATAATCTAGTATGTGTACGTGGTAGAGCCATGCTGCAGCTATATTATGGTTGTAGCACGAATGGGTCGGCTTGACCGGGGAAGTACCACGCTCTCACAGAATACCAGCGTAAAATAGCAGCTTAACGCTGCTGTGTTTCGTATGGTGAGTGTAGAGAACCGAATACCCTGTTTACTGTAAACGAGGCATTCCATCTTAGTCCTCACGGGTGACAATGCATCTGCAGTTTGATTCGTAATCGAAGATAGACGTAGATGTCTATGGGTCACAGCAACCACTTACCATCAGGTGGACTGTGTGCTCGTTTGTTACACTTATTCTATAAAAAAAATTAACATTTTCAGATTATTTGGTAGCTTGTTATATAAACGTACACACATGGAGAGACAACTTTTATTATATTTACTTATTCTAGGTATGTCACTTAAAATGAGATTGTATGGGTTCCGCCGGTTTCGGGGATTTGCATCATTTGCCGTGTTAAATAAATATTTATGCTTCCATAAAAACATGCATATTTCATAAATATAAAGACGTGGTAAGGGTAATAAGTCAAGTTTTATAAGCACCTTTTGACATGATTCAGTTGGTTTAAGCCCTTATTTTGCTCTGATGCATGTTTTTTTCGTGCACTAAATGATCTATTTCGATTCGTGCTTTTACACCAGATTATAAGTCCATATCGCAGTCATGACTTATATGCATGGTAAGACAGAACAGCCATTTTTTGTTTATAACGCTTTTTAAATGTTTAAGGGCATATTTATTTGATCTCGTAGATACATCGTTTACATGCAATTTCCAGTTTAAATTTTCATCTATAGTTATTCTTAAAAATGTTTTATTTGTTATTGCTTTTATTTTTGGTATGTTAAGATTAATATTATATTTCTTATTATTACATTTATTGAATTGTATATCCAGAGATTTGTCAAGACTTCTTTTTAAATTGTTTATGTCAAGCCGATCAATTAAATTATCTATAGTGTTATTTATGTCAATCTCGTAGTCATTAATAGTATTATATGTATTTTTATTAGAAGTAACAAATATTGAAATGTCAGCCGCGATTAATATGCATTTATGATTTGTTACATTAGCAATTTCAAATAGAATAGAAATAAAATAGGACTGAGCACACTTCCTTGTGGAATGATATACCTATTGAATCTATATTCAGACGAGTACGGTATGAGATCCTTATTTTCATCCATTTTCATGACTGTACCACATTTCTGTCTGTAACTGAGGTATGAAGATATCCATTGAAGAGTAGGTCCTCTAATCGAAAGCATTTCGAGTTTTTGTACCAGAAGGCCGTGTGAGACTAATTCAAAAGCTTTAGATAGGTCAAAAAACAGCACTGTGGTTAAATTATTATTATTTAAATTTTCCAGTATTATTTTTAGGAGAGAATCATTTACCGTATACGCTTCACACCAATATATATTTTGTAGACATTCTTATAATTTCCTAATATTAAGTTTTAATCTCTGTTATAAATATCGCTTGCATTTGTATATCACGTTTTAAAGGAAAGCTTAACAATTGCGATGTGTCGTAATCAGATGGATAAAGTCATAACACTGTTGTAGTTGTATCAAGAATATTTCTCAAAATATGATCGATGCAAGATGACTTACGTGTAAAATACACATTGAAGTAATGTGTATTTTTAAATTGTAATTACAGCATAAATCTTGAAGTTCATTTGTGACAACATTATCACTTTTTTTATAGGATAAGGGTGACAAACGAGCACACAGTCCTTCTGATGGTAAGTGGTTGCTGCGGCCCTTAGACATCTACATCTATCCTCGTTTGCGAATCAAAATGCAGATGCGTTGTCACCCGTGAGGACTAAGATGGAATGCCTCATTTCCAGTAAAAAGGGCCTCCAGCCACCTGCACTCACCAAGCGAAACGCAGAGGTAAACCTCTACTTCACGCTGGTATTCTGTGAGGTCGTGGTACCACCCCGGTTCGAGCCGGCCCATCCGTGCGACAGCAAAAGCTGCCGGGTGACTCTACACACTTTTTAACGTGTTTATGTTAAAGTCAGCAGCCAATACTATACGTGCTCTAGATTTGAATTTCATAGTTAAATCCTGTGAGAGATTATTTAATTTAGACGGAAACTGGTGTTCTGTAGAGATAGACATTTATTTATTTAATACACGTTAGTTCTATGCCGCAAACTTCAAACATATTCTGCGATGCATATTTTTTTATAAATGACAGTTCATTAAAAATCAATCCTTTTTTAACTAAAATGCAATTTCCCCTCATTGCCTTTTTCTCTGCAGAAATTAGGGGCCATTAAATAACCGCTTATTCTTAAAAAAATCTCGTACCTTTTTTTTTATAAAAGTTTCCGAAAGACATATTACATCCGGATCATTGTTTTCCTCCCATAACTTCTGTATAGTTATTTCTATTAAATCTTGTTTCAACAAAGCACTGGCAATATTTTGATATAATTTTTTAAAATCATATGCAGTAGTAATTTGGTTTTTATGGTCGAAAAAATGTATTATTCTTTTTTATTACGGGAAAATAATATAGTATCGTTCCTCTTTTACAAATTTCAACTGGTTTTGTGTACTTTTCAGTTTGTTTTTTAGAGTAAAAGGGGATAGTGCCTTATTTTGGGTTCATTTAAGATTTTATACATTTTAAAACTTGACTTATTACTTGTTTGTATATGTTTACCGATTTCGCTAGGGTTTGAGTATTGTTGCATAATCATTAGTCAACAACATAATCAATTAATTTACTAATTTCCGAACGACAAATTTTTTTACAATCAATTAACATTTATATACATATTATCAATAACATTTAGCACAATGATTGTATTATTACTAAAAGTGTCCAGTATAAATTGTAGTTGTGATAGAACTAGCCTTAGATTAAAATAATTTTCTCCTATACAAATTATGAGTTTATCATCTGATTTTAGTGTCATGTTTTGGCAGTTTTTTATTATTTCGTAGCTTGGTGCATATGACGTCGTTTGAGCAGTAACTTTAAATTCTTCGTATTGAGTCATGTGCCTTGAATGTGATATAGCTGCAGCCAGGCCGACGCATTGTTGGGAACTGATAATGTGAATTTTTTTACAGAGTCGGGCTTATCTTGCACTGTGATTGGATATTAGGTCTTGTTTAGTTTTTCTATCTCGTTTTTAAAGTGTTTTTTATGTCCGATTCTTTATTTTTTCCGTAAGACCTGTGATCTCTTTTTCTGTTTCCTTATGTTGTTTTTGCAAGTCGCTGATTTTTTGTTGCAGGCACACTATTACTGTGTTAGTGTGAGAATTGACGTGTGAATTGACTGTTAGCGCAGATAGTACAGAGGACACGCTATGAAATAATAAGGAGTTTCTTTTTCTTCTTATTTATATTACAAATTCCAGGACTACCTTCTATTGTTGTAGTGTCATAGTATGAAGGTTTAAAAATTATATATATGTTAACGTCCTGTAAAATTTATATTTCTATGTATTTATAACAATGCATCTTATATATATATATTTTGAGGTTAATCTCAAAACGAATTAAACAAAAGATAGTTAAAGTTAAAATTTGAAGTCTGCCATCACTCTCTGGGTCATTGCAGTTGACTACTCTATCCATCAAAACTGTCTTAAAAATGAAAGGGTTTATTTTTTAACGTGAAAGTGATAAAACAATTAGACAACAATATGTTTATGTATATACCAATATAAAGAAAGGCAATTAATTCAACTCTTTGGAAAAAGAAAAACGACAATAATTTGATTGTCTTTTTTTAAGCGTCAAGCAACAGATATTTAATTTAATTAATAATGTAATAAGTAATGTAAACTAGTAGATAGATATATTGAATGAAATTTTGAATTGGCTTTTTGAATTGCTAAGTATAAACAGAGCAACTTACGTGTACTTGAGCTTCTTACAAAAGGATTAAATTAATAGTTTGGGACTATGTCATAATGAACTTTGCCAGTCTTAAACCCTATTTATGACTTTCTGAGTAGAATGGTTCAGTACTAAAATAATAAGTTACTCGACGTAACACTACATCCAAGATAAATTATGTAAATTTTAAGTTTATAATGTTAAAGCTTTTCGTTAAAATAGAAACTGACCACTATCTTAAAACCAACATATTATCTCAATGCTTATTAACTTAAATTATGGTGATTAATTTTTTTTAACGATTACTTAAAATACATATGTCACTGAGATGATAATTAAATTCTCTTCAGTGTCTAAAATATTTCTGTAATATTTAATAATGTTTGCATTTTTATGTTAACAATCATATATTATCTTCACCTCATTTTTAATCATAAGGGTTTTATAAACCCATTAGATTATTAGGATTCCGTACCCAAACTGTTAAATGCAGCCTGGGACGGAGCTTTTAATGTTGCCTGTTTTTCTGTCTGTATGTCGGTCAGAAATGAATGCAGTTGTCAGTTTGAAATCGTTTTTATTACGGTACGGTGTCTATCTCAAAAACTTATACTGTATTTAAACAACAAAAATTTAAAACATCGGTTCATAATGTAGTTTGTAAGTTGTGATCAAAATAAACAAATATTTAATTAGGGTATTTTGCGTTATAACTTTACACGGGTTGCTTAGTGAAATTTCAAAAAAGGCCAAACGATTAATTAGTCTAAGACAAGTTTCGTTCCAGAAATATATTGGGTGTTGAACAATGTCGAACAGCCATAAACTTTTTTACAGATGTATAATGCGCCTTGTGCAATAAATTACTTCATCCACAACAGCGAGTTAATTTGCAGAAGGCAAATTATAGCTCTTTTTCAGCTCTAGAATTGGTTTAGGATAGTGACGTGTTAACGATGCTTAAATACTATTAAAAACTTATGGTTGTTGCTACTGTACCACGAGCCGATGTCAATGAAACTGAGAAACGATTTTTACGAACAAACCCTTTAAGCCAAGATTAGCGTATGTGTCTAATAACTCTACTACCAGTTTGGCCTAACCAGGCTAGATTAATTCTTGTTGTAGAAGGTCTCAATTATTAAATCAAATAAATTTAAAATTACTCTAAGCAGGTTAATGTCCAATAATTTTCTTTCTAGGAATGTTCAGCCTCGTTTATAAAATAATAAATATTTATAAGTCAGTAAATGTATCCGGAGAACAACCTAATCACCACATAAAACCTGATAAAGTAGGTAAATCTTCTGATTATTTTAAGGATTTAAATAACGATTCTAGTATTTTGCATGGTTTTTATCATCAAGGTGATGCAAGATTCTGTTTAGAATCTCGGAGCAGGCCATGTACTGCACTTGCCACTGTTTCTTTCAGATATATTTGCCTTAAGTATAGCAGCTCCTCATTCATCATTCCCTTCAGATGGCTTGGCGTAGGCAGGGTCCTCTCGGACTCAGTATGATCAGTTGAAAGCCTCAGTTAAATACCCAAATTAAGCTTAGTAGCAGGCGGGACCCAATTGCAAATTATAAACCGAAAGAAAATAATGGATTCCGCTTGCTACTAAACTTAATTTGGGTATTAAGCTTAGGCTTTCAGCTCATAGCATAGTCTGTTAAACCGAAGTAGAGTTTACTTTGTTAATACTTTGTTTCATTTATGTATTCTATTCTCAATCTTGTTTCGGTCGTTTCAGTGCATTACTTTTACATTGTCTTTTTTGCAGACGGGTTTTTTTTATTTTTATTGTTTGGTATTTCCGCAAAAAAGAGAGTAGTATGTTGTTGATCAGTGTGGTTTTACTATTAGATTTGTTATTTGTAGCCGATTTCAAAAAAAGAAAAATTCAGAATGCGGTTGCATATATGTATTTTGTATATTATTTGTTACTCCGAGAGTCAGTGCTAAGGTACTTAGAGTACATAGAATTATTGAAGCCCTGACTTCTGTTCACTTTCTCTTAGCGCCTTTCTTACGGAAATTATTTAATTCCCTTTGAAATTGTCCAAAAAAAACCAAAAGCTCGAATGTCGTTTAAAAAGTTACATTAAAAACTTCATTCCCCATTTTTCCGTTCTTAGGGGTGGAACTATTTATCCATATTTAAATTGAACAACTTCTAATGTATACATCGTACCTATATTTATATAATATAATAGATTAATATATAAATTATAATTAAAAAAAAGGATAATTTAAATCTGTTCACAATTGAGGTATAAGTTTATCAGTGGACTTGTGAATTGTGACGGTAATGATGATGATGACGGATCTGCTGAGTTATTGTTCTCTTGAGTCCTTGACATATCTCCGATATACTTTTGGATTATCATATGCTCCATGTGACTTGGATTTTTTTCTTAATATCAAGATCGTAATCATCCGAGTTACCAAACGCCGTAAATTGTTTATGTTTATGTGTTTATCTTTAAAGCAATAATTCATGAATAACTCCTTTCTCCTTTTTCCTGCTTTCTTATCAGTATTTCGTACGAGTATATTACGTAACTTTTATCAATATGTGTTCTCATCATTTATCACACGAATCACTTCGAATTTTGCTGCTATTTTGTGCAAGGTTCTTCCCCAAACCAACCCATTTGCGCCTTAGCTACTGTGCGTTGCATCGTTGTTTAAAAATCCTTAAAATTCACAAAATAACTTTTATTAAACGACATTTTAAAGATTTTTTTAAAGAGAGGAGATCATTTGTCTACATTAATAAATTGTCATAGAATAGAACAAACTTAATACACCAACAGACCGTAATTCCAAATAACCTTATGAGAGTTGATATTAACGTTCAAATATACATGTAAAGTTGAAAAATATATTATAAAACAAGTACCGTTGTATAAACACAATTTTGACGACACTGTTAGCCAGTAATATTTTTTGGAATATACCTATTGATGATATTTGTGCCCTTGACATACACCTAGCTAATATGCGAAAATATTACAAATTTTCTTACTAATATTCGGTTTAATGACATCTCAAACTTTTTAAATTAGCAACAATAAATTCTGAACAAAGTATTGTCTTTGATAATGAGGGATTATTACAAATGATATTGAAAATAATTATAAAAAAAGGATTGAGAAAGAACAGAGAAAATGTCAAATCTAAAAATAAAAGATTGAAATCTTTTTATTTTGATTAAAGATTATTGATAGTTTTTTTTTATTTAAAAATTATATTTTTTCTATCGCTCTAAAAAACATTACCTCCACACTAGGACTTTTTCCTGTATCGCGGGGGCAGTTTTTATACATAGATTTCACAAGGACAAACATCCAAACCCAGAACAATTATTTGTAGGCTATACAAATACTAGTTCCGTGCGGGATCCGAACCCGCCCGCGCCCCTTAGCGCTGCAAATCATTGCTAAGCCACTGAGACACGGATACGTCAATATTGTAACACCTTACAACTAAGGTAACAATGGGCGGACTTGATGCCTGTCGGCATTATCTGCCAGTCAACCCGTTTCTTACCTTTTTAAAATTTTTATTCAACTTTGTTGTGACAAGAGCGAGAAAATCTGTAAAATTAAGGAAAATTTAAAGTAATATTAGAGTCTGTAGTAAACTGAATTATCCTTAATCTCTAAACTCTCTAAGCTAAGAATATATCCATATTTAATTGTGGGGCATTTACAAGGTTTTCTTTTTACTTTACCATCTTAATCTTCATCACGCATCAACTGATGATATCAATATGGTACCAGACGTCTCGGAAATCGGACGCTGCTACCCACCGCTTACCTGAGTATTTCTATGTAAAGCGTACTGGCCACAGAATGTAGTCTTGGCACACCTCCTCTTTATTGTCTTTATAATTCAGACAAAAGATGGTCTAGCCGAGGCGTATTCACGGCGGCAATGAGAGGTAGATGTTCATTGCAATCACGTCGTTATTTTTTGCGTGTTTAACCGTGTTGCTCTCGCTCCAACTCCGCTTCGACTATTTTTTTTTATAGAATAAGGGTAACAAACGGGCACACAATCCACCTGATGGTAAGTGGTTGCTGTGACCCATAGACATGTACATTTATCCTCAATAAAGATGGTACTAAGATTGAATGCCTCTTTTCCAGTAAAATGGGTCTCTGGTTCTCTACACTCACCATATGAAACACAGCAGTGTCAAACTGCCATTTTACGCTGGTATTCTATGAGAGCGTGGTTCTTCCCCGGTCGAGCCGACCCATTCGTGCTACAACTATACTATTAATATAGCTGCAGCATGGCTCTATCAGTTACCATGCAATGAAATTCCGTAACGATATCCACACACAAGTTAATTTTACTCTTACATAATTATGTCATGATAGAGGTGGGTACAACATAAATAAATACAATATTTCTTGTGTTTTCAGTACTCCCTTTATTATGTCTTCAGTATTATATGTCTGTACTGTCTCGTAGGTCTGGTGATCTTAAATGTGACTGCTGATCGTATTCTGGCCAACCTCCATTATTGTGTTTTTCTGTAAAGAAATTCCCAGTAGTAGCCCGGAGTCAAGAGGTTGCTGGTGTTTCCCGTACGTGCTTCGGAAAACCTGATCTCTCTCCGGTTATGTCGGATTGCCATCGGACTATGAGAGTGACGGAATAAAAAGTGCACCGGGGCTTGTGCATACACTCGTGCTCATCCTAACCTCCGCAAATAGCTAGTCTCCGTTGAGACTGGTCACGACCTAAAGTTGGTGTGGAGAACATTATATTATTTTTAAAATATAGTATACAAATAAAAATTGGAATCTTTTCCCATAGAGAGCCTCATCGAGAAGATTTTACTCTCCATGGCGAGAGTTACAATGGAAAGGCCATCAGTCCCCGGTAGCTCCGCTATTCCTAGCTACGGTGGCGACCATGGTAACGGCGGGTCAGAGCTTAGAATCTCCGGTGAACTACTCGACCTGTAATATATGACGTACGTCCGCTAAGGACTGACGAGAAGATCCAGTAGCTGGAAGAAGATATAGATCAGTTACAAGTAGAGTAGGATTATCTGAGGTCCGAAGAGTAAAATATGAAGGACACGGCAATTCTTAAATCCGGCAATTTATTCTGTCACCGGTAGGGTCATCTGTCTCAAGGAGGTGTCGGATTTACCGTCTACAAGTCTCTCATTAATAACTTTGTAAAGATTGGGAGTCTGTCGACGAGGGTTGCCTACCTTATGCTCAGAATCACCAACCGGTATTCGCTAAAGATCATACAAGGGTACGCAACAACCTTGGCACATCACGATGAGGACGTGGAGGAAATGTACTCGTATGAGCATATCTCTAGAGCTATGCATTCTTTCAAAACCCTCTAAGCGGTGTTAATGGGATAATTAAATGCAAAACTAGGCAAAAGAGGGAACGGTGAGCTAAAGGTAGGCGAATTAGACGGCAACTGTTAAGTGATGTCTCAGTGATTGCAAAGGTGATAACTGAGAACGATCACCGAATGGTGAGAGACACACTAAACGTTAAGTTGGATAGGTCAAGTTTTAAAATCAACGCTCAGTCCACCTTATGCTCTAATGCAAAGCCCAAAAAACTCTCAGCTTGATTAATTCAATCGTTTTCAGTGCCTGGAAGACTGCAATGTAGTGGAAGATATGAACGAAACTCGTGGAAACTGTCCATGCAGTCGGAGCTAAGTTCTGCAAGACCCGTCTCTCTTTCTCTCTCTCAAATCTCTTTGATCACACTCTTAAACTTATGGCAGTTAGATGAGAAATTAAGCTACAGTCTTCAGCAGATATGATAGTATACAGGCTAGGAACAGACAGATCTCCAAATTCATGCGGCGAGATTTACGCAACTTCCATACAGCTTGTGTAAAAGAAGCAATTGAGTGGAACCAAGCCTCCAAAATCTTTGCCATAGATCTGCCTGCTACAAAGAGCCAACTGTCGAAGCTAAAGACCATATAGATTTGGAGTGAGATTGAGAGGTTCCGTGTGAAGCTATACACCTTGTTAATGGAGCCACACGCAATTGTGAGTAAAGATTCAAGAGCATGTTTTATCTGACACTATTTCGATAATATCTTGGATGTCAGTCTGAACGAGATTGGAGTGGCTCGTCAGCACCTTGAAAATGCAAGGACCCGGGCAAGGATGGAATTACCGCGCAACTTCTGAAAACGAGTGGAAATCCAGTACTTGAAGACCTTTATAAACTCTTTAATTCTGTCCTTCATGGTGGCACTACTCCTTAGGCACGGGCAGAAGTGCGGTGATCATTTTTTCAAGAATGGCGAAAACAATCTTATTCAATAACTACTGATCGATTTCCCTTCTCAATCACGTTTACGTGCTGATTTCGGGAGTCATTACTAACAGTCTCGCACGTAGACTCGACGATTTTCAGCCTTCTGATCATACTGGTTTGCGAAAAGACTTCAGTACTATAGACCATATTCATATCCTTCGAAAAATTTACAAAAGATCAAAGAGTACAGTCTGCTACTCTACCTTGCGTAAGTGGACTATAAAAGAGCCTTTGATTCCGCCAAATTGTGGGCGGTTCTTCAGTCCCGTTAGCCACTGCTAAGACACTTGACACTTCAAATTAACTGTCGGTATATCGAAGTGCTGAAGTATTTATACAATAGAGCTACGATGACTGTGCGAATACAGAAGCAGAGTATGAAATCTATCTAATTGCAGAGAGGTGTAAGACAGGATGACGTTATACCCCGAAAATCTTCACTGCTGCATTGGAAGATATTTTCAAGCTACTGAACTGTAATAAATATTAACACCAATGGCGATTACATAACTCATCTTCAATTTACTTCCGGTATAGTCCATAATACATTACATATAGTGCTGATACAGTGCGATGTATATATAGCTACGCACTATGCTCAATGACCTCAATAGTGTCTTCCTACGGATAGGTCTTAAGATAAACATGGATAAAAATAAAGTCATGTGTAACGTCCATGTCAAACCTATGCCGGTAGTTGTTGGGACGATTAAGCTCTAAAGTGTTAATGAGTATGTTTATCTGGAACAAATAGTCTCTTCGACCAAGAGGTCAATCGATGGATTCAACTCGGCTGCGCAGTGTTCGGGTGATAGCGATATATCTTCTCGTCAGGCATACCTGAAATCTTCAAAATAAGATTGTACATCCATTGCGTGTTACGAGTGATGACATATGGATCTGAGACGTGACCTTTAAGCGCTGCCCGTATGAGGAAGCTCAGTGAGCTATTCTGAGAGGGCTATTCTCGGGGTTTCTCTGCGTGGTAAACTTAGAAATAGGAATATAATCAGTGGGACCAGGGTAACTGACATAACCCAACGGGTTAGTGAACTGAAGTGGCAATGAGCCGGCTGTATAGCTTAAAAAACCGATATCTGATGGGGAAGATAGAATCTCGGGTAGCAGCCTCGTACCGGTAGGCGAAGTGTAGGGTGTTCCCACAAGATGGAGTAACGACCTGGTAATAGATGACTTCATATATTACACATTTGTGGCATTTTAACAGTGGTAGAGCCACGCGGCAGCTTTTGCTGTCGCACGGATGGGCCGGCTCGAACCGGGGCGGTACCACGACCTCACAGAATACCAGCGTGAAGTAGAGGTTTACCTCTGCATTTCGCTTGGTGAGTGCAGGTGGCCGGAGGCACTTTATACTGGAAATGAGGCATTCCATCTTAGTCCTCACGGGTGGCAACGCATCTGCATTTTGATTCGCAAACGAGGATAGATGCAGAATGTCTATGGGCCGCAGCAACCACTTACCATCAGGTGGACTGTGTGCTCGTTTGTCACCCTTATCCTATAAAAAAAAATCATTGTAGGCTTATGTTTAGGAGTGAATTTGTAAAGGGTTGTAACGATGATGAAATGATGATCAGGAAAATGCTGCTGCCTATCTCCTGTTTCAGTTTTTCTCTGTTGCTTTTTACAACAGCCACGGGACGATTTGGAGCTGTGGATATTGGTACGCTATAACTACATGATTACATGTATGACCATAATCAATGCATGTTGTTAATCATCAATGTATTCAACGCTGATCATGGATTGGGATTAAATTGTTAGGATAGGGATATCGATTAGCTAAGCGGTAGGACGACAATACCTTCTCTGCAGCTGCAGATGATAGCTGTGTCTCGTCAAAAATGCAAAGTCAGGAGTTTGCATTTAGAAAAAGACAAAATTAGGGGCTTTTTAGGTGCTAATTAGGTGCCAAGACTAAAAATTAGGTGCTCAAAAATTTTCATCGCAGCAAATTGTTGAAATTTGCGTTGCTTTTTTTGCCAGCAACGCAAATTTCAACAAGTAATGATAATAGATATGCGATAAATACGAGTATTAATAGCACCGAATAAGTGTTAATTAAGTGATAAAATATCATTAAGGTCGGATGTAGATAACGGCAATATTCTGGGAATTATCGATTCCAGGACCATTACTTTACTATAAGGTATGAACGGCATTTTTGTTCTTTATCAGTAATACATAATATTGATAAGATAGGTCGAATCTGTACTAATACCGAATCAGAACTCCCTAGAGACTCCACGTAGGCTATCTGCCTTACCCCTAGAGTGTTTTGTAACGCCGTAGGCGCGTAGGCAGAGCAGCCCCTACCAACCAATAAGTTGAAGCTGTGAAGGTGAGCATGGGTACCTATGATTTGCTACGAAGGGCGAAGAGGCTACACTTGCCGCAGCGCTGAAGCTGTTGCAGAAGTAACTGTATCAATATTCCTGTGTAAAAAAGTAAGGTTATGATTTTACAAAAAAAATATTACCCATAAACTATGCAGTTTTTCTAAATACCTCGGAATACGGTGCCTATTTTAGAACCCTTCGTAATAAGGTACCCTTACCTTATTTAAGGGTTTACTTTGAGTAATCAAAACTTTTACAAATACTGAAAGCTTAAACATGTGCTACACTGCTCTGCACCGCGAAATTGCGCCAACCAAGTTTACTGCACAGGATGTGTTAATTCACTTCTTTAAAATATGTTGGCGCACAGCGCAGGACCGTAATATTCAATAGTGTTAATATGTTGAGTTGCCGGTGAGTGAAAAATGGCCCCATGCAATTCACGCTGTGCGTTATATTTACTAAGAATCTGTGCGCATAGCGCGGCGCATAGGGCAATTTTGAGCTTACGCAATAATCCGGCGCAGTAAACTGCGCCTGTTTTACCGAGTTCACGCAAGAAATCTTCTTCAGTTACCATAACTATTAGACATGTGTAAAACTGTGCTACGCCGCGCATTTGCGCCAATCCAGTTCACTGTACCGGATGAGTTAACTTACTTCTTCAAAATATGTTGCCGCACGGCGCAGGGTCGGGAAATTCCAAAGGTGTTACGCTGTTGAGTTGCCCGCAGAATGCAGAGGAACAAGAAACAATGGAAAAATAAAAAACAAAGATATCATTAATTCTCTCTCTCTCACTCACTCACATCATGATTAGCTATGATATAACTAATCATGTCAAGAAAATAGTTATTAAATCGGTTATTTATGACATCATAAGGGTTCGATAGGCTTTTATCATTTATTTTTAGATCCTTAATAGTATCCAAGTTTGTACTTGAAATTTCTTTTTTTTATGTAAGACCATATTATTAAGTGGCGAAGCTAGCGAAGACACTTATTGATTTCACGATGTCTGTCCGTCTGTCCGTCTGTCCGTCTGTCCGTCTGTCCGTCTGTCCGTCGGTCCGTCTGTCCCACGATTATCTCGAGAACGGTTTCGAATTTTCAAATTCAGTTTTCAGCAATCGATTACTGATCACCCAGGCATCTGAACCTCCTATTTTGAAACTGATTGCTCAACGGAAACCGTTAGAAACCGCTACAAAGCTGATTGCTTCGCCACTTTGCTATGCTGTTAGCTTGCTAGGTTTATTGCATTTATTTTTACTTTTACTTATAAATTTCATATCACAACTTTTCTTTGATTGGTTGATACAATATTTAATAAATTAAAGTATATTTTATAATAATACTTATTTAATATTATTTATAGAAACAAAGGCACTACTGTTACGGAAGCATTTCTATATTACTTAAAATATGGTTCTCACATGTCTGCTTTCTAGTTGGAACATGAATACTAGTTTTTAGACAGTAATTATGACATAAATCATGCAGATAAGTGTTATCTTTTACAAGCTTAAGAGCATTAATATTCAGGTCACCAGCAGAAATCACAAGTTTAGTATTTACTTATACTAAATTAATCCTACTGGATTAGTGTTTTTAACTAGTTCACGTAGTAACATTCCGTGTAAATTATCCAAAAAAAAATGCGTCTGTAGAGAGAACTCTATATAGATAAATTTTAAGCAAATTATAAAGAGGTTACTAAGCAATTTATTTTATTGAATTTTTGTATAAATAATATCTTGCTTCACTAAGACACATGTACCGCCTCTTGAATCACCTCTACAGTAGGAACTGGCTAATTCATATTTATTAAGCTTTAGGTGTTTTTCGTGATTGGTAAGAACGTTTCTGAAAGACATATAACATCAGGGGCGTTTCCTGCCTTATCTAATTCATCTGACGTTAACACTAATAAATCTTGTTTTGGTAATATACTAGCAATATTTTGTTGTAATATTTTCAAACAAATCTTATTTATATAACTCTTAATCAGGAAAAATATATTTTTAGTTATATATCTTAAAGATTATAGACGTACATACATGTGTTCGTGTGACAATATTATCCGATAAAAAAAGATACTGTATTGTACCTTTAGGTGTAGTATTTTTAGCATCAACATCATCATCATTACAGCCCTTCACAAGTCCACTGCCGAACATAGGCTTCTCTCAAGGAATGCCACATATGTTCGTAATCTCCCGAACGCTGCCCAACCTAGTTCAATCCGTCGAATGACCTCTAGGTCGAAGTTGGACTTACCTAGTTGCACTATTTGTCTCAGGTAAACATATTCGTCAACAACCTCGAACTAAGTGCTCCCAAAAACTACCGGCATAGGTGTGACGTGGACGTTAAACATGATTTTTGTTTAGTCCATGTTCATCTTAAGACCTATCCGTTGGGAGACACTATTGAAGTCATTGAGCATAGTGCTTAGGTCATCCAGCAATTCTTCCATAAAGACCATATCGTCGGCAAATCGAAGGTGAGCGATGTATTCACCATTGATGTTAACACCGTATCCTTTCTAGTCCAGTAGCTTGGAAACATCTTCCAATGCAGTGGTGAAGAGTTTTGGGGATATAATGTCACTCTGTCTTACGCCTCTCTACAGTTGGATAAGTTCGCACTCTTGTTCTGTACTCGGATAGCCATCGTAGCCCTACTGTATAAACATTTTAGTACGTTGATATATCGACAGTCAACTTGGCATCGCTGAAGGGACTGCAGCAAATTTCCACAGAATCAAAGATTTTCTCATGTCTACATGCGCAAGGAAAAGTGAAACATTGTACTCTTCGGCCTTCTGTATAATTTATTTATAGGGTATGTAGGTGGTCTTTGATTTTTTGATAAAGTTAAACACAAATTGTGCTTTATATGTTGTAAACGTGAACATTTTATGAACTGTGGTTGAATTACGACCACCAGGTAACCACTTTATATATTTATAATTATATGATTATAATATAACAGTTTAATATTTACAAAGTTTTAGTTAAATTATTTGTTAGGTATTTAGAGTCGGAGGATTAATTATTTTTATTTTATACATAATTACAGTGAATTTTCGAATCATTTGAATATGCAAGTTTAAATTGCAGGTTTTTGAAACTCTTATCCGCAGAACTATATAAAAATCGTTTGAGAAATAATAACAACAATAATACTATCCGCTTATTTTTAGCACGATCCACATTGTGTTTGTAATACTCTTGTATTTAAGTTTTTCTATCACCAGCTTCATTGGTAAATCTTTTATATATATCTTAGAGATAAAAGTTGACCTACATATTGAAAGAGCTCTATACTTTCGCAATCGTGATCTACAAATTTTTCACTGGTCATAAAAGTAATCCGTATTCCGTATCTTTTTTGATAAAATACCAGTCTACGTACCTACTCATTAATTAATACATCTCTCTTCGCATCACACACGCGATAAGTTTATTGAAGCGCAATGGAACTGGAACCGTTGGTCTTGTATTCAATCAAAGTTGTCCATAATTTGTGAAAATGCTTGCTCCTATACTCTGTTGCTAATATTATTTTCCAAAATTAGTAGTTACTGGTAGATATAGAAACGAATATATAGACAAACATAGCTGTATATTTATGAATGTTTATATGTGTAAGCCAAAATATTACTCTCCCTTTGAGCTCGTTTAAAAATCTTCTATATATATATAACTATCATAATTATAAGTTACTTAGTTTGTAATAATATAATACGCCATAAGGAAGGTAAGTATAACATTGCAAATCGCGAGGTATTTTATAATTATTTAAAACAAAAATATTTACACTTGTTTCCCCACTGTATTTAGAACTTGTAAAACTGTGCAGATTTTGATTGCAGTACACATAAACCCTCGGTATGCTTGGTGGATTAAAATCACGCCGTATGCCTTGTGGGTCTGACAGGCCTGAAGTTATTATTTTTTTACATAAAATAATGCCATAGGGATAACAGACTGCATGTATTTTGCAAATATGTTTATTATATTTGTAGGAGATAACTAAAAAGTAGAGCTATTTATGTTTAAAATTATTTATTTATCAAATGAAAATATTGCTTTTTCAAACTTACAAAAATTATACTCATTAGTATTTAATCGAAATCTTAAACTAAAAACGGAGATAAATATCAGACTGGTTTATTTAAGGCTCTAATAAATTCGCTATAGTTCTAGACAACACTATAATAAAAATCAAAACTGGCTGATGATAATTATTCTGTGCTCAGATAAGTGACGATTTTCGCATAGAAAGTTTGTGTGCTCCATGCAAATATAATTCAAAAACACATTATAAATGTATTTGGATGTTTTTTTACCAGACGCAAATAACAACGTTTTTTGACATCAGCACAAGGTTTATGGGGTAGAGATCCTGATGGTTCTCCGAGGTGAGTACTGATTCTTTTGCGAAGGTTCACTGAAAGGCGCAAATTAGCTTATTTACAGCTATTAATGCCATGCCTGAGCTTTTTAGGAATTCTCTTCTGGTTGGTGGTTTAACATGTGTTCAAAATTTGAACATTTTTCGCATTTATTGCAGAATTATTGAGAATGCACTGCCGTAATCAGACTCGTCCCCACTTCTCTCTAATATCACGTCATCTTTCACATCTTCCTCTCTTAAAACACGTCTTATATCAGAATTACTTAATTCTTTGGACATTTTACTGTAACAATAGATTTTTTGTTAATAATTTACGTCATAAAACCATTAAATCACAAAAAGTATTAAACATTCACTTACCAAAAAAAAGTCACGCCGTATGCCTGGTAGGGTCTCTCAGACCCGCGCGCACTTTACACGCGTGTTACTTGGATGTGGACATGTGGATAACTTTGGAAGGGGTAGCAAACTGACCTCTAGTCTATATTAGGAAGCTATATAAACTCGTAATGCATAAAACTAAAAGCTATAAAAAATATTGACGTTTTTCTGAAGTAATGGGTCTGTTAGACGCCACCAGGCATGCAAAGGGTTAAATTAGTTTGTATCTAACAACTGAATGATAGTGGATCTGCAGATTATTCCTTTTCTAAAATAATGTAATATCTGTGTTACGACATAATTATTTTGCGACATGTCTCAGTATATATTCGTCTTTGGCTTTAAATAATTGAGAACATTCCAAATGAAAGTTTTGACTCATTTGGAACGTGTGATTCACTTCAAGAGTGTAATTAGGCCACACGTTCAGGCAAAATTACCTCTTGCATATGTAACTTTTCCGACCCTCGAATATTACATTAAAAGCTTCTTTGATTTATGTATAAAAGTATGTTTTTATGTTTTTAACTTTTATTTATATACTATAACTTTGATTTGATTTAATCCCTTTTTCCTCTCTCTCTCTCTCTCTCTCTCTCTCTCTCTCTCTGTTTATGTCTTTCTCTTTAATTTACTTTCAACATATACTAGTTAAAACAATAAGTTATTTTCTTTATATATATAAGAGGGGAGAAATGAACATGCTTCCTGGTATATAGTGTATTATCTATGGAACATGCGGCTCAAATGATGGGAAGTAACTGTCGCCGCCCATGAAACAACTGCTATGAAGACTATGGGAATTGCTGATACGTTACCGGTCTTTTAAAAAAGAGTAGGCTCTTTACTTGAAGATCCCTAAGACGTATCGGTTCTGAATAACCGCTGCTCGAGACAATAAATATCTAATCTTTGACATCCGCGTAAACTGGTGGTTGGACGACGAAAAGACGAAGATAATGTATTCAAATGTCATAAATGTAATTTCTGGATCAAATTGGAATGGGACGCACCATTTATTCGCATCTTATCTTTGATGAAAGTCCACTTTTCTTTCACATTTCGGTGCGTGTGAATGCCGTCACGAATATTTTAATTTTTATCTCATCTAAGTAATGTTTGCCAGCTGCTTTATTCTTGTATATACCGTTGTTTATAAATCATATAATTTGGTTTTATTTATTGTGCTTTTATTCTTACAAATCGCAACAAAATGTAATGTAAAAGGTAATATTCCTGCATTATTTTCTATAAGAAAATACTAACAAAATACTGTACGATTTCGGAGTTTAAAATAACGATATTTAAAATTTAAGCTGGCTGGCAAATCCAGTTCCCTTCAAAATCTTCCACAATATATAAGGTAAGAGCCGTGGTAGCTCAGATGGTTAGCGCTCGCTGTAAGTTTCACAGTACTCGAGCAACCCGGGTTCGATCCCCGCCGGCACCAATGAAATTGTTAATTGCAATTTTAAGTGCTGATTTACCACGTGCTCGGCGGTGAAGGAAAACATCGTGAGGAAACCTGCATGTCTGAAAAATAAGAAAAAAAAATATTGACATGTGAAGTTCGCCAACATGCATTGGGGCCGCGCGGCGGACATTTCCTTGCCCTAAAACCCTCTCAGAAATGAGAGGAGGCCTGTGCCCAGCAGTGGGACGTAAATAGGCTGTAACTTTACTTTACTTTACTTTATATAAAGTGGGATAGTAGTACTGATCAAGCATTCCAATAAATAATGTCGTTTTTTAGCCGGATTTTTTAAATATTGGACACTTATAAAAACTTTATTATCTATATGTAATTAGTAATTCCTAACTTAATTTAAAAATAATTATTTTTAATTCATCATTGTTATAAAACAGTACACACTTTATCTACATATAAATAAAATTGAATTGTCTGCCTATAATACTAAAATAACTGGCTTCTATCTTTTCTATCTGTCCGAACTAATCTTTGGAATAGCTGAACCGATTGTAATGAAATATGACGAAAATAATATAAATAGCAATGCCATGAATGATTTAGACTATATTTTATCCGAAAAAATTGAAGATTTGTTTTTGAAAAAAACTTTACGTACATCCGCTCGATACAATAAAATGATGTGTATTACCCAGTTTGAAGAGCACCTCCCGCCCTCCCGCAATTGAGGATTTTAATATAATGGATTTCCACAAAGTAACGCCTGATTCTATTAATTAAAATAAAAGGTCTTTGAATATCTTGAATCTAAATAACGGCATAGCCTGAGTTATCGTAAACTCATTTGCTTAGGTGGTTCTCACCGCCCGAATATCAACTGACAATAGTTAAGCCGTCAGAGATGGGTCCGTTCACTCCTGTTCGGACGGAGGCTTTAAATCGTCAATACACTCATTCGTGTATAGGAGAACACCGTGAGTTATAAAAGACAACTCGCTAACAGCACTTACATGACAGAAAATAGATCAATGTTAAATCATTTTTTCTACGAGGCTTTTCATCGGTATTGTCGTTGTTCTGTCCTTTGTTGTAATTCTTTAAGTACAATTAAAGAAGGTTAGGTTGTGAAGAGCCAAAAGGGGAGGCTTAAAATTCGACTGTATGTTTTTTCTTGTTTTTTTGTGTATAGGTATAAGTCACTTTTAAATCGATTTTGGTGATTCTTTTTTTATAAATAGGGTATACTTCAGTGGTAGCATTTTATAAATTTGAGAGAAAACTGTACCAGTAAGGATTCCAAAATAGGTGGTAAATTTTTGATGTAAATATTAAGACGACACTGAGACTGTAATATTCCTTGGTCCACGCAAATGAGTAAAAAATAAACATAATGAAAAGTAAAAACCGAATTTAAGGAACTAAAAAGAATAAAATAATTTCATTCATGTTATTTTAGTCAGTAAAGTTGTAGCTTGTAAGTTTATATGTAATGGAAATGGAAATAAACTTTAATAGTTTATTTTTGCTGCACTACTTCCCAAATGTTTATATCTGCTTAGCCCAATAGTTGACTGGGAGAGAATGCCTTAAGGCATTAAGTCCGCCATAAGTACGATTTTTCTTTTGTGCATAAAAGTTTAAATAAATAAATAAACAATTATTATATTATTATACATTCTAAAATTGGTGATACCTCATAGTGTTAGTATAGAAGAAATAAGACCCCGACATTAGAATGAGAAAGTATTTCAATATTTTTAGACATTTGAAGTCGGCTTTTAGTTTTTATTAAAAAAATATTTAAAAATAATATTGTTGTGACGAAAGAACTTCCAGTCCACCAAATGGTAAGTGCTTAATACCATGGACACTTGCAGCCAACCTCAAACAAAGACGGTAACAGATGAGGCCTCTGACCTCTGAGCTAAGATAAAATATGAAATGGTATAAGATGTATGGTATCTACCCAGATGGACTCCTTGTCAGAATAGTAGTCCTACCTGTATGTGAAGTGATATCTCGATGTAAGTCGTGATGTCTGTGATATTTGCTAACGTTATGTATTTTGGTGTTATTTTGCTTTTACTTCTAATTGCTAACTGTGTTGCATGAATGTTAATGTAATGTCGTAACTGGGAAATATTCCTTTTATTAAAATATTTTGTCAGGAATTTCTAATTAATAAAGCAGAAAGTGTGCAGTTTTCAACCTGTTATAAATAATTTCCTGATTTGAAGTTTGCAGAAACTGGTTTTTAAAATGTTTTAAAACGCCTTTCTGAGAGTACTTCCTAACACTGTTCTGCCAATGTGGTCTTACAATACTTTAGCAATCATTTTTTGGAATACCCTGAGGCAAAATTTCCTGATGTCGATGCCACGGCCCAGGCCTCGTAACGTTCATACTTTTGGCGTGTTGCAATTTTGCAAGATCAATCAAATAAAGGTTGGGATCTGCCAGCGATAGACATTATAGATAACGGGATAAAAAATTTCATTACCTAAAGCACCACATCGATGACGGATTGAGCAACGGAATTAGGATCGTGCTACTAGAAGCAAATTAGGATGGATTTACTTTATGGTAAGAATACTAAAACAAAAACATTAACCCACATTTCACACATGGCGGCAGTCTGTAGCTTGGACTCGCAATGAGCACGTGTGAGCACTGTACTCCGGACCAGACAATGGTCTGAAAAAACTTCTCCTTGGAGCCGATGGTCGCCTTTCCATTTATGGAACAAGTTCCTGCACCCTATCTTCGGACTTAAAATAATATAATATCTTTGTCATGGTTAGTATCCATATACTGAAGACTTTTCACACTCTACCCGAGTCTGCATTTCCATGTCAATGACTACTACTAAAGTCGGAAATAGGTTTTCCTGGGAACCTGCCACTGCCATACCTTCAATACTCGGCAGAAGAGTTGGCAGCAATGGAACGCGGGAGCTACGCTTTTTACATTTGTAAATAAATAATAATATAAAGAATCCATGTTTTATAAAGACTGCTTGGGTAAATTAATCCTTTAATTATATAGTTAATAGATGAAAACTTACAGAAATATTTGAATATGAAATAATTATAATTACTTAATTTTGTCAATGGAAAATATTAAACCGTCCTTTTCTACATTAAAAAGTTTTACCACCTCTCACATATCTCAAAACATTAAAACCGGATTTTTATTCCCCAAAGGATTTGTACAAGTAACAAAATTTTGTTTAAGTTTTTCTTACGCCTTATGAACTCGCCTTTATAGCAAGTTTCTACAATTCCTTAAATCATACAACACAACTGCAGTAATTGAATTAAAAAGTTTGGATGGCTTCAATTATTATTGTTTAAATAAAAGACTATGAATTTGGGAACATTTTAATTTTGTTTGTTTTTTCACTTATTTTAATGAACTAGTGCCAAAAACAGGGGGTCATCAATTCAACCTTACTTTTTCTTCTTAAATTATCAAAATATAGGAACAAAATAACAAAACAAACACCAGAAAACTATAGAATTCTCCGTCCATCGTACGTTTAAATAGAGAATTTGATACAATTCTTAAAAGACAGCCCAAAAATTGCTAAAGGATACTTAAGGTGGAAGCTCCAGGTTGGCCAGCGAAATTCAAATTTTCTTACGTTTTTTGCAATTTGCAGGTCAGTGTCAGGTTGTATATTTAACAAAATATGATTCGCGAGCGTAACGAGTATGTATTTACAGAATTATAATCATCATAATCATCAATACAACCGTCTATGTTCATGTATGTAATTCCAATGTATGGCTATTTCCAGAAAAACTCATTATACGAACTTAGGGGGTTGTATTGATGATTATAATGACAAAAGAAATGGAAATGTGACAGAATAGGGGCTATAGAATACCAAGAGACTACCCAATTTAGGTCTGTAACTAAATAGTTTAGTAGACGCCAAATCAAGGACACCATAAAGCCTCCTGACACGTCTCGTCACTAAATTAAAAGTTGGCGTTATTTATCAGCAGTAGCCCTATTATAACGGTAGTACTCCTCGGTATCTGAACTGAACTCTATTTACAAAGCAACACAGGGTCAGAAGCTGTCCCATACTAAAGTACTATCGCACTTTTGGAAGGATATCCATTTTCCTTGTTGTTACTTTCGCTTAGAATCACTTAGAATCAATGAGCCGCTTAAGAATGAACTATCCACTACTAATAACTAAATATGAGGGGTGAGCGTATTCTAAAGAATTATTAGGGTTGTGTACATTAAAATAAAAAAGATACCTTTAAAGGAGTACTTTGTCTTTCGTCTGTCCGTACTTCATCGTCTTCTCAGGAACGGGTAGAAATATCAAGTTAAAATTAGTATTAAATACGAAACACCCCCACTAGATAAAGTGATGACCTGGTAAGAAATGCAGTTAGTCTTGCTTGTGGAATTCCTTGGGGGAGGTCTATGTTCAGCAGTGGACTTGTGAAGTGTTGTAATGATGATGATCATGACATTTTTTGATATTCGCAAACTCAATCATTAAAAATTATAGTCCCATATTCCGTTAGTAATCCCGATGACCTAGAACCATGATATTTGGCAATAAAAAATATCTCACAGCATAAGTGAAGAAAAACATTCGAAAACCTTAAATTTGTAGATAAATAATACATTTCCTTTTACGATTACATAATTACATTTGCATTTGGACTATCAACTGTGGTGTATATCGATGTGTGGGATAACGATTTTCCACTGCGAAGTTAAGTTTGTACTTCTATTCGCATGCTCATTTTCGTAAGAGAAATGTTCGGTTTTATCTAATCTATTTCAATAAGTTGATTATTTTGGTGTAAGTTATTACACTGTTGTACCTATTGTACTTAAATGAATATTATCTTTCTTTGTTAATTTAGGGCATTTAGTGTATCGGTGTCGAAAACAGGCAAATATTGTCGAGGCTCTGGATTCCCGGGGTGAATGAACTATCTAAATACATAATCAAGTTTATTCGGAACCCGCGAGGCATGAGTCTTAGTTGGTTTTGATAATCGAAAGCACTTTAATACTGTAGTTTAAAAATGTATTAATTTAATACCGTTGTTAATTTTTACTTTTGTTTCGCTTCATAATATATGTACGTTTGTATCTCCTGCGGGATTCTATTGCCTCCGAAATATTTTAACTTTTCTGACATATACTGGTTTCTTGACAATATTTTCCTAATCACATGGAAAATGAACACTTAGCTTTGCAGTTAACCATTTTACTAATAATAGATAATATATAATGAGAATTATCGACTATATTGTTTCTTTTGTATATTTTTTTTACTTTTTATTTAATTATAAAGGGTTTTCCAACAAGAACTTTGTTTTTCAATTGGGGCAACACCAAAAATATGACAGTTTTGACATTTAGTTTTTTGACCTATTCGTAGTAGATGCTTTGGCAATTGCTACAATGAATACAATTTCGCTCGAAAATCGCATTAAAATAATTAAAATCCACTATGAAAATGGTGGTTCTGTTAAATTTACGTTTCGTAAAATTCGTGATATTTTCGGACAACATAATCGTCCTTCTGAGACCGCTATTAAGAATTTGGTCGCTAAATTTGAATCGACAGGCTCGGTACAAAATGCGCCAACACCAACGCGTGTTCGACCGGGTCGTTCAACCGAAAACATCGCAGCCGTGAGCCACAGTGTTGAAGAAGATCCAAATTTGTCAATTCCTCGACGTTCGCAACAATTGGGGTTATCCAAAACCACCACATGGCGAATTTTGCGTAAGGATTTAGCTTTGAAGCCTTACAAGGTTCAACTGGTGCAGGAATTGAAGCTGACCGACTATTCACATCGCCGTAGATTCGCTCAATTCATTCAGGAACAGCCCGCTGGTTTTTCTGAAAAAATATTTTTTTCAGACGAAGCCCATTTTCACTTGTCAGGGTACGTCAACAAGCAAAATTGCCGCATTTGGGCTTCTGAAAATCCTAAAGCGATTATTGAGAAGCCTTTGCATGCTCAACGTGTCACTGTATGGTGCGCTATGTGGTCTGGAGGCGTGATTGGGCCGTTTTTTTTCGATGATGAGGCTGGAAATGCGGTAACGGTCAATGGATCACGCTATCGCGAGATGTTAACATCTCAATTTTGGCCTATTATTGATGACATCGATATCACAAACATGTGGTTTCAACAGGACGGTGCCACATGTCACACAGCCAACGAAACGATCAATTTATTGCAAACCAAATTTCCCGATCGCATAATTTCACGAAATTCAGCTGTTAAATGGCCAGCCAGATCGTGTGATTTAACACCACTGGATTATTTTTTGTGGGGCTATGTTAAGGACAGTCTATACGGAGCCAATCGAATGGATCGCGGCCTAATCTGTGACGTGATTAACGAAATAGACCCGCCATTTTGCCAAAAAGTGATTAAAACTTCGATGAAAGAATCGACATCTGTCAGCGTGGTCGTGGTGGACATTTGCCAGATATCATTTTTCATTCATGATTGCCAAACTTTTCTCTTCGTAATACAATAAAAATTTTAATCATGTTCATCTAAACTCTTTGTTTTATTTTGTTTTAGAAAACAAAGTTCTTGTTGAAAAACCCTTTATATTTTTAAGTTTGGTACTATGTATTCTGTGAGATCGTGGTCCTTCTCCGGCCGAGCCAAACCATTCGTGCTACAACTACACTATTAATACAGGTGCAGCATAGCTCTATCACGTATGAAATCTCTTACGTTGTAGAGGCACGCTGTTTTCTTACGCATCTAACATCACACTTTTAATAGTGATAGAGCCACGCGGCAGCTTTTGCTGTCGCACGGATGTGCCGGCTCAAACCGGGGTGGTACCACGACGTCACAGAATACCAGCGGGAAGTAAAGGTTTACCTCTGCGTTTCACTTGGTGAGTGCAGGTGGCCGGAGGCCTGTTTTACTGGAAATTAGGCATTCCATCTTAGCCCTCACGGGTGATAACGCATCTGCATTTTGATTCGCAAACGAGGATAGATGTAGATGTCTATGGGCCGCAGCAACCACTTACCATCAGGTGGACTGTGTGCTCGTTTGTCACCCTTATCCTATAAAAAAAACACGGCTAAAGGTAACTTAAGGAAACTTAGTACCATATTTTGTATTCCCGACGTTTTATGCACTTTACAGCACTCATGGTCCCAGGGGCACTAAGGTATTTGACGTCCCAATGTCATAGTTAACCATGGCTAAATCCTGATTAAAATTATTAATTTTTGTTCCAATCTACGCGGTATAAACTTAAAGTATCTTGAAGTCTTCCAGATTGGGATTTTATTTTGTTAATTATATGATCCCAAGCAGATTGTAGCACCCAGACATCTTCTCTATTGAAATAAAGATGTTTCTTGAAGGAATCGGTGTTTTTTAGCGATGATTTGTGGTCTATCAAATCTAATGTAGTGACGCGTGCAATCCTGTATGGGTTCACAGACTGTAAACTTCCCGGAGCTTTGATTCCTCACATCAGCTATATGTTCTTTAACGCGGGTTTTTTGATATTTTCGTTTGTCCTATATAAGAGAGGCAACATTCACAATCAAGCTTGTACCATCCTGCATTTTGCAGAGGGAAATTACACTTCTCTGATGGTAAAAGCTGACTTATCTTCTTCGTCGTATGTTGAAGTATGTTTAAATGGAAGGACACTTCAAGATGTAGCCAATCTTGTCAGTGAGACCTCTGACATATGGCAGTACAGCAGATGCTCGCTCGACTGTGGCCGGCTTCACTCGTTCACTGTCATGTAGGCGTGGGACTCGAAACTTGTTATCGTGCAAAACTTGCTTGACGTAATGGAGCTCGGCAGCCAGGTTAACTGTCACAGATCTCGCATTCTCTCTGAAACAAAGATTTATTCACGGCAGCTAACTGTGAAGGATATTAGTGAGAATAACCATTTAAACATCTATCTGTATGGGTCATTTTTGTACACACAGTGTGGCTCAAGGCATCAGGATTTCGAATAACTAGCACATCTAGAAAAGCTAAAGAATTGTTTGCCTCTAACTCCAATGTGAACTGAATTTTAGAATTGATGAAGTTAAGATGGTCGAAATTTCAATTAATTTATCAAAAGGTCAAAAGATCAAAAAGTTTAAAAGATCAAAAGGTCAAAAGTGTCGTCTACGTACCGCTTCTAGAATCTTGGATTTACGGGAGAAGTAAGCTTTCTCCTCAAAGTCTCCCATGGATATATTGGCAACAATGGCAGATGCATCGCCAAACCATCTACTTTATTGTAGAACTCTTCTTTCCACAATAGGTAGCCCTTCTTCACCACCAAATACTTAATGCACATAATATAGCATTTCATTGCATTGCTCGGCATCCACTTACAGCCAGGTGAACTATGTGCTCGCTCATAACCCATTGGTGCTAGTGGAAATCGAAACCGAGCTACTCACTTTGTGATTTTTTTAATATCTTTCTTTATAGGATATACTTCGTATTTGTACTAAAATATATATAAATATATATATATATATATATATATATATATATATATATATATATATATATATATATATATATATATATATAACTCGAACAAAGAGAAATATATTGTGCTCGTATAAAAGAAATGGCCCCATGCGTACGAGTACGCTACACTAATTTCCTTTAATTTATTTTCTAAACGTGTTTCGAAAATTTTACGTCGAACCCTATTTATTTTTGTAGCAATATTTTTAAACATATTGTTATATAAAATAAAATTTATTTCATATAACCTGTTTAAACTTTCACTGACAATTGTTATTTCATTATCGTTTAATTTATCGACTGTCGGTAGATTTTGATGTCAAGTCATAAGAGCTAAACATTTTTTTTATAGAAGAAGAGGCAAACGAGCCTGCGGCTCACCTGATGGTAAGTGACTACCGCCGCCCATGAACAACCGCATTACCAGGCGAATTGCAGATGCGTTGCCGACCTTTTAAAAGTGTAAGCTCTTTTCTTGAAGGTGTCTAAGTCGTATCGGTGTGAAAAATTGCTGGTGGTATTCGATTCCACAAGGAAGTTGTGCAAGGAAGAAAAATTCTTCTAAATCGCATAGTGTTGGACCACCAATTATCCAGATGGTATGGATGGTATCGCGAGTTTTGTCGCGATGTGCGATGGTGAAATTGAGCGGCTGGAATTAGTCTGAACAATTTCTCAGAGCACTCCCCGTGACCCCCTTTGCGCAAAAATGCAAAGAGATGCAACATCTCTACGCAGTATCAGTGTATCGAGCCGATCAGAAAGAACTCGGTCGTCGACGATTCGAACCGCTCTGCGCTAGATGCGCTCAAGTGGAAGGAGCTGGCACTGGGGTACCGGGGCCCAGAGATGAGAACAGTATTCCATGAGAGGCCGAACTTGCGCTTTGTAAATTTGCAAGCAATGTGCCGGCATGAAATACTGTCTCGCTCTGTTGAGCATGCCAAGCTTTTTAGAGGCCAATTTGGCCTTCCCTTCCGAGTTACCACGAAACTGCACGTCACTCGATATGTCGACTCCGAGGATTCCGATACTAGCTGAGGCAGCAAGGGCAGTGCCTTGAAACTGAGGAGATACGACAAAGGGGTTCTTTTTAGCGGTAAACGCGCATACAATTGTCTTCTGGGGATTGAACTGGAATAGATTTAGTCGCCCCCAATCCGTCACTTTGTTCAGCAAAGACTCTACTTCAGACACAAGTTTGTCCCGGTACTCGGCGTCGTTTTCCCGAGAAATATGCACGACCGGTATATAAGGCATCACCAGTGCTGTCGTCTGCATAGCAATGAATGTTACCAGTTTGCAACATATCGTTGATATGCAGGAAAAACTGCGTTGGTGATAGCACGCAGCCTTGTGGAACACCAGCGTTGATAGGCTTGCAATCAGAGCATGAACCGTCTACTACTACCTTAATGTTCCGATCAGCAAGGAAACTGGTGAAACATTTGCACAATTTCTCGGGAAGCTCATAAGAAGGAAGCTTCGAAAGAAGCGCTTTGTGCCAGACCCGATCGACAGCCTTTGCTATGTCCAAACTAACGGCGAATGCCTCCCCCTTGGACTCTACTGTGTCCGCCTATCTATATTTACGGTAGACCAGAAGGTTACCAGCTGATCGACCCCGACGAAAACCGTACTGGCGATCATTAATCAGCTGGTGATCGTCAAGGTACCTCATGAGCTGGCAGTTAATAATGGATTCCATTATTTTGGAGAACATGATATGATGGCGATAGGCCTATACTTGGACGGGTCTGAGCGGTTGCCTTTTTTTTAGATCTGGTAAACCAAAGCTGTGTCCATGAATTCGGGACTACGCCTTGGGAGTAAGAGTACCGGGAAAGATGCGTTAAAACTGGTGCCAACTCCGGAGCACACGTCTTCAGCATAATGAGAGGGACTCCATCGGGCTCACTCGACTTGCTGACGTCCAGGGAGAAGAGTGTTTTGCATACTGAGCACTGTGTAAATCGGACATCCGGCATGGAGCACTCTAATCACGGGATCGTCAGCGGTGTGTTCCCATCGTTATCTAGAGTCGAGTTGGACGCAAAGAGAGAGCTTAACAGATCAGCTTTCTCCTTTGCAGCATGGGCTAGTGAGTCGTCCTCTATGTGCAGAGATGAAAGAGATGGCTGATAGAAGTTCCGTTGGACAGGCTTGGCGAGAGACCAGAGTGCACGGGATACCGAAAGAAGGCGAACTAGCTTTTCGCCAATTTTGCCGATGTGCTCAGACCTTGCCTTGACAATGACGCTTTTGAAGGACCTGGAGGCGGAATCATACTTCTTTTTAAGAGCGCTGCTATTTACATCCCGAGACAAGGATTCGTCAGCCCAGGCCCGGTAGCACTCCTGCTTATAGAGTGATGCTATTTTACAGGAGCGAATAAACCATGGCTGGGATCTGCCTCCGATGGGCACCATAGAGAATGGAATAAAAAGTTCCATACCCTGAAGTACCACATCAGCAACTGAATGGGCAACAACGCTGGAATCTTCCGGCGAGAAGCAAACCCGCCCCCAAACGTAGGATGCAAAAAAAGACCGCATCCCGTCCCAATCGGCCGACCTATAGTTCCAAACACGGCGGCAAGCTGCAGATCGCAACTGCTTTTGGAGCGTGAGTGGCACCGTACTCCGGATCAGACAATGGTTTGAAGAGCCCAGAGGGGCATCGACGGAGACCTGATATCCGCCTGGATCAGAGATCTGCAGAAGGTCCTACAGGGAAGGTACATGATCCTCCACATCTGGGATACGCTTAGACGAAGTAACCAGTTCATATGCTAAGGCAAAGTCGTAGACAGATCTACCCGCAAGGTCAGTTAAACGAGAAACAAGCCATTCAGCGTGGTGGGCGTTAAAGTCACCGAGTATCAGAATCTCTGCGGATAGGACCTGTTGTACCACGGAGTCTGCAGCCATTTGGACGTGGTCGATGAGTCGTTGTGTGTCGTCAATACCGCTATGGGAACTATAGAGGCACCTGTAGACGCGGGAATAGTCGTCGTTATCTACGCGCAGCCATAGGATGGACAGGTCCGTACCTTCAAGACTGCCATGGCCTCGAAAACAGATGTCCTCTCTGATGTATATGTAAACTCCAGCCCGGGACACAAGGGAGTGTTCTAATTTGTACTTTGGATAGGTGAGATATGAAGTATCTGCCGTAGAGGATACCCGAGTCTCGGTTAAAAAGAGAAAGGCTGATTCGCTGTCTCTAGATGGTAGGGACAGCGTTATGGTTGGAATGAAGTCCCTTGATGTCGCAAAAATTCACGGATAGCGTGACAGGGATCGCCTTGGTTTTATTGCTCCGCTTGCCCCGAGCAGTATTAGTCTTGAGCGGAAGACTTGCGGAAGACAATAATTCTCGTGTCATAATCATTTAACCAAAAACACTTGGTTCATGTACAGCTACATAGAGAAGTTTAACATATTATGTCTGTGGCAAGCGCAATTATCTGTATACATATAAATAAAATTAAAGTTTTTGTCTGTGATATCGAAATAACTGGCTTCAAATAAGCATAGCTGTTTATTTGCGTGCTGTTAAGATATGAAAAATCATTTAAAAAAAATTATACGTCTGCTTGTCTGGGCTAACCTTCGAAATAACTGAACCGATTCTAATGAAACTTCGTGACAAAACAGAGAACAATACTAGGAATAATCTAGGATATTTTTAACTGGATAACATACAACCTTTTTATTAACATAAAACTCAAGAATTAAATGGTTTTTAATTAATATTTTTCATGATTATCTCAAAAACTCTTTAAGAGACATCCATAAACATTTGCGCCTATTTCTTAGTCTTGATTAAAAATCAATTTTTAAAATTTTAAAGGATGATATATAATGTAGGCGCTTATTTCTTAGTCTTGATTCAAAATCGATTTTTAACATTTCAAATGATGATATATAATACAGACTATAATAAACATCTTCTGTTACGGATTGCCGTAACGCCGTTCGAAAAATAAATGAAACGCGTTGGTCTTGCTTAACTAGGACGCAAGCGGCGGTGAGGAGGAACTTGTACTTTTTCTCTTTTCTTGCTGTTGCCTTTTCGGTGCCTGGAGAGCGACTGACCACACCACCATACCGGCCGGCCCGTCTTTTATATGATTTGGCCGCTGTTGGCCAGCGGACCCTTGCCTCACCCCCGCGCCTTTCTTTATTTCGTTATAATTCTTACAACTAATAAACAAAAATAACTATATAATATTCTTATAACTACTTATTATACTAATATGTACACAACAATCTTTTTTCATATTAAAAGGTTTTAAACTTTATATTTAGCAACTTTAGGCTGAGGACCCTGCTCCCCGCCTCAGCACTATAAATATAAAACGTCGTGGCGCGGTGCGCGTAGCCTCATTTGCTCCGCGGCCGCGTCACGATAACATGCTCTGTTGATATTATGATATCTTACATGCATATGGGCTTAATATACAAGAAAGGTAAGTTAAATATAAGAACAAATACAATTTACATTTTAAATCTTAGATATAAGAACAAATACATTTTAAATCTATGCTAACTCTCGCTATTCATTCGGTGTCTTTATTGGAAGAGTTATTGCATAGTTACAACACTATTCTTTTTATCATTGAATATAAAGTTATAGTTTTTTAATACAAAGTTATATTTCTAACATTCCGAATAAGGCTGCGCCTGTTTTTCCGCGTTGCTGTGTGCAACCCTCGCTAGTTGTCGAACCGTGAGCGCGGACCGACGATCGTAACACCCTCATGGATCCGCCCACTGCTCCTAGGTTGTTCAACTAGCGTCGGTTACAACAAGCATGTATTTTGTTCGATGTATCACGTTGTTTGCGTCGTGCACATTCTCCCGCCGTCGCCACGCTGCGATCCCTTTGGTAGCACGACGATCTTCTTTGTTGGTCTTCGTAGTACATGCCGGCTGTCAGTGGTTACGTCCACTACTCGTACCTCTCCGTTGACGCCAGGACATACGTTGCCTATTTTTCCCCTGGACCAGATGTTGCGTGGTAGATTGGAGTCACAAATGATGACTAGGTCTCCAATCTTCGGCGATGCGCCTATGCTGCTGGACTCCCGCCGGTGTTGGAGTAGGGGCAGGTATTCTTTTACCAGTCTTCTCCAAAATACGTCGGCTAGGGCTTGAGCTCGTTTCCACTGCTGGTGGGCCGTCACGGTGTGGAAGTGTCCCGGCGCAGGTACGTGCGAGTTGGGACCGATGATAATGTGATTCGGCGTGATGGCTTCTGGGTCTCTTGGGTCGACTGAGATGTGTGTGAGAGGCCTCGAGTTAACCGTGTTTTCGACCTCGGCGAGCAGGGTCACCAATGTTTCGTCACTGGGATAGCGCTCGTTAAGGGTGACGCGTAGGGCTTCTTTCACGGAACGAACCATTCGCTCCCATGCGCCGCCCATGAACGGTGCTGATGGTGGTATGTACTTCACACAATTTGTCGACATGTGGTTTCGTGCTCGAGGGCTGCGAGTGCTGCTTCGGCCAGCTCCTTGTCTGCCTTGAAGCACGTAGCGTTGTCATTCCAGATTTCTTATGGGCATCCTCTTCTGCTCATAAAACGCCTAAGCGCCGACACGGCTGGGTCGGCGCTTAACGAGTGGGCTACTTCTATATGTATGGCTCGTGACGTCATGCAGGTAAATAACGCACCATAGCGCTTTTCACGATGTCGTCCCACTGTGACCTCTATTGGCTCGAAGTAGTCCAGTCCGGTGTATGTGAACGGACGTGCGTGATAAGCGAGGCGTGCGGACGGCAGGTTTCCTGTAGACAATGTTGCAGGCTTGGCTTTTCTTAGACGGCACGGTAGGCAGCCTTTGAGGACAGATTACACAACTGGACGTATTTTTCTTATGTACAATCTCTGTCTTAATTCGTTCACGACTGTTTCCACGCCTCCGTGATGCAACCTCTCGTGTACGTGTGTTATGTACAGACGAGTGTATGCGTGCTTCCCGTTTAATATGGGAGGGTCGTACTTGTCCTCCTCCACTTCTGATGCTGCTTTTATTCGACCTCTGAGGCGTAGGGTCCCCTCTTCATCGACGTATGTGGTCAGGTGGCCTAATTTGTCGTCGCCTCCCGGAACACTTCCGTTGGTGATCCTCTTGAGCTCCTTCGTGATGCTTTCCCGCTGACTGGCTTGCACCCACAGTTGTTCGGCTCTTATATGATAAGAGGTGAGTCCATCAGGTGAACCGTGTGCTCCACCAGGTGAGCCGCATGCTCGTTTGCTCCCTATTCTATAAAGAAAAGCGGCCGGTATTCCTACAAGCAATGAGACAGTAGGAGTTGCCTTTTTCTCCTTGGCGGGGGTGTTGTGTCTGTTTGTTTTTTGCCAGCCAGGGTCGCTGTCTTGTCTTGCTCTGTTGCGTTTACGCCCAGCCTTCACCACGTGCTTGTTTGGTCTGCACATGTCGATGAATAGGAGGACTCTCGCTGTCGCCCTTACGAGGCGAATCCATTTTGAAAATCTTTCTATTTGTGGTAGATGTGTTGTTGGCGAGTCTTCACTTTTAACTGCGATGCTACACATTTCTCGTTCTTTCCCGGTGTCGTATTGTGTCGTTTTCTCTTCCTGCAGCAATTTTGCGGGGTGAACGTTGCAGAAACGAGGGCCCTCGGAACCACTGGTGCGACTCGTCGAACCTTCCTGGCGTGGTTCGGGTCGCGTTGTCTGCCACGTTTTCTTTAGACGGTAGCCAACGTCATTCGTTCTTTTTGGTCGTATCTTCTATCTCCGCCAGGCGATGAGCCGTGGTATGGAGACTGGTTTCAGTGGTATTACGCGGCTCTTGGCGGCAGCCAATGATACGTTAACGCTGCCGTCTGCTCGCTCTGTTCTCCAATACACTGCTGCTGCGTAGGCCTCCTCGCTTGCATCGACGAATGTGTGTAGTTGGCGCATCGACACCGGGTTGTTATCGTTGCATCGCGGTATTCTCAGTTGTTCTATGGCGTTAAGTGAAGTAATCCAGTCTTACCATTTTTCTTCTAACTCTGTTGGCAGAGGGTCGTCCCAGTCCGCCTTGTAACGCCATGTGTCTTAGAATATTCTCTTCGCTGGGGTGGTCACCGGTGATATTAACCCCAGCGGGTCAAATAATGCCATTATGAAGCTCAACCCTTCAAGTTTAGTTGGCAAGTGTTGTTTTTCTTTTACGTCGGCAGGCATCTTCATATTGTGAGTATTGAATCCAATATGATCGCTTTGTACATGCCAGAGCAGGCCGAGCGTCTTCTCAGTTTCTTTTCCGCCCAGGCACACGGTCGCGTCGTGTTGTTTATGCTCTGTCGTTATTTCTTCTATTGTTTTCTCTTCGTTCTATGTCTACCCGCTGAGTACGAATCCCGCTTGTTTGTGGACGTGATCGACTGCTTTTACCGTTTGCTGAGCTTCCGTGACAGAGTGGAAGCTTTGCAAGTAGTCGCCCATATAGTGTGTTTCTTTTTATGGCGACCGTAGCTTCTGGGTACGCCTCTGCATGTTCTTCAGCATTTTTATTTTTGATGTATAATGCTGTGCATGGTGATGATGTCGCTCCAAAGATGATTGACGTCATCCTATATTCCTCCGGTCGGTCCACCCGCCGTTTGCCTCTCCACAAGAAACGTAAAACGTCTATATCTTCTTTGCGCACTTTGATCTGCATGAACATTTCTTTTAAGTCGGCGCTCACTGCATACGGATACTTTCGGAACCTCATAATTACTCCGGGCAATGATTGTAATAAGTCGGGCCCCGAGTGAAGCATATCGTTGAGAGATATTCCGGCTGTCTTCGCTGCGGCGTCATGCACCAATCTCGGCGGCTTGTTTGGTTTCGCAGGGTTGATGACTGGGAAGTGTGGCAGATACCATGTCATTCCTTGTGGCGGTGGCATGGGCGCGCGCTCTACGTAACCCGAGCTGAAGAGGTTCTGTATGCGTTCTTCGTACTGTAACTTGAGATTGCTGTCTCGGTCGAGCCTCTTCTCTAAGGTGTACAGGCGCCTTTCCGCGTCTTTGTAATTATTTGGTATTTGGAAATCCTTTTGTTTCCACAACAACCCTGTCTCGAATCTGCCGTCCGCCGACCTCTGGCTGGTTTCCCTTAATATTTGCATAGCTCGCTGCTCGGGATCTTCTTTCGGTCTTCTTGGCTCGATGCACAGCGATTCTAATTTGAAATATTTTTTTTATTTCTTCTTCTATCGGCTGTGCGTCTTCCCTCTGATGTAGTCTGCCGCAGAAGGTGACTGTCGACGTCAATGAGCTATGACAGCCATGCAAAACCCAGCCCAGGTTGGTGTATGGGGCGACTGGTTGGTTTCGACGACCGACACGCAGTTTTCTAGACACTATGAGGTGCCAGTTATCTTGCCCGATTAGTATTTTCGGTAAGGCGCGTTCGTAGGTGATATCCTCTTTGATATCCAACAGATGTTGGCAATTCTCCAAGTGATTTTCATTCACGGATTCTGGCGCGAAGTCCAACCGCTCTACCGTATGCGCTGCTTCTATGTTGTGTTCCTCTTGCGCGTACGTTCCTCTTATTTTAAGACTGACGATCTTGCTCCACCTCCGAGCCGACCCCTTGTATCCACATTGCGTGGGCTGGGCCGTCGGCGCCGATGACGTCGGCGATCGAGGCATCTACTAAGGTGACCGTGCTTCCTTCATTCAATAATGCGTATGTTTCGACGCAGCTTAGCGGCCGCCTTATTGTTACGGGCGCAATCTTTAGGTAAGCGCGGCGGTGTTTGTACGGTCGAGTCACTGTGTTAACCTCCCTTGCCAATGTTGCGGTTTCCATAGCGGGTTCTTTTTCAATTTCTGCTGTTCTGTCGTGATGCAGCAATTTATGGTGTTTCATCATGCATCCGCCTTTTCCGCACGGTGGAGCTTTACACAGCAATCGGCGATGTTTGCCTCGCAGACAGCGGTAGCAGGTATTATACTTCTTCGCTACTTCCCATCTGTCATTTGTGGACAGAGCGGCGTATGACTTGCAATCGGGCAGTTCGTGTTCTTGTTTGCATTGAGGGCAGCGTTCTTCATATTGTTTCTTGCTTGTGGCGAAGGCACGTTCTATTTTTCTCGACCTTCGCTCTCTCGTTTCGCTGTCCTTTGCGATGAACTCCGGCAAGGCATACGCGCTGCATTTATCCGCTTCTTCGTTTAAGAACATTGATACCTTCTTAAGCTCTGGGATATCTTCTTTCTTTCTGGCTGCATAGTCGCACCATTTGCTTCTCAATATGGGCGTGAGTTTTTCTGTGATAATTCGCGTCATTTCCGGACTATGTAGACAGTGTGCTTTCTTGAGTGCTTCCACGGTGCCCACTACGTTTGCTATGCAATTTGCGAATATGCATAGCTCCCTGGGATTGTCCGTAACTTTGTTCAGCAGCTTCAGCTTCTCTATTTCTAAGTGAATTAACGCTTCTGGTCATCCGAATCTCCTTTCCAAAGCTTCTATTATCATTCTGGGATCTGTTTGGCTTATAAGTAGGCAACCTGCGGCTTCTTTTGCTGTCTCTTTTAAGCTTCGGCGTATTCTCGCTATGTACAGCTACATAGAGAAGTTTAACATATTATGTCTGTGGCAAGCGCAATTATCTGTATACATATAAATAAAATTAAAGTTTTTGTCTGTGATATCGAAATAACTGGCTTCAAATAAGCATAGCTGTTTATTTGCGTGCTGTTAAGATATGAAAAATCATTTAAAAAAAATTATACGTCTGCTTGTCTGGGCTAACCTTCGAAATAACTGAACCGATTCTAATGAAACTTCGTGACAAAACAGAGAACAATACTAGGAATAATCTAGGATATTTTTAACTGGATAACATACAACCTTTTTATTAACATAAAACTCAAGAATTAAATGGTTTTTAATTAATATTTTTCATGATTATCTCAAAAACTCTTTAAGAGACATCCATAAACATTTGCGCCTATTTCTTAGTCTTGATTAAAAATCAATTTTTAAAATTTTAAAGGATGATATATAATGTAGGCGCTTATTTCTTAGTCTTGATTCAAAATCGATTTTTAACATTTCAAATGATGATATATAATACAGACTATAATAAACATCTTCTGTTACGGATTGCCGTAACGCCGTTCGAAAAATAAATGAAACGCGTTGGTCTTGCTTAACTAGGACGCAAGCGGCGGTGAGGAGGAACTTGTACTTTTTCTCTTTTCTTGCTGTTGCCTTTTCGGTGCCTGGAGAGCGACTGACCACACCACCATACCGGCCGGCCCGTCTTTTATATGATTTGGCCGCTGCTGGCCAGCGGACCCTTGCCTCACCCCCGCGCCTTTCTTTATTTCGTTATAATTCTTACAACTAATAAACAAAAATAACTATATAATATTCTTATAACTACTTATTATACTAATATGTACACAACAATCTTTTTTCATATTAAAAGGTTTTAAACTTTATATTTAGCAACTTTAGGCTGAGGACCCTGCTCCCCGCCTCAGCACTATAAATATAAAACGTCGTGGCGCGGTGCGCGTAGCCTCATTTGCTCCGCGGCCGCGTCACGATAACATGCTCTGTTGATATTATGATATCTTACATGCATATGGGCTTAATATACAAGAAAGGTAAGTTAAATATAAGAACAAATACAATTTACATTTTAAATCTTAGATATAAGAACAAATACATTTTAAATCTATGCTAACTCTCGCTATTCATTCGGTGTCTTTATTGGAAGAGTTATTGCATAGTTACAACACTATTCTTTTTATCATTGAATATAAAGTTATAGTTTTTTAATACAAAGTTATATTTCTAACATTCCGAATAAGGCTGCGCCTGTTTTTCCGCGTTGCTGTGTGCAACCCTCGCTAGTTGTCGAACCGTGAGCGCGGACCGACGATCGTAACACCCTCATGGATCCGCCCACTGCTCCTAGGTTGTTCAACTAGCGTCGGTTACAACAAGCATGTATTTTGTTCGATGTATCACGTTGTTTGCGTCGTGCACATTCTCCCGCCGTCGCCACGCTGCGATCCCTTTGGTAGCACGACGATCTTCTTTGTTGGTCTTCGTAGTACATGCCGGCTGTCAGTGGTTACGTCCACTACTCGTACCTCTCCGTTGACGCCAGGACATACGTTGCCTATTTTTCCCCTGGACCAGATGTTGCGTGGTAGATTGGAGTCACAAATGATGACTAGGTCTCCAATCTTCGGCGATGCGCCTATGCTGCTGGACTCCCGCCGGTGTTGGAGTAGGGGCAGGTATTCTTTTACCAGTCTTCTCCAAAATACGTCGGCTAGGGCTTGAGCTCGTTTCCACTGCTGGTGGGCCGTCACGGTGTGGAAGTGTCCCGGCGCAGGTACGTGCGAGTTGGGACCGATGATAATGTGATTCGGCGTGATGGCTTCTGGGTCTCTTGGGTCGACTGAGATGTGTGTGAGAGGCCTCGAGTTAACCGTGTTTTCGACCTCGGCGAGCAGGGTCACCAATGTTTCGTCACTGGGATAGCGCTCGTTAAGGGTGACGCGTAGGGCTTCTTTCACGGAACGAACCATTCGCTCCCATGCGCCGCCCATGAACGGTGCTGATGGTGGTATGTACTTCACACAATTTGTCGACATGTGGTTTCGTGCTCGAGGGCTGCGAGTGCTGCTTCGGCCAGCTCCTTGTCTGCCTTGAAGCACGTAGCGTTGTCATTCCAGATTTCTTATGGGCATCCTCTTCTGCTCATAAAACGCCTAAGCGCCGACACGGCTGGGTCGGCGCTTAACGAGTGGGCTACTTCTATATGTATGGCTCGTGACGTCATGCAGGTAAATAACGCACCATAGCGCTTTTCACGATGTCGTCCCACTGTGACCTCTATTGGCTTGAAGTAGTCCAGTCCGGTGTATGTGAACGGACGTGCGTGATAAGCGAGGCGTGCGGACGGCAGGTTTCCTGTAGACAATGTTGCAGGCTTGGCTTTTCTTAGACGGCACGGTAGGCAGCCTTTGAGGACAGATTACACAACTGGACGTATTTTTCTTATGTACAATCTCTGTCTTAATTCGTTCACGACTGTTTCCACGCCTCCGTGATGCAACCTCTCGTGTACGTGTGTTATGTACAGACGAGTGTATGCGTGCTTCCCGTTTAATATGGGAGGGTCGTACTTGTCCTCCTCCACTTCTGATGCTGCTTTTATTCGACCTCTGAGGCGTAGGGTCCCCTCTTCATCGACGTATGTGGTCAGGTGGCCTAATTTGTCGTCGCCTCCCGGAACACTTCCGTTGGTGATCCTCTTGAGCTCCTTCGTGATGCTTTCCCGCTGACTGGCTTGCACCCACAGTTGTTCGGCTCTTATATGATAAGAGGTGAGTCCATCAGGTGAACCGTGTGCTCCACCAGGTGAGCCGCATGCTCGTTTGCTCCCTATTCTATAAAGAAAAGCGGCCGGTATTCCTACAAGCAATGAGACAGTAGGAGTTGCCTTTTTCTCCTTGGCGGGGGTGTTGTGTCTGTTTGTTTTTTGCCAGCCAGGGTCGCTGTCTTGTCTTGCTCTGTTGCGTTTACGCCCAGCCTTCACCACGTGCTTGTTTGGTCTGCACATGTCGATTAATAGGAGGACTCTCGCTGTCGCCCTTACGAGGCGAATCCATTTTGAAAATCTTTCTATTTGTGGTAGATGTGTTGTTGGCGAGTCTTCACTTTTAACTGCGATGCTACACATTTCTCGTTCTTTCCCGGTGTCGTATTGTGTCGTTTTCTCTTCCTGCAGCAATTTTGCGGGTGAACGTTGCAGAAACGAGGGCCCTCGGAACCACTGGTGCGACTCGTCGAACCTTCCTGGCGTGGTTCGGGTCGCGTTGTCTGCCACGTTTTCTTTAGACGGTAGCCAACGTCATTCGTTCTTTTTGGTCGTATCTTCTATCTCCGCCAGGCGATGAGCCGTGGTATGGAGACTGGTTTCAGTGGTATTACGCGGCTCTTGGCGGCAGCCAATGATACGTTAACGCTGCCGTCTGCTCGCTCTGTTCTCCAATACACTGCTGCTGCGTAGGCCTCCTCGCTTGCATCGACGAATGTGTGTAGTTGGCGCATCGACACCGGGTTGTTATCGTTGCATCGCGGTATTCTCAGTTGTTCTATGGCGTTAAGTGAAGTAATCCAGTCTTACCATTTTTCTTCTAACTCTGTTGGCAGAGGGTCGTCCCAGTCCGCCTTGTAACGCCATGTGTCTTAGAATATTCTCTTCGCTGGGGTGGTCACCGGTGATATTAACCCCAGCGGGTCAAATAATGCCATTATGAAGCTCAACCCTTCAAGTTTAGTTGGCAAGCGTTGTTTTTCTTTTACGTCGGCAGGCATCTTCATATTGTGAGTATTGAATCCAATATGATCGCTTTGTACATGCCAGAGCAGGCCGAGCGTCTTCTCAGTTTCTTTTCCGCCCAGGCACACGGTCGCGTCGTGTTGTTTATGCTCTGTCGTTATTTCTTCTATTGTTTTCTCTTCGTTCTATGTCTACCCGCTGAGTACGAATCCCGCTTGTTTGTGGACGTGATCGACTGCTTTTACCGTTTGCTGAGCTTCCGTGACAGAGTGGAAGCTTTGCAAGTAGTCGCCCATATAGTGTGTTTCTTTTTATGGCGACCGTAGCTTCTGGGTACGCCTCTGCATGTTCTTCAGCATTTTTATTTTTGATGTATAATGCTGTGCATGGTGATGATGTCGCTCCAAAGATGATTGACGTCATCCTATATTCCTCCGGTCGGTCCACCCGCCGTTTGCCTCTCCACAAGAAACGTAAAACGTCTATATCTTCTTTGCGCACTTTGATCTGCATGAACATTTCTTTTAAGTCGGCGCTCACTGCATACGGATACTTTCGGAACCTCATAATTACTCCGGGCAATGATTGTAATAAGTCGCAGTCTGCCGCAGAAGGTGACTGTCGACGTCAATGAGCTATGACAGCCATGCAAAACCCAGCCCAGGTTGGTGTATGGGGCGACTGGTTGGTTTCGACGACCGACACGCAGTTTTCTAGACACTATGAGGTGCCAGTTATCTTGCCCGATTAGTATTTTCGGTAAGGCGCGTTCGTAGGTGATATCCTCTTTGATATCCAACAGATGTTGGCAATTCTCCAAGTGATTTTCATTCACGGATTCTGGCGCGAAGTCCAACCGCTCTACCGTATGCGCTGCTTCTATGTTGTGTTCCTCTTGCGCGTACGTTCCTCTTATTTTAAGACTGACGATCTTGCTCCACCTCCGAGCCGACCCCTTGTATCCACATTGCGTGGGCTGGGCCGTCGGCGCCGATGACGTCGGCGATCGAGGCATCTACTAAGGTGACCGTGCTTCCTTCATTCAATAATGCGTATGTTTCGACGCAGCTTAGCGGCCGCCTTATTGTTACGGGCGCAATCTTTAGGTAAGCGCGGCGGTGTTTGTACGGTCGAGTCACTGTGTTAACCTCCCTTGCCAATGTTGCGGTTTCCATAGCGGGTTCTTTTTCAATTTCTGCTGTTCTGTCGTGATGCAGCAATTTATGGTGTTTCATCATGCATCCGCCTTTTCCGCACGGTGGAGCTTTACACAGCAATCGGCGATGTTTGCCTCGCAGACAGCGGTAGCAGGTATTATACTTCTTCGCTACTTCCCATCTGTCATTTGTGGACAGAGCGGCGTATGACTTGCAATCGGGCAGTTCGTGTTCTTGTTTGCATTGAGGGCAGCGTTCTTCATATTGTTTCTTGCTTGTGGCGAAGGCACGTTCTATTTTTCTCGACCTTCGCTCTCTCGTTTCGCTGTCCTTTGCGATGAACTCCGGCAAGGCATACGCGCTGCATTTATCCGCTTCTTCGTTTAAGAACATTGATACCTTCTTAAGCTCTGGGATATCTTCTTTCTTTCTGGCTGCATAGTCGCACCATTTGCTTCTCAATATGGGCGTGAGTTTTTCTGTGATAATTCGCGTCATTTCCGGACTATGTAGACAGTGTGCTTTCTTGAGTGCTTCCACGGTGCCCACTACGTTTGCTATGCAATTTGCGAATATGCATAGCTCCCTGGGATTGTCCGTAACTTTGTTCAGCAGCTTCAGCTTCTCTATTTCTAAGTGAATTAACGCTTCTGGTCGTCCGAATCTCCTTTCCAAAGCTTCTATTATCATTCTGGGATCTGTTTGGCTTATAAGTAGGCAACCTGCGGCTTCTTTTGCTGTCTCTTTTAAGCTTCGGCGTATTCTCGCTATGTTTTCGTATTATCATTCTGGGATCTGTTTGGCTTATAAGTAGGCAACCTGCGGCTTCTTTTGCTGTCTCTTTTAAGCTTCGGCGTATTCTCGCTATGTTTTCGTTCATCGTGAAGTACTTTGAAGATTCTTCGTAGGTTGTTTTGAAGCTGAGCCATTCTTTGCTGCTACCATTGAATGTGGGAAGCTCTTGCACATATTTCGGCGGCTTCCTTGTGCTTCGTACTGCTTGTGATAGAGCAGCGGCTAAGTTAGCGACGTCGATTTGTTGCTGCGCCTGTCCATAGTCTTCTTTCTGCGGTGCGGTATGTTGCGGAGCGTATTGCGGCGCATACTGTTGAAGTACGGGTGGTGCGATCTGCAGTGCGACGCGAAGTACGTCGTGGGTTACGGCGCGGGTTGTTATGCAAACTGCGGAGCGGCTTGCGGGGCGAACTGCGGAGCGGGTTGCCATGCGAAGTGGGACGTGGGTTGTGTTGTTGAAGTGCGGGTGGCGCGATCTGCAGTGCTGGTTGCGACGTGAAGTACGACGTGGGTTGCGGGGCGAACTGCGGAGCGGGTTGCGATGCGAGTTGCGACGTGGGTTGTGGCGCGGGTTGCGATGTAGGTTTTTCTTGCAACCATGTACTAATGCGCACTGATGCTAAATCGTCTTCTATTTCTTCATCTTCATTATCGGCTGATCCGACTTCTGCTTGTAGTCGCTGCACGTGTATTTCTTGCAATTTCGTTCTTGCTTGCAACTGAGCCTGCTCGAGCTTGAGTTCGGCTAACCGCTCTTTCGCCTCTAACTCCGCGAAGAGTCTCTTGCGTGAGACTACGGAGCGGCGCGACCTAGTCTCGTCGGGCTTTAATGTGCGCTGCGATCTTTGATCACTCTCTTGCTGGGTTTCTTCCGTTGCGGCCGTTTTATCGGTCGCAGAGATAGCGGTTATATCGCTGACCGTTGTGGTTTCGCTAGTGGTGTTTGATGAACCACTAGCGGTTGAGTCGCCCCCGGAGGCTTCTTCTGTGGCTCCCTGGGTTATCTGTTCATCCTTCCGACGCTTCGATGATTCTCCGTGGTTACTACGCGTGATCACCATTTTTCTTCAAAATAATATTTTTAACGTTCTTCCGGTTTGCTTCTTTCTTCCGGCAATAGCAAGACCGATATTGTCTTTTTCTTCTAGTAATCCGGCTTCTCGAAGGACCGTTAATGTTACGGATCGCCGTAACGCCGTTCGAAAAATGAATGAAACGCGTTGGTCTTGCTTAACTAGGAGGCAAGCGGCGGTGAGGAGGAACTTGTACTTTTTCTCTTTTCTTGCTGTTGCCTTTTCGGTGGCTGGAGAGCGACTGACCACACCACCATACCGGCGGGCCCGTCTTTTATATGATTTGGCCGCTGCTGGCCAGCGGACCCTTGCCTCACCCCCGCGCCTTTCTTTATTTCGTTATAATTCTTACAACTAATAAACAAAAATAACTATATAATATTCTTATAACTACTTAATATACTAATATGTACACAACAATATTTTTCATATTAAAAGGGTTTAAACTTTATATTTAGCAACTTTAGGCTGAGGACCCTGCCCCCCGCCTCAGCACCATAAATATAAAACAAATGTATCCTTGGAGTACACTGACCGCCTTCAGTTGTTAGGGATTGAATTTTCTCCGAATCTAAACTTTGGGCGGTTCATCGAGTCCAGAGCCAAAGCAGCCGCAAGGAAACTTGGTGTCCTTGCAAGGGTGCGGCGGTACTTCACGCCGGGGCAGCTTCTTACCTTATATAAAGCCCAAGTCCGGTCGTGCATGGAGTACTGCTGTCACATATGGGCTGGTGGTGCAAAATGCCACCTGGCAGCATTGGACTCAGTGGAGAGACGTGCTAAGAGTCTCATTGGTGACCTTGATTTGGTTGAAACCAATCTTGTCAGCCTTGAGCACAGGCGCCGAGTAGCCAGTCTCTCGGTATTCTATAGGATGCATTTCGGTGAGTGTGCGCAGGAATTACACGCCTTAATTCCTCCTTCTCCTTTCCACCATCGGACAACCAGACGGTCGGCGGGTCTTCATCCCTTTGTTGTCAATATTTCACGCATTAGAACCAAACGGTTTGCTTCGTCTTTTGTAATGCATAGAGCAAAGGAGTGGAATAATTTGCCGGCGTCTATCTTTCCGTCCGAATACAATCTAGGCGTCTTCAAGGCAAGAGTGAATAGGCTTTTGTTACGATAAGACAGTGCGATTTACCATCTAAGGCTGCATCACCACTTACCACCAGGTGGGATTGTGGTCAAGCACTGGCTTATAAATAAGTAAAAAAAAAAAAAAACGTCGTTGCGCGGTGCGCGTTGCCTCATTTGCTCCGCGGCCGCGTCACGATAACATGCTCTGTTGATATTATGATATCTAATAATTTTTAATAATTAATTTTCAGTTTTGATACAAAAAGAAGTTTATGGTAAATATTGCTATACTGATAGACACCCAACATATTCAACTAAAGACATTCTGTCATAGTCACAGTTTTATGTGCACAGTTCTGTTAGTCATTTTGACTATAACGATAAATCATCCCGACACCGGTTTGGATATTTTAAGTCTGACAATTTTTGATGCTGGAAGAAAAAAAAGAATTCAATTGAATTCTCATTAATTCCATCACTTATTATTAGTTTATTTAGCAGTAGGTAGGCGCCTGTTTTTCCGCGTTACTCCGTGAGCGCGGCCCGATGATCGTAACACCCTCATGGCTCCGTCCACTGCTCCTAGGTTGTTCAACTAGCGTCGGTTACAACAAGCATGTATTTCGTTCGATGTATCACGTTGCTTGTGTCGTGCACATCTTCCTTTTAAGGTAGGTTTTGAGATATCACTAAAAATCATTAATTAAAAACCATTTATTGGTTATGTTTTTCGAATGAAAAAAATGTTGCATGTTTTCTAGATAAAAAAGTCCTAGATTATTTCTGGCATTGTTCTCTATTTTGTCACGAATTTCAGTTTTGTTTCAGTTTAGCCCAGACAGGCAGATATATACTTTTTTTTAAATGATTTGTCATATCATAACAGCACGCAAATAACCCCAGTGCTTATTTGAAATAAAATATAACAGATACACACTTTAATTTTCTTTATATGTATATAGATAATTGCGCTTTCCACAGTCATAATATTTAGAATTTCTCTATGTACACGAACCAAGTGTTTTTTTGGTTAAATGATTATGACACGAGAAATATTGTCTGCAGATCTCATAAATAGGAAACTTTCTCCATTAGCGTCTTATAAACGAGAGGAGGTTTTAACCAGCATTTAGACGTTTAAAGGCCGTTGTGGTACAGTAATTAAATAAGTAACAGCTACAGTTAAGCTTCCAGAGACTTTGTGCTTCAAGAAATGTGCTTTGTAACGCTGATTAGCCTGTTATACTTTGTAAATAAACCACATTGAAGTGGCCTTTTTCATTAGTAAATAATACAATTCATGTGACACGAATACGAATTTCGGGGTTATAAATAATATATGATTAAAATATGTAATTTAAGCCAAAGTAAAAAAAAAATTAACAATTTTAGCTCTTAGAAACGTTCAAAATCTGCCGACGATGGATAAATTAGACGATAACGAAATAAAATTTGTCTTTGAAAGTTTAAACAGGTAATATGAAATAAATTTTAATTTTATAACAATATGTTTGAAACATATTGCTATAAAAATAAAAAGGGTTCGAAATAAAATTTTCGAAACACGTTTCGAAAATAAATTAAAGGATATTAGGGTAGCGTACTCGCACGCATGGGGGTCATTTGTTTTGTACGAGCACAATATATTTCTTTTTGTTCGAGTAATGTATATATTTTAGTACAAATACGAAGTATATCCCATAAAGATGGATATTAAAAAAATCACAAAGTGAGTAGCTCTGTTTCGATTTTCACTTGCACCAATAGGTGATCAGCGAGCATATAGTTCACCTGACTGTAAGTGGATGCCGAGCAATGCAATGAAATGTGATTTTATGTGCATTAAGTAACCGGTGGCGAAGAAGGGCTACCTATTTTAGAGGGATAATTTCTACAAGCAGTAGATGGTTAGATGATGGGCGCACCTGTATCTCCCATTGTCGCCGATATGTTCATGGAAGACTTTGAGGAGAAAGCTTACTTCTCCCGTAAGTCCAAGATTCTACAAGCGGTACGTAGACGACACTTTCGCTATTCTACTTTTTGATAAAATAATTGCATTTTCGACCATCTTAACTCCATAAATACTAAAATTCAGTTCACAATGGAGTTAGAGGCAAACAATTCTTTAGCTTTTCTAGATGTGTTAGTAATTCGGAATCCTGATAACACCTTGAGCCACACTGTGTATACAAAAAAGACCCATACAGATAGATATTTAAATGGTTATTCTCATCAATATCCTTTACAGTAAGCTGCCGTATATAAATCTTTGTTTCAGAGAGAACGATGGATCTGTGACAGTCAACACCTGGCTGCCGAGCTCCATCACGTCAAGCAAGTTTAGCACGACAACAATCTTCGGGTCCCGCGCCTACGTCACAGTGAAAGAGTGAAGCCGGTTACAGTCGAGCGAGTGCCTGCTGTACTGCCATATGTCAGAGGTCTCACTGACAAGATGTAGACAACATCATAATGCGTGCTTCCATTAAAACATACTTCAAGCCGACGAAGAAAATAAGTCAGTTTTTACCATCATTCAAGTGTAATGTGTCTCTGCAAGATGCAGGATTGTAAAAGCTTGATTGTGAATGTGGCCTCTCTTATAAAGGACAAAATAAAAAATCAATAAAAATCCGTGTTAAAAAACGAATATGAAGAATCAACGTTCCGGGAAGTCTACAGTCTGTGAACCCTACAGGATCGCCCCCGTCACTACATTACATTTGATAGACCACAAATGCTCACTAAAGAACACTGATTCCTTACAAGGATGATTCGCGAGGCTATTGAAGTAAAAATCATCCTAATTACAAAAGAGAAGATGGCTGGGTGCTACCATCTGCTTGAGATCCCATACTTAATAAAACTAAATCCCATGCTTGGGATCCTATAATTAACAAAATAAAAACCCAATCTGCAAGACTTCAAGATATTATAAGTTCATACCGCGTAGATTGGAACAAAAATCATTAATTTCAATATGGAGCTAGTCATAGTTAACTATGACATTTAGACGTCAGATACCTATGTACCCCTGCGACCATGAGTGCTGTAAAGTGCACGAAACGTCGGGAATATAAAATATGTAAATCATCATCATCATCATCATTACAGCCCTTCACAAGTCCACTGCTGAACATAGGCCTCCCCCAAAGAATGCCACAAAGCACGGTCCTGAGCCACCTGCATCCATCGACTTCCTGCATGTCTTACCAGGTCGTCACTCCATCTTGTAGGGGGTCACCCTACACTTCGCCTACCGGTACGAGGCTGCCACTCGAGAACCTTTCTTTCCCATCGGTTGTCGGTTCTTCGAGCTATATGGCCGACCCACTGCCACTTCAGCTTACTAATCCGTTGGGCTATGTCGGTTACTCTGGTTCTACTGCGGATATCCTTATTCCTAAGTTTATCACGCAGAGAAACTCCGAGCATAGCCCTCTCCATAGCTCGCTGAGCGACCTTGAGCTTTCTCATACGGCCAGCAGTGAAGGACCACGTCTCAGTTCCGTAAGTCATCACTGGCAACACGCACTGGTTTTATAATTTCGTTTTAAGGTTTTGAGGTATGTCTGACGAGAAGATGTGTCGTAGCTTCCCGAACCCTGCCCAGCCGAGTTGAATCCGTCGATTGACCTCCCGCTCGAAGTTGGACTTACCTAGTCGGACTATTTGTCCCAGGTAAACATACTCGTCAACAACTTCGAGCTTAGTACTCCCAACAACTACCGACATAGGTGTGACATGGACATTAAACATAATCTTTGTTTTGTCCATGTTCATCTTAAGACCTATCTATTGGGAGACACTATTGAGGTCATTGAGCATAGTGCTTAGGTCCTCCAACGATTCTGCCATAAGGACTATATCGTCGGCAAATCGAAGGTGAGTGATGTACTCGCCATTGATGTTAATACCGTATCCTTTCCAGTCCAGAAGCTTGAAAACGTCTTCCAATGCAGCGGTGAAGAGTTTGTAAAATAATAATATGTAAATATACGCGATAAAATCATGGGATACAGCAACCCCCCATCCATCAGGTGGAATGTGTGCTCGATTGTCACCCTTGTCCTAAAAAGGAAAGAGAATCTATCGCACTATTTCATAAGACGGAAATGCCAGGAAAGTAGACCAGTGGGGAAGAGCGGGGTTTAAGTTGCGAAACAACTCATACTCGCCAATTCGCCTGTATTGTATGTTGTTTCCTGCAAAGGATGATATCTCATTTTCGAATATAATTTAATTTAAAAAAAAAAACAGAATAATTATTAGACACATTTTATATTATACGTTTCAATTCTGATATATTCCATAAACAGTTGGCATTCAAATGCAATTCTTTATTTCTTTTAAGGGGACTACAGGAGCTAAACGCAAGTTTTATATTGACTTAAAATATATGATACAAAGCAGTAAACTAAATCAGAAAAATATATGATATTTTTTCGTATATATGCTAGTTAGTTAGTGTGTTCAAAACATGATACTACTAATTTGATACGATAGAAAAAAATCATAAAGATACCTCTAAAAATTTCTTTTAACGAGTAAAAACCATACTAATATACATGCAATTATTTTGATTATTTCTCAGATTATTCTACAAGCAACACATTAACGTAATACTGTTTTAATTTTTTAATGAAATTAATAGATTTTATTTTAAATCGCATTTTCTTATTTCTGAAATAATATGTATGGATGTGTGCGTAAACGCCTGTGTACGGACACTGCTGGCCGAGGCCCGGTGCTATACAGACGTGTCGCTCTTTTTGCTGCATTATTTACGTAAAGATTGTTTAATGGTTTTGTATAATTTTATTTTTAAATTCGTTGTTTCATATTCATAGATATTATTCTTTCGTGTAAATATAAAAGATTTTTAAGTTTTGTTTTTGTTTAAGTTTAGATTAATTAAAATTAAGTTAATAATTTTAATTGGTAAATATGGAAAATAAAGTTAAACCCGTTACGAAGAACGATATTAAACAATAAAAAACATATAAACGACATTAAAAGTTAAGAACATTTTAATATTACTAAATATTTATTTTTATTTTATATATATTTTATATTTAACAATAAACTTAATGATTTGGAAGGGTAGTGTATACCTGAGTACCTGGGTTCTATTCCAGGAATATGAAGTCAAATTTTATTTTTTATTTGAAGTATTTAGATAAATTTATTGAATACTTATTATAAATAATAACTATTAATATATATTTATTTTCATAACAATAAAGCCATGAATTTAGGAAACTTACTGTATTACAGTAGTGCATTTTGTAGAGTTATGGATTTGCAGCTTTTGCACTCGAGAGTACCCGGGTTCGATTCCAGGAATATAAAGTCATATTTTCATTTTTCTTTTTTATTTAAAGTGTTATATATTTAGAAAATTTATTAAGTGCTTTTATAAATAATAAATAAAAAAATATTTATTTTTATACTAATAAACCTATATTTGCAGTTTGCACTCGAGAGTGCCCGGGTTCGATTCCAGGAATATGAAGTCAATTTTTATTTTTTATTTTAAGTATTACATATTTATATAAATTTATTATTTACTTTTATAAATAATAACTAAAAAAACCGTATGAAATGTAATAATTGTTTACAGGAGAAAGAAAGTAGAAAATATCAACACGGAAGTTAATATTCCCAATGTATACCTACAACTTTTCTAAGCTATAATAACATTTAAAAAAACTAAAAATACATAATGTTTTGTTAAAAGACCGCGGCTTATTCATAAATAACAAATAGGCATGACGAAAAAATAGAATCATCTGAAAATTGCGATGCTACTTATCACATGTAAGAGTTTAGGTTTATTGATTTTGTTTATAATTAGGAATTATAATTATATATGAATGTTAGGTATTTTACTTGTAGCTTAACAATTTTACAGAGGCAAATACAAAAAATAAACGAAATGCAAATTTTTATTACCTATCTTGTGAACCATAGTACTAGAATATTTAGAATTGACATAATATCTAAATAATTTGAAATACTCATTTTTTCCATAGATTTCATTTCGTGAATCCGGATGAAACCCAAATCCGGACTCATATGTGAACAGCACCAATGACCATTGTTGTACAAGGAAATAGGTAAACGCCAAAAAGACAATTTTTGTTCTTTACCACAAGTTCGCTTATCATTTACTAAAATTTCTCTTATTTCCTGGGTCTCTTTAAAATAAAATAAGCGAAAATGTCTAATTTATGGGTTATCATCACTGCAAGAAGCATACCTTCAAAACAAATCTTATGACGAAACAGAAAAATACCTAAACTGATTGTTTAATAGCTTATTTGACTTACATACTCTCGCACCCACAAACACACACGCCCGCACGCAAACGTACATAGACACGCACACACTCACACACAGACACACATACATATACATATATTTCTCAATTTTATATTTAATAATTTGAAAACTAGATTTTGTTGTCATTGTAGCACTTACAACTGTAAGTATGTATTTAATATATATCTAGTGGTATTATGGGCATTGAGACTGTTACTCCATAACACAGATTATTCTGTAACCTAGCTAGGAGAGCAGAGCTACATCCACTAGATTGAATATAATATTTTATAGATAGTACAAATGATGTAATGTCCTACATATGTACTACAATCACTTTTATATAAATAAAGTTTATTACTATTACTATATAAATAAAAATGTTTTAAGTTTCATCGAATCAGTTTCATTTCAGAATCAACCACATCCTTAAATTATTAAGTAAAATTAAATTAAAATTAAAAATAATTTCGTTGTCCCATCTATTTTTTGTCAGATCTTTATCTTACTTTGCGTTTCGTCTATTATAACATTCGGGCGTAACCTTGCTAATCCGTTAGTGTTAAACCTCACTGTCGTTAGATGGCGCTCACATTTTTCTGTAAATGTGTGCGTGCATCATTCGAGGTCATTTGGGTCTTGTAGTCCTCTTAAATATTATATTTACGTAACATTTTAATAATTTTGGTGGTACCGAAAATTATAATCCAAATTAAAGCGACAAACAAACCCTGAACTACCACGGCGCTGTTTTAAATATGAAAACATAAAGTTTGAAGTTAAATCTACACGTTATATTATAGTCCCACCGCTTGGCACTGGCCTCTTATTTCTTAGGGTGTGGTGGTGCGGTTTGTTCCAGCGATGATGGCCTACTTTACATGTTTTCTAAATATTTTACTTTTCACACATGCAGGCTTTCTAACAATTGTTTTTTCACCGCTGAGCACGTGATAAATCAGAATTTAAAATTGACATTTTTTATATAACAGGCCTCCTCTTTCATAAAAAATGGCAATTTTATGGAAGAGGAGGCAAACAGGCAACTTTGGTAAGATAAAAATCAGGTAAATAAGAGTGTCAGTCAGAATTACAACTAACAATTTGTGTTGTCAGGGATTGAACCTAGGCTACGCTCGCACTATGAAGTTTAGGGTAAGCGCTTTGTACTGAGCATTTTAGTAATCCGGCTTTTAAGTTAACATAAATATATATTTTAACATACTAGTAGTTCTATTAAAACCGGCTTACTAATGTAAAAAAAGTGTAATTTTATCTACTTTTAGGTGCTGTGAAACATGATAACTTTACGTCATTTATGATTATTTAAATGTTTTATAGTTACTTCTATAGTATAAAACATTTAACATAAACGCTCCGCTATCGCCATAGTCCACAAGTTCCTGGTCTTTGTTCAATAAAAATTGGACATTATGAACCAGGTGTCTCTAAAGCAGATACTGATGACTAGTTTCACCAAGGACGAGATCATCCAAGCGAAGAAGGTGTTAGCAGACTCAGTCTTGACCAAATTTGTCTTATCACACATCACAGGGATGGACGGCGTAAGAAAGACCTGAGAAACATTTTCAGGCTGTTCAATGTCAGCTATCTGCAAATCAGCTCGGCTTCCTTGTTCTTTTCTGCTAGGGCCTGCCGCTGTAAAGTTTTTTTTTATAGGATAAGGGTGACAAACGAGCACACAGTCCACCTGATGGTAAGTGGTTGCTCCGGCCCATAGACATCTACATCTATCCTCTATTACAAATCAAAATGCAGATGCGTTGTCACCCGTGAGGTCAAAGATGGAATGCCTCATTTCTAGTAAAAAGGGTCTCCGGATCTCTACACTCACCATACGAAACACAGCAGCGTTAAGCTGCTATTTTACGTTGGTATACTTTGAGTGTGTGTTCCTTCCCCGGTCGAGCCGACACATTCTTACTACAACTATACTACTAATATAGCTGCAGCATGGCTCTACCACGTACAAAAAGTTATACATTTTTATTTTAATTTTTTTCATAAGTCTTGTAAAGAATATTTAAAATTAAATTTTGATATTTTTCTTATGCATTAATTGTTTCTTTTTTATTATAGACTAACGTTGCAGTAGTTTGTTCTAAAGATAAAACACAGAACCATTTATATATTAACGTTAACAAAATACTATAAGAGACATTATTATCCTGTTTAAGGCCGCTTAGTTCTCTCATTACTTGTTTTATATACTTATCCACAGAATAACATACCCTAGCTAAGACAGCTAAGACTTAATGACCTACGAGTTGTTACTAACGATACAATTATATTAAAGAAGAGCTATAAGCGCAAGAATTTATTGTCAGTGTCTGGTTTAGAATGTTGCAATGACAATTTTAGTTATTAAATACTTCGGAAAGCAAGTCTTTATAAATTACGATTAAGCTACACAAAATTCCGCGATCACATTTTTATAATATTTTATCGTATTGTTTATTATAGTTTGAATACTGATTCTGATAACACACTTAACAGGAACCACAGGTTTTTTGTTACATCTCGTAAAGTTTATAAATCACGCTATTTTTCATGCATACCTGCACCACAGTAAACAGGACCCTCTCATTAATGAAAAGAAGCCTACGCCTCACCCTTTTTTTTTTTCAAATTATCGTAAAGGTCAACGTGCCAACGTAGTTTGAAATGAAGTATTTTTATCGTATGTGGTAAGTCATCATTCCATTTTATCCACTGTAATATTATGTAGTACAATGAGTTTCATAAATAAGCCTTTTATTGAAGCAACATAAATTCCAACTCTGACACGGCTTTTAAACTGGGTAACGAACTTGAACGTGAAATTCAAATTGGAGACTTGAAACCATTATTCATGGTTGACAATTGCTATGATTTTAAACTACATACTGTAACATTTTTCGCACCTTTGGTAAGACAGTAATGTTTATAAGTACTAAATAATAAGAAGTATTTAATATATGAAAAATAAAAGAATAAAAAATATAATAATATGAGCTTATAATCACTCACTCATTTCTTTATTTTTTTGTTGTCTTGAGAATTTTAATGCTTTTACTTTTCGTCAGAAAGTATATTAAAAATACTTTTTAGTTAATGCACAGGCCTATACAATATTATAAGGTAGTTAAAGCAATTTAATAAAACGAAGACAGCTTTGCAGATGTTATTTGTGTGGTTTATTTATTAAACAACTTGTGCTAAACTGTTTGACACCATATTATTAGGCGTTATTTCCAAATATATACAAATTAGCGATGCTCAATTTGGATTTAAAAAAGATAGTTCTACGGATACGGCGATTTTTACTTTAAAGTAAACCGTTAGTTATTATTATAAGCGGAAAACAAATATTTATGCATGTTTCTTAGACTTAAGTAGGGCTTTTGACAGAGTCAGTTATGATATACTTTGGAGGAAGTTACGTGATACGGGAGTGCCGTCATTATGTATTAACATATTGATCGCATGGTATAGTAGGCAAATTAATGTAGTAAAGTGGCGTGATACATACTCTGAGGAATTTCTCCTACAATGCGGCGTGAGGCAGGGAGGGCTAACATCGCCTATGCTTTTTAATCTGTCTGTTAATCAGCTGATCGAGAAGCTTAGAAGCACCAGACTGGGTTGCCACATTGGTTCTGAATGCTTTAATAACTTGAGTTATGCTGATGATATGGTGCTGCTGAGTCCCTCGATAGGTGCGCTGCGTGCACTACTCCAGATAAGTGAAAAATATGCGATGGATCATAACCTATTGTACAACACCAACAAGTCTGTTTGTTTGCTTTTTAAGAGTGGTAGGGTTCAACCTCATATCCCCCCATTGTATTTGTGTAATTCACAATTGGATTGCGTAACGACGTTTAAATACCTGGGTCATATTGTTACTCAGGATCTGTGTGATGGTTCCGATATGGACCGCGAGCGACGATCCTTGTCAGTACGTGCCAACATGATAGCTAGACGCTTTCAAAGGTGTTCTTATACCTCAAAGCTGGCGTTGTTTTCAGCTTACTGTCAGCCACTTTACACTCCTCAGCTGTGGAAGAATTACACTAAAGAGGAATATCGCAGGCTGATGGTGCAGTATAACGATTCGTTCCGCGTGTTGTACCGTCAGCCACGATACTGTAGCGCGTCCCAGATGTTCGCAGAGGCCCGTGTCGTTGGTTTGGATGCGTTGATCCGTCACCGTATCGCGCGATTTAGAAGTTTTGTTTTTGGGGCGCAGAATAATCTCATCAAAATTATTTGTAATATTTATGCATGTAGTGAAATTTTTAGTAGGTGGTCAAATTTATTAAAATCTTAATAATAAAATGTAATAATATCATTGATTAACCATTAAAATTTAAGGTATAGTGTATTAAAAAATAATAATTTTGTAATGGATCTGTGTTGTCTGTATCAAATAAATTATTATTATTATTATTGGGGTATCTATATAGTTTACTCATCTGGTTGGGCTGTATAAATATATAATAGTAAATCAAAATGATAAACACACATAAATATTGATAAAATAAAATAAATACATAAAAAATACATAAATAAATAAAAACCCAACCAGATGGAAGCCCTCGGCAGGGGAGACCAAACGGCCGAGGGTTAGGGAGAAAGGAAAAGAAACCGTCGGACGATGCGGGCGGTATCGAGGAGCACCGCCTTCTGCATTTGAGCTTGGAGCGGTCTGTCACGGAGTCCCAGTCGCCTCAGATGACCCGAGAGGCTGACTGGGATTAACCCGTTCGCAGAAACGACTACAGGTATAATTTCGGCCGGCAGTCTACCCCACATGTCGGTCACCTCGTGAGCCAGGTCCAGATATTTTGTTTGCTTATTTGTTTCGGCTTTCACGAGGTTCTCGTCATACGGAATGGTAATGTCGACCAAAAATATCCTTGACTGTGCCCGGTCCATCAACACAATATCATGCTTATTCGCAAGAATAGTCCTATCTGTGATGATGGCCCGGTCCCAATAGAGCCTGGCGCGGTCATTTTCTAGCACGGCTTCCGGCATGTACTTATAATAAGGCAGTTTCCGATCAACGAGACCGCATTTCAGAGCGAGCTCCTGGTGTAGAATCCTGGCTACTAAGTTGTGCGTGTGCAAATACTCAGAGTTAGAAAGCGCCGAACAACCGGAGATGACATGCCTAAGTGACTCACCGGGATGGCGACAAGCTCGACAGACGTCAACGGTGCCATCCTTTAGGATGTATCTCCGATAATTGTTGGTCTTAATAACATGATCCTGTATCGCACAGACAAAACCCTCGGTTTCCCCAAAGAGGTCACCGAAACGTAGCCAGTGGAGAGAGGCGACTGTGTCTACGAAAGGCTCATGTAGAGCCTTGTAGAACCTCCCGTGGAGCCCCTTCTCCTTCCATACGGTCTCTCGGTCGGAAATGCCCTATACTGCCGGGTCTTACCATTGCTCGTTGGCTAAGAATAGAGGGGTAAGTCCTTTATTACAGGAAATAACGTCCCTGTAGTATGAATCATCCGCTCTCGTCAGAAAGTAATTACGGAGGCTGCACACTTCGCGATTATCCATGGTGAGCGCGCTTAAAAAGCCGCGCCCACCATGTTTCCGCGGCAAGTACAGCCTCATTACCGACGATCTCGGATGATGCATCCTGTGGGACGTCATTATAATGCGGACTTTTCTGTCCAGAGCGTTCAGTTCGGTCTGAGTCCACCTGAGTATGCCAAAGGTATACATGAGAACAGGCATGACCCAACCGTTATATGCGTGCGTCTTATTCACACCGGACAAAAGGCTGTTAAGCACTTGGGTCAAGCGTGCATAAAACACATCGCAAACTGACTGTTTCATACCCGCCTCATCTACACCGATGTTCTGTGACATACCCAGGTATCGGTATGTTTCAGCCTCGGAAAGGGTCTTTATGTTGATGGGCATAGATAAGTCTATGCGCTCAGAGTTAGCAACCCTTCCCCTTTCAACATGGAGGATCGCACACTTATCCGTCCCCAGCTCCATTCCAATAGAATTGCTAAAATCACACGTGATGTTTAGCAATTCCATAAGATGAGAGCGATTGGAGGCGAATAACTTGAGATCATCCATGTAGAAAAGGTGGGTCACTTTTGTTCCTTCTTTCCGAAGCTGAAATCCCCTCCCGGAGCCCCCCAGTAAGGTACTGAGAGGGTACAGAGAGAGGCAGAACCAGATTGGATTCAAACAATCGCCCTGGAAGATACCCCTTCTTATCCTTATGTGGTTCTCCGCAGCCGTCATCCGCTGGCCTAGATGACAAAGGATCGTACTCCACTGCCCCATATACTGCCCGAGGAAGTCTCGAACCGTAAATTTAACCTTGTACAGCTCGAGGACTCTCTTAAGCCAAGTATGAGGCACCGAGTCGAAAGCCTTTTTGTAGTCTATCCAGGCGGCGGAGAGGTTCTGACGGTTGCGTTTAACCACCTTGCAAATGACCGCGTCAATGAGGAGTGGTTCCTTGGTTCCACGACCACCGCCCCGACATCCATTCTGAGCGCGCGACATCACCTGATTTGAGTTCAGGTGACGAGTGATTCTCGCGCTCAAAATGGATGTAAGTGTCTTGTATATGGTAGATAGACACGTTATGGGGCTGTATTTGCTCGGGTCTGTGGAATTCCGGTCTTTAGGAACCAAATGAGTGATCCCAGTAGTGAAGAGGCTCGGGAGCGACTTTTGGTCGAGAGCCTCTTGAAACTGTCGGGCGAGCACAGTGTGACACACCACGAACCCCTTTAGCCAGTAGTGATGCAGTCCGTCGAGTCCCGGACTTTTCCAGTTCGGGACCCTACGGACCGTCTCAGCTACGTCATCCGGCGTTATGATGACGGGGTTCATGGGCGTAATATTCGCACACTGACTCGCCACAACTTCCGTCCAAGGGCCCTCGCTGTGGCTTACGGGCTCTGACCACAGGCCGCGCCAGAATGCGATAGTGTCGGCCTGATTCGGTGCTGGGCCCGTTCCACGTACCATTGGTCGCTCCAATGATTCATAGAGCCTCTTCTGATCACTCTGGAAGAGCCGATTCTGGCTGAACCGTGTCGACCTCTCGGCATATCGCCGAATCCGCTTCCCCCAAGCAGCGATTCTCTGTTTCAGGTCGTCTATGCGCTCCGTCAGTTTTTGCGTTATATCCGGCTGGGACAAACTGATATTTGTCGCAGCAAACGCCATCCTGACGGTGCGCACAATTCTCGGCCAATTATTGCCCGACCTGAAGCTTATCAGTCTGCCGATGAGGGCCTTTGCCTTTGCGATACGGTCCTCAATCCTTCTTCTCCAGGCTGGGATGGCGCTACTGTGTCTAGTAGCGTGTCCAGCCGTAGGAAGTTTTGGCACCAATAATACGGCAAACTGCCAGTGCGGCGCCAGAAAGAATTGAGTCCGTATCGCAAAGGTCCCGGCTGGCTTCCAAATAGGTCAGCAGCATTGGGTTGAGAGCCCTCACGACAGCACGATTCCGCTTACTTAGGGGTATGCGCGGGAGTCGCGGTCGATTTTCGAGAGGCGTACTGCGCGTTTCCACAATCGCCTCCTCCAATTTACTCCTCATCTGCTCTAGTTCTTGGGTGACCATTATGGAATTTAAATTATGAAGGCGATGATGGCCTGAATCAACCAGAGCGGGGAGATCCATAGCGCCCTCTATATGTGCCTGCTGATCTGTAGCCTGTGGAGCCGCATCCCCAGCTATAGCCGGTTCATTCGATGAGGGAATAGCCTCACGCCGTAGTCGTTCGAGTTCGGTGTCATCAAATATTTTTGAGCGCATGATGTACCGAACTCGGTCTGCCAGGTTTTGCTCGGTAACGGTAATAGACGGCTCAAGCTCAGCAAATAGTCGATGCATCCTAGCCCGGTACGCAAAACCTCCAATTTTTTCCCCTTTTGCCCTAAAATACGCCCGCAATACGTTTGTATTCATATCCTTCGTCCAACGCATGCGGCGTACTCCACCAGCGGCGGGTGCCGCTTGCCGAGTCCGAGAGGACCCTACCGACACCAAGCCATCTGTTGGGGATGATGGATGCGAGGGGCTACTATGTGGTCGTGTAGCACCTCACGCTCGGCTGGCGGCCCGCATGCTGTCGCGTCCAGCGCCAGCTCCAGACGCGCCCCGGCGACCCCCAGGCAGCGGCCCTATACGCGGTCTATTCGTTTCCATCATCCATAAACTAGGCGTCAGTTAACGGGAGACGCCCAGACCCGGCGCCGTTTCATGATGGAGCCATATGCACAAACGGGCCTTTGCACCCTCAATTTTGCCGAGGCACGGCGCTAACACCGTTTGGCAAGGTGCTGACTGATTGCGCCGACGTAGCAGTTTTGTCACTTAACTGTTACGTCAGCGGGCGACGGGGTCGTCACTTTCCTACGCCATGTCTGTATTGCACAGACAAATTATTATTATTATTATTATTAAATACTAGTAATTTTTGTTTTGTGCCATTCCATGGATGAGGCCAATGTGGAACAATAGACTTGTAAAGGGCTGCAATTATGATGATAATGACGATATATTAGCTGACATTTTTCAAAGATTTAACATTTAGATTTTACATGCTTATTTAGTTGACTATTTACATGCTATATTCTTGATTTACTTGGCTTTTAACTTGCTTATAAACATGAATATTTATTTGCTTATTTACTAGACTATAGTTACCGTTTCAGCCTATTAAAGTCCACTGCTGAACTTAGGCCTCCCCATAGATTGCCTCATAGCGAGGATATTTAAAATTGCCACAATCGGCAAGTGGCTTGGTAACCACAGTTTTTATTAATTATTAGTGGCTATTAGAATGACGCTGCTGCCCATCTCTATTTTCTCTGTTGCCTCTTACGACACTCGCCTAATGATATGGTGGTGCATATTCTTACACCGCCACTACACGGTCAATTGCTTTCGATATACCGTATTTACTAGACTATATAATAACTATTTACTTGCTTATCTACTTAACAAAGTTATTTGCGTATTTACTTGCCTATATACTTTATTTACTTGCTTATCTACTTGCCTGTTTATTTGCTAAATTACTTTATTTCCTATACACTTGCTTATTTACTTGCCTATTTACTTGCTTCTTTACTAGCCTTTTCACTTGTTTTTATAGTTGATTTTTTATTTACTTGTTTATATGCTTATTTACTTAACTGTTTACTTGCCTATGTAATTTGTTAATTGCACTTGTTTATTTACCTTTACGACTTGTATTTACTTTCTTATTTACTTTAATATTTATTTGCCTGTTTATTAGCTTATTTAATTTATTAATGATTAGATTATATACTCTCCTACCCATTTGTATATTAACTTGCTTTTTTTCCTTTTTCATTTCCTTATTTACTAGTCTATTAAGGTGCTTATTGAGTTGCTTTTTTACTTGCTTTCATAATTAGCTATTGACTTGTTTTTTTTACTTGATTATTAACTTTTTTGTTTACATTCTTTTATACTTCATTAGTTATGCATCGAGGTCATAAATGAACAAAATAAAAAGTAATGGTTAACTATATTAGTAAAATAAGCCATTTGTTTCAACTAATGATGTTAAATATTAAAAATCATAAAAATAATAGAAATAGATTGAACCTATATTTCAAAGGTTTAAACTTTAGTCCGTAGTACTTACCATCCTAGTATATACATATACGTAGTCTTTTCTGGATAAATATAATGCGTAGTGGATTTTTTCTTTGCTTGATGAGTGTTTTTGTTTTTAAAATCTATATTACATTTACCGTTTAAATAATAAAATGTAATGAAAAATATTAATTTATAAGTTTATTCTTTAATATGACAACTTTGTTTGCTTAAAAATTCAAAGCGTGACATGCATAAACAACCTATATTTGCGTCCGCTATCCAGGTCATATGAAAGGCGTCTTATTTGGCAGCCTAGTTGACACATTTTGATATCATTGTGTTTTTAAGTTATAATCCTTGTAAAACTTCCGCAGCAGGAAATTTTGAAACTTCTATTATTAAATTTTTATTATGTACTTTCAATCTTAAAGCTTCTGCTTTTGCACAACATGTTTAAACACGACGTAAATGGCTGAGAATTAGTGCTTTGTGGGATTTCAGTACTATTACAGCATACACTTAGCACTTTGTTTTTACTTTCTTTGTTCCTTTATGTTTACCTTTTTTTTATATGTTTTTTATTTTTATTTAACGTAAATATATAGTTATAATGTTATAAAATATGTTTTCAAATTCAGTCACCTCTTCAACCACATAAATATAAAAATGTAAGCTGATGCATATAACCGGATTAAAATTCGAATGACTTATTGTTTAAGATATATATTGATGATTTCTGATGTTGAATACCCGCCTACCTGCTATAGTATGTCATTATAGGTATAAAGAGCTTGAATATGTATATATCGACGTGGGAAATAATTTTGCTGTAAGTAGGCAAAATACAAGAATAATATATTATGACTTACGGCATTTTTGACGCCGGTAACTTTGTAGTATTTTTTTGATACGTTTAATATTACCATTTCTTAGTTACAGCATTTTGAGGTCAGTGACTTGAAAAGTTTTCTTCTGTAAATAGCCAAACTATACATTTAGTAACCTTTTATAAAACATTTTTGACCGGTAGTCAAAAAACTCATGTCAAAATTGCGACATTATCTCAAATACCTAAGAAGGTATGAAAGTTTTTCGTATCCTGAAAAATTATTTGGCATAAGAGCATTCACTAAACTATTTCAACAAATTTTATTTGTCTACTTACAGTAATATTGCTTTTCCACATCGACAGAATTGGGTGGATTTGCAGTTAAATAAAAGAAAAACTTGTCAGCAGGCTCCATTTGTTTTTAGATGTAGAAAAGGTTAGGTAACACAATTTTACACGGCTGGGCTGAATATAATACTATACACTGCTAGACACAAAAAACTCTTTATTTCAGAGATAGTTTGTAAGCAAATATCATACGCCCTAGAAGTGTTTTAAAGGTTTCCTCCTGATGTTTTGCTTTCCCGACAAGCACATAGTAAATCAGAACGTAGAGTTAAAATTAACAATATGTTTGGTGCAAGCGGGAACTGAGCTCGGATTAGTCACGTACAGTGAAATTTTAAAGCCAACGCTTATGTTGTTGTTTACTTAATTTCTATAATAATTTCTACTTAAGTAATAAATATAGTAGTATAAGCCGACCGCTCAGACCCGTCCAACTATAGGCCTATCGCCATCACCTCCTTGTTCCCCAAAATAATGGAATCCATTATTAACTGCCACCTCATGCAGTACCTTGAGGATCAACAGCTGATTAGTGACCACCAATACGGTTTTTGTCGGGGTCGATCAGCTGGTGATCTTCTGGTCTACCTGACTTATAAATGGGCGGAGGCAGTAGAGTCCAAGGGGGTGGCGTTATCCGTTAGTTTAGACATTGCGACGGCTTTCGATCTGGTTTAGCACAAAGCGCATCTTTCGAAGCTCCCTTCCCATGGGCTTCCTGAGAAATTGTGCAATTGGATCACCAGCTTCCTTGCAGATCGGAGCATCAAGGTCGTTGTAGACGGTGCATGCTCCGACTACAAGCCTATTAACGCTGGTGTCCAACAAGGCTGTGCTATCACCAACGCTGTTTCTTCTGCATATCAATGATATGTTGTTAACTGGTAACATTAATTGCTATGCAGATGACAGCACTGGTGATGCTCTATACACCGGCCGTGCCAATATTTCTCTGGAAAACGTCGCCGAGTACCGGAACAAACTTGTGTCTGAAGTCGAGTCTTTGCTGAACAAAGTCTCGGATTGGGGGCGACTAAATCTAGTCCAGTTTAATCCTCAGAAGGCACAACCGCTTTACCGCTAAAAAGAACCCCTTTGTCGTATCTCCTCCGTTTCAAGGCACTCCCCTTGCTGCCTCAGCTAATATCGGAATCCTCGGAGTCGACATATCGGGTGACGTGCAGTTTCGTGGTCACTTGGAAGAGAAGGCCAAATTAGCCTCTAAAAAGCTTGGCGTGCTCAGCAGAGCGGGACAGTATTTCATGCCGCCACACCGCCTGCAACTTTAGGCGCAGGTTTGGCCTCACGTGGAATACTGGACCCATCTCTGGGCAGGGGCTCCCCAGTGTCAGCTCCTTCCACTTGAGCGCATCCAGCGTAGAGCGGCTCGAATCGTCGACGACCGAGTCCTTTCCGATCGGCTTGATTCATTGACACTGCGAAGAGATGTTGCATCGCTTTGCATTTTCTTTCGCATCTACCACGGGGAGTGCTCTGAGGAATTGTTCGGATTAATCCCAGCCGCCAAATTTCACGACCGCACATCGAGGCAGAACTCCCGATACCATACACACCATCTGGATGATTGGCAGTCCACCACTGTGCGATTTAGAAGATGTTTTCTTCCTCGCACGACTTCCCTGTGAAATCGATTACCATCAGCGATTTTTCCAGACCGATACGACTTAGGGACCTTCAAGAAAAGAGCCTACTCCTTTTTAAAAGGCCGGCAACGCCTCTGCAATTCCCTCCTTTGTGTTGCGGTTGTTCATGGGTGGCGGTAGTTACTTACCATCAGGTGAGCCGCATGCTCGTTTGCACCCTCTCCTATAAAAAAATATAGTTAATTAAATCAGATTTTACTTCGTACAAATCCAATAAATTTGAAACGAAAATTAATTTCTTTAACTAATTTTGTTTCTTATCATTTGACTTGTAAAAATTATGTTTGCATTTGAACATTTTAATAATATAATTATATGGTAACTTTTATAGGTAATTACTTATATATACATATATTTTTATCAATAATAAGTTCTGAATAAATATCAACATCATAATTATTCAGAACATCAAAGTTGTTTCAATGTGACCTCATTTCATTGCTTCTAATTTATATTTGTGACATGTTTAATAACTAATAACAAAGTTAAATTAATATATCCACAAAGCTTATTTAACCGTGGATTAGGATTTGATAAATTTTGTTCATAAATAAAATTAATATTTTTTTTTGCTTTCGTCACCGTGTTGTGGCAGTGTAAGAATATCCATTATTGTCCACGGGACAATGTCCACGGGACGATAATGGATATTCTTACACTGGTTTTACCGGTTCTCTACACTCACCATACGAAACACAGCAGTGTTAAGCTGCTATTTTACGCTGGTATTCTGTGAGAGCGTGGTCCTTCCCCGGTCGATCCGACCCATTCGTGCTATAACTATATCTACTACTAATATAGCTGCAGCATGGCTCTACCACGTGTAACAAGAATAGAAATTCTTAATTTTTTTTTATTAGTTGGTATTCAGTTCAAATTAGTTGTTTCTTAAAAGAACGTGTAGGACACTGACTTCTCCATGAGCTGTGTTAGGAAATTATTTCAAAAATATCCTAAATTCCTCTTAATTCCCCTTTTCAAACGACTTCAAAGAAGGAGGAGGAGAGGAGGAAGAGGAATCTTTTTTTTAATATACGTTCACCGAATACTCAAAGATGCCCGAACCAATTTAGAAAATTATTAATTTTTTGTTTTAAAGGGTGTACTTCCCAGGTGGTCCTATTTAATCGAAATCGGTCGAGGGGTCCTTAATAAACATAACTTATACACATTGAAGTCGTTTGTACAAAATTTTAAATTTACTACTTGTCGTCTTAAACGATACCAAGTACTGGTAATCTAATGTTTGGAGGGCTTAGAGACTCAAGTTTCAATTACAAAATTGTTTCATCTAAATGTATTTAAGTAAGGAGCAAAGTTATATTTTAAATAAAAAACATTTACTTTGTTATTTTTTCTGTCTGATTAAAATGTGGACATTTTAATGGATTGTTTTGAAGGTTAAAAATAACTGTTTGTTTTACATCCTTGGCGCATTATTTCATGCCCATAAGTTACAAAATAATTAGTTATATTCATTTCCTACATCATAAGTCTACTTCTGGATATGAGACGCTGCCGCTATAGTGAGGATTTAACTTAATCTTCACGCTTGGCTGGCTGACTTACGATCGAAATATCAGACTTGAGTACATTTGACACTACTGCCCTTCACCGTACTGTACGCTATTATAAGAAGGGATTCTTATCATTTTAATGTTTTAGTATTTCTTTATCAATTCCTTAGTTCCTTTTTTGTATATTCTTTGTGCATATATACGTAATTAAAAAGTAAATTTACAGATTATATACGTTCCACGGCTGGGCGCAGGCCTCTTCTCATTTCTAAAAGGTGCTCCATAACGATACGCACCGCTGCAGTATGTATTGGTGGAATTCACGTTTGTTCGGAATATCTTTATCTCCCTGATTTGCAGACTTCCATCAGTATTTCCTTGTTTTTAAATATCTTGTTATAAAATTTCAAAATACAAGACAGCCAGTGAGCAAATGCAATAAAATAAATAAAATATCCTTCATTGACTTTTTATTATTAGGTCCTTAGATATGAAAATGGCGATTTGTACGGGAGGAATATAAAGTAATTTTTTTTTGTAAATTACATTTAATTTATCAAAGTATACACCGTTGTTATCTATGCACTTTTACCATCTCATAGGTAGTTTATTTTTTTAAAAAACCCTTTACTAAAAAAACCATGGAGGCGAGAATCAATAAACTCTTTGAGGGCGGTTTTGACTGCCGCATAGAAGTTGAATTTTTTTCCTTGTAAGAAGTTGTCCAAATTCCGGAAAAAATGGTAATCTGTTGGAGCAAGTTTCAGGGAGTACGGAAGATGTCGCAGATGTTCCAGTAGAATAAAATAGAATAGAATATTTTTTTATTCAATATACATTACATGTGTAATTCTTATTGAAAGTCACTTTACTCTACCACTCAGTTTACTTTACCACTGGTTCGAAAAAAAACCCTCTGGCCTGGGAAGATCCGGCAAGAACCCCAGCGGGACTTTTTTAAAAATAATTTTTTAAAATATAAATGATTACAAACTATATACAAAATTTATTTTACAAACTGCTTGGAAGCGACCACCTCATTCCCAGGGGTTATTATCAACCATGTATTCATTTATACTATAATAACCCTTTTTAACAGTTTCAGCTTAATAAAACGTTTAAACTTGGTAATAGAGAGCCTGTACACTTTCCGGACCTTGTTGTAATAGCGTATACATATACATAATAGCGTATAATTGTAGCTCTTCTAACTTAGTGGTTGTTTGTTGTGCAGTGTGTAGTCTTGCGTTGTCGTGAAGCAACAGTGGCCTATGTGTAGAGCGATTGACCAATTTCGGTTGTTTTGCAGCTAGTTCTTCCTTCACGGTTTGCAGTTGTTGGCAATAGATATCTGCCATTTTCGTTTTTCCAGATTTTAGAAAGCTGTAGTGAACGACACCGGCGCTAGTCCACCAAATACTCACAAGTAACTTTTTCGAAACAATTTTCGTTTAGGGCAGGATTTGGCTGGGTCTCCAGGGTTCAGCCATTGTGACGAGCACTTCGGATTATCGTACAGTATCCATTTTGCATCACAAGTAATGATTCGATTTAAAATCCCATCATTATTGTGTCGGTTGAGCAGAGTAACACAGCAGTCGGCCTAATGTTTGCAAGTTCGATGCACTCAATTCATGAGGTACACATCGATCAAGTTTCTATAGTTTCCCGATTTGCTTCAAGTGGATTAATTCATTTTTATCACTTACCTTCTATCACTTACGAAGCCTGCAGCTATCTCTAAAGTGATTTGTGATCGATCCGCTTCCACAATAGCCTTTAGTTCTTTATTTTCCACTTTGGTGTCCGGCCGTCCACGGGGTTGGTTTTGAAAGTCGAAATTTCCAGAACGAAAACGTTGAAACCAAAAACGTACCGTCCTTTCTTTTGCGACACCAGCGCCGTACACATCATTAATCTTTCGAGCTGTTTCTGCAGCACTGGTGCCACGGTAGAGCTCGTAGTCCTATATATACCGATATTTCATGTTTTCGATTGTGCGGTAATAAGCGACGCCAAAGAAAAAAATAATGAGGAATAAACAAATGAATGACTGTTTTCAAAACTCAAATATACCAGCTAAATTAATTTATAAATTTGAATTTGGAATACTTAACCAAAGAGTAGATATTTCAGATCAAATTGATCAGACAAAACGCTAATTTCATTTGTAAGAAACTAATACATTAATGAAAAAACAATATAGCAATACAAAGGAAAAACATAAGAATTACGAATTCTTACTACTTTCTTGTAGCAATGCATTAAACAATACGCTTGTTAATGTCCAGGAGCGAGACGTATATATACGTAACTAACAGAAGATATGTACCGTGACTATTAAAATATGATTTCTACCATTTAAATAAAACTACTCGTAGTTTTACGGATTTTATCGCGTATATTAACTTATTTTATATTCCCGACTTGTCTGAGGTGTTTGTCCTCCCAATGTCATAGTTAACCACGGCTACCTTCCAGATTAAACATTATTAATTTTCGTTAGTTCGTTTAGTATAAACTTAGAGTATCTTGAAGCCTTGCAGTTGTATGCTTGGGTTGGAATTTAATTTTATTAATTATAGGATCCCAAACAGATGGTAGCACCCAGCCATCTTCTCTGTTGAAATTAGGATATGTTTTTAATTCAATAGCCTCGCGAATCCTCCTTGAAATGAATCGGTGTTCTTTAGTGGGGATTTGTGGTCTATCAAATCTTATGTAGTGACAGGGGTGATCCTGTACGTGTTCACAGACGGCAGATTTCCCGGAGCTTCGATTCTTCACATCAGCTATGTGTTCCTTAACGCGGGTTTTTATTGATCTTTTAGTTTGTCCTGTATAAGAGAGATCACATTCACAATCAAGCTTGTACACTAAAACATTTAAAATTAAAAAAAATATATTAACAGCATGAAAAGCATGAAATTGCGAATAGGGTCGAACTTTGGTATGGAGCAGATTATGTGTAAATAATTAGTTACGTAATAATTACGGTAATCGTATATGCAGATAATACTTCTTCTTCTTTTTCTTTAACCCGTAAAAGGTCACAATCAGATGACCTGTACCTAAGCAATAACTGCTGAAATTTTTTACGTGGTAGAGCCATGCTGCAGCTATATTAGTAGTATAGTTGTTGCACGAATGGGTCGGCTCGACCGGGGAAGGACCACACTCTCACAGAATACCATCGTCAAATAGCAGCTTAACACTGCTTTGTTTTGTATGGTGAGTGTAGAGAATCGGAGACCCTTTTTACTGGAAAACAGGCATTTCATCTTAGTCCACACTGGTGACAACGCATCTGCGTTTTGATTCACAAACGAGGATAAACGTAGATGTCTATGGGCCACAGCAGCCACTTACCATCAGGTGGACTGTGTGCTCGTTTGTCATCCTATCCTATAAAAAAACATGGACCACGACATTCTAGACAGGATTTGATTTAATAGTCCTGCTTGGCAGTCAAAGTGCATATAAGACATCCATGAGGAAAAGGCTTATAAAGTAAAGGCATAAGAGAAGGCTTTAGAACGAGCTTGGCGTAAATAAATTTAGATAACATTCATGCAATTTATCAAGTGATATAATTTTTTTACAAATACCCCCCAATGATCAAAACAACAAACAGACGGCCCTCAGTCCCCGGCGGCCCCGCTATTCCTGGCTACGGTGGCGACCATGGTAACGGCGGGGCAAGGGGTGCTAAGAATCTCCGGTGGAGGTTCGGTTGCCACCTACGACGACTCGACCTGGCAACGTACAACGCACGCACCCTGAGGACTGACGAGAAGATCGTGGAGCTGGAAGAAGAGATAGACAAGTTGCGCTGGCATATTATAGGATTATCCGAAGTCCGAAGACAAGGGGAGGACACGGTAATCCTCGAATCCGGCAACTTGCTCTATCACCGGGAGGGCGACCATCTGTCCCAAGGAGGTGTCGGATTTATCGTCCACAAGTCTCTCGTTAACAACGTTGTAAAGATCGGGAGTGTGTCGACGAGGGTTGCGTACCTTATACTCAGAATCACCAAACGGTATTCGCTGAAGGTCATACAGGTTTACGCACCAACCTCGGCACACCCCGATGAGGAGGTGGAGGAAATGTATGAGGATATCTCTAGAGCCATGCATTCCTCCAAAACCCAATATACGGTGTTAATGGGAGACTTCCATACAAAACTAGGCACAAGAGAGAACGGTGAGCTGAAAGTAGGGAAATTTGGAATAGGGCAACGGAACCCAAGGGGACAGCAGCTGGCCGACTTTATGGAGAAAGAGGGACTCTTTATGATGAACTCTTTCTTCAAGAAGCGGCCACACAGGAAGTGGACCTGGTCGAGCCCCGACGGTTCGACAAAAAATGAGATTTACTTCATTATGACGACCAGACGACAACTGTTCAGTGATGTCTCAGTGATCGCGAGGGTGAAAACCGGCAGCGATCACCGAATGGTTAGAGGCACACTGAACCTAAATGTTAAGTTGGAGAGGTCTCGTCTGATGAAGTCAACGCTCCGTCCCCCTCGTGCTCTAATCCAAAGTCCCGAAACCTTTCAGCTCGAGTTACAAAACCGTTTTCAGTGCCTAGAAGACTGCAATGAAGTGGACGATATGAATGACAAGCTCGTGGAAACTGTCCATGTGGTCGGAGCTAAGTTCTGCAAGACCCGCCGCAGAAGAACACAAAAACTCTCCGATCACACTCTTAATCTCATGGCTGTTAAACGGGAGATGAAGCTACATTCTTCAACAGATTTAACAGCATACAGGCAACTGAACAGACAGATCTCCAAATGCATACGGCGGGACTTACGCAACTTCAATACAGCTCGTATTGAAGAAGGGATCGAGCGGAACCAAGGCTCCAAAGTCTTTGCCAGAGATCTGTCTGCCAGAAAGAGCCAACTGTCAAAGCTGAAGACTGAATGTGGCAGCATCGTTTCCGGGGCACCTGAGATTTTGAGTGAGATTGAGAGGTTCTATGGGCAGCTGTACACGTCATCGTTGGAGCCACACGCAAGTGTGAGTAACGATCCAAGAGCGAGTCTTATCCGACACTATTCCGAAGATATCCCGGACGTCAGTCTGAGCGAGATTAGAATGGCTCTCCAGCATCTTAAAAACGGCAAGGCCCCAGGCGAGGATGGAATTACAGCGGAGCTTCTGAAAGCGGGTGGAAGACCGGTACTTGAAGTCCTTCAGAAGCTCTTTAATTCCGTCCTCCATGGTGGCATTACACCGGAGGCGTGGAGCAGAAGTGCGGTGGTCTTGTTCTTCAAGAAAGGTGACAACGCTCTCTTGAAGAACTACCGACCGATTTCCCTTCTGAGCCGCGTCTACGTGCTGTTTTCGAGAGTCATTACGAATCGTCTCGCGCGCAGACTTGACGACTTCCAGCCTCCCGAACAAGCCGGTTTCCGAAAGGGCTTTAGCACCATAGACCACATACATACCCTACGGCAAATTGTACAGAAGTCCGAAGAGTTCAATTTGCCACTATGTCTGGCGTATGTGGACTATGAGAAAGCCTTTGATTCCGTCGAAATTTGGGCGGTGCTGCAGTCCCTTCAGCGGTGCCAAGTTGATATCGAAGTGCTGAAGTGTTTGTACAGTAGAGCTACGATAGCTATCCAAGTACAGAACCAGAGTACGAAACCTATCCAATTGCAGAGAGGTGTAAGACAGGGTGACGTTATATCCCCGAAACTCTTTACCGCTGCATTGGAAGACGTTTTCAAGCTTCTGGACTGGAAAGGATACGGTATTAACATCAATGGCGAGTACATCACTCACTTTCGATTTGCCGACGATATAGTCCTCATGGCAGAATCGCTGGAGGAACTAAGCACTATACCTCAATAGTGTCTCCCAACGGATATGTCTTAAGATGAACATGGACAAAAGAAAGATTATGTTTAATGTCCATGTCAAACCTATGCCGGTAGTTGTTGGGAGCACTAAGCTCGAAGTTGTTGACGAGTATGTTTACCTGGGACAAATAGTCCGACTAGGTAAGTCCAACTTCGACCGAGAGGTCAATCGACGGATTCAACTCGGCTGGGCAGCGTTCGGTAATCTAGGACACATATTCTCGTCAGAAATACCTGAAAACCTTAAAACAAAATTGTACAACCAGTGCGTGTTGCCAGTTATGACTTACGGAACTGAGACGTGGTCCTTCACTGCTGGCTGTATGAGGAAGCTCAAGGTCGCTCAGCGAGCTATGGAGAGGGCTATGCTCGGAGTTTCTCTGCGTGATAAACTTAGGAATGAGGATATCCGCAGTAGAACCAGAGTAACCGACATAGCCCAACGGATTAGTAAGCTGAAGTGGCAGTGGGCCGGCCATATAGTTCGAAGAAACGACAACCGATGGGGAAGAAAGGTTCTCGAGTGGCAGCCTCGTACCGGTAGGCGAAGTGTAGGGCGTCCCCCCACAAGATGGAGTGACGACCTGGTAAGACATGCAGGAAGTCGATGGATGCAGGTGGCTCAGGAACGTGCTTTGTGGCATTCTTTGGGGGAGGCCTATGTTCAGCAGTGGACTTGTGAAGGGCTGTAATGATGATGATGATGATAATTTTTTTTAAATAGTTAGTGAATAACTTAAAGTTGAAAGTTTTACGAAATCCAATTTACGAAAGAAATAAGACAAAATTTATCCACTTAGCATGGAAATCGCTTCATTGTTTCCAGCTTCATTGAAACTTGAAATAAAACATTTAGAACCTCGACTGGTGAGACTTGTCTCTGACCAATTTTTATGATTTGCATAATATTTCGTGTTTCAATTTTGTTTCAAGACTTGGGTTACCCAAATTCTTATCATATTGATACAGACGAATGGGTTTATCCGCCAATGTATTTTATTTTTACTGGCGCAAAAAATTATGAATTCAAATAATGTTAGCATAAAATACCAGTTATACAAAAATATAAATTGTCTCATATGTAAAGTGGTTCAACATATTCAATGTCCGTTTTATTATTTTATACTTTTCTAAATGACGTTATGAAATGTAAAATTAAAGTTCACATACTAGCTTTTCCGCGTCTTCCCTTGCGCGACTTTCAGTTTAGTCAAGTAAAAATAATTATAAAATTACCCTTAAGAAAAAGTGACTTTTAAAATTCATACATTTAATAAAATAGGAAGCTAACTTTTTAAAGATAATTATGTGAGGTTTCAAATAAGAGATCTTGAATTATCTTTTCACAAATATGCAAATCATAATTTCGTGCATATAATATTGTGCATAGTTAATAATAATATAAACTGCATATTAAAAAAAGTTTCCAAAACTACTGTTCCTCACCTTATCTCTCTCTCCAGTTCGTAGAAGATATCGATTGGGTCGGTAGGTTTGGTCGTTGTAGTTTGTTCGTTCAGTTCATACCGAAACACACTAAGAGCGTGGCTCTTAGTGTGTTTCGGTATGAAGAGTACACAGAGTCAGGAGAATTACATGCTGTAAGGTGTTCTAGCTTATAGTTGATATCAATATTTGTTTGAAGTTGGTTGCAGGTGTTCATGAGCTATAGTAGTTACTTACCTTCAGGTGGAAGCTTATTTGTTATGTCAATGTTATTAAAAAGGATCGAACAAAAAAAATTATTCTTATTCTTTTAATTTTGACAACATGTTTGTTAAATGGTCCTCATTTACTACATAATGTGTCTTAGCGATATTTGGTCCTTATTATTGGTACAAATTAATTTCAGAATGTTTTTTCTATGCTTAAGTCGGTTTGATTCAAGCTCAGACAAGAGGCTTACAATAATTCTAGGAATTACATAGGTAATTACAATTTTTATTTTTATAAAATATAGTTAACAAACGAGCACACGGTCCACCTGATGGCAAGTGTATGCGGCCCATAGACATGGTCATCCATCTTCAATCAAGAATTAAAATGCAGATGCGTTTTCACAATTGAAGAGGAAGGAAAGAAGGAAGATTGGATGCCTCATTCCCAGTAATAAAAGCCTTCGGTTCTCTACATTCACCATAAGAAACACAGTTGTATTAAGCTGCTAGTTTACGCTGTTCTGCATGTAGTTCGTCCCCGGCCGAGCCGATCCATTCATGCTACAACCATAATATAGCTGCAGCTTGGCTTTACCACGTACAAAACTTCTCGAAGTTAACTTTTTATTCTTTCTCTTGTTTTATGTTTTCTATAACAGCTTTCGTAGTGTTATCACTGCGCTAAGGTTGCCTAATAATTAAAACATTAAGTCCGCCTTATAAACCCACCAAGTAAAATACCCAGTGAAATGGTAATCAGGTTTTTGTTACTGGTGTCAATACGCTGTTATTCGGGTGAGTCCTTACCTGGTCACGCCAACCTTGCTGCCACTATAATATGGTACAGTGTGAGTCGCGGGTTACAGGTCATTTGATTGTAATGGCAGACAGTGAAAATTGAACACTTGTAACCAATAAAAAAAACTATATGTAAATTAGTTGACACTTTTAAGACTATGATGGATTTCTGCTAGCCTACATCGATATAGGCACTCTTTCTTTCTCTCTCTCTCTCTCTTTCTCTCTCTCTCTCTCTTTCTCTCTCTCTCTCTCTCCTTTCAAGCACAAGCAGAATACAACATATATTGCTGCTTTGTGCAGAAATAGGCTCAAGGGCCTTACCAAAGTACGTAGTTGTTCAGGTAGAGATATAGCCACTACAAATTTGAAATTATAGATAGTAGTATGGCTAAAAATCTAATATATAAAATTCACGTGTCACGGTGTTTACTACGCAACTCCTCCGAAACGGCGAACCGATTTGTATGAAATTTTGTGTGTACATCGGGTAGGTCTAAGAATCGGCCAACATCTATTTTTTAAACTCCTACATGATAAGGGTGACCCACCCCTAAATATATTTTTTTTTATTTTTTAACAAATTTTTTATTTTTATTTTATTATGATTTAATATTGAAAAATACGTAAAACTTCAAATTTCCACCCTTCTACGATCAACTCCTGTTTTTTAATCGCGATTTTAAAACTAAAAAATATTTCCTAGAAATAATGTATATGGCAAAACAACGTTTGCCGCGTCAGCTAGAAAAAAATTAAAATAATAGCTTAAAATACTAGCTTTAGGCAAGCTTTGAGGTGGCCCCAAAAGAGGTTCCATCACCCCAATTCAACCAATGAGTGTCGTTTGAGGTGACTATGAGGTATGTCCGAAAGATTATGTGGCTATCTGAAGTGAAAATAGATGAAACGAAAAAACGATACTAAAAAGAGACATACATATACATCTGTAGGATTTAGCCTACGAGAGAATGAGCCTCTACCGGGGTACATAAAAGGTCGTGAATTCGAATCAGCCATTCGACTACTGTCTCTTTTGTCTTTAAAAAAATACTATTGCTAATATTTAAAAAAAATAGAGTATTGTCTCCGCTTTGTGCTGTGCTATAAAGATGATTACTATACATTTTAACTATAGGTAACTATAGGTAGATAGGAAAAATTAACAAAAGTACATTAATAAAATTAACCATATTGAATAAATCTTAATATACCAATCCATTTATAACAATCCACTATTTCATAACTTCAGGCTATCCAGCGTCTGTTTTACGTACCACCTTGAGAGTCAATCAATTTTGATCGATAAAATGATTCTACCAATAGAATGATGTAGATAGTGTTATACCTTTGCAGGTTTTTTACTTGGAAGAAAATATTATTTTGATTTATTACACTAAAATTTAATCTAAAAATAAGGATTGTAACATTTATTTGCTATAATATTAAATCAATTGTGGTTGAAAATGATTATATTAAATAAATCATTTGGCGTAAAATATTTTTATTTTATATTTCATTTCATTTGAAGGTTCCACATCTACTGGTTTATTTATTTATTCTTTATTTCATTCCCTATAACAAATTAATACAAAAGGCGGACTTAAATAAATAAGGAATACAAGTCAACCCATGATCATATCATCATTACAGTATTTCACAAGTCCACTGCTGAATATAAGCCTCCGTCAAGGAATACCATAAAGCAAGGTCCTGAGCCATTAGCACCCATCGACTTCCTGCATGTCTTACTATGTCGTTACTCCATCTAGTGGCGAGACGCCCTACACTTCTTCTGCCGGTACGAGACTATCTCTCGAACCTTTCTTCCCAATCGGTTGTCGGCCACTTCCGCTATGTCGGTTACTTTGGTTCTACTGTGAATTTCCTTATTTCGAAGTTTATCATGCCGAGAAAGCCCTCTCCATTAATTGTTGAGCAACCTTGATCTCCCTCATTCGGCCAGAAGTGAAGGACCCCGTCCCATATCCATAGGTCAGCACTGGCAACAAACACTGGTTGTACACACTGGTTTGAAGTTTTGAGGTATGCCTGACAAGAAGATGTGTGTAATCTCTCGAACGCAGCCCAGCCAAGTTGAATCCGTCGATTGACCTCTCGGTTGAATCGACAAGTGGCTCTTTCTGGCTGACAGATCTCTGGTAGAGATTTTGGAGCCTGGGTTTCGCTCGATCACTTCTTCAATACGAGCTGTATTGTAGTTGTGTAAGTCCCACCGCATGCATTTGAATATCTGTTTGTTCAGTTTCCTCTATGCTGTCAAATTTACTGAAAACTGCAGCTTCATTTTCCGTCTAACAGCTATGAGATTTAGACTGTGATCGGAGAGTGTTTGAGTGTTGACGGGTCTTGCAGAACTTAGCCGCGACCGCATGGACAGTTTCCATGAGCTTGTCATGCATATCGTCCACTGTATTGCAGTAGTCTAGGCACTGAAAACGATTTTGTAACTCGAGCTGAAAGTTTTTGGTACTTTGGATTAGAGCACGAGTGGGACGGAGCGTTGAATTCATTACACGTGAACTCTGCAACTTAAAGTTTAGATTCTGTGTGCCTCTCACCATTCAATGATCGCCGCCAGTTTTCAACCCCGCGACCACTGAACAGTTGCCATCTAGTCGTCATAATGAAGTCAATCTCATTATTTGTCGAACCGTTGGGGCTCGACCAGGTCCAATTTCTATGGGGCTGCTTATGGAAGAAAGAGTTCATTATAGACGAACTCTATAGATCACAGGTTTTGAAAATTAATTAATTTTGAAAATATAACTTATACATTTTTGTGGAATCACTTTTTTTATTAAAAAAGAAATTCTTGTATCAGTATAAAGAGTTAAAGCAAAACATAGCTGTTGTATGAATACTTAGCTCATGAGAGCTTCCCACTTTTACATTGTTGACGCTTAATAAATAAAGATTTTGCCTTGCAGCATTTTATTAATTTTTTTTCTGACAATATAGTTGTTGTTACATTTTTCTTTTCTTGGTGTTAGTGCAATGGTGGGAATGGTATAGATTAAAATAGTAGATATTACTATTTGATAAATATGTACCTATTTATTTTAAACAAACATATTACCTGCAATAAACTGTTAAAAGGAAACTAGCACGTGGAGAAGTTGATGTGGAAGATATATAAGAATATAAAGATATTCAATATATTTTAATAATTGATTCGTGTTCATGTTGCCTCTTCTTCTTACAAGAACGAATAATATACTATAGGGCAAAATTTTCTAGTTCAAATCTTATTCATAATATCACTGAATGATGCTCTAGGCATGCAGTAATAACTTATCTGTCGCCCTTTTAAATATTTATTTAATGATATTCCCAAGTGTATGCCTATGTCATTACATTATTTTTTTAAATTGTTTGAAGTACTGTCATAAAATGTAGGTGAAGAAAAAGAGGTATTACTGCTTGTTATATTATTAACACAATAAAACCTATGGTTACCAACCCGCTTGCCTTGCGTGGCTACTGTGGCAAGTAACACCCCCTATGAGGCAATCTATGGGGAGGACTATGTTCGGCAATGGACATTTGGTGGGCTGTTTCGGTAACGGTAACAACAATTATAAAACAATGAACAAGACATTAGTAATGTAACTAATGAAACAGAAATAGAAACTTTTTATTCAATATAGGTTATAAATAATACTTACTGAAAGTAATTCTTTTTTATAATTACTGGTTTGAAAAAAAACCTTGGTCCTGGGAAGAACCAGCAAGAAACCAAACGGGACTTTTTTATGACAGCTCTTACAATCATGTAATTACAAATAACCACACAAAACAAATTAGAAATATCTTGGTAGCGATCACTTCATTCCATTATTATCATCCATAAATTCCTTAATATTATAATAATACTTTTTACACAAACTTTGTTTAATAAAGTTTTTGAACTTTGAGCAGGTTTTATACGTGGTAGAGCCATGCTGCAGTTATATTAGTAGTATAGTTGTAGCACAAATGGGTCGGCTCGACCTAGGAAGAACCACGCTCTCACAGAATACCAGCGTAAAATAACAGCTTAAGACTGCTCTGTTTTGTATAGTGAGTATAGAGAACCGGATACCCTTTTATTGAATAGAGGGATTCCATCTTAGTCCTCACGGTTGACAACGCATTTGAATTTTGATTCGCAAACGAAGATAGATGTAGATGTCTATGGGCCACAGCAACCACTTACCATCAGGTGGACTGTGTGCTCGTTTGTCACCCTATCCTATTAAAAAAAGTTAAATTTTTTAGTATTTTTATAGGATAAGGGAGACAATCGAGCACACAGTCCACCTAATGGTAAGTGGTTGCTGCGGCCCATAGACATCTACATCTATTCTCGATTACGAATCAAATTTTCTGGGATTTTGTTGTCAAAGGGTGTATATCGTCCCAATAATGAATTAATGACACGGTGGAGTCGAGTAACTGGTACTACTAGCTTGTGTCTATTCCTAGTATTTACATAATGAATATCACTTATTTTTGTATACTTACCTTTATTTTTGTGAACGTACATTTCATTTTTATAAATATATTGAAAGGCCAAAGTTAATATATTAATTTCCTTAAATTTTTCTCGGGGCGATTCTAGGTTTAAAATCATAAATTGCTCTTATGGCCCTGTTCTGTAAAACAAATATAATTTCAGTGTCAGTCTCGTGTCCTCATAGCAAAATACCATACGAAATTATGCTACGGAAATATTGGGGCTCCATTGAAGCTTCGCGTCTAGTGTTATTCCAAGAAAAATTATGGTATCGACAAGACTCAGTTCCTACCCATTTAAAATTACATTAGTGTTTAATTAATTGACATTTGGAGTCATGAATTTCATAGATTTCGTTTAAGGGCCGTTTAAATGCAAGTTGTTAACATTAAACCAATTTACTAATTTAGATATAGCATTATTTACTTCGTCATATTTTAATCGTTGTCGTTTCAATTTGAAAATTAATGAAATGTCATCAGCAAATAATACTATATTATAGTTATCCCCTACTATGTAAGGTAAGTCATTAATATATACAAAAACAGAAAGTGGCCGAGAATGGAGCCTCGAGGCACGCCCATTTGTACTATCGACCCGGAATAGCTCATACTATTAATGACACCTTTTTGCGTTCTGTTACTTAAATATGAAACAATTAATTTAAAAGCATTACTTCTTACATCATAGGGTTGTAGTTTCCTGATTAATGTTTCACGGTGAAAACAATCGAAGGCTTTTGGATAGGTCACAAGATATACCCAAAGCATTTTGTGAATTCTTCCATGCGTTGCAAATATATTTAATCAGCTCAACACCAGCATCAGTTGTCGCGTGACCCCTTGTGAAACCGAATTAATTGTTCTGAAGTAAACTATTTACATTAAAAATAAACATTTGAACAAAAATACTTTTTTCAAAAATCTTATTAAGTGATGGTAGTACAGAAGTTGGCGGGATCGAATGTACTACCAGATTTGAATAAAGGTATTAGCAAAAGTATATTACTTTACTAGTAATCAGGTGGAGAATATGACGATACAGATTTCACCAGACAGTGGTCAGATGTACCCAAATGAGAGGTAAACTGTATTTCATATCTGTCTGGCTCGATAGTTAGCAGAAGGCCCAAGCATTTTGCTGTGTGAACGTCTACATCGGGTACCCTAGTCGCCACCTTTACTATCTGAGAATGACCTAGCGTCAAATGAAAATTCCACGCTTCTGTTCCAGCATGGTCGGTCTTCTGGTATGGGAATAGCCAGTCTTGGTGACAAGCTTTAAAGTCCCCCAGAAAGACCAACTATGCAGTAGGATACCGATTTAGCGCCACGTCTGCAGCCTCACTAAGGTGATCAAATAATCGTGTTGTCTCTGTGCGATCGATAGAGACAGGCATAAAGGATTTTATCACTACCTGTATCTACCATCACCCAGATTGTCGAAAAAATGGGGACTTCAAGGTAACAGAGACGTTGGAAGCAGATGTCATTGCGGACGTACACATATACTCCGGCACGTGGATGGAATTTGTGCTCCAGGGTGAATCCAGAATAGTCAAGGTACGCCGCATTCAATGGACATCCAATTTGCGCCTCTGTCAAAAAACAAAGGTGCGGCTTCTCAGCCTCAAGATGGTGATGGACTGCGCTGAGATTAGAGTGCAATTCTCGAATATTAGTAAGGTAAACTTTTAGTGAGAGGACGTGAATCCGCTATTTGACACTACTTTTATTTTTAATGCGCATATTAAATTTTGAGAGTGAATAAGGATGGAGAATGGTAGTTATGGAGAATTGTAGTTGAACGAGGCGTTGCATTAGCAACCAAATGATACTATCAGAGTTACTGTGCCCATGGGAGCCTGATCTGGAGACTGTAGGGACGCCCGAGCCCCCCCCCCCCCCTTCACGAGATCTCCATTGGATTCTTTCGCCCGGTTGCTAACCGGCACAATGGGGCCATACTGGGATTTTTCGGCGGTTGGCAGTGGAGCCTTTCATGAGTAGCTAATTCACTAATTGGGCCCCCAACTACCTGCGGTCGGCCAGCGAAACACAGTGCTTTAGATCCTGCTATACCCTCCACAATCAAGCACCCGACACAGCAACAACTGGCGCTTTGTACCCGGTTTACATACACAACGCTACTGTTCAGGCCCATTCTCCATATGGCTTCACCAAGCATCATGCCGGAACACGACAAAGTCATTTGGCGGCAAGTTTTTGGATTGGTGAGTGGTAACCGAAATGCCAGCAGCCGAAACCTACCACCGGAATTGATGCTGCTCGTTTAGAACTACCCGGGGGACACGTGTAGGGTGTCAGATTTCAAGTATTTCCTACGGACGCGAGCAGCCTCGTTCCCTAAAATTCTTCATTAAATCAGGAAACATACCATATTCGATACTAGTATTAAAAATAATAGCCAGATAAGGCGCGATTATATGTATTATAGACGCAATAACTTTAACAGAAATCCCCCAAAGGTCTGCAGTTTTAAAATATTTTAAAATATCTTTTGATGATATTTTATGAAATGTAAAATTCTTTGTAAACGCATTTACATTTTGTTTAACTAACGATTTGGCGACGGCAGGAGTAGAATTCAGTGACTTAGTGGTTAAGATCGGAATATCAGTAAATTATTTTTCAAAAACAAAGACCCTAAAACCATGATACTTATATACTATACTAGAACCCATTATGCTTTCCAACTTAACGCTTAGGTTAATCATTGCATAGGTGAGCGCTGTTAGTTTTCACCATTTAGCTACTGAAGAATAATGAAAAAGTATATTTTAACAGAACTCTCAGAAAAATGGTAATATAAAAAAATTATAAAAAAAGTGATAATACGTATCTTTGTCATAACTCAGTTGCTCATTAATATTTAGAGATTGAGAGATTTGCATTAATCATAGTCCGCGGAGCTAGGCTTAATATTTTACGATGTTACGAAAGTTGTTTAGTGCGTTAATGAAAGTAACATAATACTTATTATTTATTAACAAGTAAAATTTAAACGCTTCATTTTAGAGTAGCATGGATAAATTTTACTCAGATATATTATGTATTTATTTATCTATTATTAATTTAATTTGGTCTGTTAGAATTTATGTATTATGTAATTGAAATATTAAAATACAGATTTTGTTACAAATCAAAATATCAAATATGAGCAGCTAATAACTGATGGCACTCAAAAAGTTACACTAGAACGAATATTGTTTTTTTTACATAGAAAAGGAGGTAAACAAGCATGGAGCAGCTAACCTGATGGTAATTGATAAATTCCAATATACCGTCGCCCGTGAGCAACTGCAACACCAGGGTAATAACAGATGTGTTGTGTGTCTTTTAAAAAAGGAAAAAGGATAATTGTTTATGTTTTTGCGTGTCTACACAGCGGTGGCATTATTTTTGCCAAGTACTAAGCCAATTATAAGTTAGTGAATTTGAAGGTCCCTACGTCTTATTGGTCCAAAGAAATCGCTGGTTCGATCCGATTTCGCAAAAAGTCGTGCGAGGTAGAAAACTTTTGATTAATCTCAGAGTGGTAAACCGCCAAGCATCCAGATGGTGTGGGTGGCGAATCGCGATGGTGAAACTTGGCAGCTAGAATTAATCCTAACAATTGAGATACATAAGTAACATAAAGGAATTAACATCTTTTCATCAGTGAATTGAGATGATCAGAAAAAACTTGGTCGTTGATAATTCAATCCACTCTTCGCTGAATGAGGTCAAGGGGTAGGAGCTGGCACATTGCTACACTGGGCCAGCTATGAGAACAGTGTTATATATGAGGATTAATTTGCGTCTTATATAGTTTCAAGCGGACGCCGACGATTTTGATGTTCTGAAGGTTACACTAGACCAGATTTAGTCATCACCAATCTGAGACTTTGTTTAAAAAAGACTTGACTTCAGATATGACGTGCTCGATGACGTACGCCGGAGAAATATTCACAGTGCCAGTGTTAAAAGCATCATCAGTGCTATCATCTGCATAGCAATTATTTAATATTCATATTTAAATACTGTTCACTAATATTAGTCCTAATTGCGTTTTGAGCACGCAACCTTGTGTTACACCATCATTTATAGGCCTGAAGTCGGAGCTTTCATCGTCTACTATGAACTTGATGCTTCGATCTGCAAGAAAAATTGTCATCTAATCGTATAATTTGTCGGGAATTCCACAGGAAGCGAGAGAAGCACTTGTGTCAAATCCAATCGAAGGTCTTCGCTATGTCGAAACTAACTACTAAAGCATTCCTCTTTGCCTTTACTGCTTTTGCTCGTTTCTTTTTAAAGTAGGAGCATTGGAAAAGGTGTGTAGGAACCGGTGCCACCTCCTGGAGACACGTCTTTAGCACTATAAGAGGGTTCCTGCAAGTTTGCTCGATTTTCGACGTCCATTTTTGTACAAAAAAGAACTTAAGGCCGTCTTATAGTACAGTGTGTACTACAAGACTAATAGTAAAACTTTACCTCGCTCTCCCCTACAATTTTCAAGCGAATAAGTACTAAATCAGAAATAATTTAAAGAAAAATAAAATTCGCCCAGACTAAAGGATGTCTCGGCAGGCACTGGATGGAGCAGTCGCGAGCGCTTAAACTGTTCGATTTTGTATTTTTTTTTTTTACAGGATGACCTTCTTAAAATATTTATATCAAACAGCCTTCTTATTCGATATAATTCTTACACGTTTTTACTATGGAATTTCTGCAAGGATTTAGTATCATGGATTTTTTTATGGAGCCAATTATTATGGTTCGCGTTTTCTGTTTTCACATAATAATTTTCCGTATGTTTAATTTTAAGATAATGATGTTTTTGCGCAATAATAAATTTAGGTAATGTTACAGAGGTTTATGAAAGTTTAAAAGTACTGCAACGTTGTTTTAATGCTATAATGGCACTCGCTGCCTGTTAAACTTTAATAGGTTGGTGAGAGTTATAGAGTAGCAAAAAAACACATACAATTATTTGGTAGAGCATGCTGTATGTTTACGTTGTCGATTTTTACTTTTATTAAAAGTTTAATTGTTTGCCCTTTTGAATGGACAACGAAGATCCTCCCTAGAAGTAGATTTTTTAAAATTTATAGTAGACCACCACTGAGACTACTCTTTTTTATTTCAAAAAAAAAGAGTTATTTAAATCGGTTAAGCCGTTTTCGAGAAATCGGTAAACATACATTAAAATACGCGTTGAATATTTAAAAAAAAATACCTATTTTGAAGTTGCTTGATAAAATAAAATATTAATAAAACCAAACAAATAAAATAAAAAGTATACTTACACTTGCTACATATCATCTCGTAAGGTTAATAAGAGGTGACAAAGGACAAATAAAACAGGAGACGGGAATGTTCCCAAAATCCACTATTATCGTGACCAATATGGCAAATATCCCCTCCATAAAGCAATTTTTGAGTGAGGACTACTTTAGCAGTGAACTTTTGACGTGATGAAGTGAATGATGAATGAAATGATTTTGGCAAATTTTGACTATTATGAGCTGATAAAAAAGAAGAATATCAATCTTAATTCAATCTCTTATTTCCATAATAATATAATGAGATTTTGTTTTAAGGTCACTTCTATGCAGCGAATAATTTCATTAACCTGGTCATCAAAATAGTTACAATACCCTTTTCATCTCAACATGCATACCAAATTTCAAGACAATGCCAGTAACAATTAAAGAACTAAGTCGAGAAAAAACTATCCTGGCTACATCATCAGATCGCTATTTAAAGTGAAAAGCTAAAATTTTATAGCTGTTTTTGTAGTATTTTAGATTAATCAACAAAATAAATTATTAGGGCGTAGCGTAGCCTCTCATTCTCCTAAAACCAATGCAATTTTTTATTATCCTCTGAAATTAATTTTTCGATTTCGATGAACTTGGCACAGATAATCTTCTCAATAGGGTGAACTCTGCATAAATTCAATTTACGTCTCTAACTTATATTATGATTTTTTTTAATAAAAATACGTATTACGAGTATTTACTAAATGCATAGATGCACTGAATTTTCCACAATCCCATGTACGAGGGCAGTGCCCCCAGAAATTGCTCGACCGCTAAGATTTATCATTGCACGTTGCGGCAATCTTTTTAATACCATCCACACCATCAGAACGCTTAGCAGTCCACTACCGTTCTCTTTTTATTTTATAATAGTAATTATTAAAAAAATGATAATTTTTTTATGATTATTACTTGTTCATGTAGAGGCGGTATAACAATAGCCACTACTTTAAGTAAAAGGCGACAAAGGAAACAAACCTTCTTAATAATAACTATAAAATAAAAACTGCGGCTTCCAAACCACTGGCCAATTGTGGCAACTAAAGCAAATATCACCCTTATGAGGAAATCTCAGGGGAGGTCTATGTTCAACAGTGGAGTTTTATAGGCTATGGTGGACCACTTCGTGGGAATTGTTATCACCAGTGATTTTATTACTTAGGGGCCTACAAGAAAATTGTCTACGAATTCCTCGAAGGCCAATAATGCACCTGTGATTCCTTTGCTCTTGCAGATAGAAAAATTAACGATTTTGTCTGCATTTACGATAATTTCCAAAAATTACAAAGGTGAACATTGCAGTTGAAATTATTTTGTTAATTTGACACACTCGATGTTAAATCTCTACAATATTCAAGAGAACATCAGTGAACGTGCTTAATTTGGCTCTTATCATATAAACGTTGGTGAAATTTAGTTTCGTAACAATGGCGGTATCAAACTAAGGAACAGTTCATAGGTTCTTGTCTTCTTTCGTTAAAATGTTATTTTGACATATAACAGAATTTGTGCAATAAAAAATGTAAAATATTCTGAATACAAGTTTCAGTTATAAATTATTCTTCTCCGTTACAAGCCAGTTAATAGTTCAATGAATTGGATCCTCCGAACTTGTTGAAACTATCCATTTGTAACATATATATATATATATATATATATATATATATATATATATATATATATATATATATATATATATATATATGTATATATATATATGTGTGTGTGTGTGTGTGTGTATATATATATATATATCCGAACCCAGAGCATTTATTTGTAGGCAATAAAAATAAATAACTAATTGTATAGCCCCGCAATGCCACAACCAAATGCTTAACCACTGTCGAGCTGTCCTATCTAAAGTACTCGCCTCTAGGAGTACTTTACTGCTTTCAGTGTAACTGGACTTTTGAAGACAATGCAACTAAAGGTGGCCTTCTAGTCCAACGCTTTCAGCAAGGCCAGTAAATAACTTTAAAAACCCTAGTGAATTCAATTTTAGATTACGGAAATGTAGTATAGTGTAATATAGCGTCCCCATTTTCTCTCTTAGTCTGAGGATTGAATGGATCGAAACGATACGCCATTTATCATACTCCGTTGTCAAGCTGAGAAATCCCTATTCGTACTCAAAGTAATTAGAATTCTTTGAGTTGACGTCACTAAATGATATTAACTTCTATAAAATTATTAGAAACTACGTATTTTGTGTCAAACTCCTCTCAAAGTTTTGGTTTAGAGTGCCGCGGAATTTAGAATACTTCGGGCTTCGATCAAGCCTGTATACCCATTCCTTAGGACGTTACCAGTATCGAATTCCCCGATCTCGAGAATGTGCCAACTTTACAACATATGCTGTGAGTATCACAAAATTCTTGACGTACATTGTATGACAGCCACTAAATTTAAGAAAATAATTTTGGATAAGTAGTTTATATTTTGCCGTGTAGTGGCGGTTAAGAATATCCACTACCCCATATCTTCCCGTGGGTGTCGTAAAAGGCGACAAAGGGAAACAGGCAGGAGATGGGCAGCAGCATCGTCCTGATAACTGCAAAAATACAATATACCGCTCGGCAAGCGTGGCAACTATGGGAAATACCCCCCCTATGAATGTAACAAAGGGACGGCTCCCAGTCCCCGGCGGTCCCGCTATTCCTGGCTATGGTGTTGACCATGGTAACGGCGGGGCAGGTGGTGCTAGGAATCTCCGGTGAAGGTTCGGTTGCCACCTAAGACGACTCGACCTGGTAACATACAACGCACGCACCCTGAGGACTGACGAGAAGAATGTGGAGCTGGAAGAAGAGATAAACAAGTTAAGCTGGCATATTATAGGATTATCCGGAGTCTGAAGAGAAGGGGAGGACAGGGTAATCCTCGAATCCGGAAACTTGCTCTATCACCGGGAGGGCGACCATCTCTCCCAAGGAGGTGTCGGATTTATTGTCCACAAGCCTCTCGTTAACAACGTTGTAAAGATTGAGAGTTTGTCGACGAGGGTTGCGTACCTTATACTCAGAATCACCAAACGGTATTCGCTGAAGGTCATACAGGTTTACGCACCAACCTCGGCACACTCCGATGAGGAGTTGGAGGACATGAATGAGGAAATCTCTAGAGCAATGCATTCCTCCAAAACCCAATATAAGGTGTTAATGGGAGACTTCAATACAAAACTAGGCACAAGAGAGAACAGTGAGCTAAAAGTAGGAATATTTGGAATAGGGCAACGGAACCCAAGGGGCTAGCAGCTAGCCGACTTCATGGAGAAAAAGGGACTCTTTATGATGAACTCTTTCTTCCAGAAGCGTCCCCACAGGAAGTGGACCTGGTCGAGCCCCGACGGTTCGACAAAAAATGAGATTGACTTCATTATGACGACCAGACGACAACTGTTCAGTGATGTCTCAGTGATCGCGAGGGCGAAAACTGGTAGCGATCACCGAATGGTCAGAGGCGCACTGAACCTAAACGTTAAGTTGGAGAGGTCTCGTCAAAACCGTTTTCAGTGCCTTGGAGACTGCAATGAAGTGGACGATATGAATGACAAGCTAGTGGAAACTGTCCATGCGGTCGGAGCTTAGTTCTGCAAGACCCGCCGCAAAAGAACACAAAAACTGTCCGGTCACACTCTTAATCTCATGGATGTTAGACGGGAGATAAAACTACATTCTTCAATAGATTTTGACAGCATACAGGCAACTGAACAGACAGATCTCCAAATGCATGCGGCGGGACTTACGCATCTTCAATACAACTTGTATTGAAGAAACGATCAAGCGGAACCAAGGCTCCAAAGTCTTTGCCAGAGATCTGTCTGCCAGAAAGAGCCAACTGTCAAAGCTGAAGACCGAGTATGGCAGTATCGTTTCCGGGGCACCTGATATTTTGGGTGAGATTGATAGGTTCTATGGGCAGCTGTACACGTCATCATTGGAGCCACACGCAAGTGTGAGTAACGATCCAAGAGCGAGTCCTATCCGACACCATTCCGAAGATATCCCGGACGTCAGTCTGAGCGAGATTAGAATGGCTCTCCAGCACCTTAAAAACGGCAAGGCCGCAGGCGAGGATGGAATTACAGCGGAGCTTCTGAAAGCGGGTGGAAAACCGGTACCTGAAGTCCTTCAGAAGCTTTTTAATTGCGTCTTCCATGGTGGCATTACACCGGAGGCGTGCATCAGAAGTGCGGTGGTCTTATTCTTCAAGAAAGGCGACAACGCTCTCTTGAAGAACTAAAGACCGATTTCCCTTCTGAAAGGCGTCTACGTTCTGCTTTCGAGAGTCATTACGAATCGTCTCGCGCGCAGACTTGACGACTTCCAGCCTCCCGAAGAAGCCAGTTTCCGAAAGGGGTTTAGCACCATAGACGACATACATACCCTGCGGCAAGTTGTGCAGAAGTCCAAGGAGTAAATATTGCCACTATGTCTGGCGTATGTGTACTATGAGAAAGCCTTTGATTCCGTCGAAATTTAGGCGATGCTGCAGTCCTTTCAGCGGTGTCAAGTTGACTGTCGGTATATCAAAGTACTGAAGTGCTTGTACAGTAGAGCTACGATGGCTATCCGAGTATAGAATCAGAGTACTAAACCTATCCAACTGCAGAAAGACGTAAGACAGGGTGACGTTATATCCCCGAAACTTTTCACCGCTGTATTGGAAGACGTTTTCAAGCTTCTGGACTGGAAAAAATACGGTATTAACATCAATGGCGAGTACATCACTCACCTTCGATTTGCAGACGATGTAGTACTTATGGCAGAATCGCAGGTTGAACTAAGCACCATGCTCAATGAGCTCAATAGTGTCTCCTAACGGATGGGTCTTAAGATGAACATGGACAAAACAAAGATCATGTTTAATGTTCATGTCACACCTATGCCGGTAATTATTGGGAGCACTAAGCTCGAAGTTTTTGACGAGTATGTTTACCTGGGACGAATAGTCCGACTAGGTAAGTCCAACTTCGACCGAGAGGTCAATTGACGGATTTAACTCGGCTGGGCAGCGTTCGGGAAACTACGACACATCTTCTCGTCAGACATACCTCAAAACCTTAAAACGAAATTGTACAACCAGTTCGTGTTGCTAGTGATGACTTACGGATCTGACACGTGGTCCTTCACTGCTGGCCATTAGAGGAAGCTCAAGGTCGCTCAGCGAGCTATGGAGAGGGCTATGCTCGGGGTTTCTCTGCGTGATAAACTTAGAAATGAGGATATCCGCAGTAGAACCAGAGTAACCGACATAGCCCAACGGATTAGTAAGCTAAAGTGGCAGTGGGCCGGCAATATAGCTTGAAGAGCCGACAACCCATGAGGACGAAAGGTTCTCGAGTGGCAGCCTCATACCGGTAGGCGAAGTGTAGGGCGACCCCCCACAAGATGGAGTGACGACCTGGTAAGACATGCAGAAAACCGATGGATGCAGGTGGTTCAGGACCGAGCTTTGTGGCATTACTTGGGGGAGGCCTTTTTTTTTTTGCGGATGGAAAATCATCTAATGACGCCTTTCGCTCTGGGTGGAGCGGAAGGGAGTGTCAGACTTTTACTGACTAAAAACCATCCGTGTTCCTTCAGTGCCCTTACGTTCCGGAGCCGCGGTATCTCTTTCGAACAGCCCGCAGCTCCGGCATGCGTCGGCCCTTGCGGGCCCCTTCACGCTGCTGACAGCTCTTTGAGGAGCGCGTGGCACAAAACGCGCCGTCGACATGGCCTGTCGTCGTTAGACGGACGGACGGCGAGCTACCCATTGCTCGCCGTCCACAGGCCCGCGCCTACGGTGGCCGGGGGCCACGACGTAGCCCCCGACGCCCGGGGCGTCTCCCGCGGCGGCCGGGAAGGAAAGCTGCTGCTCTCTCCTACTCCCGCTCCGCCACCTCCTTCGCTAGCATCACTGCTTCGCAGAAGGTGGTGACGGCATCCCATTCCGTCTCGCTCCGGACCATGGCTTCGACCAGGGCCGGACGCGAGAGGTCGCCGCCGCCTATCGCCGCTACGAGGACACGGCGGTGCTCCGCCCAAGCAGGGCACACCTCCACGGTGTGCTCCACCGTCTCCTCCGGTCGATCCTCGCAGTGGGAGCACCCGGGCGTTTCCTCCCGCCCGATTCGGCACAGGAACCTCCCGAACACACCGTGTCCGGTGAGGACCTGCGTCAGGCGGAAGGTGAGGACGCCGTGGCGTCTCTCAAGCCACTCCTCAAAGAAGGGTCTTATCGCCGCTATAGTGGCGTGCCCAGCACGGGGTTGCGACAGTCGCTCTCTCCATGTCACCATGAGATCATGCCGGAAGTCTGTCCGCTGCGCGACAACTTGCCGCGGCAGCGGGGTTTCCCCCCGGCATAGTGCCTCCGCGCGCCATTCGTGCAGGCGCGCGAGGACTATCGCCTCCAGATCCCATGGCGGCAATCCGGCAAGGAGGCTCGCCGCCTCGCGGGAGATCGTGCGGTAGCCGCGAACCATTTTTACGGCAACCACCCTTTGGGGCGCGTTCAGGTGGTGGACAGCAAGCCGCGCCAAACCACGCGCCCACACCGGGGCCCCGTAAAGGGCCATAGACCGCACGATCCCCGCGTAGAGCCTCCGGCAGGAGGCGTTTTGCCCCCCCAGGTTCGGCAGGAGCCGCCTGAAGGCAGCCCCAGTCCGTTCCAGTTTGGGAGCCAAACGTCGGAAGTGCTCAACGAAGTTCCATCGGCCGTCGAGTACGAGTCCTAGGTACTTCAACGTCGACTCGACGCCGATGGATACCCCTCCTACCATCACTGAGGATCCCGGTGGTGGCCTGTTCCGAGGACCATGGAAGTGCAAGGCCTCGGACTTGTGCAGAGCCACCTCGAGACCCAGTTGCCGGATCCTCTCAACGACTATCGCAACCCCGCGTGTCATAGTTTCCGCCGCCGCCTCGTACGACCCCCCTTGTGCCAGTACCAGCGTGTCGTCAGCGTAGCAAACTACGCTGACGCCGGTAGGGAGGTCGGCGCGCAGCACCCAGTCGTAACCGATGTTCCCCAGGGGCGGCCCCAGAACCGAACCCTGTGGGACACCGCAAGACATCTCTCGCCGGTTCCACTCACCGTTGCGACCGGGGTAGATGACGGCCCTGTCCGTCAGATACTTGGGTGAGGCCTATGTTTAGCATTGGACTTATGAAAGGCTGTAATGTTGATGATGATGTAGCTTAGTAGTTTATAGCCTTATTAGTTAATGTTTAATCATGTAAGTGATGATTACCTGTTAGTTATTGTACATTACGTCCTAGATACTAAGCTGTAACAATTAAGATTTTTATACTCGTAAGTGTAACAATCGTTGGTAATGTACTTAAATATTTTTATAGGGTAGGGTGACAAACTAGCACACAGTCCACCTGATGGTAAGTGGATGGTGTGATCCATAGACACCTACATTTATTCTCAACAAAGAATCAAAATGCAGATGCGTCGTCACCCGTGAGGAGTAAGATGGAATGCCTTATTTCCTGTAAAAGGGCCTCCGGCCACCTGCACTCACCAAGCGAAACGCAGAGGTAAACCTCTACTTCACGCTGATATTCTGTGAGGTCGTGGTACCACCCCGGTTCGAGCCGGCCCATCCGTGCGACAGCAAAAGCTGCCGCGTGGCTCTACCACTGTTAAAAGTTTATGTTATATATAAAATATATATTTAAAATTATTTGTATTTTAAATATATGTGTATATATGTTTTGTGTATGTATATACAAGGTTATTTTTCAAAGTGTAGCCAAATTTTAAACTTATTTGCAAAAACGTTATTGCAGTTTTTGAAAGTACAAGGGAATAAGGCTTCCACTTATATTTGAAATTACCCCAACTCACTAATGGGTCCTCACAGGTGACAACGCATCTGCATTTTGATTTGTAATAGAGGATAGATGTAGATGTCTATGGGCCGCAGCAACCACTTACCATCAGTTGGACTGTATGCTCGTTTGTCACCCGTATCCTATAAAAAAGAAAAACTTTTAAATAAATTTACAACAACGTCTGTTGTCTTTAAAAATTATTCACGTATCCATCTTTTTAAAACAGTCTTATTATGTGTTTTCCAACGAGTTCCAGAGAAGTGCAGCCTGAATGGTGAAGGAGTTTCCATTGAAATTTGTAAAATATAGTGGAATTTTGATAATGTATTTTTAAATTTACACGGCGGTACTGAAAATCGTTGAGCTGCGTTTTCCTTCGAAAATGAAAAAAGTGTTAAAATACTTTGTAATGGCGAGTACCTTTGATTAATCCACACCTGAAAAGTCAAGTCAGGGTGGCTGTACAAGGCTAACAACGATATTTTTTGTGAAATCCTTACATCTGTAGCATTTGTATAAAAATATAAATACAACACATTTATTATTTTATACCATTTTAAAAAGACGAATTTCTGAACCCTGAACAATAAACTTAAATACATATATTAACAAAATACTACTGTAACTGAACTAAACTAGAGTTGGGTTGGCAATTGTTGCACACTTGTTAATCCTTAGCGTCACATGCAGGCTCCAGTTTATAACTTATGTTAGTACCGAGTGTTAGTTGTAGTGAAAGAAAAGCCATTTCGGTAAACATCAATCAATGTTAACAATAATAAATAAAACCGATAAAAGAGTTATTCCTTCACTAGGATTTGTTTTACAAATAATAATAAAAATACATTTTAAACATCAATATGAGTATTTTTTTATAAAATTTAATATTGATAAATAATACTTATATTAATCTTAGATAAACGAGCTACTACGTCAAATACCTCTTCTAAACCCAGAATTAAGGGTTGAAAAAAAATCAACAGAAATAATTAATAAGTAATTGGGATTAAATTTCCGTTCTAGGGACACCTCTGATTTGGACCAAAATTTTAATACATGTATACCAACATAAATGATGAAAAACCCCATAGGGATTTTTGGCGCAAATGCCCCTGAATTTTTTTACGAAGGTTTGAAATTTTAGATTTTAAAGGCAGTTTGTCATGATAAATCGAATAAATCTCACTTTTTTACACAGGAATATTAAAATTTCGTAAAAAATCGTAAATTTATCTTTGTTCTAGCAATGAGAGGTGTTGAATATCGTCCAATCCTGATTTTGTGCAAAAATGTACAAAGTTGAAAACGAAAAAAGAATAAGTGTTAGATGTTTTGTTTGCTATGTAAATTTTTGAGCATTCAAAGTAAAATAAAAGTAATTTAACGAACGTGCTGGTTCGACTGATTCAGATAGTGTTTGTTGGTTCGTTAAAACACAAATCGCACAGCTGTATGTTTAAATAATATTATTCTGTTTTTGGTCTTAGTTGTAAAATAATAATGCTTTTTTGCTGTTGCAGATTACCGTGGATTCCACTTTCCATCAGTTGGACTATTTATACAAATAAGTAAAATTGAACTGTCTGTTTTTAATTTCAAAATAACAGCTTTTCACTAAATTCTTATGAAAGTGTTTTTTGGACTTATAAAAAAAATCATCTGTCTGTCTGTTTGTTCCAGCTAATATCCGAAACGGGATAGGTTTTCACTGGCAGATAGCGGATATTATGAGGAGTAACTTAGTTTTGTTTAAGAAAAAAAAATTAGGGTTCTGTGAAAAAAAATAAAAACTCATAAACACAACCCATAAAATGGAAACCGATAATAACGTATGATGTTAATGCAATTCTAATCTGCGCCATATTTCAATTCCAAACGCCCAATAGTATCAAAGAACTTAAAAAATATCCTGTAACACATTTTTAACAGTGGTAGAGCCACGCGGCAGCTTTTGCTGTCGCACGGATGGGCCGGCTCGAACCGGGGTGGTACCACGACCTCACAGAATACCAGCGTGAAGTAGAGGTTCACCTCTGCGTTTCGCTTGGTGAGTGCAGGTGGCCGGAGGCCCTTTTTACTGGAAATGAGGCATTCCATCTTAGTCCTCACGGGTGACAACGCATCTACATTTTGATTTGTAATAGAGGATTGATGTAGATGTCTATGGGCCGCAGCAACCACTTACCATCAGGTGGACTGTGTGCTCGTTTGTCACCCTTATCCTATTAAAAAAAACAGATAAACACAGAGACACAGACACCGGTGACTCTACAAGTGATCAAATTTTGCTAATTTTGGCACGGAGCAGTATTGACATGTTCCTAAATTAAAGGCGACGCGGGCGGAGCCGTGGGTTAGAAGCTAGTTGGGGAATAATTTTTTATCGTCATCATTCAGTTAATGATCATTATAAATCGGTTGTTCGTGACAACAAATGTTATCCTTTTGTCCATTATAAAGAACGTATGGCAAAATTACTGTGACCACGATTAATCCAGAGTTGGAATTGAGCTGCTATGCAATCACAATAGTATTTATCATCTCCAATAATATATGTATTCAATGTCACTTTTACATAAGTTTCAAGCCACAGAATATACAGTTGTAACAAGCCACAGAATATACAGTTGTAACTCCGAGATGCTAAACAGAATCTTGCATCACCTTCACGATAAGAACCATGAAAAATACTTTGGATCGTTATTTAAATCCTTATAATAATCAGCTTTTGAACTGAGTCAGGTGTGGCAAGTAGGTAGTTTACCAGATACATGTACTAATTAAGAAAATGGCTATTGTGTACGAGACCGAACATTCCTAGAAAGACACTTATTGGACATAAGATAGCTTAAATCAATTTTTATTTTCCTATATCAAACACTCATTCCCTGGAACGTCTTCAATTTTCAAGACTTTTAACAACAAGTATTAATCTATCCTAGTTAAGTCAAAGTGGTAGTTGAGTTGTTAGACACCTACACCAATCTTGGCTTAAAAGGTTTGTCCGTAAAAATTGTTTTCAATTTTTCAATTCCAGTGTAATCGGCTTATTCATGTGGTATAGTAGCAACAACCATCTATACACACTTATCTACAAATCTTAGATTTTTAATAGTATTTAAGCATCTAGAACACGTCACTATCCTGAACCAATTCTAGATGTAAATACAGCTAAAAGCTGCCGTCTGCAAATTATCACGCTTTTGTGGATAAAATAATTTGTTGCATATAGCGCATGATACATCTGCAAAAACATTAAAGACTGTTCGAAATTGTTCAACAAACTATATATTTCTTGAACTAAGTTTGTCTAATTAATCGTCTAGGCTTTTTTTATTTTGGAATTTCACTAAACAATCTCTATGTGAAGATATTACACAAAATACCCTAAATAAATGTGTGTGTATTTTGGCTACAGCTTGTACGTACATTATGAAGGATGTATTGAATATTTATTGTTTAAATACAGTATAAGTATTTGGCATAGGCTCTGTACTGCAATAAAATAGTCTAAACTGAAGAATAGTTAAATAGTTACAATTGACATCTGAAAAGGTCCTCAAATTGTTCATTTTTGTAGATAAAGAAGTAAAAAAAGTATATTTCTATCCTAAGCAATAAGCTCTAGGAAACAATACCCCAGATTATAGAATAAAAAAATACTCCTCTTACACGTACAAGGCACTCCCTGAAAAATTATTTCATAAATTTTTTAATTCAGTATTCGGTTTTTGATAAATACTATGTGTAAAGGAGAGAGAGAGAAAGAGAGAGAGAGAGAGAGAGATAAGACATTCATTCTGAATTTCCTTTCGTTCTCGAGCTAAATATGGACGGAAAATTCGTGATATATGGACGGACAGACAAACAGACCAACTGGAAGACTGACAGACAAATAGCAGAGTGACATAAAAAAACTCCGTTCCGGACTCCATTTTACAGTTTGGGTACGAAACACTAATAATTTAATGGGTTTGTAGTACTCTAATAACTAGTTAAAAAATTGGAGATAATATTATATGATCGCTTACATAAAAATGTAAACATTATTGTATATTAAAGAAATAATCTACGCATAGATATAATAATAGAAGAATCTACGCATCGATGTGAATCTCATTATCATCTCAATGATATGTTAAATTAATAAATGCAATCATCAAAATTTAAGTTAATACAGATACCTTGCTTTCAAGATAGCCCTCAAAATTTCTATTTTTAGGTAACGCTTTTATATTATTAACTTTACAATTAACACAATTCATCTTGGATGTAGTTGTAGGTCAAGTAACTTATTGCTTTAGTACTAAACCTTTCCATTCAGAAAGTCATAAATAGGGTTTAAATCGGGCGAAGGAGCTGATTACGAAATGGTTCCAACCTATTACTTTAATCCTTTTGTAAGAAGCTCAAGTACTCGTAAGTTGCTCTGTTTATACTTAGCAATTCAAAAGGCCTATTCAAAATCTCATTCAATATTAGTAGTCTATTAGTTTACATTAGTTATTAGATAGTTCATTAAATAAAATATTATTAGATTGTTAATTCAATCAAATGTTTATTTTTACTTTTTTTATTAAAATTATTTTGAGATTGATCCCAAAATATATATAGGTAGCATAGTTATAAATATGTAGTAGTACTCTAGCTTTTTACCCGCGGCTTCGCTCTCGTGGTCTTTAATTTATAAACATCATTAAATGGTATTCCGTGCCAATTTTAGCAAAATTCGATCATTCCGTGTCTGTGTCTTTATGTCAGTTAGTCAAAGAATTTTTTGAATTCCCAAAGACTACTGGAGCTTATTATAATTAGCATATTATATAATATGCTACCGGAACACGTAAATAAATAAGTTTTTCAGAATTTAATTAATATCATGTCTAGAAACATCTACAATTTTTTATATTGGACGTGTCTTCCGATGTATCCATAAGAAAAATAAATTATTTTGGAATCAAAATTAACTATTATTATTTACTCCTTACATTCATTAATTATTAAAGTTAATTTAGTTTAACAAAATAATAATGATTTCATGGTCTAATATGCGATATTTGATTCATATCATTGTTCCCATTTAATATTGGTTGGCACCATAAAATAGATTCTGTTATTTTTCTACATTCGAATAGACTTTAAAATTTCATGAATGCAGTTATATATATAATGATGAATACTACACCTTTAATAAAACAAATTTTGTATTTCGAAAAAAAATTGTAATTTGGTTGTACAAAACACATCTTTAGAAGAAAGTTTAGTAAAAATTTGCGTAAAAGAACATATTGCTGATGTGTAGTACCGACGCTCTGAAAAGACTGAAGTATGTCAACGTGTTCAGTATCGTCCCAACCAAACGTACAAGGTTTGTTGTAGTAATACGACTTGCCCGTGGACATCGCACACCCCTACCGTTTGTAGGCGGTGTCTTAGCGTATAGCGTTATGATACGTCGCCTATCTTTCGGATTGGCGTTAGTGTGTTTGGTAGTTCTTTTAAGTGCAGCAAGCATACTTAACTTCATGTCTTAGTGCAATAGCGTTATGATACGTGGACTTTTGGGTACGGATACGTTGGTGGTATTTTTAGTTAACAAAATTATCAATTTTGTTGCCAAAGTCGATAGGGATCATGTGGGTGTGTTGTGAGGGGGCGCCATCCGTATGATAGTTGCATTGATGCTTACTGCTACTTGCAGTATTGTAGTCGTATTTTGTGATGAATCTGCGGGTGTTTCATCTTGTAATTCTGGTCAATGTAGGTAGGCGGGTGGTGATGGGATTGTATGGGGGACCTTAAGATAGTGTAAGCCGACAATTGTCGTATTGATGCTTGTTGCGTTTTGCAGCATAGCGTCTCTGCGATGGTTGTTTGGCGGGTCGCTAATCTCAATGGCGCTCTCTGCCTCTTGGTTTGACTCACAATCTAAGTAGCTTTGCCCAAGTCGGTTCCCTTCATTGCGAGGCTGCAGGCTGTCTGACATCCATGATGTTTTATATAACAACATAATAATATACACTCTATAAAGTTCCCACCTTTAAAATATTGAAGGCAACTTCTTGTTGGGTGAGACAAACATGATCGAAAAATGCATATACTCAACGTCAGTGACACAAACCCTTTCTGATGGCGAATTATTACTATTATCTTATAACTGCCTATTGGCTATATCTGCCATTGTATTGGTTGGTGTAGCATATGTGTCGACCATGAAACGCTCTGCGGCCATTGACCGTGCTGATCATGCAATTGGTGGTGATGCCTTGCACTTAAATCACGTCTGCAGGAACTGCGGTTCGGCAGGTAGTGGCGCTCACGGAAGGCTTTTTATGGCCAGTGTACTTATTGTTGCCTAATCCGTGTGACGTACATTCACTGTGGCTGAATTTCATCGTATTCTGTATGGCATTTACACGCATTGAGATGCGTGACTTCGGTCGATGTTTGTGCTTATCAAGGGGCCAAGTCCTCTTTTATTGGTTCGCCAGTTATTTTGCTGTGGAATTCGGTCCGGTTCCGAACTTGACGTTCCCTTCGGGGGGAGCGCATTAAATGGTTGGCGCTCACCGCGCACGGCGTGTGTAGAGCCGTGTGCCTCCTCCACATTTTTTTAAAATGTGGGAGAGCGAAGCATTTGTACCTGGTATTTGATATAAATATTTGTGAGTCTTTTCCAAGCGGGAAGGGATTAATTAATAAGGAATTGACTATTGTGAACCTGATACAAGTAGAATAGGGACAATTTATTATTCTTAACTTTTTTGAGCTCTGTCTTCGTGACCGGGGTTCTTTAATTTATAAGACGCTACCAACACATTCGATTGCTCTCGTGAATATTCATTGTTCCAAGAGACACCTGAAAGAACTAAGTTACTCCACAAACACAACGTAAATAAGAGTCGTAACTAAAACGATCACGCCATAAATTTATTAAACGGCCTATATTTTAACCTTTAGAAAGATCAATATATGGTTGATATACTGGTCACGTAAATTTGATATATTTTTATACCTTATAGATATGCATAAGTATAGAGTCTGGGGATGGGGGTTCGTTATAATATCAATAATATGTTGCAAACCGGTAACATTCATTGCTATGCAGATGAGAGCTCTGTTGATGCTCTACACGGCCGATGCGTGCCAATATTTCTCGGGAAAACGTCGTCGAGTACTGAAACAAACTTGTGTCTAAAGTCGAGTTTTTGCTGAACAATATCTTGGATTGGAGGTGACTAAATCTAGTCCAGTTTAAATCCTCAGAAGACACGAGTTTGCGCGTTTACCGCTAAAAAGAACCCCTTTGTCGTATATCCTCAGTTTCAAAACACTGCCCTTGTTGTTTCAGCCAGAATCGGAATTCTCGTCGTCGACATTTCGAGTGACTTGCAGTTTCGTGGTCACTTGGAAGAGAATACCAAATTGGCCTCTAAAAAGCTTGGCGTGCTCAGCAGAGCGGGACAGTATTTCATGCCGGCACCACCGCCTGCAACTTTACAAAGCGCAGGTTCGGCCTCACATGGAATACTGTTCCCATCTCTGAGCTGGGGCTCCCCTGTGGAATAGCTTATCATCGGTGGTTTTTCCGGACCGGTACCGGTTCATGGCCGGCGGTAGTCACTTACCATCAGGTGAGCCGTACGCTCGTTTGCCCCCTCTCCTATAAAAAACATACCTCGATTAGTTAGAGTCCGACTCAGATAAGTGATTAATAACCTAAGTAATTTTTCGGCTTTCTTTGTATTATTTTAATTATTATTTTCTATTTTTGTATGTATACAAAGAAAGAAAGAAGGTGCCCCATCACATAGGATTGATTCGGAAAATGATCTGAATCAGTTATAGTCGCAATTTTCTTTGTAACTTAGCATTCTACTTCGATTTTCATATAAATTTTTAACATAATTTTATTGTTCTCTAAATTTTTAAGTCATTCGATTTATTCTATTGTTAAAGTTGATTTAAAAATTCAATCATCATATATTTTCTAATAATTTTAAATAATACATATTACTCACATACACTTACACAGGGTAACCTAAGTCTTAATTCATTAAATCTCTACATCACTAACAATCTAATTACACCGGTTTCAAAATATAAGCTTAGAATAAATGGGCAATTGAATGTAATTACGATATGCGCAATTGATTATACACGTATTAATGATTTTACTTGATAATATTTCTGATAACATTGATTCAGTTTCTGTTTCCAAATCTATGATCTGCACTCCAGAAATTCTAGTTAATCACATCAATTAGGCCGGGAATTCCTTAACAGTATTTCACCCTAACATACGCAGCGTAACTTGTAGATTTGATGCACTAGCCATTCTATTGGAAAGAATTTGTATTCAATGTGACGTCCTTGTACTAACAGAATGCTGGCTAAGCAAATTATCAGTTATACCTGAAATTTCTGGGTATACGTCTCATACTTCTGAGTATAGTCACCAAAACGACGGTGTTCTACTATATATAAAATCTAAAATAAAGCAAAGTATATCCCAACCTTTGCTATCTGATTCAAGTGGTCTTATTGTAAATTTTGATAATAAATATGCCATATCACCTTCGCAAAGAAATATAAATAAATTTTGTGATAGCCTCGATCTCTGTCTTGCTACTTTAGGTTTTGGTAAGATCAGTGGTCTTGATTGGAGATATCAACATGAATATCTCTCCTAATAATAATGAACTTAACAGTAGTAAATATTTAGATTTAATGGCGCATCATGGACTTTTAGCAGCTCACGTTATCCCTACTCGTAACGAAAGTTGTATTGACCAAGTAATGTTGAGATCAAATAGATATACTGCAACATATATACTGGATTCGGTTATTACTGACCATGCTGCGATAGTGTTTCATCTAGATTGCAAAATTATAAGGTCTAAAACCACTACTCTCAAGATTGATTATCCACCATTATTAAAACAATTATCTGATACAGATTTTAGCTTTGTATACAATATCATCTATGTCAATGATGCAGCTACAGCTTTAACTAACATTATTACTGATGCCACCATTTCTCATTCTAATAAAATAATATTCCTCATCGTAAGCTTTGCGTCAATACATGGCTAACTCCTGGATTGGTACGCTGTATAAGACACAGGGACAAATTGCATAAGAAAGCAAAGCGTGATAAAAACAATGCAATATTACAGATTACTTATACAAGGTATCGCAATTTTTGCAACAATTTGTTGAAAAAAATTAAAACTGCCTATGATAAAACTGAGTGCTGTAAAAATAAACGCAATCCAAAGGGTACTTGGAATACTATAAACAAAATCACAAACTTTAAACAATATTCACTCCCTCCCTGTGAGTTACTAAATTTAACTCAAGATCCACATAAATCTCTCAATATTGTTAATAATTACTTTGCAGAAATTGTCTCAACTTATGCTAATGCAATATTAAAAAAACAACAAAACAATGGCTATCCTAATATCGTTAAATATCGAAGTGAATCCGACCCTTTCAATAATTCCATGGTATTGCTCGATACAGGCTGTTACGAGATAGAAGCTATTGTCACAAACTTAAAAAATTATTCAGCTACAGGAATCGACAGAATACCTACGCTACTCATAAAACGTGCCAAAAACAGCCTTATCCCACCTGTAACACATATGTGTAACCTTTGCTTAAAAATTGGTGTTTTTCCAGACATCTTAAAAAGGTCTTTAGTTCATCCAATATGTTAGAGTGGTGACAGAGACAGTATTGAACAATACCGGCCCAAATCTGTACTGAGTGCGCTTTCTACAATACTTAAATCTTAGACTCACAAATTTTCTCAAACATAATAATATTATTTCGGATAACCAATTTGGCTTTGTGAAAGGTAAGTCTACTGAATACACAACTTTAAGCCTAACTGAGCCTATTGCAAAACATCTTGATAATAAGTAAAAAGTAATAGGTGTCTTTCTTGATTTGTCAAAGGCCTTCGACACTGTCTCTGTTCCCCTACTTCTTCATAAGATGGAACTGATCGGTGTACGGGGAATTGCTTTAGATATATTTTGATCTTATTTATCTAATCGAACGCAGTTAGTTAAAATCGGTGATTTTAACTACAATAGTTTACCTGCAACTGTGTCGTTTGGAGTTCCACAAGGCAGCGTACTGGGCCCAACTCTCTTTCTCATTTACGTGAATAGTTTATGCAAAATTACGCTGCCTAACTGCAAAATCATTTCGTATGTCAACGATACAGCTTTAATTGTACACGGTAAAGATTGGAAAGACGCCTAATATTATACAGAGTTTGCGCTTGGTATGGTCATGTGGTGGCTTAGTAGACACTACTGACACTTAATTTAAAGAAAACGATATATATTACCTTCACTCACTGTGTTAGTACCCAACCATCAGCGGAATTTTATCTCAAAGCACATACATGTGAACAATAAAGCAAATGTAACTGCCCAATACTAAGTCGTTCCACTCATATAAGATACCTCGGACTTATCATAGACTACTGCCTATCTTGGTCAGCGCATAATAGCAACTTTATTTTATTCATTTATTTTATTTATTTATTTATTTTATTTATTTATTTTATTTATTTATTTTATTTATTTATTTTATTTATTTATTTTATTTTATTTATTTATTTTATTTATTCATTTTATTTATTTGTTTTATTTATTTATTTTATTTATTTATTTTATTTATTTATTTTATTTATTTATTTCATAGACAGTAGGAAGTATAACAATTAATAAGGTGTACACCCCAAGCCGTCGTTATACATTAATATAGACTAAAACTATTTATTACAATATTTGTTACACAATTCATACATACATAATTAAGTAACAATTAAAAGACGGCTACACATTTTATAAACACAATGAGGGTATATCACATGATAAGGTTACGTAAAAACCTTTTATGGACGTTCCTATGCAGCACTGTCTTAATTTTTTGCTACTTTTTATTCTACAGGATGTTTTTTAGCATTACGGTTTTAAAAGCTACGGTATAAAGTGTGGTTCGTGATTATTATTATTATTATATAGTGTTGTTAGTTTATATTTACTATGTATATGAGGCTTTCACCGCAAAAGGCGGCCCTTACAACTAACACAATATAAACAAAAATTACATATTAAGACATACTAACACTACTAACAAATAAAATAAAATAAGAGTAATAGATAACATTAAATAAATATATAACATTATATAAACATTAAAAAAATATGTAAGGGATAAAATAAAGCTAAATAAAAAAAATAAAATAAATAAATGTTAACTTAAAACTTAACTTATTTTCACGCACAATCCCTGACGGGGTAGCCAGAGAGAACAGATCGCCAAGTGTCACGATCCTTACATACCTCTTTCGCTTCTTTCAGATTCATTATCTTCTTCATACATGCACGTCTAGGTATCCGAGTACTCTTGACCCTCCCCTCTTCGAGCAGTTTGCTCACATGGTCTTCGAAAGTTAGTCTCGGTCTACCTCGACACCTTTTAATATTAACTTTCGCGCTATATATTTTCTTCACCATTCGGTCTTCACTCATTCGCTCAACGTGCCCAAACCATCGAAGCACGCCCTTATCAATTTTTGTGATAAGGTCATCTTTCAAACCTGCCATATCGCGAATCTCTTCGTTTCGCTTTCGGTCGAAAATAAATGTATATGTATTTTATGTATTTGTTTTGTATGTGGATAATTTTGTTTTCATATTATATATAAATACATATATATATACATACATATATATATATATATATATATATATATATATATATATATATATATATATATATACATACACATATAGCTCAGATGGGTAGCGCTCGCTGTAAGCTTCACAGTACTCGAGCAACCCGGGTTCGATCCCCGCCGGCACCAATGAAATTGTTAATTGCAATTTTAAGTGCTGATTTACCACGTGCTCGGCGGTGAAGGAAAACATCGTGATGAAACCTGCATGTCTGATAAATAAAAAAATATTTCGAAGATATGTGAAGTTCGCCAACACGCATTAGGGCAGCGCGGTGGACAATTCCTTGCCCTAAAACCCTCTCAGAAATGAGAGGAGGCCTGTGCCCAGCAGTGGGACGTAAATAGGCTGCAACTTTACTTTACTTTACATACACACACACACATATATATATATATATATATATATATATATATATATATATATTTTAGTGTTTATATTATGTAAATGCTTACGTGAATTTATTAATTGCTATTATGAAGATAGATATAACTATGTTCAAATGTATAAGTTAGTGCATATTGTTGTGTAAGTAATGTTTAAAAATTATAATGTATGTTCTTTGTATTTTTTGTTTATTATTTGTAGAAAATATTGTTTCAAGATGTTTTTTAGATTTTTATGTGTTATTTTTTCTCTAATAGCATTAGGTATAAGGTTAATTAGGTAAGGTATTATGTAATTTAATCGTCTTTTACCATACAGGTTATTATAAGAAGCTAGTTGTAGTCTGAGGTTATCTTGTCTACGGATTGAATAATGTTTGTGTAGTTTTTGTAAATTTTCAGTAAAATAATATTGTGATAAAAGAGTTTGTTCTACTTTTTCATGAATTGGTAAAATTTTACAAAATGCAAAGAGCTTACGGTAATCTTTAAAGGTATCTTTTATTTTTATAGGAACTATTCTTTTTAATATACGTAGCTGGAGTAATAAATAGAGTGGAAAAATATTGTCTTGGTATGTTTTAGAGGTTCTTCCATAACTAGACAACCCATAGGATATTATAGACTGGCTGACCAGGGACTTATAGAGTAGTAGAAGTGTTTTATAAAGAATTTTAGGTTTAATAATTGAGAATTTGGCTAATATTACCCTTAGTTTGTCACTCACATGGTTAATATGTTCCTTCCAGTTATCGTCGATTACAAGTCCAAGGTATGTATATTTACTTACTTGTTCTATGGTATCACAGTTACATTGCAGAGTATTATTTGATTGTTTTAGATGTAGACATTGATGGTTGAGTGCTATAAGTTTTAATCTAAAAGTGCTTCTGTTTTTACTAGAGCTGATGTAAATTAGTTTGGTTTTATTGGAATTAAGTACAAGTCCAACATCATGAGACCATTTCACTAAAATATCAAAATCGCTTTGAAGTCGAGTAATCTTCGATGTTTCTCCCTGTGGCAACTAAACATGTATCGTCCGCAAACTGGTACAGTTTACACTGTTTTAATGCATTTGAGAGATTATTTACGTAGGTGAGGTAATGTTAGGGTCCTAAGACGGAGCCTTGGGCAGTACCTTCGGTTGCTAAAACTGAGAAACTATCTGCATTACTGACCCTAACTTGATAACTTCTATCATGTAAGTAGTTTTCGCACCAAGTTAGCAGATTGCCTCTGACCCCACTGTCGTTTAAGCTTTGTAGAAGCTTGTCATGTCTGAGAGTATCAAATGCCCTACTATAGTCAAAGAAGACTACCAACATATGCTCTTTTTATCTAAGTGGTTATAAATACTGTCAGTGAAAGTGGATTGCAGTTGAGTCGTGCTTTTATGTGGTTGAAATCCGTATTGGTTGCAAGTTAGTATACTATTATTGGCCCAAACTGTTGTATTTGAGTTCCTACATATTTTTCTACTACTTTATTGATCGTAGGCAATATGGTTATTGGTCTATAGTTGAGGTAGTCCGCCTGGCTACCTTTTTTTATGAATTGGTCTCACAATGCCGGTCTTTAGTAATTTTGGGTATTTGCCAGTGAGAATGCATGCGTTTATAAGTTTAGCAATGGTTAATGAAATTTTGTCACATATCTTTTTTATATCGATGGCTCTTATCCTATCTACTCCGGGAGCTTTGTTACTATTAAGAGATTTTAGTATTTTTGTTATTGATTTGGGTTCTGCAGACCTAAATCTCATAATCACGTTTGCTGATACTGCATAGGTTTTTTTGTCGAGCAATGGTTCGGGACATTTTGATATTATTTGTTTGCCACTATTATTGAATGTGACAGCGAATTTATTTGAAACGTCTTTCTATGAGTTGTTATTGCTCCCAAAAGAGCGTTCTAAGCCTTCATCTATAGACGATATTATTCTACCTGTTAATCTGTTTAAGATAGACCACAAATTTTTAGTATTATTTTTGTTGGATATTATTTCTGACTTAGTTTTTTTGTTTATAGTTTCCTTAATCAATGCATAAACTAAAATAAAACTAAAACTAAAATACAATAAAGCTAGAAATAATAACGCATTATTTCTAGCTTTATTGTATTTTAGTTTTAGAATCATATTATTTGTATTTTTTATCCATTGAAGAAATAAATTATCCCTATACTCATAGGCTTTGATGATTTTATTATTTATCCAGTCGTTATTAATTCGCGTACTTTTAGTATTAATTTTGATTGAATATTCTGATTTTTATAGCATTCTGTAAATTTTGTATAAATATAGTTGTAAATATATACAGGGTATTTTTGGAACGCTCCCGAAAACTAAGACAGGCGACAGCACCAAGTATACCTTTGATCATGGGTCACAAATAAATTTGATCCTGATGAAAAAAAATCATATTTTTACAACGTATTATTAGCTTTATTCACGCGCCATCATGTTAGTACACTTAAATGAAACGATAATTTCATAAAAAAAAACATGAAAATACTGAAACATAAAACCAGCAGTGAAAACTGAATTGATATCACCTGACTAATGGAGGTTTATGTACGCGCGAACGGTGAAAAAAGAACGCTGGCCTTGAACTTGGGCACTGAGCGATTTATCACATATTGGTACGAAGGGGGCGCGACGGGGGAACAATCCGCCAGTATTACTGTGCCTACATGCTATTGGTTCCCGCGCTTTGTTCGCTCCAAAAATACAGTCGCATACACAGCTTACTTTGCGACTCGCGACGATGTTTTAAAAAGGAAGGAAAGAAAAATTATTTATATCTATTGTTTTATGACTAAACTAGTGAACGAAAAGGTAAATATGATAGGAGAAGGTGAATGGGGAAAATTGTGTAGTAAATTTAAAAGTGTTGAGGAAGAATACCGAAAAAATTACCATGTGATAGACCTGATGACGGAAGCTCAAGCGAAGATGAAAGTGATGATGAAGTAGCATCCAGTAACACCAACACACCTTCAACATCTGGCTTCCATGTGACCCAAGACGACATAATGGACAGCGTGCCACCCTTACCTTAAGTTTTCTTGTTACAAACTACTTTATATTTTACGATAGAAATAACAAATAATGCTCAAGTAAACATTATCCATTTTTAATTCCAAGTAAGGCACCTATTATGATTCTACAATAAAACAATTAATTACTTACAGCTATAATATTATAAAACAATATCCCAATACCATGTAGTACTTTAGAACGCGACTGTAATCTCCCTCCACTCGACCTGTATCTAGCTCGGTGCGAAACAATGTAACCCGCCCGGCTCGTGTCGCATTACGCTGTGACGCAGTAGGTTTCAGTTTTGTCGATTTGTTTATTAAATTGTTATTACGTGTTGGTATTAACCTGGTTGTTACCTTTTTTGTTTTAATAATGCTTAACGCGTACGTTTATAGTGATTGTGAATACGACAACATGTTATGTATCCGAACCTAGGTACACGAAGTATCGCTAAATAAATTGTTAAGAGGTCAGGATGGAACAAGTGTGTCATACTGTGCAGTGCACAAAGTGTTGAAGCGTAACCGAATGCGCCCATACAAATTGCACAAAGTGCAAGCTTTAGTTCCCGGCGATCACGACCGCAGACGAGTTTTCTGCCGTTGGTTATTATACCAGCAACAACGTGTGGCTGGTTCCATTGAGCACATTATCTGGACGGATGAGTCGACATTTACCAGAAACGGCCTGTGGAACCGAAGAAATACACACGTGTATTCAGAGTTTAACCCGCACGCTGTTCGACAAACCGGGCACCAATCCCGATGGTCGGTTAACGTATGGGCAGGTTTATTTAAGGATCGCATACTGGGACCAGTGTTTCTGCCACAGCGACTGAACGGACAGCGATACCTAAACTTCATAAATGAACAGTTGACAGACATTTTAGACGACTTATCGTTGGCTGAATATCGCCGCACATGGTTCCAGTATGATGGTGCCCCTCCACATGTCGTGAGGTTCGTCCGTGAGCGCCTCAATGAGCTATTTGATGATCGCTGGATTTGGCGGACTAGGACCACACGTTTGGCCACCTCGCGCACCAGATCTGACCCCGTTAGACTTCTTTCTGTGGGGTATGTGAAAGAAAGGGTTTTTAATCGTGAGTGTGATAGTGCTGACGAAACTACAAAAGGATCGTGGATGTTTTCGACAAACTACGTACGGACTGTGTCGAAGACCACACGATGATGCCCCGCCTCCATGAGGAGACGCAACACCGAGCCCAAATCTGCCTTGAAATGAATGGAGCACAATTTGAGCCGCATCTTATAAGACCGCGGAGGATTAAGAGCGGTAAGCTGTTTCATAACTATTTTTTTTAAACTACTGATTTTTAACTACTATAGTACTGAACTTATCTGAATTCATACATAACTGAATACATGAGAATAATAAACATCCCTACACGATGAATAAAAACGCATGACTCTAACCTTGGTTACATTTCATTTATGTATTTTTTCATTGGCGGGAAATCGAACCAGTTATTTGGGTTATTTAACCTGTAAATTTGGATTAAAATGGCTACGTGGAGACAAGCACAGTGGCAAAATAGTAGGTTAAGTAGATAAGTTAGGTATTTAGACAAGTGTTGTAAATTATTAGGTATTGTGGTATGGCCCGCTAGTTGCGGACCGCGCGAATTTGCGTTCGCGCGTACATTTACCTTTAATCAGCTGATATGAATTTAGTTATTCCACTGCTGGTTTTAGGTTTCAGTATTTTCATGATTTTTTTAAAGAAATTATCGTTTCATTTAGCTGTACTAACATGATGGCGCGTGAATAAAGCTAATAAAACTTTGTAAAAAGATGATTTTTTTTCATCAGGATGGAATTTATTTGTTACCCATGATCAAAGGTATACTTGGTGCTGTCGCCTGTCTTAGTTTTCGGGAGGGTTCCAAAAATACCCTGTATAGGACAGGTCATGTCGTAAGTGGGCGTCCAATCTATTTGTTCTAACAGTGAATTCAATTTATTATTATTTAAACGTATTTTATATGTTGGGACATCGTATGTTTGTGGTCCGATGCAGGCTATAATAACCGCCCGATGGTCGGCCAGTGTCGTACCGATTGCCGCTATCTATAGGTCTTGTGTACGGGATCGTGCGTAAATGTGATCTATGCAGGTTTTACTTAGCTTTCCATTATTTAGTTCGATCCTTGTATGTGCTGTGATCCCGCACAAAAGACCTAGGCTGTGTAACGTGTTGTTGTAGTTATGTTTTGCAGGATTGTCTAATTTCAGGTTAATGTTTGTATCGCCTAGTAAGTATAAATCTGCACAAGCGTAATTGTCGATTAGGTTCAGGAGTTTGTCAATAAAAAGGTTTTTACTTGAGCTGGGAGGGCGATATATGTCACATATATTCGTAATGTAATTTGAGTTAGTGGTGATTTTAAGTAAAATGTTTTCAGAGTTCTGTTTTTATAGTTTTTACGTTGCATTTGTGTTTGTTACTGACTTAAATGATTATACCGCCACCCCTTCTAGTTTTTCTTAACTCAGTAAACATTTGATAGCCATTGATATGGAACAAACAGCTAGTATTATCCATTACATTAACTTCAGTTAAAATTAAGACATCAATAGGTTTATTTGACGTTAGTATACATTGTTCAAGTGCTGTGAAAGTTTTAATTAGAGATCTGATATTAAAATGAATGCACAATAAATTAATATGGTGATTAGGAATATCGTTTAGAAATTGATTTATATTTAGACAGTCAGATATCTCACAAATTTCATCTAACATAATTCAAGTTATAAAATTAGTTTAGACCTTACGGCTAGGTATATGGATAGGTACAAATTTAAGAAAGCTTAGTAAGAACATTTAGGTCATGCAGGGTTTTCAATGTGTAAATTTTTGAGCTGTCATCCTTACGTGCTTTTACATATCCCTTCTTAAACCACATATACTTATAATTCTGGTTGTTTCTTAATTCCTGCTTCGCCTGACACAATATAATTTTATTATTTTTTGTCATTGCTTCTCTGATGTACACGACACTATTTCTGTTCATTTCTGTAGGATAGATATCTGCTACGGTAGTTTTAGTGGATTTTGCCACTGATATCCATTTCTCTTGTGAATGCTCGTCTTGAAATTCTACCTTTATGTTCCCCGGATGGTCTTTTTTCCAGGAAGTCTTCGAATACTTTTTATTCCTTCGAGGGGCAGTTGGAGTTTCAGAGCGATGCTATCCACCAGGTTTTTAACATTTTCTGTGGGCTGGCAGGGAAGATTTGATATTTCTATGTAATTTTTAAGTTTTTCTTGCTCTATTTCTTGCAGTTGCTGTTCAAGAGCACCTACCCGCGTTTCCAAATTGTTGTTCTTATTAGTAAACTCTATATTTTTTTGTTCTAAGACTTTAATGGTTTGTTTAAATGCATCTATACACTCGACCACTTCTTCTAGCTTAGCACTATGAAACCGTAGAGACTCGTTCAGTTCCCGCATTTCACTTTTTATTGCTTTTTCAACTTCCTTATTTATTGAACTCAGCAAGTTTTTGGAGTTTATTAACACGCGTTTATCATCTTCTTCATCGTCTTCTTCCAGGATTACAATAGAAGAGTTCCGTCTCGGTGATTCCTGCTGGCAATCAAGGCAAGTCCACTCCAGGCTGGAGGCCGCTTTCAGTGCTGCGATTTGTTTGTTTGTCAGGCCACTGCATTTCGTGTTAAGATGCACAATTTTTTCACACTTACTACAATCGAATCCGGGAAGAGATTTTGTAAATGATTTTTTACAAATATCACATTTAGACATTGTGGGTACTTTGAAATAATCCAATTTACTCATTACAAAAGCGTGTAGCACTTACGACTGACGACCGACGACTCTGACTTAACCTGCCGTATTAGAAAATTAATACCAATTTTCAGAAAATTGAGGAACTTAGCTGATTTTGAAACCTTGCTATGTGTTTATTATGCCCTTGCCCAGAGTTTACTATAATATTGCATTTTAACCTAAGGTGGAATTGGAAAGACCACTCTACTCCCCTTAGAACGTGCACAGAGAAGGTTATTTTTTTATAGGATAAGGGTGACAAACGAGCACACAGTCCACCTGATGGTAAGTGGTTGCTGCGGCCCATAGACAGCTACATCTATCCTCTATTACAATTCAAAATGTAGATGCGTTGTCACCCGTGAGGACTAAGATAGAATGCCTCTATTCCAGTAAAAAGGGCCTCCGGCCACCTGCACTCACCAAGCGAAACGCAGAGGTAAATCTCTACTTCACGCTGGTATTCTGTGAGGTCGTGGTACCGCCCCGGTTCAAACCGGCCCATCCGTACGACAAACGCTGCCGCGTTGCTCTACCACTGTTATAATGCTGGGTAAATCACAAAGATATAGCACCGAACTTATTTATAAGGAATTTCTGTACTTACTGCAATACAACTATTTGTCATGTCTGTTATACTACGTATGCACAAAAATACAGTTCTAAAACCTAATTTAAAACATAACAAAAATAGAATTTGTAAAATGACTTTTCATAGAACTGCTCTAGCCCGGCGACAAAATTATGTCATTAGCAGTCATTTATATAACGTAGACACACACTCACACACACACACACACACACACACACACACACACAGGTTTGTGGTAATAAGAAAAAAAAATCTCTTTATTTTCCATATTTATTTTAACATGTTTGTGTATTGTATAGCGAAATGAAATTATTTTTGTACTACTCAGGGTAGAAGACGCTGACGGCTGTAACACAATTTGTACTAGTAAGGCCGTCAACGCTAACTTCTTTGACATGTTATTTTGTAATTTAAAGTAGATATAATACATAAGTGTAATTTGTCACACTGAGAGTCCAATAAATTATTATTATCAATATATATATATATATATATATATATATATATATATATATATAGTGATAATGTTCCACAGGAACCTCATGAAATCCGAAACAGATAAGTGAACAAAACATATATCTAGATCTGCCTTACGAGGTGAATGACATGTGGGGTGGTCTGCCGATCGAAATTATTCTTGTAGTCGTTTCTGGAAAAAGGTTAATCCCGTCGGCCTCTATCATCGGTCGGAGGTAACTGGGATGCCGTAACGGACCGTTCGTGGTTCAAATCCAGAAGGCGGTGCTCTTGGATACAGCCGGCATCGACGGGGTTAAAATATCTGGCCCCTAACCCTCAACCGTCTGGTTTGGTTTTATTTATTAATTTATTTTATTTTATATTGGTGTTATATTGGTATTATATGCAACATACATACATTTTATCTTATTTATTAATTTATTCTTTAATTACTGCCCTTCACAAGTCCACTGCTGAACATAGGCCTCCCCCAAAGAATGCCACAAATCACGGTCCTGAGCCACCTGCATCCATCGATTTCCTGCATATCTTACGAGGTCGTCACTCCATCTAGTGGGGCGACGCCCTACACTTCTCCCGCCGGTACGAGGCTGCCACTCGAGAACCTTTCTTCGCCATCGGTTGTCAGTTCTTCGAGCTATATGGTCGGCCCATTGCCACTTCAGCTTACTAATCCGTTGGGCTGTTGGTCACTCTGGTTCTACTGCGGATATCCTCATTTCTGAGTTTATAACGCAGAGAAACTCCGAGCATAGCCCTCTCCGTAGCTCGCTGAGCGACCTTGAGCTTCCTCATCCGGCCAGCAGTGAAGGACCACGTTGACCCCCCATGATGAAAGTTATTTAATTAAACATATTTATAATTCGCAACCAGATGATAATTTTACAAAATATCCTATAATAGAAATAAAATAACATCAGGCGGACTTAAACTGATGACGACGCAAGAAATGCAACATACGAAATCGTCCGTAGCCAGGCTCTCCTTGCCGCAGAGGGATAGTGGGCGTGATCTTTTAAGTACCCTCACAAAATCGCAAAGTATGCAGCTTCCGTAATTATTTTCTAACGAGGTCGAGGACACCATTCGTGCGATAAACGGCTTACCCTTCCATCTTTAGCCAACGAGCAAGGCGGCCTTACCTACTCAACATTACACAGCATTACTGACTGGGAGACCTTATCGAAAGGGAAGCAGCTCCACGAGATGTTCTTAAAAGTTCTGCACGAGTAGACACATTTGCCATCCTTAACTGACATTGGCAATAAATATCAGAGACACATCGTAAAGGAATGGTAACGTCAACATCTGTCGAGTTTTTTGCATCCTGGTTAGTCACATTGGCATGTTATATCTAACTTCGAGAATCTGGAAAGACACAAGTTAGTAGTAGGGTTCTAAACTGGGCGCTAGCTCTAAAGTACCGTGTTGTAAATCAGTAACTGCCTTATTATAAGTACTGACCGGAAACTGTGCCCGAGAATGACAGACAAGTCAGTTCTTGCGAATAAGCTTGGTATTGTAATAATGGTCCAGGTACAGTCATAGGGATCGACACGTGGAATGATTTATCGATCGAAATTATTCCTGTAGCCTTCGGCGAACTAGTGATAATTTAAACAAGAAATGCTCTTCGATACCACTCGCAGAAGTCACCGGTTTCTTTCCCTTTTTATCTTTTTTACGTCGCAGGACTCACTACGACTAAAACTCCATGGTGTTACACCATCGCCGCATATTGGAAGGATCGCGGAAACGCTTTCGCAAACATCCGCGTCAGGGGAGTATCCTTTCTGGGGGGATTATAATATACTCTTTGGGCGATCATATATAATTAATATAATAATATTGGTTTTTTTTATAGGATAAGGGTGACAAACGAGCACACAGTCCACCTGATGGTAAGTGGTTGCTGCGGCCCATAGACATCTACATCTATCCTCTATTACAAATCAAAATATAGATGCGTTGTCACCCGTAAGGACTAAGATGGAATGCCTCATTTCCAGTAAAAAGGGCCTCCGGCCACCTGCACTCACCAAGCGAAACGCAGAGGTAAACCTCTACTACACGCTGGCTTTTGTTACTACATACTTTTACTTTATTTTATTTTTCTATTTTTACTATTTTTAGAACTTTTGTTGCTACCTCACGTGCTCAGCGGTGAATAAAAACATCGTGAAGTATAAAATATTTTGAAGACATGCGAATTTTGCCAACATGCATTGGGGGAGCGCGACGGAAATTTCCTTGCACTAAAACCCTCTCAGAAATAAGCGGAGGCATATGCCGTGGGACGTGTGTATGCTGAATATATAATAATGAATATTAACTTTAATGGTACCATTTTCGTTATATTTAAATAAAAACTATTCAGTAAAAACCAAGTTTTAGAGTTTTTATTTTTCTGTCATAATTTAACACATCTTCTCACTGCTACGCCACTGATTCACTACCGACACGCGCAGAAAAGTTAAGGTTTACGATAAAGTAATTAAACAAGCGAAACAATACAATTTATACTGCCTAACTATCCTGAGAGCACCACACTTACTGTTCTACGTTATTTTATGTTTATATTTATATTATATTTATGTTTATACGTGGTAGAGCCATGCTGTAGCTATATTAGTAGTATAGTTGTAGCACGAATGGGTCGGCTCGACTGGGGAAGGACCACGCTCTCACAGAATACCAGCGTCAAATAGCAGCTTAACACTGCTGTGTTTCGTATCGTGAGTGTAGAGAACCGGAGACCCTTTTTACTGGAAAAGAGGTATTCCATCTTAGTCCTCACAGGGTGACAACGCATCTGTATTTTGATTCGCAAACGAGGATAGATGTAGATGTCTATGGGCCACAGCAACCACTTACCATCAGGTGGGCTGTGTGCTCGTTTGTTACCCTATCCTATAAAAAAAATGTTCTTTGCTGGACGAGAGTTCTCGGCCTGTTAGAGATATCTTCATTGCTACACAACATTTTAAATGGTTTCGCATAAAAAATAGATATTTTCCATCAAGGCAGGCTGTTTAAAATACGTAGTTATATAGAAGAAAATTTTAAAATGTGGTTTGTTTTGAAGATTTGTTACTGAATATTTGTTATCCGCTTTAGTCGTTATTGGGAAGATGGTGCTGATCATTTCATGATTTGTTTCCTTTTGTGGCCTATTACGACACCCACAAGATGATATGGGATAGTGGATATTCTTACACCGCCAATACACGGCTACTATATCCCCTCTATGAGGCAATCTAAGGGGGAGGACTTTGCTCAGAAATAAAATTTTGTTGTTTTAATTAGTTGACGACTCTTCTATTATGTAGACTTTGTACTTCCCTTTGTATTTTTTTATAAACCTTATAGTTGGTTTACAGAATAAAAACTATTTTTGTGCTTTTCAATAATAATTAAAAAAGCAATACTTGATGACACAACGCATAAGCGCAGCGACCAAGCGTATTGTGTAACATGGTGTGACGGTGACAATGGGAGTAGTGCATAGTACTAGTATTAGTATGAGTATGGCCAATAGATATACAGTATAAATGATAACATGCAACTAAAAGAATGAAATGGTTAAAGAATTGGTTTAAGAAAAGTAACTTTTTTTTAACAACAAATGACTTGGTATTTTCGTGACATTTAAACCACAATTGACACAGCGTAAATGTCCTCTTGAATGAGTTACTGAGAGCTGGGAAGAACTCTGGTCGGTATGAAAGCTGGAGTCATCGTTAACAGTGGATATGGAGTCCAAGTTCGTGCAGAGGTTATCGTAAGAAGCGGGGGCGGGATCCATGTTCAGACCGTGGTCAATAGCGTGAGACGAATTATCGGAGACCATTTAGAAAGGTTATTTGTTGCTTAGATAACAAATCCACGAGAAAACAAACAAAATAATAAAAATGCAAAGAAATTCGACTTGTGACTATTAGTATTGATAATTATGACATGAGCCTAGCTGTCAGATTTGATGATGCCACTTAACAGACATAAAATCGATAAATGGATATCTATTTATTTATTTGATTTAAAATTTCATAAAAAAGAATAAGTTTTGATTCGCTTTAAGTTTTGCACACCTTTTAAAATATGTTTTGTTTTATTTATTTAAATTCCATTTTAAATGTTTTATTAAGAACAGATAAGAATAACAGTTAAATTGTGCATTAGCGTGTTTGTTATGTTCTCAAGAGTTCATGGTAAATCAACCAGCAATTCGCTTATTTAATTATCTTAACGTCATAATAATTATCGAAAAATAATATTAGCATTATTATAATGACACTATAAAAAATCGATTAACGAATCGAAAAACCAGAATAGATTTTTTAACGAGATTTGTAATTGGCAATAATTTTTATTTTATCCACAAAGTAATGAATTGCGGATTTATCTCATTTTATTTTTATCTATTCGGTACTTTTTTGTGCAAAAATATTGCAATATTTTTTGGATACATAAATACCGCCATTAATTAGCATAAAAAATATGTATTTTATCAAATGCAAATTATTGGACGTTTCATGGCCAGAATTGGGTATTTCCATTTGATAGCCTAATATACCCTTCGATCACAGCAATAACAATTTTTGTATTTTAGAATTTATTCTGAAATTTCTGATTTAATTTACCACAAGGTAAGTATACCTAATATAGCCTATAAATAAATAGTACATTGTACCAAAAATTTTACCGCAAGGTATACTTACCTTGTGGTAAATAAATAAATAATACATTGTACCAAGAATTTTGTAGTTTATCCAAAACCTTCTCAACTCATTACATTTTTTTATAAAAAGTGTTTACTAAATACATATGTTACGGCTAATAACATTACTTAAAACTATTAATCTAAATAGCGTTGCAGATAGGCTGGCTGACTTGTAGGCAAATCGGCCGTCAACTTACACCGTTATCAAATGATGAATGTTACTTTCCACACGATTTATTGCGATCTCAGGATCAGTTTGATTACACTATAAATATTTTAGGAAACCGTTCCATGAGTCGGGGGAGAAAACTTTGGTTTAAGCGCGATTTTTTGAAAGATTTACTATATAATTAATCTTACTATTTATTTTTCTTACGATTTTTTTATAAAATTTTGCGAGTTTCATAATTATTTTTTTGCGAGTTTTGTAAATATATAATTTGTAAAAATTAAATGTAAATGTATAGCATTACGGGTATTATTATTGATTCTGTGATAATTTACGAAACTAGCTGTTTCTTGAAAACCTCAATATCATTTTTGAAGACCCATCTATAGATTTTTTGTACGTGGTAGAGCCATGCTGCAGCTATATTAGTAGTATAGTTGTAGCACGAATGGGTCGGCTCGACCGGGGAAGGACCACGCTCTCACAGAATACCACCGTCAAATAGCAGCTTAACACTGCTGTGTTTCGTATGGTGAGTGTAGAGAACCGGAGACCTTTTTTTCTGGAAACGAGGCATTCCATCTTATTCCTCACGGGTGGCAACGCATCTGCATTTTGATTCGCAAACGAGGATAAATGTAGATGTCTATGGGGCACAGCTGTCACTTACCATCAGGTGGACTGTGTGCCCGTTTGTCACCCTATAATATAAAAAAGATACCCCACATGTATAGGTTTGATGGAAAAAAAGTTTTTGAGTTTCAGTTCGAAGTATGAAGAACCCCCAAAATTTATTGTTTTTTTTTCTATTTTTGTGTGAAAATCTTCATGCAGTTCACAGAATACATCTACTTACCAAGTTTCAACAGCATAGTTATTATAGTTTCGGAAAAAGTGGCTGTGACATACGTACGGACAGACAGACAGACATGACAAATCCATAAGGGTTCCGTTTTTTGCCATTTGGCTACGGAACCTTAAAAATTACTTATAGATTTGAAGAGATTAAAGAGAAATTTGAAATAGTCAAAACGACGAAATTTCGATGCTGTCTTTAAAATTTAGAAAGTTTGCAATAAGATATTCAAGAATTTTGTGAAGAATTCTTTGCAAAATCCAATATAAAACTGGAATTTTCTCTTCTACCGTGGACGCGTTTTATATGACTTTTATATTTATGAGTACCGGAAGCTAAAAAGTCTAAGTTGTAAAAAGTATTATCTTCAAGTTTTTTTTGTTGTACACATTTTAATTTTAATAAGTAATAACGTTTTTTTTTTTTTTGGTAAAAGAATAATTGATTATTTAACCGACTGCCCCAGAAGGAGGGCAATGTTTTTCGAGTGTATATGTATGTATGTAGAAGAAAAAAATCTGGGATTAAGTATGAGTTTTAGTATAAAGCTTCTTATTAATGTCACTTTACCATCACAGCCTATCAAAAGCTGATATTTGTCATAGTTGCCACACTTGGCAAGCGGGTTGGCGACCGCAGCTTTTATTTTATTTAGCTGTTATCGGGAAGATGCGGATGCCCATCTTTTGATTCAGTTTCCCGCTACTGATACCCACGGGATGATACGGGGTAGTGAATATTCATATACTGCTATCGTGTAGTGGAAGTCTTGTTCCTTTAGTTTGTATTAAATACTAGCAATCCACCTCGGCTTCGCACGGATGGTTTCTGGATCTTGACAACAGTGCCATCTATCGGGACAATTGCGAATCTAAGCTATCAAGGGACTCATTCAAGTGCACACAAAAAAAAATATCAAAATCGTTCGAGCCATTTTCGAGTTTTAGCGAAACTAACACGAGCATCAATTGATTTTTATATTTAAGAAGAATAAAATAGAGACAATCCTAATGGAGTATCAAATCTTAACAAAACCTGTGTAATATACCTTATCACTGCAGTATATAAATGGATAAATCTTTTAAGCACTAAGATATTATGTTAGTAGTCGTTTTCTCGCTTCCAAATCCTCGTTATAGCTATCTAAAATATTTATTTTAGGCTCATCTACAACTCTTTCGCGAGTAAACAAATTTTAATCGAATTTAATATAAGTTATCAAAGAATAATTATATAACGTTTTAGTAATTTGTTGAAAAAATATTAATATTATGATCAAATTCAAAAAGTTTTTATGTGTTTAAAAGGATATGATTTATATAATATTAACAGCGTAGAAAGTATACATCAATTTCTAGTAACAATGAAAGATAATTCCTTATTATTTATCTGCCGAGGGTGCCATAAGAGTGAAATACGGGAAGGCCAAGAAGATACTGTGACAGATAGATGGCATTATAATAATCTCATATATGCCATATATAAATCACAGCAGTCTAATGGTTGAAGGTACAGATTAAGAATTTCTTAATGCCATGTGTTCACACAAACATTTTAAGCATAAATGGGGTGTTTCAAGAGGATATTAGTAGTGGTGACAGCACTGTTATTATTATTTTTTAAATAAAGATATATAATACTAAAAAAGTCAAACGAAGAGCAATATCAAAAGTACGAACCTTTAGTCCTGCGTTTACTTTAGGCCTGGTAAGCGTGGCGATTATGCCAAGTCTTTCGTATGTAGGTGAGGGAATCTAACAGCTGACGAAGAAAAAGTGGTTAGCTGAGTTATTAAATTATAATAAAGTCATAGTTTATAAAAGCTTTAAATATGTTGAAATGTTAATTTATAAATTAAATAATTTATAATATACTAGCTGGTCAAGCAGAAGTTATTCTGCCCTTTTTGACGACCCTTCATATAAACAATCCTTAAAATCGTAATAAAAAAAAATTGATTGTCACTTACTAGGATAAAAATTATCCTATCTCTCAAGTTGGACCGAACTGCACAGTGTGCAAAATTTCATTGAAATCAGTTCAATAGTTTAGGAGTTCATCGCGGACAAACAACGTGACACGTAATTTTTATACATAAAGATAATAATTTATAAAAACCGTCACACAAAATGTTTTCAATGCGGCGTAACTAGTATGTACTGACAAATTCCAGCTACCTGAGTCCGTGTGTTTTTTTGCATTAATATCTGCTCCCAAATTCTCTATCCCCTTGAAGACCTCGTTTTCTCGATCATATGGGTAATGGTAGACACGGGTAGTGATAAAATCCTTAATACCTGTGTCTCATCAGTAACCAGGATACAAATCGGTCATTTGAACAACTAATAGAGACTGCTGATTTGGTCCTAAATCGTGCTTGCTGCATCTAATGGGGGACTTTGATGTTTATCATCAAGACTGGCTGTTCCTAAATCAGAAAAACGATCATGCTGTGAAAGAGACGTGGAATTTTGACCTTTCACTAGACCTTACCGAGCTAGTGAAGCAACTGGCTATAGTACCCGTTGTAAATGAATACACAGTCAACTACTTGGACCTTCTGCTGACATGTTACCTCCCATTTGGGTACTTCTGACCATTGCATGGTGAAATTTGTATCGTCATATTCATATTCCCTACCTGATTACCATTCCCGAGGTGTTGGACAAATAAGGCGGTGTAAGTCAGAAAATTGGTAGCAGATGCGGCACTTTTTTGCATCCTATCTTTGGCAAAAGGTCTGCTTCCCTTCTTAGACCCATCTAGCTGTGTGGTTGTTATAACCGACAGGGTGCGTCAAGCGATGAGTATTTTGTCCACTTAAGCTTGTTAACCTCATCACAGCCGTAGAGTTAATGGATGAACGCCTTGGCAATATCATCTTGAGTTACGGGATAAAATTCAAAAAAGGGAATAGAGACAATTTCCATAGAAGTGCTTATATTTTTGTCATTTCTCAATTCATTATTAATAACGTATAGTATGAGATTTGACTAAAGAGAACAGGAGAAATGACAACAAAATGGCGATTAATGTCATCCAAATTTTGTGAAGTATCAAAGTCCGCTAAAAGCGGCTTAGTAAAATACCAAGGAATCCAAGAAATTTCCACAAACATACGGTCGAAGTAAGAATATCTTCATGAATGTAGGGGCGTTCAGCATTTCGCACCATCTCATTGCATCTGTTTCTTAGAACTTTAAAACCAGTTGAATTTTCCTCTATGTTGTATATTAAATGTCTAAAAGGCTCGGTTTCGTTTCGCTATTGCCACACTTACGCCCCTGTTCAAGTACAAGGTGTAGGAGAACGTTTTACCCTCATTTAATGAATAGAAGCATGAACATTATTAAGTTTGACAACAATACTATTCAGGACATATTGTCATCTACTTACGTCATTTTAAGTTGATCAATATTCGATCTGAAAAATTGCAAAAAACAGAATAGAGGTGGAATAATAAGAGAGTATTTTGGAGATTCTATAAGAAAAGGGAATTAGGTTATGACGTGAAAAACACGGGGCAGAAAGCTGTCTATGCTTAGGTCGGTTGGAAGAAGAAGTCAAAAGGTCATTCTATTAATCATCACTGTCGAATTTGTGGTGGGTTTCCTTTAAATAATGCAGATATTGAAAGATTCCAAGACCGACCGAAGTTTTTGGATGCGATAATTATTTCTTAGTAAACTGGTGTTGGAGTTGTATGCATGTATAATTGCATGTTGTACGTATTTATGTTGTATTTATAAAGCAAAAGAAATTAAATAGTAAGATTCGATCTTTAGCAGGCGATTTTTCTATTATAATAAATATTATGGCGAAAACCTTGCAATAAGTAGGATATCCGAAATTGCGCAACGTATAATTACTTTAAAATTTACAGTAGATATCGTAATATCGATCCGTGAGGTTATCGTGCGGTGAAGTTCCTTATGGAACTGTATCCGCGACGTGTCGTTATTACTGTTGATAAGAGGGCTGATTATGTTCGTGCTCAAAGGCTACGTATAGCTATCTTACTTCTATTTTATTATTATACCTTTAGATTCGTTTCCCGTCATAATATCAAGAACGCTAATAGAATTTTTGATATTATGCTGCGCGAAATGGACTGTATGAAAAAAGGTTTTAGTTTTAGGTTTTTTTAATGGTTACAAAAATATGCATTTTAACATTAAAATTCATTTACTGTTATGCATTTTTTTAAATAGAGGCTGGATGTAAGTTTTAAATAAAATTGCAATTAACATTTAACAAAATAAATTATATAAACATCAAAAACATTTACTAGAAGCCCATGAAACTAAGCAGTTTTTGATTAAAGACTTGACTGCACAGTAGAGCATAAAATCGACTGCTTCCTATCAAGTCTTTAATTTCTTTTGATTTATCCATACTTTGTAAGAAATTTTTAACAAACATCGTATTTGTTTGAAATGATCAACGCCATTTCAATACGTAATGACGTGTATTGTATTTACTTTAAAACTAAAATATCAAGTGTTTAATATATTTATTAATGAAGTCTTAAATGTTTAACTGTTAGTCAAAGTTATAACCTATTTACGTCCCACAGCTGGCTACAGGCCTCCACTCATTTCTGAGTGGGTTTAGGGCAAGGAAGTCTCTGCCGCGCTACCCTAATGCGTGTTGGCGAACTTCACGTGTCTTCGGAATATCTTTTAATTGAACAGCAGACATGCAGGTTTCCTTACGATGTTTTCCTTCAACGTCTATCACATAGTAATTCAGCACTTAAAATTGCAACTAACAATTTCATTGGTGCGGGTGGGGATCGAATCGACCGTACGTGACATTTCGAGCAAGCGCTTAGCTGAGCTACGACCCTACACTGTAAGTAAAAACGGTTAATTAGATATAGGAAAACATTTTATACTACAAGAAAATCTAATAGGGTTACTAAACTTCACAAATCCTCAAATTATATTTTTCAAAGATGCTGATTATCCTACGATTTACTATAGTGTCCGGACGCTTTTATGCTACGGTACTTAAGCAAACTTAGTTCGAATTTTGATAGTACCACAACAAGAACATGAATACCACACACCTAAGCTTTTGTTTTTATTAATGTGGATATTAGTATTTAATTCTTATAGTTGTCATTACTTTTTCATAGATGTGTGACAAAGGGACACGTAGGAGACGTAGGTGGATGCCGTGGCCCTTAGATTTATGTGTCTCTAATTATCCTGAATTGTGATTCTTATTAGAGGAACTATGCTAATGTACATATTTCCTTGATTAAGAATCGAAATAATTACGCATTGTCGAACACTATCGGACTAAGATTTGGCCAGTAAAACTTATTTACAGGTTCTTTATCTTTAGACTCGCTATAATGAAACACTATGAAATTATCGCTTTAATATCATATATCAATTGTGTAATTTTAAATAGTTTAATACACAATTTTTTATAATAATTAAAAAATAAATATAATCTACCACACAAGAACGCACTTAGCAGAAATATTTTTAATCTGTTTCACAAATATAGATTTATTTTAAAAGCTTAGTCGCTTGAAATACTGATATGAAATAAAAAAATCAACAAACGTGCCAGTTAGCTGTTTACTCGGGGTTACTGTAGCAAATAATCGACCATTGACCAAATTCAGCCTGGATAAAATATTGAAGTACCGATGTTTTTATTAGAAATTTTTGTTCAATCACTTTATTATAAACATTTATTTTCTGCGTCATCACCCCGCGAAACCATAGCGTCACCGCTTCGACGTCGACGAGGCCGTCCGCCGTCGACTCCCAGATCCAGGACTGAACTAAGGCAGCTTCCTCGAGTAGTTCTCTGTCGATGCGCTTAAGCGCCCAACGCGGGCTGTCGTGAATGGGGGCTGTTGGATGGGGCAGAGACGTCGAACCGGATATACCGATGGTCCGACAGCGTCTCCACCTCTACGTCGACACACCAGTCGCGGAATCGGCTTGCGACAGAGGGGCTAGCGAGCGAGACGTCCACTATCGACCCGCCTCGCTGCCGCACGCACGTGTATTCCGAACCCCGATTCAGGAGGACCAGACCAGTCGTCACCATCCACCCTTCTAGCACTTCACCCCGAGAGTCAGTGACCGGAGATCCACACGCCGATGACTTGGCGTTGAGATCTCCGAGCAACCACAACGGGACGAGGGTGATAGCGGCCTACGACGGCGCCCAACTCGACAATGAAACCCTCAGAGTCGGCGAGAATCTTGTTGGGGGAGAAATACGCCCCTACAATAACGATGCCGCCCGAGACCGCAGCAACCCAGCTGCAGCTCCGGGACGGGTCGATCAGAGTCTCGCCAATAATGGACACCAAACCGTCAGCGCATCCCAACCAGTTGTCACGGGCGGGAATAAAGTACGGTTCGGCGACCACAGGCACGTGAATCGACCCCTCTGCCATGCTCTGGATTAGGAGATCCTGAGCTCTGGCACAGTGGTTGATGTTGCCCTGGAGAAAATGGAATTGTGCCGTTACTGACATTCCATTCGCTAGGCAACGGTCCTCGGCCGGGAGTCGGCCGCGGAGCTGCTAGCCTGCGGGGGCAGCGAGGTTAACCTGGCAGGCTTAGTGCTCCTCTTCTTTTCCTTTTTATTTTTCGCCTGGCAGGCGCCCCACATGCCTCTCCGCCTACTCTGTGCTCTGCTGGCCTTCCCGCAGCAGAAGAAAGGCTGCAGTTGAGCACCGCAGTGCACAGGGCCGCCTTGTGGCCAGGCTGGCCGCAGTGATAACAGAGGTCACTACGGTCAAAATCGGCGGTGCACTTCGCCCGGACGTGCACTTTTTCCAGGCACCGGAAGCACCGCAAAGCCCGGGGCTGTAGTAGCTTGGTCTTTGCCGCTACCCAGCCTACCAGCAATCTACCGCTATTGGCGATCTTCTTTACAGGGCACCGAACCCAGACCGCGCCGAATCCGGTGGCATCGGTGCGTATATCGCCAGCCAACACCTTGTCCGGAGGACACTTTCCGCTTCTAGCAACGGCCGCCACCACCCCCTCAGAGGTCACGGAGTCGTCAAGGCAGCAATACACACCTCTGCGGTTTTCATTGGTCTGGAGAACCGGACGTCCTCAGGGTTGAGGACCTCCCTCATCTTGGCGGCCAGTGCGTCCGCCTTTTTGGCACTGCCGCTCACACTACCAGCCACCTCGAACAACCGCGCTCCTGTGGCAGCCTGCCTGAGGGTGACGGACTGAAGGCCAAGATCTGATAATTTGATCTTGGCCTTGGCCTCGGCGATGACCGACTGGTACGTCACAGAATTGGACCACGAAACATGCACAACCGCTCACTTACGACCGCCTTTGGCAGTCCGCCACGCAGGTTTAGGAGCCGTCTTTGCGGTTCCACCTGGGGCGCATGCAGATGCTGTGGCCTTCTTAGCGGCTTTCCGGGCCTTCTTGCGGCCCACGATTTTGCCCAGGTCTCACCCTTAGACCCTGCAGTCGTGGGCTGGTCGCAGGAGCTCACTCCGCGGGCTTTTTGTTACCCTCCGCGGGTTTCCCCTTTTGATGCGCAAGTCTCGGCGGCTTCTCAGTCCTCCGCGTGTCAGCCCCTAAAGGTGGATGGAGGATTTCCACCGGGAGACGCCGAGAAATTGCCTCTAGCCGAGCGTTAACCATGCTCCCGCACTGGAGCATGCAGAGCCAGACAATGCGCTCGCCCTCTTCGTCGGTACGAGGGCTTGCCGGTCGCGTTGCGGGAGTCGGGGCCACTACAGGTGCGGCATCGGTGGACGTGCGTCGCTGCTGCTGCTCGTTTACGCAGCGTCTTGCCGCCGGAGATTCTCCAGGTCATTTTTGAGGTGAAATTATAAAAAACATAATTTTGATTTTAATTTACTTGATAGTTAACGTTTTTGGAAGTCTCCCTTAATATAGCCAGGAGCCTATCTCGTAAATTATTTTGGCACTTGTGAACTGCAAGAGTTCAGTTGCTAATATTTCGCCGTTTACTTGTTAGCTGTGTGTGTTATGTACATTGACAACGCGTTAATCGTTATCACTGCGAGTGCTGCGTATAAAGATTCACCTTTTTTCTGTAACAAAGCATACAAACTTGCCAAGGTCCATCACACACTATCATATTAGTAACAAGATCACAAGTAATTAGTTACAAGAAGTTGAATGACCTTATTAATATATAATTGTAATTGATTTTTGTGTTTGGCTTATTTTACTGACGCTGAGCGTTAAGTAAGTGCTATATATTAATTATTACTTTAATTAGAGCTGTCTTAGAATCTTCGGCTTAAAACTATTTATTTGCACTGATTTCATAACGTACAACAAGTGTACACATAGGTTGACATACGGCAGCCATATGATAACATTTGATCTTCTGAATGGTTTTCAGCGAAACAACATCATCGGGTTACACACAATAATTTTTCATTGCGTAAAATGTATTTTGATTGGTGTCATAAATATTAGTGCACTTAGAAAGGCACTTACTCGGTTTGTTGTATTTATTTATTTATTTAATTAATATGAGCTTATGTAAGTACTATACAACAAGACATACTTATTGTCAAAAGGTATTTATAACTAATACTCCGCCCCGGCTTTGCCTGGATTTGTTTAGCTTTAATTTAATTGCCGATTATACCTCCTATCAATTTTTTGTTCTTTTTTCTTAATTTTTCGGATAAAATTTAAATCCCTCATGGAATTGCTCTCTATCTAATTGTTCATAGAGTTTAATCAAAATCAGTAAAGCCATTCCGAAGATTAGCCTGGACAGACAGAGAGATAGGCAAAAATTTTAAAAACATTTACTTATGTCTCAAGAGCATGCAACCCAGGGGGGTTGCATGCTCTTGAGACATAAGACATAAGTTTAGTAGATTATTTCGATATTAGACAGATACTTCAATTTTATTTATATATATATATATATATATATAAGATACATTGTTTAACAAAGTTTATGCATGAAAATTATATAAGACGTTGTTAAAGCTCGGTGTTTCTCTACGTGATAGAATTCGTAATGAAAATTTCCACAGTAGAGCCAGAGTAACCAGCCTGGTCCAAGTATTGCCAAATCGATAACCGCTTATGGAGAAAAGTTCGCAAGTGGCAGTCCCAAACCAATGTGTGAAGTATAGAGCGACCTCTACTAGATAGAGTTGCGTCGTGATGAAAAATGAAGGAGATCGATGGATGCATATCGCTCCAGACGATGTTTGGTGGGAATTTAAAAGGACACCTATGTTCTGCAGTAGACTTTCTTTATTTCTTTCTTTATTCTTCATTGTACACACTATAGGTTGGTAACAATTATTAAATATTTAAATAAAATGTACAAAGGCGAGCTTAACCCTAATAAGAGTTCTCTTCCAGCAAACCTATTGGGAAACAGAAATAGTTTTATATATAAAGTAGGTAGCAGCGTGCGTACTTAATAATTAACATAACACTACTTAATAGAAATTGGCTATAAGTTATAGTTAACAATTAACATATAAGTGTATAAAATATAAGTATAATTGATTTTCTTATTTCTATTGATTTACATACACATATATATTAGTAAATACAATAAATATATACATATATACACATACACACACATATACATACATATATATATATATATATATATATATATATATATACATAAAATGTGTAAATATTTGTAATTCTAAGTTGACAGATAATATTTCTTTACTCTGCTCCGAAATATATCAAGAGAAGAGCTAGCACTTATGTCATGTGGAAGTGAGTTCCATAGCTTGACCGCCCTTATAGTAAAGGAACCACCACATCGGCTTGTGAAATGAGAAGGAGTTTTGAGAAGCAGCCGTTAGACTTGTGATGTAATGAAATAGTATTGACGATGAAATAAATAAATAAAAAATAAAACATACCTGATAAATTTGTTTTGTCAAACAAATTTTCTCGTACTAGGCAAATTTATGAGGTATGTTTCTATGCAGGAAGTCGTTGGATGTAGGTAGGTAAAGACTTTGTTTTATGACATTAGGGGGAGACCGAAGTATGCTAAGTCAGTTGATTTATGAAGAGCTGTCTAATCAATAGAAAGGAAGAAACCTAATAGGCTACACCTAATAGCTAAGGTTACGGAATGTGAAACTAACAGTTTGTGGGTTGGAATCCACCATTCGAATAGGTACTGTCGTCAACCAATTTAAGGAAAAGCACTATAAGATTAATTGGAGTGGTTTACAACAATGCTAGTATTTTTGAACATAAATTAATACGAGAAAAGATAATTATTATGATGTAAAATGTGTGATCCTACGTTGTTCATTGAATGGCTTTATTGTACATGTTATGGATTTTACCTTTAAACACATTGTTTGTCGTCCTCAATAAAATATATATCCGGAATCATTGTAGTTAATCTGAATTCAGAATCATTAAAGTAACTTACTAAAAAAGAAACAAAATAAATAGTAAACTACATTTTATTTTGTTTCTCTATTTTTTTTTTATATATATTTGTTAAACTAAACGTATTTCTTGAAACAGAACATGTTGTCTATTTGTAATACAAATAGAAAGTAGTAAAACAATACATTCTGATGTGCCTCATTTGTATGCGACTTGCATACAAATTCGTTTACACATTTGTCACTGCTACGTTACCACTCCCTTTTTGCACTTTTCTAAAGGTAATGTATAGCTTCAGCTTGTTTTCTCCGCACCTTTCGGATGCATCTATTGCGAGAATTTCTTTGAAGTCAGTCTCTGCTGAGAGGTTTTACAAAATTTACTTTGAAGTAGTTTACGCAACGATAGTATCTTTAATTTTTTTCGAGATGTTTAAAAATTAAATTTTTAGTGTACATTGTCACCTTACAGTAAGAACTTTGTAAATATAATCATAACACGTTTAAATTTTTGCATGCAACTGTATTCAGGTAAAATTAAAATTAATTAATTAAAATTAGTTTAGTGTAAAATAAGTTCAGTGTAAAATTAGTTCAGTGTAAAATTAGTTTTATTTAAATGTATTCAGGTAGTTTATGAGTTTTCAGTAAAAAATGTTTTATGATTTAAGAAAACACGCATAAATTTTCATAAAGCTGTAACAACCCTTCTGAGCAAACTAGCAAAATTTTAAATCATTTAGACGTCTGGTAGTGGATCAAAATGAAATTAAAAAATTCCATCACATTGATACATTCATTTAGGACAACCTAATATTATAATAAATAATAATGATCTCCACAGAGATTTTGTCGGTCACGATGGACAACCAAGAATAGCATTCTGCGCACGATAGAATTATAATGCACTGGTGTGTTCATCCGAGGCCGATCATATAGCACAAAAGACCTGCTACCGAAGGGGAGAAATTCAACTAGCACCTAAGAGGGTGTTTTCTTATACATCATACCGGTAAGTGTAGGAAAACACCTTCTTAGGTTGCATAAATATGCAATTGCTTAATTTTTCACTATCTTTAGACTATCGTAAAACTTATATAAAATCTGTCTGTTGATTCACGTTTATTTGTGGAGAATTTGTTAGTCTAATACTGAGCAAATCCATACGGCACGTGTCGGATTGTTTCTTACAGTCGGTATTTTGGTAAAATAAAATGTAACGTTAAAATATAGTTTGGAAAATACTAAACCAAGATTTAAGAACAGATTCATTTAATATTTATCAAAAAAATGGAAATAACCAAAGTAATTTAAGAATCACATCTATAATTTTAATATTAACCTATAAACATTTAAAAAATAATGTAAAAAAACACTGGTTTATAGCGATAAAAATGGAAAGCCTCGTAGATAAGTACATATATAGCAAAATAATTACAAAAGAATTTAATAACAATTTCCCAACTTTTTTGATACATCATATTCATAAAATATATTATGATAAAATGTAGGGAATCCCTAGCACCTAATTAATAAAATATCATTAAAGTGAAATTTTCATAATGTTGTTTCCTTAAAGTGAGCAACTTGGAAATGAGCGTTATAGCCACTGAGATCGTATGATCTTATATTAAAAGTTTTAAAACATAAGAAAGTTTAATACTTATTGATATTATGAAAAATATTTAACTACTGAGGGTTTAACTGTAAAAATTGATATCACTAATGTGGTCTTATTACAAGACGGGGTTTACTGATAGTCTCGAGTATAAAGAAGCGTAAACTAGTCCCTTATCCGCGACGCCACTGACTTCGCGTAAATTGGGGTTTGTTGCAAATTCCATATTTTAATATAGTTCAGTTCGCAATAACTTGAAACAGACTCTAGTTTCAGCCTCTTACTATAATTATAAACTACGTCTATAAAACATTTTAGTGTATTCGCGTAATACCGCAATTACTGCCTTTTATCTGCCGACTTCCAAAAAGGAGACGGTACTCAATTCGGGTGTATGTTTTTTTATGTGTGTTACCTCATAACTTTGTACTGGGCGAACCGATTTCGATGATTATTTTTTTATATGAAAGCTGCTAGTTCTCGTGTGGTCCCATATGAATTTGATCAAGGTCAGACCAATGGTTATTGAGTTATTCTTAAATAACCTATATTGAAGTCACTTATATTGAAGTCGGCTGTACAAAATTTTTAATTTTAAATTATTGAGCTAATAGCGTTAAATGAATGAAGACATGGATAAACATTTATTTAAATTTTGTCTGTCTGCATGTCCGGACTAAATCTTCGAAATTGATGAACTGAATTTAATGAAACTTCATGAAAAGATAGAAAACAATGCTAGGAGTGATCGAGGCTATATTTCATCCGAAAAATATGAAGTTTTTTGAGAAATTTATTAAGTTATTTGCATTGTCTTACATCTAAGTAACGCTACAATGATAGAGCCTATTTAGACGAAGCCGGGACGGGTCTCTAATTATGTAGTACGACGGTACTATTATATGTAATAAAGGTAAGCGGTGTATATATTACTAAAGAAAACCAAGAAAATAAATCGTCTGAATCTTTACAGATGCCCTTAGCCAAATCACGAGGGAGCTATTATATCCTTATTCCACTCTTGATTTGTAAGCTTAATAAAGATTCCTTATGCTACACTCCATTAAAGTGCCGTAGAAATACTTTCTTTCTCTCTTCTCATTACCTTACCTATATCACGGTTTTAATTTCTATTCGTAACTTTACTAATAATACTCATAATACACAAACTCAGTTAAAAGGATATTCGAACTAGATCATGCCTTAAATAATAATTACGACTCTTACTATGCTCGTTTCAGCCCCATGCTCGTTTGCCCCTTCTTCTATAAAAAAAATATTTATATACGAAATTCCGCTCATCGATGACGAATGGTCAAAGTGTTTAAGCACAAATATGCTGTTCTATTGTTAGGTGTTCCGGGTAACTTTCAGCTTTTATTAATTATTTAAAAAAAATGTCTTTCTATCCAGGCTAATTTTCGGAATGACTAAAACGATTGTAATGAAACTTTACGAACAGAATCGAATGAGATAAAAAGCAATGCCAGGAGTGATCTATATTTTATGCGAAAAACCAAAGCTTTTTGGGAAATCAAAAAATTGACAAATTAATGGTCTTTGATGATTATCTTAAATGTAAATGAAGAAATTAATAGTTACAGGCGAATCCGGGGTGGATTGTTTGTTTAAAACGATATAATAAATAACATAACAATTTTCGATTTACTGATTTGAATTATTAATTGCTTAATTCTTTTGTGTAAATATTTCCCTTAGATTTTAATTTCGAACCTTTCATTAATCAGCGGTCACACAGAATGTATTTTGAGAGATGATACCCCTGTGTAGACGCTTAATTAAAATAAATCAAATGTCATGAATAATAATTTCATTACAACATCTGATTTGTTTGATTCTGTATTAATTAGTATTATACTTTTGATTGGTTTCCAGATTGGTCAATAAAACTTTTTATATGTTATAAGCTGGTACCGGGCGCGTTGCTGCCGCAGAAGAAATAAGAAATGAGATTTATATGGTTTAATTAGGAAAGACAATAAATTCATTGAAAGCGAATGAAATATAACTTTTAAGTAAATTTGTCTGCACAAACCGCGTGCCATCTACAGTAAGTTAATTGTACTATGACTATAACCTTTGCTCAAGTGTAAGTAATAAGTTGACAAAGTTTTACCGCAATCTGATCAACCATATGGCAGCGCATAAGATACGAACAAACAAATATTAATTTTTATACATAAGATATTTTATGACTCCGAAGAAGGAATAATAATTAAAGTATATATTATATATATACGACTTCTGTTAAATTTGTCAAAATACAAAAGATCGGTGGTGTTATAAATTATTCGGACTTTCGGACCCACTGGGCCACTCAGGCCAGGTTCACTAAATTATCTGATAGTGATTATAATGTGCTCTTAAAACTCTTAGAGCTTTGAGCAATATAGCCACCGCGCGAGAGTTGTGCTCTAAGTATCAAAGCTACCCTGACATTAGTTCAAGATTTGTAATAAATAATTTGTGTGTATGTGATACATATTTTTTTTTGTTTATAATAATATGCAATTTCTTAGTATTAATGATTACCAGTTTAAATTATTAGATTTAAGTTTGGTAGTATATTATTTTGTGGATAACCTTATAGCTTAAGAGCCAGTGAGCGGCAGACTTACGGTATTTCAATAAGCTTCACTTTTATTCAGTTAATCCCTTATACCTGAGGTACATGAAACGGGGACTCTTTAGTTTGAGCGGCGGTCGATATTGAGACGCTCAGGTGTTAAAGGTGTAAAAAAAATACGTAAATAGATAAAACGCGTGAATAAGGACGTTGCGAAATTAAATTAGTATCTCGCTTAGCAGTCACGCTCGCGTCACGACGGATAGAATCAGCAAAGAGCTCCATCTTGGGGGGACACGTCTTAAACGAAAAATATGTGCTTACAAAATATTTAATACAATTATTGTAAATTATGAACAAGGCTCTCTTGATTAAATTTTGTTGCGTATTTTGGTTGTATTTATTCAAGTGCAAATTTCGTATAGCTTACTTTACCGTACATCCTTAACCTTTGGGTAGTTTTTGATAATATCAGGATAAATCATAATTAAAATACACTCATGTATAAATTTCTATTACATAATGTATGTTAGAGCTTTTGAATATAATTATCTTTATTGAACATAGTTCACTGGTAGCGGCTGGTGGTGATAAAAGAGCTAGCTCTTTTCTCGTTCAAAGGCGTAGGTCCATTCAGTGTAGAAACGCAGCCAGCGTTCTTGGCACTATACCGCGGTGAGTAGTAATATAATTAATAACTTACATAATGTTTTGCTAAAGATGATCAAAAGACGTTTGGTTTTTAAATGGAAGCCCCTTGAAAGATAGAACCCTTATAGGATCACTTTGTTGTTCTTCTATCGCTCTGTCAATCCCCTGGGTGGATGTCAATTTCAGGGATGGATAGAGGTACTAAGTTGAAATAATTATCAAATGTTAAGGTCTACGCTTCCTTAAAAATTGAAGCTGCTAAGTTAATGCATTCAAAGGTCGTTTAGGTCGCATATTTTGATATTTACAAACTTACTTATAAAACCTAAAGGCTTTCCGTTGATCTAAAACCATGAGATTTGCTAGAATCATGGTTATATAGAACAAGTAAATATAAAATCCGATTATCGTTAATAGTTTATTGTACGATTTTTTTGCTAGGTACATATGAAAGAAGATACTATTTCCACAGCTGCAAAGTTAAGTTTGTCCTTCAATATGAATTAACTTTCCGTTAGAGCAATTTTCGTTGCTTTTATTTATTCACTTCAGCCTATAAAAGTTAACTACTAAACAAAAGCCTCTCGACATATTTTTAAGAAATAATTTAATTGCCTGAGAAGAATAAATTTGCCATGATAAAGCACCGAATAAGCACGCGTTTAAGAGACCAACATTATCTTAAGGAAAACCGCATTTGACAGTCGATTTTTATTATTATTTTTAGTTGTTTTATATATTATATATATGCAATATTTATAATATATTTTATTATTTAATATTTTCATAATTTATATTATTTTTCTATATGTATTATTATAACGTATTCGCATACGTTATAATAATACTCTATAATATTTTATATTTATATTAGGTCCTTACATATTGGCGATTTGTACGGGAGAAATATAAAGTCATTTTTTTTGTAAAATTTATTTAATTAATTAAAGTATGCACCGTTGTTATATATGCACTTTTGCCATCTCATAGGTTCATTGATCGCTTAACTAAAAAAAAACATGGGGGCGAGAATCAATAAAACCCTTGAAGGCGGTTTGGACTGCCGCATTGGAGTTGAATTTTTTTCCTTGTAAGAAGTTGTCCAAATTCCGGAAAAAATGGTAATCTGTTGGAGCAAGGTCCGGGAAATACGGTGGATGTCGCCGACATTCCAATTGTAGCTCATCTAACTGAGTGATTGTTTGTTGTTCAGTGTACGGTCTTGCGTTGTCATGAAGCAGCAGTGGCTTAGGGCGATTGACCAATCTCGGTTGTTTAGCAGCTAGTTCTTCCTTCATGGTTTGCAGTTGCTGACAATAGATATATGCCGTAATCTTTTTTCCAGAATTTAGAAAGCTGTACTGATCGACACCGGTGCTAGTCCACCAAACACTCACAAGTAACTGTTTTGAGTCAATTTTCGTTTAGGGCAGAATTTGGATGTGTCTACAGGGTTCAGCCATTGCAACGAGCGCTTCCGATTATCGTACAGTATCCACTTTTCATCACAAGTAATGATTCGATTTAAAATTCCTTCATTATTGTATCGGTTGAGCAAAGTAACACAGCAGTCGACGTGTATTTGCAAGTTCGATTAACTCAATTTATGAGGTACCAATCGTTCAAGTTTTTTTACTTTCCCAATTTACTTCCAGTGCATTAATACAGTTTTGTCACTTACTCCGAAGCCTGCACCTATCTCTGAATTGCTCTTTGATGGAACCGCTTCCACAATAGTCTTTAATTCTTCATATTTCACTTTGGTCTCCGGCCGTCGACGGGGTTGGTTCTGAAGGTCGAAATTTTCAGAAAGAAAACGTTGAAACCAAAAACGTACCGTGCTTTCTTTTTTGACACCAACTCCGTACACATCATTAATCCTTCGAGCTGTTTCTGCAGCACTGGTGTCACAGTAGAACTCGTACTCGTAAATATACCGATATTTCATGTATTACATTGTGCGGTAATAAGCGACGTCAAAGAAAAAAATAATGAGCATAAACAAATGAATGACTGTTTTCAAAACTCGAATGTACCAGCTTAATGAAAGCCATATGAATTTATAAATTTGAATTTGGAATTCTTCACCAAAGAGGAGATATTTCAGATCAAAGTGGTCAGTACGACAAAAGGCTAATTTCATACGTAAGTACCTACTATACAATATATGTCTAGTAATTTTTAACATTTTTGACACCTACCAATTTTACTTGTTTAATTTTCTCAGGGTCGACTGGTAGAGAATGCCATAAGTTATTAAGTCCGCCCATTGTAATCCTTAGATTAAGGTGTAACACAAAAAGGTTGAATAAATAAATAATTGCCACGCTTGGCAGGCAACTGCGGTTTTTTATTTTGTAGTTATTATTATTATTAGAAAGATGCTGCTGATTAGCAGTTTGTTTCCCTCTGTCATCTCATAGCGCGAACTGACTACATGATGATGTCTTATATTTATTAAATCCGCCACTACATGGTTAAATGTTCGTTGCATACCGTAACTTTAATTCCCTGGATGGATGAACAACATTTTTGTTTATAAAATGAACTAACAATGCGACAAACAAACTTTCAATTCACGTGGCCACTGTATTCAATGGACTTGGCAACTTCACAAAAAGACGGCTACAATACAATTGCTTCTTTAGATAAATTCTGACGGAAGCCGAATTGTGATGTTAAAAGTGTGTTAATGTTTGTTAATTTCTCGAGTATCTTTGCTATTACAGATATTACCGATATCGGCCTATAGTTTGAAGGATTAAACTTGTCACCTCCTTTATATACAGGTCTGATAATAGTCTGTTTAAGAACTAACGGGAAGACACCTTGTTCAAAACAAAGGTTAGCTAGGTGAATAAGAATTGGTATAACCTCTTTATGGGCGCTTTTTAGAAAATGAGCTGGTATTTTGTCATACCCAGGGGCACTGTCTGATTTCGTGGACATGAGCAGACTTTTTATCTCTTCACGGTCGGTGTCAAAAATAGCAAATGATGAAACTTGAGTATTTGTTTTGATGTGAGTATCAGTAGCTTGTTACGTTTTGCTTTTAATTATGTCTTCTGGTAACTGTTGCCCTACCGTAGCAAAGTATTTGTTAACAGTGTCAGCAGATTCCTGGAAGAATAAAGTTAGTTGCAGAAGATCTAGGTTTTGAACTTTGGCTGGTTTACGTTGAGTAACACTATCGATCTTCTGCAATAGTATTTTAGTTTCTGAGAGCTAGTTCTAGTTGCTTTTTGTCATAGTTACGTTATAGTTTTTTGATCAATCAATTACAAATATTCGGGTAGTTTTTATGTCATTTTCATCATTTTCAATACAGCGGAGAACTCCCAGGGTAATCCAAGGTTTGATTATTCTATTTTTTCTAGGAATCAAAGTTTGTTTCATGTTTAATTGAAGGCACTTCTGTATAGTCAATGTGAGATGTTCTACTATGAAATTCGGGCCATTTACTATTAATAAGTTAGAGAAATCTGTGGTTTTAAGAGTTTTAAGTGCTTCTTCGGAGTTTGTAGTTATTTTTGTTTTCTTTTTAATATTGGTATTTGTATTTGATATTTAAACCAAAATTGTAAAGTGGTCTTTGATACTGGAGTCAATAACTGCAATGGACGCTGTTTTATAACCTGTACTAAATTTTACTATAAAATGACCAACACAATTTTCTCCTCTTGTTGGTAGGAGATGTCCTGGTAGCATTCCGTGCACGGCAAGCATATTAAGATAGTTTATCCTATTAGTGCGTTTTTGTGTTGTTTCATCCGTTTTTCGCGTTAAGTTTATATTTATGTCACCTGTAATAATTACATTACTGCACTTATTAATAGTACTTAAATATAAATTCAAAGATGTTATAAAATCGTCAGCGTTTGTAATTGATGGGGAATGATAAATTCCAATGTTAGTTAGTTCAGATGTGGTAATTTGTAAGCATAACGCATGGGTAAGTTTTATTTCTGTTATTAAAGCCGCGATTGTATCATTAATGAAAGCAACCACTCCATCAGATTGATTTAAGTGTTAAGTTGTATTAAATGAAATAAATGAATTAATTTACGGAATATTTTTATCAATATGGAGTCTACATTCAGTGGGAATAATTAAATCTACTTTTGTTTTAAACTCGCACAGGTTTAGTTGAAAGTCAGCTAAAGAAGCGTAATTGCTCTGGATGTTCTTCGACACTATAACATAGTCAGACACGTGAACTGGCATCAGTGTAGGCAGTTCATCAGTCCGACATACAAAGACAGAGACAAGTTCTGTGTAGTCTATTTCATTTATATTTGTAAGAACATTATTCATGTTTCGTGACAAGAAGGTAACTGTGTTACTTTATCTGTCGCTTTTGAATGTGATGATAGTGCTATGAGATTAAGTTTCTATGTAAACTGCAAACAATTGCAGGTGTCTTCGTTTTTGGTGGCCCCAAAGTGCTTGGCTCGCAGTTTTTCTTTATTTTTAATGTTAAATAGTTTGCAATAGATATCTGACGTTAGTAATGTTGACGAGAGTTCGACTACGACGGGTGAGCATTTATTAGGATTTTTCTTGCCACGCATTCTGTAAATATCCTTGATGTCTTCCTTTCTAACTTTGCAGTTTATGCTCTTTGAGAGGTACGTTTTCATATTTGTGAGATCCTCTTTTTATTCGTTAGTAGTAGAGGTACGTTTTGTTGAATTCGATAGTGGATTTGCGATTTACACGCTGCAGGTTTTCGATTTTATCCTCGAGGATTAAAGTAGTAATATGTAGTCCTTATCTATTCTTAACTGAATTTCAAGCTGTTCCAGTTTCTTTTTTAGTTTTGTTCATTTTGGGTCATGAAAAATCAAGGCACTCTTGTGTGCTATTGTTTAGTTTGTTTGATTTCAGTTTGAGACGTTACTATCTTTTTCAGTGCAGCTTGTTGTGCAGCGAATAGCGAAGTAATTATGTTCTTCATTTCAATATTACATGTGTTAAATTGATCCTCAAATTCGTGTTCACGGCTTCGTTATTGTCATTGGTAAACATAGTTAGGTGGCGTTTGTACTCCACTAGCCTGTTTGGCAATATTAGAATTCGACGCCGAAGCATGCACCATTTCCTGACCGTCTGCTACGAGGGCGTAATGATATTGAAGAAGGTAAAACGCGGCGCTCGATGTCGCGATGTTATAAACAAAATGCTCACTGTTGTTCCGACGCAATCGCTCCAAAGTATACCAGAAAGCGTGGAGATTCGTTACTGTAGATAGGCGGCGTCGTAGCAGTTACTGGTGACTCGTAGCACAGTTCGTATGCGCCTACGTCAAGTGTGCCGGTATTGTGCTACGTCGGACGGGTGGAGCTAAGACTGCGGTACAATTACTGTTGTAGTGGCCACCGTAACTTATGATTCACTCATGCACTCCTAGTATTACGTTCAATTTTACTATGATGTTATGTGATGTTAAAAGTGTGTTAATGTTTGTTAATTTCTCGAGTATCTTTGCTATTACAGATATTACCGATATCGGCCTATAGTTTGAAGGATTAAACTTGTCACCTCCTTTATATACAGGTCTGATAATAGTCTGTTTAAGAACTAACGGGAAGACACCTTGTTCAAAACAAAGGTTAGCTAGGTGAATAAGAATTGGTATAACCTCTTTATGGGCGCTTTTTAGAAAATGAGCTGGTATTTTGTCATACCCAGGGGCACTGTCTGATTTCGTGGACATGAGCAGACTTTTTATCTCTTCACGGTCGGTGTCAAAAATAGCAAATGATGAAACTTGAGTATTTGTTTTGATGTGAGTATCAGTAGCTTGTTACGTTTTGCTTTTAATTATGTCTTCTGGTAACTGTTGCCCTACCGTAGCAAAGTATTTGTTAACAGTGTCAGCAGATTCCTGGAAGAATAAAGTTAGTTGCAGAAGATCTAGGTTTTGAACTTTGGCTGGTTTACGTTGAGTAACACTATCGATCTTCTGCAATAGTATTTTAGTTTCTGAGAGCTAGTTCTAGTTGCTTTTTGTCATAGTTACGTTATAGTTTTTTGATCAATCAATTACAAATATTCGGGTAGTTTTTATGTCATTTTCATCATTTTCAATACAGCGGAGAACTCCCAGGGTAATCCAAGGTTTGATTATTCTATTTTTTCTAGGAATCAAAGTTTGTTTCATGTTTAATTGAAGGCACTTCTGTATAGTCAATGTGAGATGTTCTACTATGAAATTCGGGCCATTTACTATTAATAAGTTAGAGAAATCTGTGGTTTTAAGAGTTTTAAGTGCTTCTTCGGAGTTTGTAGTTATTTTTGTTTTCTTTTTAATATTGGTATTTGTATTTGATATTTAAACCAAAATTGTAAAGTGGTCTTTGATACTGGAGTCAATAACTGCAATGGACGCTGTTTTATAACCTGTACTAAATTTTACTATAAAATGACCAACACAATTTTCTCCTCTTGTTGGTAGGAGATGTCCTGGTAGCATTCCGTGCACGGCAAGCATATTAAGATAGTTTATCCTATTAGTGCGTTTTTGTGTTGTTTCATCCGTTTTTCGCGTTAAGTTTATATTTATGTCACCTGTAATAATTACATTACTGCACTTATTAATAGTACTTAAATATAAATTCAAAGATGTTATAAAATCGTCAGCGTTTGTAATTGATGGGGAATGATAAATTCCAATGTTAGTTAGTTCAGATGTGGTAATTTGTAAGCATAACGCATGGGTAAGTTTTATTTCTGTTATTAAAGCCGCGATTGTATCATTAATGAAAGCAACCACTCCATCAGATTGATTTAAGTGTTAAGTTGTATTAAATGAAATAAATGAATTAATTTACGGAATATTTTTATCAATATGGAGTCTACATTCAGTGGGAATAATTAAATCTACTTTTGTTTTAAACTCGCACAGGTTTAGTTGAAAGTCAGCTAAAGAAGCGTAATTGCTCTGGATGTTCTTCGACACTATAACATAGTCAGACACGTGAACTGGCATCAGTGTAGGCAGTTCATCAGTCCGACATACAAAGACAGAGACAAGTTCTGTGTAGTCTATTTCATTTATATTTGTAAGAACATTATTCATGTTTCGTGACAAGAAGGTAACTGTGTTACTTTATCTGTCGCTTTTGAATGTGATGATAGTGCTATGAGATTAAGTTTCTATGTAAACTGCAAACAATTGCAGGTGTCTTCGTTTTTGGTGGCCCCAAAGTGCTTGGCTCGCAGTTTTTCTTTATTTTTAATGTTAAATAGTTTGCAATAGATATCTGACGTTAGTAATGTTGACGAGAGTTCGACTACGACGGGTGAGCATTTATTAGGATTTTTCTTGCCACGCATTCTGTAAATATCCTTGATGTCTTCCTTTCTAACTTTGCAGTTTATGCTCTTTGAGAGGTACGTTTTCATATTTGTGAGATCCTCTTTTTATTCGTTAGTAGTAGAGGTACGTTTTGTTGAATTCGATAGTGGATTTGCGATTTACACGCTGCAGGTTTTCGATTTTATCCTCGAGGATTAAAGTAGTAATATGTAGTCCTTATCTATTCTTAACTGAATTTCAAGCTGTTCCAGTTTCTTTTTTAGTTTTGTTCATTTTGGGTCATGAAAAATCAAGGCACTCTTGTGTGCTATTGTTTAGTTTGTTTGATTTCAGTTTGAGACGTTACTATCTTTTTCAGTGCAGCTTGTTGTGCAGCGAATAGCGAAGTAATTATGTTCTTCATTTCAATATTACATGTGTTAAATTGATCCTCAAATTCGTGTTCACGGCTTCGTTATTGTCATTGGTAAACATAGTTAGGTGGCGTTTGTACTCCACTAGCCTGTTTGGCAATATTAGAATTCGACGCCGAAGCATGCACCATTTCCTGACCGTCTGCTACGAGGGCGTAATGATATTGAAGAAGGTAAAACGCGGCGCTCGATGTCGCGATGTTATAAACAAAATGCTCACTGTTGTTCCGACGCAATCGCTCCAAAGTATACCAGAAAGCGTGGAGATTCGTTACTGTAGATAGGCGGCGTCGTAGCAGTTACTGGTGACTCGTAGCACAGTTCGTATGCGCCTACGTCAAGTGTGCCGGTATTGTGCTACGTCGGACGGGTGGAGCTAAGACTGCGGTACAATTACTGTTGTAGTGGCCACCGTAACTTATGATTCACTCATGCACTCCTAGTATTACGTTCAATTTTACTAGTTTTAAATTTTTAATTTTTAAAAAGAAGAAAATTAGCGGTGAGTGCAGACGTGCACCCTGAGCGCGATCCGGGAGGCGAGAGGTATTACTTTGCGGAAATCCATCGCGTGAATTGTAAGTTCGTTTGTCACATTATTAGTTCATTTTTATAAATAAAACGATTGTTCATCCATCCAGTGAATTAAAATTACGGTATGCAATGAATATTTAACCATATAGTGGCGGATTTAATAAATACAAGACATCATCATGTAGTCGGTTCGCCCTATGAGATGACATAGGTAAAGAAACTGCTGATAAGCAGCATCTTTCTGAAAATAATAATAACTAAAAGATAAAAAACAGCGATTACCTGCGAAGCGTGGCAATTATGGCAAATATATTCTTATAAGGGAATTATATTAGTTCTCAAAATATATGGAGAGGCTTTTGTTCAGTAGTTAACTTTTATATACATAAATAAATAAATAATAAATAAATAAAAGCAACGAAAATTGCTCTAAAGGAAAGTTAATTCAGATAGAAGGACAATCTTAATTTTGCAGCAGTGGAAATATAATGTTCTTTCATAGGTACATAGATCTAGCAAAGAAATCGTATAATAAACGATTAACGATAATCTGATTTTTATATTTACTCGTTCTATGAAACCATGCTTCTAGCCAAATCGCATGGTTTAAGGTCAACGGAAAGTATAAGCATAAGTAAGTTTGTAAATATCAAAATATGAGATCGAAACGACCTTTGAATACGTTAACTTAGCAGCTTGAATTTTTACATCTCCTAGGAAGCGTAGACCTTAGCATTTGATAATTTTTAGAAATTGACATTCACCCTGGGGATGGACAGAGGAATTACTACTACTAACATAATTATCCTAGATTGGCACAACAACACTTAATTTCGATTAACGTGGCAGATTTGGTTTCAGTAATGACGGAGCTATAGTTAAGAGACTTTTACGGCTTCATTGGAGGCGGTGAACTGTAATGTGAGAGGGGAAATTTAAGTAGATATAACACGGTCGTAAATTTATCACCACACAAGCAGCCTTTAATGTTAAATTTATGATTAATTACTATATTGTGTAGTAAGTAGTAGTAAGTGTAATTAGAGCTGCTAGTTGCCCGTTGTCGGTCTGGGTACGTTACATCTGACGTAGTCGAGATGATATACCGTCATCTAAAGGAAACCTCGTTTCCAGTAAAAAGGGTCTCCGATGTTCTTCACTCACAATACGAAACATAGCAGCATTAAGCTACTACTTTACGCTGGTATTCTGTAAGAGCGTGGTCCTTCCCCGGTCGAACAGTCTCATTCTTGCTACAACAATAAGAAAGCTGCAGCATGGCTCTATCACGTCCAATTCGTGCTACAACCTTAATAACGCTACAGTAAGCCTCTACCATTTCAATTCTTCTTGGTATTCTATCTATGTATGCAGTGGTATGCTTGGGTATATATTTAATTTTATTAATATAGTACCCTAAGCAGGTAGTAGTACCCAGCTTCCTTCTCTATTGAAGATCATCCTAGTTTCAATTTTAATAGCCTCACGTATCATAATCTTTCGTAAGAATCGATGTTCTTTGGCGAACATTTGTGGTTATAGGTTATGATCATAGACTGCAGACTTCTCGGAGCGTTGGTGTTTCACGTTAGCTATATGTTTTTTTACTCGGATTTTTATAAACCTTTTTGATTGCCATATATAAGAGAGACCACATTCATAACCAAGCTTGTATACTGCTGCATTTTGTAGAGATAAATAAATAATTATAAATATAAAACTTGACGGATGGTATGAAATGACTAAACTTCTTCGACGCTCGTAGAATTTTCTAATAGAAACTCGCTTTAAGATGTAGCTAACCTTGTCTGTGACCCCTCTGATATATCGTAGCACAGCAAGCAGTCGTATGTTCGATAATCACTTCAGTGTTAATTTTTTTATAGGAGAGCGGACAATCGTGCATGCGGCTTACCTGATATTAAGTGATTAGCACCGCCCTTGAACAACTGCAACACCAGGGGAGCCAGGAGAATCGCAGATGCGTTGCCGGCCTTTAAAAATTATTTAAAAATTCAATAAAAATTTTGATTGGTGCCAGCAGAAGTCGATCCCGGTATGCTCGTGTAGTGCAATTGATTTGTAATATTTTCCGTTAAGGTTTAAGTTGATTTTCTTCTCTTGTTCTTACCTTTTTTAACATTCCTTAACGATGTACTGCTAGACATGATACTTTTTTTTATAGGATAAGGGCACACGTGCTCAGTTTAGATAATGGTAATTTACTACTACCGCTTATGAACAACGGCAACACCAGGGTAATTGCAGGTGCGTTGCCGAAAAAGGAGTAAGCTCTTTTCTTGAAGGTCCTTAAGTCCTATCGGTCCGAAGAAAGTGCTAGTGGTAAACTATTACATAGAGAGGTCGTACGAGAAAAAAACTTCTACTAAAACGCACAGTGGTGAACCTTCAAGCATTTGTATTGTGTAGATAATATCAGGAGTTTTGTCTCGATGTGAGATCGTTAAATTTGGCGGCTAGGATTAATCTGAACAATTTCTTAGAGCAATCCCCGTGGTAGATACGAAAGAAAATGCAAAAGGATGCAACATCTCTTAGCAGCGCCAGTGAATCGAGCCAATCGTAGAAAAGTCAGTCTTCGAAAATTCGGGCCGATATGCGCTGGATGTGGTCAAGTGGAAGAACCTGGCACATTCCATGTGAGGCCAAACCTCCGCCTTGTAAAGTTGCTGGCGGTGTGTCGGCATGAAATGCTGGCCCACTCTGCTGAGCGAGCCCAGATTTTTAAAGGCAATTTGGCCTTCTCTTCCAAGTGACCACGAAACTGCACGTCATTCCATATGTCGACGCTGAGGATTCTAATACTAGTTGAATCAACAAGATCCGTGCTCTGAAACTAGAAATACACGATAAAGGGGTATGTTTAAGCGGTAAACGAGCAAACTTGTATCTTCTGGGGATTGAACTGGACTAAATTTATTCGCCTACAATTGGAGACTTTGTTCAACAAAGTTTCGACTTTAGCCACACGTTTGTTCTGGTACTCAGCGACGTTATACCGAGAAATATTGGCGCCTTTTGTGTGTAAAGCATTACCAGTACTAATTGCAATGAATGTAACTAGTTTGTAACATGTCATTGATATGCAGAAGAAACAGCGTTGGTGATAGCACGAAGTCTTGTGAAACACCAGTGTCAATAGGCTTATAATAAGAGCATGCACCTTTTACTACGACCTTGATACTCCAATCTGCAAGAAAACTGGTGATCCAATTGCAAAATTTCTTGGGAAGCCCATAGGAAGGAAGCTTCGAAAGAAGCGCTTTGTGTCAAGCACGATCAAAGGCCTTCGCAATGTAAAAACTAACGCCCAATGCCTCCCACTTAAACTCTACTGCCTCCACCCATTGAAAAGTCAGGTAGACCAGAAAATCACCAGACGATTGACACCGTATTGGCGGTCAATAATCAGCTGATAATCCTCAAGGTACAGCAACAGCTGCCAGTTTATAATGGATTCCATCGTTTTGGAGAATAAAGAGGTGATGGCGATATGCCTGTAGTTAGACGGGTATGAGCGGTTGCCTTTTTTTGGGATCGATTGGACGAAAGCTCTCTTTCATGACTTAAGGACATCACGTTGTGAGTAGGAGTACCGGAAATGACATAATAGAACCAGTGCCAATACTGGTGCACATGTAGTCAGCACAATTGTGAGGATTCCGTCAGGCCCATTTGAATTGTGGGCGCTGTGTGAACTGCACGTCCGGCATTACATGGAGTACTCACCACCACGAGATGATCGGCGGTGTGCTCCCCTTGTTATCAAAAGTCAAGTTGGATGCAAAGAAAGAGCCTAGCAGATCGGCTTTCTCCTATGCTCCATGGGCCAGTGAGTCGTCCTCCCTGTACATAGATGGAAGAGATGACTGACAGACGTTTCCTTGGATAGCCTTGACGAAAGACTAGAATGTACGGATTTCCGGAAGGAGGCGAACTAGTTTCTCGCCAATTCTGCCGATGTGCTGACTTTTCGGCGAAATTTTTTTTTTATGGAAGAGAGGGCAAACTACCATGCGGATCACCTGATGCTAAGTGCCTACCGCTGCCCATGAACAACCGCAATACCAGGGGAATTGCAAATGCGTTGCCGGCTTTTCAGAAAGGTGTAAGCTCTTTTCTTGAAGGTTCCTAAGTCGTATCGGTCCGGAAAATTCGCTGGTGGTAATCGATTCCACAAGGAAGTTGTATGAGGGAGAAAACTTCTTCTAAATCGCACAGTGGTGGACCGCCAATCATCCAGATGGTATAGATGGTAACACGAGTTTTGTCGCGATGTGCGATGGTGAAATTGAGTGGCTGGAATTAATTCGAACAATTCCTCAGAGCACTCCCCGAGATAGATGTGATAAAATACGCAAAGAGATGCAACATCTCTACGCAGTGCCAGTGCATCGAGCCGATCAGAAAGAACTCGGTCGTCGACGATTAGAACCGCTCTGCGCTGGATGCGGTCAAGTGGAAGGAGCTGGCACTGGGGTGCCCCGGCCCAGAGATGAGTATAGTAGTAGTAGATGAGTGTAGTAGAGAACAGTATTCCATGTGGGGCCGAACTTACGCTTTGTAAAGTTGCAAGCGATGTGCCGGCATGAAATACGGTCTCCCTCTGCTGAGCACGCTAAGCTTTTTAGAGGCCAATTTGGCCTTCCCTTCCAAGTGACTACGAAATTGCACACTATTCGATATGTCGACGCCAAGGATTCCGATACTGGCTGAGGCAGTAAGGGGAGTGCCTTGAAACTGAGGAGATACGACAAAGGGGTTCTTTTTAGCGGTAAACGCGCACACTTGTGTCTTCACTGTGGGGCTTGAACTGCACTAGACTTAGTCGGCCCCAATCCGAGATTTTTTTAAGCAAAGACTCGACTTCAGACACAAGTTTGTCCCGGTACTCGGCGACGTTTTTCCGATATTGGCACGGCCGGTATATAAGGCATCACCAGTACTGTCGTCTGCATAGCAATGAATGCTACCAGTTAGCAACATATCATCGATTTGCAGGGGAAACAGCGTTGGTGATAGCACGCAGCCTTGTGGAACACCAGCGTTGATAGACTTGAAATCAGAGCATGCACCGTCTACTACGACCTTGATGCACCGATCAGCACGGAAACTGGTGATCCATTTGCACAATTTCTCGGGAAGCCCATAGGAAGGAAGCTTCGAAAGAAGCGCTTTGTGCCAGACCCGATCAAAGGCCTTCGCTATGTCCAAACTAATGGCCAATGCCTCCCCCTTGGACTCTACTGCGTCCGCCCATCTATGAGTTAAGTAGACTAGAAGATCACCAGCTGATCGACCCCGACGAAAACCGTACTGGCGGTCACTAATCAGCTGGCGATTCTCAAGTTACCTCATGAGCTGGCAGTTTATAATGGATTCCATTATTTTGGAGAACAAGGAGGTGATGGCGATAGGCCTGTAGTTGGACGGGTCTGAGCGGTCGCCTTTTTAGGGATCGGGTGGACCAAAGCTGTCTTTCATGAATTCGGGACTACGCCTTGGGAGTAGGAGTACCGGAAAAGACGCGTTTAAACCGGTGACAACTCCGGAGCACACGTTTTCGGCACAATAGCAGGGACTCCATTGGGCCCACTCGACTTGCTGACGTCCAGGGAGAAAAGTGCTTTGCGAACAGAGCGCTGTGTAAATCGCACATCCGGCATGGAGAACTCACATCGCGGGAGGGTCGGCGGTGTATTCCCCCCGCCATCAAGAGTCGAGTTGGACGCATAAAGAGAGCTCAACAGATCGGCTTTCTCCTTTGCGGCATGGGCCAGTGAGTCGTCTACCCTGTGCAGAGATGGCAGAGATGGCAGACAGAAGTCCTTTGGACAGCCTTGGCGAGAGACCAGAATGCACGTGTTCCCGAAGGAAGGTGAACTAGCTTCTCGCCAATTCTGCCGATGACCTTGCCTTGGCAATGACGCTTTTGAAAGACCTGGAGGCGGAATTGTACTTCTTTTTAAGTGCGCTGGTGATTACATCCGAGACGTTGATGCATCAGCTCAGGCCCGGTAGCACTCCTGCTTATAGCGTGATGCTTTTTTACAGGAGTGACCAAACCATGGCTGGGAACTGCCTCCGATGGGCACCACAGAGGATGGAATTAAAAGTTCCATAACCTGAAGTACCACATCAGCAACAGAATCGGCAACAACGCTGGGATCTTCCGGCAAAAAGCAAGGGTAGGATGCAAAAAAAGACCGCATCCCGTCCCAATCAGCTGACCTATAGTGCTAAACACGGCGGCAAGTTGCAGATCGCAACTGCGATTGGAGCGTGAGTGGCACCGTACTTCGGATCAGACAATGGTCCGAAGAGCCCAGAGGGGCATCGACGGAAACCTGATATCCGTCCTGATGAGAGGTCAGCAGAAGGTCCAACAGGGAAGGTACATGGTCTTCCACATCTGGGATCTGCGTAGGCGAAGTAACCAGTTGTGTTAGACCATATGCCAAAGCAAAGTCATAGACAGATCTACCCGCATGATCGGTTAAACGAGAACCAAGTCATTTAGCATGGTGGGCGTTGAAATCACCGAGTATCAAGATCTCTGCGGATGGGACGACGACGATTGGACGTGGTCGATGAGTCAGTCTGTGTCGGCATTACCGCTATGGGACCTATAGAGGCACCCGTAGACGCGGGGATGGTCGTCGCTGTCTACGCGCAAACATAGAATGGACAGGTCCGTACCTTCAAGACTGCCGAGGCGTCGAAAACAGATGTCCTCTCTAACGTATACACAAACTCCAGCCCGTAGCACAAAGGAGTGCTCCAATTTGTATCCCGGGTAGGAGAGATATGAAGTATCAGCCGGAGAGGACACCTGAGTATCGATTGAAAAGAGCAAGGCCGGCTTCGCCATCTCTAGATGGTAATGGTCAGCGTTAAGGTTGGAATGAAGACCTCTGATGTTGCAAAAATTTACGGATAACGTGACAGAGGTCGCCTTGGTTGTATTGCTCCGCTTGCCCCGAGCAGCATTAGTCGCGAGCGGAATATTCCCCCCCCCCCTCCCACCAGAATACGCGAGGCAGCTTGAGCACCCACGCTCAGGAGTGAAGTCGTTTGGTCGTGGATGCTCAGCGAGGGAATCTCCAGGGGTGCTGGTGTAGTCTTTTGTTTAATTCCACTACCATGTTGATGGGGGGGGGGGGGAATGGGCCTCCGGCCACCTGCACTCTTCAAGCGCAACGCAGAGGTAAACCTCTACTTTACGCTGGTATTCTGTGAGGTCGTGGTACCTGCTGTACCATCCGTGCGACAGCAAAAGCTACCGCTTGGCTCTACCACTGTTAAAATTATACTTTTCTTAAGGGTGCTGGTGTTTCCCGGGACGTTGAAGCGTCAGCTCAAGTCCGGTCGTACTCTTGCTTCCATATCCTGAAGTACCACATCAGCAACTGAATTAGCAACAGCGTTGGGATCGTCCGGCGGGGAGCAAACCCGCCCTCAAGGGCAGGATGCAAAGAAAGACCACATCCTATCCCAGTAGACTGACCTATAGTGCCACACAAGCCGGCAGTCTGCAGAATGCAATCGCGATTTCAGCGCGAGTGGCATCACACTCCGGACTAGACAATAGTCTAAGGAGCCAAGAGGGGCTTCGACGGAGACCTGATATCCGTCTGAATGAGAGGTCAGCAGAAGGTTCAGTGTCAGACCATATGTCAAGGCAAAATGATGCCGTTAAAATCGCCAAGGGTTATTATCTCTGGATCCGTCATAGCAAAGAATCGGTAACAACTTGGACGTGGTCGATGAGTCAATCTATTTCTGCATACACAAATACACAATATTGCATCACGTTTACGTATCAAAAGCCAGTTCATACTATTATTTAAACGATAAAATAGGAGCAGCTATTCATATTTCCATATCATTCGATAAGGTTCCCGCGAAAAACCCATTTTATTTTTGTTATTATTTTTTAAGATTCTCGTTATTGACACTTCATGTCCGCCATATTTATTTTACGATGACATCATATTATAGTTTTTACTTGAGTGTTACTCAGAGTAAGTAATGTATGTTATTACTTTAAGGCGTAAGGACTCGAGTAATTACATAGGTATATAAGTTGCACAATAGCAACAAATCGATCGAAATATCATTTGCCATAATTGTACGCGCAAATACAGTACGAATGTTACATTCGGCATTGTTGACAGAACGCAGTGTTATTATATGGCTCCGTTTCAAAAATTCTTTTAATGGTTAAATGCCCTTCTTGAGCAAATATTCTTACCTAATAGATTTTGGTACAGAGCTAACTATCATTTACATAGTATATTATTGAAAGAAAATAACATATCTTGAGGTAATAATTAAAAATTACAAGTGTCAGTGCAAAACTATTGTGTGTACTACCGACGGCATAATTTATGTGGTGAAACGCTTGTGACCTTTTGTTCGCAGACTTCACGCCGAGTAACTAATACGCTCACAGATAAGTGTTCATCATTTATTATTATCTACCTGTAATTACTCAGTATTTACCTTCAAAACCAATAACGTTTTTATAAGGAAAATGAGCAATTGCAAAGCATGCAAAAAGAATGTAAAAACCACAGAAAGTATAATTTGCACCCAAACAACGTGTAATAAGCTATACCATTATCTGTGTGTGGGCTTAAAGGCTGACAAATTGAAAAAAATATGTATCCTGGAAGTGCCCTAGTTGCAAGGTTGCAAACAACGAAGGGAAACAATAGCGACACACCCGTAAGGGTTATGCAGTGCTCGGATGACGAGGACGTAGCAGAAAGCAGGGATGATTACGTAATGACTCGACGTTGCCGTCCGCGTTCTCCGGACTGCCTAAATCCCTTCGACTCAGAATTTGCTAACAAAATGCGGAAAGATATATTAGACATAATTAGGAATGAAGTGCCTAGTATTAATAAAGATCTGATCTGCATCGAATTCCAAGCTATTAGTCATAACATCAGTGAACTAGAAAAATCAATAAATATGTCGGTGACAAGTACGATGATATAACGAAGTCCCTATCCGTAGCAACTGAGGATACCAAGTGCTTAAAAACAGAAAACTCCTCTCTCCGCAGCGACTTTAAGGATATGCAGAAAAAAATCTCGACAATCGAGCACGATTTTGCTAAGCAAAAACAGTGGGACCGTCAGCAAAACGTGGAAATTGTAGGAGTATCAGAAAAAAGCAACGAATGTCTCATAGACATTATTACAAAATAGTAGAAAAGGCTGGCCACAAATTATTAGAAGCTGATGTAGATTTCGCTCATAGAGTTAAACCGCAGCGATCATCCAATAACCAATCGCGCACGATCATCGCGCGCTTCTAATCGCGCCTCAATAAAGCACATTTTTGTCTGCAGTGCGAAAATGTAGGGACTTATCGCCTAAAGATATATTGGCTACTGTCGACCCCAAAGTCATCTATGTGAACGAGCACCTAACACCACGTAACAAAAAACTTCTCCTTGAAGCAAAAGCAAAAGCCAAATAATCTGCTTATCGTTACGTATGGACAAAAAAACTGTCGAATTTATGTACGACGCAACGACAGCTCACCTCCACTGTTAATCTCCACCGCTTCAGATTTGAAAAAAATTGTGTAGTCTCACTTAGTTTGTTAAACCAACTACATATATCTTTATCGTTTAATATCTTTTGGTTTGTTAGATTTTTGTTTTTTTGTAAATTCTTAAAATTAAAATTAAAACTTAAATTCAAATTAAAAGAACTATTTTCGAAACTTTATCTACGTCTAAACATACACATAAACTACACACACACACTTTGTTCATGATGATGTCCATGTCAAAACATATTAAACGTATCACTGACACATACACATTCACTAGTTGCGACTCTAATAAGCACACTTTATATATTATGCTTACTTACAAATAATACATAACAAAACTGTATGTACTACATAAATGTAATAAGTTGACAATTCACATACAATAAATTAAACCAAATAGTTTGAATCTGCAATACCAAAATGTAAGGGGTCTAAGAACAAAAACACAGGAGTTCTACAACAACATCTTGAACAATAACAGTGACATAATAATAGTTACAGAATCGTGGCTGCACGGCGGTATGCTTGATGCGGAGCTCTCCGACTGTAGGTACAATATCTTTCGCCGGGATCGCGGCGGGAATAGACGTGGTGGTGGCGTTCTAGTTCTGACTGCGGAACGGTTTTCTGCAAAGGTTCAACCCGATTGGTCTCATGACAGTCTTGAATGTCTCTGGATTACGATAGATGCGAGAGACCTTGGCACTTATCATAATTTACATATTTGCGCAATTTACCTACCTCCAGACAGCATGTTGCCTCAACGTTCACAAAGTTTCACTGCTTCATTGTCTTTTTTTATGTCCTCAAATCCAGAATATTTGTTTTTGATATGTGGCGATTTCAATCTTCCTTGTTTTCAATGGACATCGGATGGCCACACACTATTAAAAAAGGCCAGTACCGATTTGCAAGACTCTGCAGATAACTTACTAAATCAGATTAGTATTCTTGATCTCCACCAGCATAACTTACATTTAAACACCCACAATAATATTCTTGATCTGATATTTACCAACTTTATTGTAGAGGTTAGTAAATCGCTTACGCCGCTCGTACAGGAAGATGTTTTTCATCCGACTCTTACAATTGACGCCGCGGAAATCGTGACTCCTCGCATGTCACACAAAGGACATTTAAATACTTATTTTACAAGGCAGATTATCCGAAAATCTGTAAGCATTTAGAGGAGACAAACTGGCAGGATACACTTAGTGTAGGGCCACTAGAGGACGCTGTATCATATTTTTACAGTCTAATATATGACCTAATTAATAAGTTCGTCCCATGTGTGTTCCAAAGAGTTAAGCAACAGTATCCTGTTTGGTATAATAAGGCTCTCATGAACATCATAGAGGAAAAAAATAAACTTCACACTTTTTGGATGCTCCATCATAATCCAATCGACTATGATGCCTTTGCACTTGTGCGTACCAGTGCAAAAACAATTGCGAAAGAACTTCATAAAGCCTATATAAAAAAATCTGAAATAAACGTCACAGAAGTTCGGGCTAACCTAAATATATGCAATATGGCAACAAAAATCTGCAGTGCGGCCAAGACATAAGCATGGCGTTTGCAGATTTCTTTAGAAAAATGTTCAATGAGCCTGGTTCAACATACTCTAATATCTCAACAAAATGTCCATCTTCTACTAATATCATAAGCGACATTCAGGTAACAGATGAGTTGGTGCACAAACACCTTAAAAGTTTAGACTTGACTAAAGGATCTGGCTCAGACAATATACCACCAGTTTATATAGTCAATTGCGGCGCTTTACTCTGTGTGCCCCTGCGAATCTTATTTAATAGACGTTTAAAAAAAGGAAGGCTTCCATTATTATGGAAGCAATCACATATAGTACCCATACACAAAAAAGGACAGAAAAACAAAATCGAAAACTACAGACCAATTTCAATATTAAATACCTTTAGTAAAGTTTTAGAGAAAAAAGTATATAATAACGTATATCCAGGTTTAATGCCTTCCATTCCACCCGAACAACACGGCTTCGTTTAAGGTCGTTCGACAACTACCAATCTATCCCTCTTTATGGACGACGTCTTGCGTGGGATGGACGGAGGCTTGCTGGTTGACGTGATCTATACGGACTTCGAAAAGGCATTCGACCGTGTGGATCATGTCATCCTGCTTCAAAAACTACAAGCACTTGGGATTTGCGGTGATTTATTAAGATGGTTCCAAGCATATATTTTTAATCGCAAACTAAAGCCTATACAATATTCTTACCACATTGACAGCTATCCCATATCAAAAACAAACAGCGTTAAAAACTTGGGAGTGACCTTAGACAGCAAACTAACCTTTTCAGAACACATTACATTAATAGCCACGAAAGCCTACAAAAATCTTGGATTCATCATGCGTGTCACCAAGCCTTTTAACGATTTAAGTTGCATTAAAGCACTTTATTTTGCATATGTCCGAAGCGTGTTAGAGTATTGCTCTACTACTTGGAATCCCCAATATAAAAAATATGTCGCAGCCATAGAGGGTATACAGAGTAGATTCCTGCGGCACCTCAATTACCGTGGCAGGCGCAAGAGCGAAGACTATCATAGCTCTTGTCTGCATCACAAATTATTAACATTAAAAGATCGTAGATGTAAAGCTGACATGATGCTGCTATACGAGGTTTGTACTGGCGCCCTAGACTGCCCACAATTGACCCAGCAGCTTATGAGTTTTTGTACCCCAAAGAGACGTACTAGAGTTACGGAACTATTTTATGTACCATCAACTTACTCAAACTATGCAAAGAACTCCGTTTCAAATAGGATACTAAGAGCATATAATAAATACTTCGCTAGCATTGACCCTTTTTGCATAACCAAGACCAAATTCAAAAAAGCTGTCTCTGAGATCTTGGCAGATGGCATTGACTAATAATTTGAATTAATTTGCTTACTAGGTTGAAGTTGCGACACACGTACACACACACACACACACACACACACACACACACACACACACACACACGCGCGCGCGCGCGCGCGCGCGCGCACTTCCTCTCATTCTCATCACACTAATACCCAACATACGGTATATGGTAATACACAATACAGTAAACAGTATTCGTAATATCAACATACAATACTTACAACATCGACGTAGATAAAGTTATCTTATGTTTTACGCTGTAAACTATTTGTTAACATTGCTGAAGACAAAAAAATATAATTTTTTGCTAAAAAAAATGTAAATCTATAAAGGTTTCTATATAACATAAAATGTTCTCTCGTTTATATATTGGTAAATGTACAAGCTGTAAATTTTGTTACAATAAAAAAATAAAAAAAGATTTATATAATTAAGTTGATTCCGATATACACAGCAGACTTATAATTTGTTTTCTTTTTTTGGCGCGAGGACAAATTAAATTTACGAAAATGAAGTCAAGAGGGTTTACGAGTAAGTAGATTATTTAGACCATCGAAGCGACATCGTACGAGTCACGACTAAGATATATTTTTTCTTTATACAGAAAACATAATATGTGTCGACAAATATTTTTTGGATTGAAAACAATATGAAATCATTGTTTGGTTTTTCTCCTTATAATAAGCCTATAAATAGTCCAGTGTAGAATATAGCCAGGAATTTCATAAATAAAACTACTAAACTCTTTGATAGCCTTTGTCCGTTAATATATCTCTACAACATTATAATAAAAACATCATCACTAAGAACTCATCATCGCTATATTATAGCTGTAGCACGTATGGGTCGCCTCAACCGGGGAGGGCCCACGCGTGTTTCATATGGTGAGTGTAGAGAATCGGAGACCCCTTTTACAGGAAATGAGGCATTCCATCTTGATCCTCAGGGATGACAACGCATCTGTATCTTGATTATTAAAGTTAAAGTTACAGCCTATTACATCGGCTAATTGCAGGGCACGGGTCTTCTGTCATTTTTAAGAGAGTTTTAGGGCAAGAAAATGTCCGCCACGCTGTCCCAATGCGTGTTGGCGAACTTCACATGTCTTCGAAATACTTTTTTCCTATTTCTCCGACATGTAGGTTTCCTCACGATGTTTTATTTCACCACCGAACATGTGGTTAATCAGCACTTAAAATTGCCATTAAAAATTTCATTAGTGCCGACGGGGATCGAACCCGGGTTGCTCGCGTACTGTGAAATTTACAGCGACCGCTAACCATCTGAGCTATGGTTGTTGTTTCTCGGAATTTTTATTCTTAATTGATGATAAATATGGAAGTCTCACATCACCATCCAAGTCCAAGTGGGCATCACAGCATCTACTTGCCATCAGGTGGACTGTGTGCTCGTTTGTAACAATATTTTTATTCTATAAAAAAAGTAAATTTGCAAGTCGAACTTTATCTAGAGATTAAACGTTAAGTGGAGTAAACATACGAGTATGTCCCACAGATGAGAGCAGCCAATCTCATTTTAGGTCTGCTGTTGTGGAGTCCGCAGCACTGTTAGATTACGTTTTGGCGGACTTTATTTAACCTCCGAATATTATATTCCGCAGACATGCAGGTTATGTCACGATGTTTTGATGACACAGCAGTTATAATGTTATGGTTGAAGCACGAACGGCTTGACTCCACCGGGGAGGGAATACGGCTGGCTCTTTCAGAATACCAGTGTAAAGTAACAACTTAATGGAGTTGTGTTTCGAGGGGTGAGTGTAGAGGACAGGAGACACTTTTCACTGGTAAAGAGGCATAACATTTTAGTAATTAGGGGTGACAATGCATCAAAATTTTGACTTATAAATGAGGATAGATGTAGGTGTGTGCTCGTTTGTCACCCTTTTCTTCAATAAGTACTTTAAAATTGTAATTAACAATCATAATGGCGCCGAAGGGTAATGAAGTCGGATGCACGCGTTCTATTAAATCTATGGCTAGCGCTTGGTTTCTGTATTCTCACGGCTCTTGCCACCAAAGAGATGCATTTAACATTCTTAAAACAAAAAGAATTATGAATTCTAAGACCCATTAGAATATTGAACGGCAATTTAACAAATATTTTTATTACGCCGTACATATTGCTTATTTATTATATTTTAAAAGTTGTGATGTAGTTGAAAACTGAAATGGGAATGATGGGTATTTGCTCCGCAGTTGACTTCGAATATGATGTAATGGTGATGATGAAATATATAAAAATACATTGAGTTTCGTTTAAATTATTCTTTTGGAGATACAATGTTGTATTGCAATATTGAAGCTTAATTTAGTTAAAAGAAGGGCAATAAAATTAAACACAAAATAATGATTTATATGTTTCAAAAATTGCGGTTCAAAGAGGTTTAATTTGACACTTCACACAAAATAGTTTTTTTTAGTTTTCCATTTTAGAGTCTCCAAATTATGAACAAAATTACTTCCACATTGGAGCTGTTATAAGTATTCCAAGAATACTTATAACAGCTCCAATGTGGAAGTAATTTTGTTCATAATTTGGAGACTCTAAAATGGAAAACTAAAAAAAAAATATTGCAGACATCTAAATAGTCCCCGAGAAAAACGTATGACAACATGAATACATCGAGTGAGTAAGTGCTCCGTTTTGCTAATTTTTGAATTTAATACTAATGAAGTCGGTAAACCAAGTAAAACTACAGGAAAAAGTGAGTCAGTAATATTTAAAGTAATATCAACAGATTTTATATTCTTATTTTCAACTATATCACGTAGAGCGTTGTGAACTAAATGGCCTCTAAAAAGTAACAGTACCATAAAAGTATCGTTTATGTCCCGTGATATTTTTAACCAATATTTCCTACACACATTCTTACTGTTTATTTTTATTATGTATATATTATCTTTAATAATATATAATCGTTGGTGCATCTGTTGGTGGTCGTGTAATTTTGGACGACTTGACCGATTGAAGCCATATTTGGACATTTTTTATAGGATAAGGGTGACAAACGGGCATACAGTCCACCTGATGGTAAGTAAATGCTGTGGCCCTTAGACATATAATAGAATCAAAATGCAAATGCGTTGTCACCCGCGAGGACTAAGATGAAACTTCTGATCTGATGAAGCCTCACTTCCATTTAAAAGGGTGTCCGGTTCTTATCACTCAGCATACGAAACTCAGCAGCGTTACGCTGCGATTTTTGACGCTATTATTCTGTGAGAGCGTGGCCCTCCCCAATCTAGCCGACCCATTCGTGCTGCAACTATATAAATACACACACGTATATATATATATATATATATATATATATATATATATATATTATATATGTCTTTTACATGATTACTTTTTTCAACTTTGATTCTATCTAGTTCATTTGTATATAATAATTCTCCTTTATTTAGTTACAATATTTGTTTATATGTATGGCACTTTTATGTTATATGTAATAGTTTTAAAGTATATATTTATACATATATATTAATAAGTATATATGTATTTATCTTATCTGTGTAGTTACTTATATACCATTATATATTTTTATTTTATGGCTTTAATAAAAATAATGTTATTTTGTCAGCAAACCACACACGTTTTTTATTGTTTTCTTTCAATGCTGTCCATCCAAAGGTTGTCTGGAAGAGATCGCTCTTAGCGATAAGACCGCCCATTGTATCACATTTCTTTTTCTCATTTTTTGTTAATATTTTTGTTATTTTTTGGCGTACAATAAAGAGTTATCTATCTATCTATATATATAGTTGCAACACGAACGGTATAGTATAGCTGCAGCAAGACTCTATCACGTTAAGTTTTGTTAAGACGAGGTTTGATAGCTATTCTGGGATCCAATAGCTGGCGCTGTAGTCAAGTAATTAAAAAATAAAAACGTATTGTTTATTTATGGACCATTATAATTTATTATGACAGTAAATTATGTTTCTTCAGTGCCCAAAAAAGAAAATCTGTATCCAATCGGTGCTACTCTTTCCAGTCAGTAATAAATTTTATATTTAATACTGTAAGAATTCCGGATTGAAACTCATCGCACCATCGACTGGAAAAAGCAGATCAACATCTACTCTAATTCTGTTTAGTCTAGAAACATTATTTGTTTGTTTGGTATTATGAATATGTTATGCAAAGTATTCGCAACTGGGACCATTCAAGCAATTTCTTTGCTATTAGATAAAAAGAAGACTTTTTTTCATAAAAACGTCTAGTTAACTAAGTATTTTCATAAATTATTGTTAAACACTACATTCACATACTACACATTAAAATAATTATATTTACTACTTAATTTTTATTTTTTTGTAAATCGTGTATAAATTTTCAAAATCAAAATTGCTTTTTATCATAAACAAAAGCTATCGCGTGATATGAGGTTTAAAACATAAACGAGTTTTGCCTTTTCTTGCTATCTTTCGCCAGCCGCCATTAAACTTTTACGTTGTTCTGTAAAATGAACATAGCAGAGTTTTCGCTTGATTTCACTCAAACTGTGACAATTTAATATTTACCAATAACCAGTTAAACCTTCTTAGATATGAGAGGAGGCCTGTGCCCAGCAGTGGGACGTGTATATAGACTGTAACAATAACCAGTTGCTACTAAGTTCGTTCAGTTATATGTTTTATGTTTCTTATATTGAAGTTGATATAATGTACTAAATATTGTCTTTATTAGGCTTGAAATTTTATTTGGAATAAATAAAAAAAATCTAGTTATTTTTTACTCGGTGGTCGTGATGCCTTCTTTTTTTCTATTTATGCCATTGTTTGACTGCTATATCAACTAGTTGTACGTGTTGATAGAGCCAATGATGGTAAAGCACATTACCTTAGCTAGAGAAAAGTTACACAATGTAATCGGATTCAAAGATATACGGTGACAAAATTTTGTTTAGTTTCGATTAGAGCACGTTGGCTTTACTACTGATCACATTTCAGCCGCGGAGAGTAGAAACAATGGCGCATATCGTAATACCTCCTTTATTCTCCCCCCGCTGCAAGAGTACGTCAGTGGTGCTGCCACTCTAGTACTATTCCCCTGTGTCTCTAACTTGGCTGCGGAAGGCAATGGGTAATGACCTCTTTCCCCGCCGTTCAATAACTCGCATTCAGAGCATTCTCACCATGCGGACGGTTAGTTTTCTTGTCATTCCAATAATATATAATAAATAAGCTAGTCGTAGAACGATGGGCACAATGAAGAAGTTAGATAAATCATAAAGGGGGCTAATTATTTTCCTTGGAATGTGTTATGTGGCAGAGACAAAAACTCTTTTAAAACTAAATTTATTTAATACTTTTGAACTAACTTAAAATATAGTAGTTGACACAGAGAACTTGGGAATGGAATTGTGTTGAGGGATTTTTTTGCGCCCAGAAGCAATTGGAAAATGGGCTACCTCGATACGCAGGGAGGCGGTAAATGCTTTATGCATACCACGACAGCCGGTCTGTCGTAGTTATGTGGGACTCACTGTGACTAACCTACGTGGGACCTAAGTGATACCTGCTAAAAACCGCCTGTGGGACTGACAATTGGCCGATTATGCCGCTTTGTCGGATCGTAAGCGACCCTCTTCTGGGAGAAGAGGGCGCAGGCGGCTACAAAAAGCCGCTGAGGAAGAGCCTACTTAGGCAATTTAAGAAGAATCGACCTGAGCCGCCAGAAGGCAGTAAGGTCGGTTGAAATTTTATTTGGCGGCTCCGAGAGAGAGTTTCTCGGCCTGCGGACTCGATAGTGAGAGGGGGGAATGGGGCTGCATAAGTAGCTGCCTCACGAATAAGATGACTGGAAAGTGACTGTGAGGCTTTGAAGAAGAAGACGACAAAAAAGGTTTTCAACTATTTGGAGTTCATCAATAATTTTAGGGTCAGTGTGGGCAAAAATGGGGCCCGCGTAGGACATGACTGGTCGTATACAGACCTTATAAAGGGTACGCTTGTTTCTGAGGGACATTTTACTGTGTCGTCCCAACATACTGTTGAGCCTACTCAAGTAAAAACGTGCGTGACGGGTTACTCTTTTGACGTGGGGCCTGAAAGTGAGCCTTGTGTCTGGGGTGACACCTAAATATTTGGCAGACGTATGCCAGGGGACAGGGGTCCCTAGCATACGTATAAGTGGAGTGTTTTTGAGACGGCGTCGTTTATAATCGAAGTGAACGGCGGAGCTCTTCTCCGGGTTCACATCGATGCGCTATTTTTGGAACCAACCTCCTAGGTCATCAACTGACTTTTGGATCTTGTTCCGTATGAAAGGTAGTGAGATACCTTTACAGTAGAGAGCAGTGTCGTCTGCAAAGAGGGAGAGTTGAACACCTTTCGACGGGATGGGAATGTGGTTGGTGAACAGAATGTACAGCAGAGGAGCAAGTACAGAGCCCTGAGGGACACCAGCTTTGATGGGGCGCTGGGAAGATAGCGTGCCTTCGTGTCTAAAACGAAAGGTACAATGCTTTAGGAAAGAGGCCACGAGGCGTCCTAGACGATCGGGGAGACCTATTTTGTATAATTTGAAGATAAGGCCTTTATGCCAGACTCTATCAAAGGCTTTAGCTATGTCGAAAAAGACCGCGATGGTCTTATGACGACGAGGATAAAAACCGCTGAGGATATATTCCACAATACGGTGAACTTGTTGGGGACAAGAGTGTTTCGCTCGGAAACCGAATTGATGGGGAATGATAAGATGGTCACCGTCTCTGGGAAACAGATAGCGCCTCATGCGAGTTTGGATGACTCTTTCGAAGAGCTTCCCCATGGCCTTGAGGAGGCTAATGGGGCGATGACTGGAGAGAAGGTTGAGAGGCTTGCCTGGCTTGGGAATACCAATCACAGTTGCCTCTTTTCACGTAGTGGGAAAGTAACTAAGGTTGAAGCAGGCGTTAAAGATAATAGATAAAAGGGTTAACACCTGCTCAGGGAAGTGTTTTAGGGCTTGGTTGGAGATGCCATCCGCGCCCGGAGCCTTTTTGGGCTTAAGTCCTTTGATGAGGGAAGAAATCTCATAATTGGATACAGAGATAGGTTCGGAGACTGTAAGAGGTGAGTTCCGGCGGCGGATCTCATCCTCCACTGCCCGGACATGTGAGAGGTCGACGGGTTGAAAGCTATGAGAGCATTGTGCGGCAATGCTGTCTGCAAAGCTGATAAGTTTGTGAATGCAATGAAACAACCGCTGTCTTGTAACACTCGTTTATTACTGGTTGGATGACCGTACTACACACGTATATATCATTCTTCCCCACTTAATTTTGGAACCTGGTAACAAGGTTTCTTAATTAAATACAGTAAATTTTTTTTTCTACATTAACTTAACAACTAATAATAACTATTAACAATAATTAACAAACTTGATCTCTGCGTAACTATAATTAACAATCGCTACTTAAAAATACTTTTTATAATCCACCTCTGGTCTTGTACGTTTCGGGCGTGTGGCTAAAAGTGGCAATGTTGGCGGTACATGGGAATCGCCAATTGTGGACGGCACAGCCTCCGTTTCTGCCATAGGCCTTTCTACGGGGGCAATGTTGTCCCTCTCATACTCCCTAGTCTCACAGTCACTTACTTCTTCTGCCTCACCGTGGTCAGATGAACCAAGATTCGGCGCTCCAGTATTCGAGGGCGATTGCATATTCGTAGCCAGTTCCATAATTTGCTCCGTATTACTTATACCCGGAAACGTAGGCTGTTGCGCGGGAGGGTGTGCATTTACAGTAGCCGGCGACGTGGAGGGGCAACGAGTATCCTCAGCAGCGACAATATCGTCGCGACTACTGTCTGAACCCGTATATCTAATAATTTGATCCACATGTCTAATACACCAAACCTCCATGTCCCTAATATGAATTCTATACATTTTATTTCCTATTTTTTCCTTTATTCTACCTAACTGCCTAGATTTTTTTCGTGCACTGTACCATCGGGTCCAAACGATTTCGCCGATTTCAAAAGATCTTTTTCCGACTGCCGTAAGTGAATTAGAATTATGATTTTTTAAGGGTAAAATCAAATCGAGACGCGACCGCAAACTTCTGCCGAACATTAACTTTGCCGGCGTTTCACCCGTAGTACAATGCACGGTATTTCTATAGTTAAATAGGTACCCTAATAACATGTCATGAACTTTGTGCAAAGGTAAATTGTCAATTAATATACATTTTAACATTTTTTTACATGTTCTTACTGAATTCTCAGCTTGACCGTTACTTGGCAGATGGTAAATGGGTGACGTCATGTATTTTATGCCATTCGATGAACAAAATGTCTGAAACTCGAGTGAATTAATTTTTACATCGTTGTCGGACACTAAAACATTTGGTATTCCAAAATTAGAGAAAACGCCTTTTAATTTTGTTATTAAAGCATTAGATGAGGTTCTGTTATGCATGTATAGACATTCTATCCATTTACTGTAGGAGTCGACGATTACCAGATATACCCTCTGCCCTACAGTCATGTAATCAATGTGCACTCGTTGCCATGGCGCGGTGGAGGGAGGCCAGGGCGCGGGGGGGTCGCGCGGCGGGGCGGCCCGCACGCTTGCGCACGTCGCACATGATCCGATCCAGCGTTCGATGTCCCGGTCAATACCGGGCCACCACATTCTACTTCTAGCGTTACATTTAGTTTTGGTTATTCTTAAATGAGAATCATGAAGCTCTCGTAACATTCTATCTCTCAACCCGAGTGGTATAACAATCCCATGTCCCCTAAAAAGACAACCATTCCCATATTGTAAAACGGACTTGCAATGAAAATAAGGTAAAATAGATTTACTTTTTAATTTACGCGGCCACCCGTGTTGCATGTACCTAAGCACGGTTTTAATTGATCTATCTCGCTCCGTCGTCTGCGCAACGTCGCGGGCCGAAGTGGCCGGCGATGACGCATCGAGAAACCTAACTGCATAATGAGTGTCTATATAGTTTGTATCTATATCGTTCGATGACTCGTTGACGCATTTTACAGGAGCGCGTGAGAAGTAATCGGCCACAATATTATTTCCGCTAGATACATATTGTACGACATAGTTATAAGCGGACAATATAACTGAGTATCGCTGCAGTCTTAGCGCAGTAGTAACAGGAATACCTGTTTTAGGATTAAAAATAGATACCAATGGTCTGTGGTCGGTTTTCAGGATAAAAGGATCTTCGCGACCGTACAAATATCGATGAAAGCGTCGGACCCCGAAGATAATGGCCGTCGCTTCCTTCTGTATCTGGCTATAGTTTCTTTCACTGCTCGTAAGTGAGCGAGATGCATACGCTAGCGGGCGTTCGATGCCGTCCTCCGCCCTTTTTGAGAGTACGGCGCCGAGACCGGTCGGGCCGGCGTCCACCGCCAGCACTAGCTGCGCCGCTGGCTCGAAATGAGCCAACACGCGTTCTGACGCCAGTTCGCGCCGTATCGCTGCGACGCTTTGTCGCTGCCGTTTTCCCTATTCCCATTTTGCATCTTTACGTAATAGCTCATGTAGAGGATTCAGTACAGAAGAGGCGTTTGGAATAAAATTTCTATAGTAGTTGACTACTCCTAGAAATCTTTTAACTTCGGTGACGTTATTTGGTTCCGGTGCACTAAGAATGGCTTGTACTTTATCCGGACAAGTCCTTAATCCCGTTTTACTAATCACGTAACCCAAATACCTGACGCTTTCTCTGAAAATTGACATTTGTCTTTTTGTAAACGTAGGCCTGCCTTACATAGTCTATCTAGGACTTTACTTAGCCGCTGCATGTGGGAATTTCTATCGAGGCCCGTGACACAAATGTCATCAAGCCATATGCTTACCCCGTCTATTCCTGATAAGAGTGTCTCCATGCTCCTTTGAAAAATGGCTGGACCACTAGAAAGGCCGTACACTAACCTAGTGTATTTAAAAAGTCCTTTATGCGTATTAATTGTTGTGAGCTCCTGAGACGCGTCATCTAGGACGAACTGGTTGTAAGCGTTTTTCAAATCAATTTTACTGTAGTGCTCACCCCCTCCAATTTTGGCAAAAACCTCTTCAATTCGAGGCAGGGGATATTTTTCTATTATGAGATCCTTATTTAATGTAATAGAAAAATCACCTGTGATTTTAACTTGGCCATTATCTTTTAAAACTGGCACAAGGGGGGTGGCGTATTGAGAATAATTAATAGGACCAAGGATACCCAAGTGCACTAATCGGTTTAGCTCTTGTTCGACTTTATCTCTGAGGGCAAAGGGTACAGTACGCGGCTTAAAAAACTTAGGCACAGCATTCGCCTTCAACTGCAAACTGACTTTAAAGTTATTAAATGCGCCAAACTCGTCACGCCACAACGCCGAATATTTATTTAGTAACTCATGCAATTCGGAATCATTTCTGATGTAATTTAATTTAGTAGTAATCACAAAATTAAAGGCGGTCATGAAATCCCTACCTAGTATAGGCGGTCCCCCATTTTTGATAACAAAATATTTAATCAATTTTGTACTGTTATTGTAACTAGTTTCTACAGTAATATAACCTAATGGATCAATCTTGTGTCCGTTATATAGGTAAGCACATTTTTACAGAACTACTACGCAATGAATATTTTAAGAATTTTTCCTTATATGTATTATAAGAAATCACACTTTTACTTGTTCCTGAGTCAAGCTCCATTGTCATACACTGATTACCTATTATTACATCAATTGAAATGGGCTTATCAGTCACATACCTCAAATTAAAATTGTGGCACTCCTCACAAGAAGTGTCCTTGACCTGCTCTGGTTCGCTTACCGACTCGATATGGTACATCCGCGATCTATTGACACTATCGCACACTTTCTTTAAATGACCTTTTTCACCGCACTTTTGACATTTGTAACTTTTATAACGGCACTTATCACTTTGGTGGTTCTTCAAGCCACAGACCGAACAACGAGAAAAATCTCTCGGTTGGTCGCGACCTGCTGATGTCCTGCCAGCATTAGGACGCCGTATAACCGCGCCGCTGTCTCCTTGACCTTGAAATTTCGCTCGGTATACCGGTTCCTCCTTAATTGGAGCATGTTTGCTGGTGCACAACATAACCTTCGCCTGCCTGGCATACGCCGCCTGTTCGGCTAGCTCCATAGCTACTGACAGTGTCGATGTGGACGGGTCTTGTTCGAACAACTTATCTTGTTCCGGGCCAGGGCCCAGGTCGAGGACGAAACGATCTCTTAAATTAGTTTCCAAGGCAGTGCCGAAGTCACAATCGCTTGCGAGACCTCTCAATCGCGCTGCCCAGTCTCCCAATGATTCGCCTGGATTTCTTGTTGCCCCAAAAAATTTTGCTTTATCCACAAATGAGCATTTTTTTGGCTTGAAATGACCGTCGAGTAATTTAACGAGATTCGAGTAACTTAGAGATTCTAAGTCTTGCGGGTACGCTAAGTTTCGTACCAAGCGATACGTTTCATCCGTAAGATGGGTGAGAAGAATTCCACTTTTGTTCACTTCTTCGACGCGATTTATCTTCGCAAACTGAGTTAGTCTGCTTTTGAAAATTGACCATTCACTTGACTTATGGTCAAAAATAGGCAGATTTTTTTTTTAAATTGTGGGTATCCCATCCTCGTCGCCAATGATAAGTTTGTGAATGCAATGAAACAACCGCTGTCTTGTAACACTCGTTTATTACTGGTTGGATGACCGTACTACACACGTATATATCAAAAGCACTCAGCCTTTTCCTCGTCCTCGAAGGCAACCGTACCGTCGGGACGGGAGAGAGTGGGAGTGTGGGTGATAGCGTCTATGCGGAGGGCTCTTGCCATCTGATAGTACGATGTATGAGATGGAGAGATATTCTCCATGAGCTTACTCTTTTCGAGGTCTTGAAATTCAGAGAGGCCGAAACGGAGTTCTCGTTGAAGACGATTAGCCGTGCGCCCATATTCGGGGGTGGGATATTTTGCTGCTCTCCGGAAAGCAGCTTTCTTGGCTTTTAACAGGTTCCTAATATGTAGGGGAAGCCCACTATTGTTGTTAGCAACCGGGACGACCCTTTCGTTCTCCTTAAGGGAGGATTTAATAAGGGTGGAGAGTGAATCGACCGCGGTGTCGATTTTTTCGGGACTGTCTAATTCCGACGATAGGGAGATGGTAGAGTCCTGTGAGTCCAAAGCTTTAGCTAGGGACTCCTTGAATCCCTTCCAATTAGTGAAGGTTTTCGTGAGTGTTTGGGGCGGGGAGGGCTGATAGCCAAGAATGAGGGAGACCGGTCGGTGATCGGATCCTAGATCGTCTAGTGTCTCTTTGCCCTGAGGTTGAGAGAAACTCCTTTGAGTAACGCAAAATCTAGTACATCGGGGGCGTGGGCGGTGTTATCGGGAAAGTGAGTAACACCGAGGGGACTGTGGACAGTAAGATCAAGAGACTGCGTGATATCGAGCAGTTTCTTGCCACTAAGGGACCTCCCTACGGTACGGTACGGCATGTCCATTCAGTATGCTTGGAGTTAAAATCTCCAAACATAATGACTGAATTGCCTAAAGATAAAATAGCCTCAAAATCTTTTTTGAGGGGATGGGTTCCTGAAGGGATGTAACAGGAGGCTATGAGGATGGACTGATGTCCAGTCATAGCTAGCCTGCATACCGTGGCTTCCATGTTAGTAAGCTGCGAAGTAGAAATGGGAGAGCAGTGAAGTGTCTTCTTGTAATAAATGGCCGTACCGTCGCCTCGGCTGTCGGGTCTGTCATTACGAAGAAGTGAAAAGTTTTTAATGGAAAGGCCTTTAGTGTCCTTAGTTTTGAGATTATTTTCCTCTAGGAGGAGGAAATCGGCTTCACGATTTCGAAGAAAGAGCTTAAGCTCTGGGAGGTTATTTCGCAAACCGCGAATATTAAAGGATACAAGCGATAAGCCCTTAGGTTTGATACGACCGTCAGACTTTGGTAGAGCAGACTGCTCTGTCATTGTGAAATTAAGTTAATTAAGTTAACTTAACTTACAACGAGCACAAAAGATTATGATGCTCTGCAAGAGCAAGGGGACGGTCCTGAGGGGACCTCGCAGCGCGCAATTTGGGTCTGCCTTTTTGGTCCCCAGGGAAAAACTAGAGGCTGCATAGGCCGAGAGAAGCACGGAGGGGGCCGAATAGTGCCCTAAGGGGGCCTAGGGGGACCCTGAAAGGGCCGAGAGAAGCCCTGGAGGGGCTGAGAAAGGCCCTACCGGGGCATTTGTAGATAGAGTGCCTGATATGAACGGTCATTGATTGGCGGTGGAACTTGCCTACTGGGGCGAAGATGAGGTGCGTAGGGGCAGCCTCTGTAGTTTGCCGGGTGGCTTGTTTGTTTACACAAGACGCACGTGGGTGGGGATTCGGCGTCTTTGGGCCGAGGACACTTTTAGTGTTGTGGGGTTCAAGGCACTTAACGCACCTGGGTGGGGCGGAGCAGTTGGCCACCGCATGACCATATAGCTGGCAGCGATGGCACTGAACTGGGAACCCGCACCTATGTGGGGGCTCAAACCTCAGTCTCTACAGGCCACACACTGTGCGTACCTGCCGGAAGATGGCTTTTGCCTCCAGCATTTTAGAAAGGATGACGAGGGCAAGCGAGAACCTCTGGCCCATTCTGCTGTACATTATGTGCACGGCTTCTACGGGGAATCCTTGGGACTTAAGGTCCTCGAGGATTTCCTCGTTGGAGAATTCGAAAGGGATGCCGCGGATGACGGCCCTGACTTTGCGCTCTTTCGGAAGAGCTAACGTGTGGTAAGAAACTCGTTCGGCTGTGAATAGCCTGGTGAGTTGACGGAAGTCATCGATTGAGTTGGGGATGATTTTAATATTCTCCCCGAGGTTGATGGCGTGGTCATACTTAATGCCTGCGTCGTAGCAGGTTTTGGACAACTTGGTGAATCTTGCCTTGTCTTTTAGGAAGACAGGGGGCGGGACTTGCTTCTTAGCAAGGACTGGAGCACAGCGAGAGGCTGGCTTGGTCGGAGCGGGGATGTCTAGTGACATAATTGGGGCCGAGGCAGCGGCGGGGGCTGCGGGGGCAGAGGCGGTAGCGGGAGTTGCGGAGGTTGAAGGAGCGGCAGGGGCCGCTGAGACATGAGGGGTGCGATTTTTTGCGGAGCGTTTGCCGCTGCGCTTGGAGTTCACCATAGTGAACGAGGAATCCCCGGTTTCGTCGGAGTCACAGGACTCCGATGTCCGGTGCCAGAATTAGTGGCGAGCCTCTTCCGGGAGGCCGACGCAGAGGACTCGGACTCGGAGCATGCGTACTACATCTCTAAGGGGGCAAAAGAGTTCATGGTCTCTAGGTATGCCGCGATTACGGGCGGAGGTTGGTGTGCCTGAGGGGCAGTGGGAGTGACATGGGCGGCGATGGCGGCGAGGGCCGTCTCATCCAAGTTTAGGCCAAGACCAAGAGTTTGGTTTAGAGCGGCGACGAGTGACCTAACTTGGTTCACTGTGGACATGTTGATGCTAGGTGGGGACGACGTGTTCGAAACGGTAAGGGGAAAAGAACAGAGACGTTCTGTACCTAAACAGTAAGGGCGGGATCACCTTTTTCAAAAGAACGGGACGTTCTTATTCAAAGAGTAAGTGTTCCTGTTCTCAAAAGAACAGGGCCTTGCTCTGAAAAGAGCAAGTAACTCCCTAGAAACAGTATACACGTACACGTTATACCATAAATCAATAACGAAAACAAAATTAAAAATAGCTAATAATAAGAAATAACAATAACAAGCGGAGGTCAGTCAAACCTCCCCGCCCGAAGACAGGGGAGCAAGAACTGTTAGCGTAAATGACTCACCAAGGCGTCGACCCTGTACAGCGCGTGCAGGACAGCGGAGGCGCGAGAGCGAGCTAGCACTACCGTACGGGGACGGAAGCGCGGACTACCTGGACACAACCGCTCGGGAGCGGTGGCACAGGCGGAATGATTGTGTTGAGGGATCGAAGGATTTGGTTTAAAAAGTATAGGAAGCTAGGAGGTGGGGGTAAAGATGAGGGAACAACATTATTCTTGTTTGTGTTATCGTTAACTTATTCTAAGCTACAATTAAGATTAATAAACTATAAACATTAGTATATACTATTATAATCTGTAAAGTTTGGCTTCTGGGAAAGTAAACAATATGGTTTAGTTTTAAGTAAATAAACCATATAAAGTATACAGGTCTTATAACATAAAGTAAGTAGTATCTATGACATAACATTAGTTTGGCTTCTAAGAAAGTAAACAATATGATTTAGCTTTTAAGTAAGTAAACAAAATAAAGTATACGGGACTTATAATATAATATGAAGTAAATAGTACTTATAAAATAATATGACGTATCACATGTAATATACGTTACGACACGATATAAAATGTTTAAATTTTGCTTATACTCCATGGAATTTGAATTTTTAACTTATTCCTTATTTATAGGGTTCCGTAGTTACACAATAAGGAATACTTATAGTTTCGCCATGTCCGTTCGTCTGTCCATCCGTCCACGGTTTTGCTCAGAGACCCTAGCTGCTACAAATCTGTTATTTGGCACAGTTATAAATATTAATCACGCCTAGAAAACTGCGAAATAAAATCTTCAGAAACATCTTATTTTGCGTACTTTTCATACAAGCAAATGGAGGATAATTTTTTTTACCCGCCTATTCCATCATGTGGGGTATCGTTGGATAGGTCTTTCAAAAACACTGGAGATGTGGAAAAAGATCTTTTCGATTCAGGGGTCCCTTTGCAAAATATTTACTCGATAGTAGCATATATAATGAATTTAAAAGGAAAACTATCACAGCTAAGTAGAATTAACAAGTTAACGAGTAATAGTCGATCAACATATAAAATGCTCTTGGATTAGTAAAAATTTCGTTACAACTCTAAAAACTAGCTGCATTATAACTTTGTGATGTTATTGTAAACTTTTAAAATAAACATTTTATGAACAAAACGATTTATATGAATTACTACTACAGCTTTACTTTTTAATTTCTGGTAGGCAGGGAGGATCTTTCTGAAATTCTTACTACTTTCACTTATTTTTTGGTTGTTAGTTATTGTAGACCTTATTCAAAGTATTCCAACAATCATATAGCCTCATATAGTTTCATTCGTCATACTATTGGTTTTTTGGTCAAGCTTAGGATAATTTAGGGCAGTGGTGGTTTACGTTAAGGTTCGTTACGGTCATATATGTATATCTTATGCTTGCATTGTCGTTAATATACAGATAGATAGTCAACTATGATCATCTTTGTACCTTGGCATATGAACGATGGAATGTAAATTGTATTATTTTCAAATCCGAAAACCTTTTTTTAATATTTTTTGAATACCACTCCCTATAAATCCGATTTGAAAATTAGTCGCTTAGTTAAGATCTTCCTATTTGGGCCCATTATTAGTCAATATAGTCAATATAGTCAAACCGCGAACTCACTTAATATACTCCTTATCAAGAAAGCCCACGTATTGTGACGGGCAACTACAGAACCCTACATCTAAGTTGTTGGCCCAACACGCACTTGGATAGTTTTTTAAGCAGTTCTTTGTTTAAAATTACTTGTAACTTTTGCACAATAAAATCTGTCTCTATGAAAAATTTCTTGAAAATTTCTTCAAATTCATGAGCGTTATGAAAATAAAACATCGGAACAGACAAACTTTCGCATTTATTTTATTTTTAGGATAAGGATAAGGAATATATAGGGACATTACAATAAATAATTCATGTAGTGCTTGTTTTATTATTAATAAGTATTTCTATAATTCTCATCAACACATTAACCGAACGATATGGTTCCTAACAATATCCCTTAACAAATAACAATGTTGTAACAGAAAGGACCAAACTTTGAGTGTATTAATCGCTTAAAGGTATGCTCACTCTTAGCTTAATGAATCCATATTGCGTCGAATAGAGAATACCAAAGCTGGGTTAATAGCGTTGGGTACACGTTTCATATAGATAAAACTTGAATATTGTACTAATAGTAACATAGTCCTGGTATTCTATTTTACTTAGGTGCTTGATAAATTTCAAGCTTTTCGAAAATAAAAAGCATCAACTTTACGTTTTTTTTAGATTATCAGAAATAAAACGTAATACATACATACCTACTAACATATTGAAATAGAAGCTGGGGGCGACTAGTTTTTCCAAAGACTAAGCTTCCAATTTAGTACTCTTAAAAACTACCGATGCAGTTATTCATAAAAAATAAATATACTGTATTGAATTATTGTGATGTTAATTATTAATAAAGGGATATAGAATTATTTGTATCACTTATTTAGGTTCTTTTTGTAGTTTTTTGTTTTAATATTTTTTATTTATTTATTTATTCTTTATTGCATTCCTTAAAACAAAAGAATACAAAGGGCGGACTTAATGCCTTGAGGCATTCTCTACCAGTCAACCCATGGAGTGGTGAGAATTTGATGTAGGTGCGGCAATATAGAATAAAATAACACTACACAAAATTATAATTAACTACATAATACATACATTTTACTAATAAATAAACTATACATATATGACAGATACATATATATATATGTATCTGTCATATATATATATATATATATATATATATATATATATATATATATATACATATAAATGGATACATAAATACATGCATATACATACAAAAAAAAAAAATATATATATATATATATATATATATATATATATATATATATATATATATATATAATTAGTACATACAAATACCTATGAATATATGCGTGTGTTTAGCAATACACATTAAATGGATGATTCATGTAAAATGCGTTGTCTTCAATAGATGATTACGGATCAATGTTTTAAAAGCGTACTTATTGAGTGCTTTTCTAATGTCGTCGGGTAAGGAGTTTCAAAGGCGTAATATTCTTGTTAAATAATAGCTACCTTAGCAAAATGCAAACCTATAACTAGCTCTTCATTACGAAATTACTCGCTGAATGAAACCGGTTGGAGTTAGTATCTTCATTTGTTCACATGACATTGTTACAGATGAAAAAAAATCACTGTTATTAATATTATTATATTTTTCAAATATTTTTGTAAAATAATCTTTATATCAATAATAAGCACTCACCAAACAAAAAAACTATTAGTTTAGATGTAAATATCTACATACTAAAGAATTCACTTATTATAAGGTGGACTGTTTTATTTTTTTTATTAACCTGTAGAGACAAACGAATTTACAGTTCACCTGATGTTAAATACCTTCTACACTCCATGGACACCTGCAGTGCAGCCCCCTTCAAATAAAGAAAGCTACAGATACACACGAAAGATACTAAATTGTCACTTCTGAGTACTGAAATGTCTCACAGTCTTATCGTAATTCTTGTAATTATGCTTATTGTGTGTCATAGAATAAGGGTAAAATATACTCTATAAAGTATAATAGAAACCTAATCAGCTCTTCATTACACAATCACGCTTGGATTTAACTGGTATAATAGCAGTTGTTGCCTTAATTTGTTAACAAGATATGAACGTACGAACTTATTTACTCCTAGAACTACCCCACTTTAAACTATGGATTCGGGGGCTAGAGGGCTTAAAACGTGAAAGTGTCAAAAATTTTAATTGGAAAAAATTGGATCCTTCACAGTAAATTTCATAAACGAATTTAATTTAATGACCTTAGTTTAAGTTTTAGTTTAATTCTATTATTTGACACTAGTTATTTTGTATACTTACAATCAATTTCAATTGAATAAAAATTACACATCGAGTGAATATCAAGTTTTTTAGCTTAAAATAGTAATTTTTCCATTATATTATGATATCCACTACCCCATATTATCATGCCGTAGATGTCGTAATAGGCGAAATAGAGAAAGAAATCGGGAGATGGGCAGAAGTCTTAAAATAAAAAATGCGGGTGGTAACCCGTTTGCCCAAACGTAGCAACTATGGCAAATACCCTCTTATGAGGCAAGCTATAGGGGAGGCCTTTGTTCAGCAGTAAACTTCAATAGGCTCTAGCGGTAACGGTAATATTATGATTTGATTTTTGTGGAAAGTCATTGTCATTGGAAAGTACAGCAAGAAAATATATTTATTCTCTCGGTTGAAGTTGCATTACCTACTCGTACTATTTGTCCCAGATAACCATATTCGTCAACAACTAAGAGCTTAATGCTCCCAACAACTACCGGCATAGTTGTGACAAGGACGTTATACATGATCTTTGTTTTATCCATGTTCATCTTAAGACCTATTCGTTAGGAGGCACTATTGAGGTCATAGAGCATAGTGCTTAGGTCCTCCAGCGATTCTGCCATAAAGGCTATGTCGTTATCAAATTGAAGGTGAGTGATGTACTCACCATTGATGTTAATACCGTATCCTTTCCAAACCAGATACTTGAAAACGTCTTCCTGTGCAGCGGAAAAGAGTTTTGGGGATAAAATGTCACTCTGTCTTACACATCTCTGTAGTTGGAAAGGTTTCGTACTCTGATTCTGTACATTGAAAGCCATCGTAGCCCTAACATTTCAGTACTTTGTTATACCGACAGTCAACTTGGCACCGCTGAAGAGACTGTGGCACCGCCCATATTTCGAAGAAATCAAAGGCTTTCTCATAGTCCGCATATGCAAGACATAGTAGCAAATTGTACTCCTCGGTCTTCTGTACCATTTGCCGAAGGGTATGTATGTTGGTGTATGGGGGTAAAACCTTTTCGGAAACCAGCTTGTTCGAGAGGCTGGGAATCGTCGAATCTGCATGTGAGATGATTCGTAATAACTTTCGAAAACAGCACATAGGCGCGGCTCAGAAAGGAAATGAGTCTTTAGTTCTTTAAGATAAAATTTTCGCCTTTCTCGAAGAACAAGTCCACCGCTTTTCTATTCTACACCTCTATAGTAGATTTACCATGAAAGACGGAATGAAACAGCTTCTGAAGGATTTAAAGTACCGGTTTTCTACCTGATTTCAGAAGCTCCGCTGTAATTCTATCCTAGCCCGGAGACTTGCCATTTTTATGGTGCTGGAGAGCTTTTCTAATTTCGCTCAGTCTGACGTCTAGGATATCATCGGAATAGTTTTTTTTTATAGGAGAGGGGGCAAACGAGCATGCGGCTCACCTGATGGTAAGTGACTACCGCCGCCCATGAACAACTGCAACACTAGGGAGGGAATTGCAGATGCGTTGCCGGCCTTTTAAAAAGGAGTACGCTCTTTTCTTGAAGGAATAGTGTCGGAAAAGACTTGCTCTTGGATCGTTATTCAAACTTGGTGTGGTTCCAACGGTGATATGTACAGCTGCCCATAGAAACTCTCAATATCATTCAAAATCTCAAGGGTTCCGGAAACGATGCTACCACATTCGGTCTTCAGCTTTGACAGTCAACTCTTTCTGGCAGACAGATCTCTCGCAAAGACTTTGGAGCTCTGGTTTTGCTCGATCGCTTCTTCAATATGAACAGTAAATGTCTTTTCAGATATTCTCTTCAGAATAAACTGTTCAGTTGCCTGTATGCTGTCAAATCTGCTGAAGACTGCAGTTTCATTTTCCGCCTAAAATCCATGATATTAAGAGTTTAATTGGAAAGTTTTTGTGTTCCTCTGCGACGGATCTTGTAAAACTCAGCTCCAACCGCATGGGCAGTTTCCATGATCATGTTAATAACATCTACTGCATTGCAATCTTCTAGGCCCTGAAAACGGTTTTCTAACTTTATCTTAAAGGTTTCGGGATTTTGCATGTGACCACGAGGGGGACATAGCGTTGACTTCATTAGACGACACCTCTCAAACTTAACTTTTATGTTCATTGTGAGACAATGGTGAGAGCCATTCAGTTTTCAACCTCGTGATCACTGAGACATCATTGAACAGTTGTCGTCTGGTGCCATATTGAAGTCAATCTCATTTTGTGTCAAACTGTCGCGGCTCGACTAGGCCACTTCCTGTGGAACCGCTTCTGGACGAAAGAGTTCAGTCCCTCTTTCTTCTACATGAAGTCGGCCAGCTGCTGGCTCCTTGAGTTCCGTTGCCCTTTTTGAAATTTCCCTACCCTTATATCGCCGCTCTTTCTTGTGCCTAGTTTTGCGTTGAAGTCTCCCATTATCACTGTATAGTGAGTTCTGAAGGAAGACATGGCTTAAGAGTTATCCTAATACATTTCCTCCAACTCCTCATCCAATTGTGCCGAGGTTGGTGCGTAAACCTGTATGACTTTCAACAAATACTGTTTGATGACTCTGAGTAAAAGGTACGCAACCCTCATCGAAATACTCAGAATCTTTACAACGTTGTTAACGAGAGACTTGTGGACGATAACAGGTTTCCGGATTCGAGAAATACCGTGTCCTCCCCCTTCTTCAGACCTCAGATAATTCTATAATATCCCAAAGCAACTTGTCTATATATTTGTCCAGCTCCAGGATCTTCTCGTCAGTCCTCAAAGTGCGTGCTTTATATGTTGCAAAGTTTAGTTGTTGTAGATGGCAACCGAACCTACGCCAAAGATGTTTAGCACCCCCTGTCCTGCCGTTACCATGGTCGCTACCGTAGCCAGGAATGGCGGGGCCGCCGGGGACTAGGGGCCGTTTCTTCGTAACTTTAATCAAGGGGGTATATTGCCATAGTTGCCACGCTTGGCGAGCAGGTTGGCTACCGCAGTTTTTTATTGTAGTTTGCTGTTTTTATAAAGATGCTGCTGCCCATCTTCTATCTCAGTTTCACTCTGTTGCCTCTTACGACACCCACAGAAAGACATGGGATGGTGGGTATTCTTACCCGCCACCACACGGGACACGCAGAATAGATTTTCTTAAAAGCATAAACTTTAAAGATAATCTTTTTTGTTTTTATATAAGAGGGGGCAAACAAGCATACGGCTCACCTGATGATAAGTGACTACCGCCGCCCATGAACAACCGCAACACCAGGGGAATTGCAGATGCGTTGCCAGTTTTAGAAAGGTGTAAGCTCTTTTCTTGAAGGTTCCTAAGTCGTATCGGTCTGGATAAATCGCTGGTGGTAATCGATTCCACAAGGAAGTTGTGCGAGGGAGAAAACTTCTTCTAAATCGCATAGTAGTGGACCGCCAATCATCCAGATGGTATGGATGGTGTCGCGAGTTTCGTCGCGATGTGCGATTGTAGATGCGATAAAATACGCAAAGAGATGCTAGTCACGCCTAACATGCGCTCGAATTAATCTATTCGTATTTATCATAGATGGCGGTGGTGTGAGTAAAAATTGTCACTCTACTTCACCTTCAAAAGGAAAAGGGTCATTAGTTCAATATAGTCTTCGCTAATCCGCGCCTGCCGCCCGCTGTTGCACCTTGTTGTGCTCTTACTGCAGTATCAATTTAAGTAGTTTTAAATTTTATAATCGCTAGTGTTTTCGGCTATACACTATCATACATACAGTAACACATACAACATTACACACCACAATATTTAGAACGAACGCCGATTAGTGATTGTGAGTACGAGCTTCTCGGTTAGTAAATTTAATTCCACTAATTTAAGATACATACATATATTCTCCCGCGCAATCACGTAATTAACGGCCACGAGGTGATAGCTAGTGCCCGGCGTGATTAGATGCAACATCTCTACTCAGTGCGAGTTATTAAGCCGATCAAAAAGAATTCGATGATCGACGATTAGAACCGCTCTGCGCTGGATGCGGCCAATTGGAAGGAGCTGACACTGAGGTGCCCCGGCCCAGAGATGAGAGCAGTATTCCATTAGAGGCAGAACTTGCGCTTTGTAAAGTTGCAAGCAATGTGTCGGCATGAAATGCTGTCCCGCTCTGCTGAACAGGCCAAGCTTTTTAGAGGCCAATTTGGCCTTCTCTTCCAAGTGACCACGAAACTGCACGTCACTCGATATGTCGACGCCGAGGATTCCGATACTGGCTGAGGCAACCAGGGGAGTGCCTTGAAACTGAGGAGATACGACAAAGGGGATCTTTTCAGCGGTGAACGCGCAAACTTGTGCAACATATCATTGATATGCAGGAGTAGGACCAACGCTGTTTGGTGATTGCACGCAGCTTTGTGGAACACCAGCGTTGATAGGCTCGAAATCAGAGCATGAACCATCCACAACGACCTTGATGCTCCGATTAGCAAGAAAACTGGTGATCCATTTGCACAATTTCTCGGGAAGCCGATAGGAAGGAAGCTTCGAAAGAAGCGCTTTGTGCTAGACCTGGTCGAAGGCCTTCGCTATGTCTAAACTAACAGCCAATGCCTCCCCCTTGGACTCTACTGTCTCCGCCCATCTATGAGTTAGGAAGACCAGAAGATCACCAGCTGATCGACCCCGACGAAAACCGTACTGGCGGTCACTAATCAGCTGGTGATCCTTAACGTACCTCATGACCTGGCCGTTTATAATGGATTCTATTATTTTGGAGAGCAAGGAGGTAATGGCGATAGGCCTGTAGTTGGACCGGTCTGAGCGGTCGCCTTTTTTAGGGATCGGGTGGACCAAAGCTGTCTTTCATGAACTCAGGACTACGCCTTGGTAGTAGGAGTACCGAAAAAGATGCTGTTACGGCCTACAGCTGCTTACACAACAGTTCAATATCCGGGGCCCATAAGCGGAGATTCAACAAGCAGCCGCAGGTTCGAGCCCGAGTGGCTATATGGAATGTTTCTAATTACTATAACCTAAATGGGAACTAGAAAACAAAGTACTTACCTGTCGCAGGAGACGTCTTCGCTCCCAGGCTTGGGCAGGCCGTGAGTGTGTGTAATGGTGTTTGGTGTACAGTGTACAGTGAGGGATGAATGTGTGGGGCCTTGGCAAGCATAAGCGACCAGCAGCGGCTGAGTTGGCTGCTCCAAAATGTTGTATCGCTCCAGACTGCTTCAGCGCCGGCCCACTTCCTTCTTCACTGTCACTACTCAGTCTCTTAGCTTCATTGTACATTTAACTAACTTCAATTCGCCTTATTTGCAGAATCAAACACGTGATACCCGACACAGCAACGGACAGTAGTTCAAGTTCATATTCAATGTCCCGGATTCACTTATCACAAATTATAACTATATCCTGACAATTAACTGGGAGAAGCTCACAAACAAGGAATGCGCGGCTCGAATCCTAGATCGTATATCGCCTCCACGCGCAAACACTATTCCGTAATCTCGCACGAGTTAACTTTCGCACAATTTCACATATCTACGTGACGAAGAGACACGCGCCAAAAATTCAGATTCTAGACCCAATCAGACAAAACCCGATCTCGCGCGAACTTCTGCAGCGCTAGGCGAAAAACCGGCTTAACCCGGTCGCTGCTAGCAAGTTAACCTAACCTACAGTCTCGCCTGACCGCGCCAAGACGCTGGGAAGCTCCCTCCTGCTGTCCCCTCCCCAACACACGCGTGACACCTGGTACGATCGGGCGATTGGCAAAGTCTAACGTGATTGGATGACGTTAAACATGACCAAATTTGGGCGTAAACAGATGCGTTAAAACCGGTGCCATCTCTGGAGCCAGTGTTGCCATATATACAGATATCTCCGTATTTATACAGATTTTCGTTGCGTAATACAGATTAGCACTGGATACAGATTTTTATACAGAGTTTTCTAACTCTACTGATTAAATTACCATAATATTCACCTTAATACAGAATGAAGCAAACTATATGACTAGATACCGCGTAACACACATCATTGCATGATTCTATTCTTTGTGGTTATTTTTTTTTCATAGTGTAATTAGTAGTCTTGTGCCTGCTGGGTCATTTTAAAGATCGCTCCGTACTAGTTCATTACGAACAGTGAACTAGTTCGTCCTATTAGCTCTATTCAGTCATCAGTACTACTAAACAGTTTAAACAGTATCTGTGTGTAAAATCTGTGTGGAAGGATTATCTCAGTCAGTGAGTCTCAGTCTCAGTCGTTCAATATCTGCTCGAATCGTAATGTTTTATTAGTACTCTTACACACACACACTTGATAATTTCTTGGTCAAAATAAAAGTCTAAAGCAAACTAGTGTTGGAAAAATAATTAACATAAATTAAATTAAATCCCATAATTATAACATGAGAAAATAAACAGCATCCAAGGATGCAAATAATATTAAAACAATAATATAAAGCACAAAAAATACTCGTCAAGAATTATTATAACATAATGTCAAATTTTATTACATACACATACAAATTTTTGATGTATATTTTTATTTAATAACGATAATCACGTTAGCATTTATCCCTTGTTTTTCAAAAGTAATGATGATGATGACCAATAACTCTATTTTGGTTTATTTGATTATACAGCTTTTATACAGATTTTAAATTAAAATAGCATACAGATTTAATACAAATTTTAGCAGTTTCTACTACAGATAAAAGGTTCGAGGCGTCTGGCAACACTGTCTGGAGCACACGTCTTCAGCACAATGGGAGGGACTCCATCGGGCCTACTTGACTTGCTGATGTCAAGTGTACCCACATCCGGTATGGAGCACTCACATCGCGGGATGGTCGGCAGTGTGTTCCCCCCGTCATCTAGAGTCGAGTTGGACGCAAAGAGAGAGCTCAACAGATCAGCTTTTTCCTTTGCGGCCTGGGCCAGTGAGTCGTCCTCTCTGTGCAGAGATGGAAGAGATGGCTGAGAGAAGTTCCCTTGGATAGCCTTGGCGAGAGACCATAATGCACGGGTTACCAAAGGAAGGCGAACTAGCTTCTCGCCAATTCTGCTGATGTGCTCAGATCTTGCCTTGGCAATGACGCCTTTGAAGGACCTGGAGGCGGAATTATACTTCTTTTTAAGAGCGATGGTGTATACATCCCGAGACGTTGATGCGTCAGACCAGGCCCGGTAGCACTCTTGCCTATAGCGTGATGCTATTTTACAGGAGCGACCAAACCATGGCTGGGATCTGCCTCCATTTGACACAACAGAAGATGGAATAAAAAGTTCCATACCCTGAAGTATTATCTATTTTGTTTTCAATTTTTTTTGGAAGTGACTAAGTAACATATATTTGAATATTTTGAAATTGAGCCGTGGAAGTTCAGGAGTATGTTAACCAGCAGCAAGGAAATTGTTAATTGCAGTTTTAAAATTTGATACAAAATATTCTCGGCTGTTGTGAAATACCTACTAATCGATAAACATAAATGGTTAAGAAATTTAAAAAAATATAATTTCAAAGACGTGTGAAGTCCGCCGGCAGCCATAGTAGGAGTAGCGCGGCAAATTAATTTCTACTCCAAAACGCTTAAAATGGGTGGAAACTGTGCCCAGCTTTGTAAGTATAATGTTTTTTAACGTTGTACAGACACGCTGCAGCTAAATTATGGTTGCACCTCTTATAGTTCGACATGATCGAGGAAGGTACATGCTCTTACGGAATAATTTTCGCAAGGTTCCTGATTCTATTAACTTTCCCCTATTCCTTAAAGCTCTTTAACTTATAGATGTATGTTTAAAAACTTTAGGAAAGTTGATAGAGAAGAACACCATTCATTTTTTCGTTTCAATCTAGGGAAATTTAACAGGAAATGACTATTAGCGTCTTCCTAATAAAACTCAAAATAACAAAAACTGCGATCGTCAACCCTGGATGCCAAGCGTGAAGACTATGTCAAATATCCTCTTTATAAAGCCTTGTGTGTCTTTACACAATATGATATACACGGCTTTCCCCTTGGAAGGCCGTTTATATTTTGTAGTTATCTATACTTACTCGTATAATGTTAATAATACATTTAGATGTAAGATTTGAATTTGTTCTTTTGTTACAGTTATTTATATAATATCTGTCATGTTGATAAGTATACGAGATGATTGCTACACCATCTGTCTAAAGTTATAAAGCTTTACCGACTAATATTTCTTTTACATCGTTCTTCAGACACTTATGAAATTGGTAGGTGGATTCTTTTACGCTGTCGTCACAGGCAGTCTTAGTTTTATTAGTTTTTAGTACTTTTAACGTGTTGCAATAAAAGTATTAAATCTTTTCAAAATGTTCACGTGTTTTCGTCAAAAATTAAATTCAAAGCTAATAAGACAGACTGCGGTCTATCAGACAGACAGTATATTTAGGGTCCCGGAAAGTGTACATGCTCTATCTATTACCAAGTTTAAATGTTTTGTTAAGTTGAAACTGTATAGAAAGGGTTATTATAGTATAAATGAATACACGGTTGATAATAACCCCTGGGAATGAGGTGGTCGCTTCCAAGCTGTTTCTAAAATAAATTTTGTATCAACCAATCATTAATGTAAAATATGCTTTTAAAAAAAATCTCGCTGGGTTTCTTGCTGGTTCTTCCCAGGACAGAGGATTTTTATTCGAACCAGTGGTAAAGTAAAAAATGACTTTCAATAAGAATTACACATGTGATCTATATTGAATAAAAAAATATTCTATTCTATTCTATCCATATCTCTACCTTTTTAATGAGGGTTCCAAACAAGCCGAGACTCCACCTGATGGTAAGTAAATGCTGTGGCTCATAGATATCCACACACCAATCCGCCCACAATTAATAATCAAAATCGAGATGCGTTGCCACCGCTGAGGACTTAGATGGAATGCATTTCCAGTTAAACATTTCCAGTGAAAAGGGTCTCCGATTCTCTGCACTCATTATAAGAAAAATAGCAATATTGAGATGCTATTTTACGCTGGTATTTTGTGAGAGTGTGGTTTTTATCCGGTCAAGCCATCCAACCAAGCCGACCCATTCATGATGCAACCATGGTATAGCTGCAGATTGGATCTACCACGTAGAAACCTTGTTTTTACTTATGGAATAAATAAAGATATATTTTTCTTGTTACTGTTATATCTGTACTAGGCGAGTAACGAGTAAATTAATTAATTAGAGCATGAAAATACTAAACCTTAGAATTTTCATCCCGGAGATTTATTATCGTTCAGTCTTCACGCGTCAGTTGAGCGCGTTCCCTTAGCGCTCATTGTTTAAGGGAATTTAAATTTAATCGCTGTTCTTGCATGTGACTGCCTATTTAAATTTCCGGTTTTAAGAACAAAAATACTTTGATAATAAAATAACTATTGCAGTTAAACCATTGTTTTTGTATTGCTATAGCGGTAAAGATGAAATATTAGATGAACCTATTTCATTGATTTGTAAAATGGTACGAAACCTTTATGTTTGCTCTTGTGTGTTCCCCGAATATTATCGTGAACAATACGTAAAAAATGTGTGTAAATTAGTAAAGGTTACTTAGATAAAAACAAAGGCTTGCTGGGTTTTTTTGCTGTCTCGCCGAATGAGTGGTAAATAGCAGCATAAAATACTTACAATAAGCATTTGTGATCAATATTGAATAAAAATATAATATTCTATCCTATTACTATTAAACACAGTGGAACATTTGTCCTGTTTATATTGGGGAACCTATATAATTTTTGACCAAGCAAGGTTAAACTTTTGGATAATCTTTTCTACTACTATGGACTATTATGGGTTTAATAAACGGCAAAAGAATAATAAAAGTTAAAAAAAACATAACAAAAGATAAGATAGATTTCTTGGAGGTAGAGTCACACGGCATCTATATTATGGTTGTGTGACGAAAGGTTCGCCTCGACATGGTAAGGACCACACTTTCACGGAATACCAGCGTAAAATAGCAACTCATGTTGCTGTGTATGAGTGTTTAATACTGCTGTGTTTTATATTGTGAATATATAGAAGCGCGGAGACACATATTTCTAGAAATGAGGCATTCCATCTTAGTCCCTAAGGGTGACAACGTTTTTTTTTATTGCAAATAGATCTAGAGATCTATGGGTCAAGCACGCGCCTACCATCAAGTCGACCGTTTGCTCGTTTGTCACACATATCCTTTAAAAAATAAAACAAAAAAATCGGTTCCTTTCACCTTTAGAAAATTCTACTTGATAAATTATACAGCATAGGCATCAGAGGGGTGGCCCATAACTGGCTTAGATCATACTTTCAAAACCGATTTCAGTATGTTGAAATACAACATACATGCCTAGAAAATAACATTATTGAAAAAGTAAAATCAAGGAAAGTATCTGTACTAAAATCCATACCCCAGGGAAGTGTAATAGGATGCTTCCTCTTTTTAGTGTATATAAATGAATTGCCTAAAATTATAAAGGAAAAGAGTATACTATTTGCAGATGACATGTCAGTAATATTACCTGTGACAAATGAAACAGAAATAAATAATAAATTAAACTGCATTCTAAATGAAATAGTTTCATGGCTAAAAGAAAATAATTTAGAATTAAATTTTAACAAAACTAAATTAATGGTTTTTAAACCATATCAAAAACAGCAGTTGAATATAAATTTTTCGATTTGCAAAATAAAACTAGAGTGTGTACAAAAATTCTCATTGTTAGGAATTAAAATAGACAGTAATCTAAATTGGAAAAGCCATATAGAATATGTATTAAATAAATTGTCCAGATTTATATACGCGCTAAATGAGTTAAAAAGGTCCACAAACACAAATACAGCCAAAATGGCTTACAATTCGTATGCGCACGCGTGGTTGCGCTACGGTATACCCTTATGGGGAAACTGCACAGACATCCAAAAACTCTTTATCGCTCAAAAAAAATGTATAAGAATTCTAGCAAATATTGAGTCTAGAAAAAGCTGTAGACCATATTTTATACAATACAAGATATTAACAGTTACATCTTTATACATATTAGAATCATGTAAATTAGTAAGAAAAAATATGGATATATTTCAAAAAACTGGTGATAATAGTATAAATAGAAATAATATACAACTTAGGAAGAGAAATAAATTAATATTGCCTAAAACGACTTTATCTTTATACAGTTCTGGACCATATTCCATGGCAGTTAAATTATATAATACATTACCCACAGATATAAGAGAGATGGAAGAATATAAGAAATTTGTGATAGCACTAAATAGCTTTTTGATTAAGAAATGTTACTATAAATTAGATGAATATTATGTTAAATAGAAATAAATAAATAAATATAGTAATATGACATATACTAAATACTGCAATAATATCTGTAATGTATAAAAATATATATTAGTATTAGAATTAAGGTATTAGAAATTAAGGCTAACTTTATTTGATGTTGTTATACCCTTGCTGGGTGCATGTGCTGTAATGTGTCACACAAAACCACATGTAAATGCAATAAATGAATAAATAAATAATTGAGCAAACTAATATTTGTATCTATGTTATCAATTATCTTTTCTGTTATACTAAAATTATCTTTCTTTAAAAACTATAAAGAATTTAAATAATATAGTTTAGTATTCTCATCCTTTAGAACTAATTTAAATTATGGTTTCTTCTTCGTTAATACAATACTTAAAACTCTGGGATTCACCTGCTTTTACTATTCACAAAATCAATAAAATTTTTACTCTTACGCTGTGGTAATCATTTCGACAACTTATTAAAAGCCCTTTTCTAGTGCTACGAATATATTCTTGATCAGAGTGACCTACAATAATTGTTTTACCGATCATGAAATGTATTAAAATTCCTATTCGATACTAAAAAAATTCCTGTAAATAATGTAATCCTGTAAATGTCCTTGTATGTACATATTTATAAATATTTACGTCACTGCCGCGTTTGGTAGGCGGATTTGCCATTGCAATACTGAAAGTGTCACACACATTTGCGATGCCAAAGCAATGTAAGATCTTACGGGCATTTCCCTGAATCACGTACTTTATTAGCCACGAGATAAAATAGGGTGATGAATTCTCTCATGCCGCCACTATATCTATAGGGCACACTGAAAGTTCTGCGCTCCTAGTCGTTCATAAATGTTTGAAATTCGAATGTTATACTTTTAAAAGTTAAGAACCTCATAATACTGATAAAATATTTTTGATTTTTATCACAAGTTGAAATTGGGATTAGGAATTAATGCGATGATATTTTAGGGCGTTTAATATTTTTGATGTTAAAAGTTCAACAGAGCTCAACAAAAAAAGCACCGTAAGGCGTTGACGACGTAGAAGGTCGACCCTCAACTGCGATCAATGAGGAAAATGTGATAAATATCAGGTGACTAATTTAAGAAAAGCGGCGTATCATCTATGAGAAGATTCAAGGACATTTGGGTATTGGAATAAACCATTTTCAAAAAAAAATTACAAACAAGTTTACAAAAAAAATGAAAACATTTGAATGTTAGAAAACTTTGTTACTGCAGAATTTCTCATGAACATACTCCAGAACCAAAATGGGAGCAAAAGATTGCTTTTTTCTCCTATGCAGATCATGTCTGCACGATCCCTCTCCTTGAGCAAAATACAGTTAATACTGAGCGGTATTGCAGCATTTGTTTGCATAGTGTGTTACAAAAAAACGATCATGAATTCGTATCTTGTTGCACCATGACAATGCTTCGACGCATACCGCAAATAACACTAAGAGGTTTTTGGTTTCTTAAAAGGTGGCACTTGTTACCTATCCCGCAAACAATCCAAGCCTCGTACCATGTGATATTTTTATTTCCCAAAAATCAAAGATTTGATGAGAGAGTTTCGACATTTGCGAAATCAGAAGAGACCGTGATACATTCTAACCAGCACATCCCTCCAGACCAATGATACCTTATGTTTTCAACAATGGTTCAGATGAATGAAATTGTTTAAAAGTGGTAGAAAATATTTTAAAAAGCAATAAGGCAGGAAGTTTACATATAAAATTGATTGATTTATGAGTTACATAAAACTTTTAGTTTATTTCCTGTACTCTCTCAATTATTAGGTGGATTAAATGTAAAAAAAATTATATTCTTAAATCATTCTAAATTAAGTTAAACTTATATGAAATATGTAATTAAGACGCGGAAAAGAAACTAGTTATTGTTTGCAACGAGCTATTTTACCTATTTTTATGTTTACAGAGTGTATATTGCGCGTATTTTGAACAGAAATATTATTTGCGCCATAAAGTCTCTTTGAAAAAGATTAGCAAAATCTTGATGAATCTGGTGACCCGTGGAAATATAAAGAGCGGGCAAGTTTACCTTTCACAGCTTTTCTGCATACCTTCTGGCTTATACAAAACTGTGTTTTTGAAGTATTTTTTTCCAGTGAACCTATTTACTCAAAGGAAATCGGTATAACTAGTGTGACCCATCTCGTACTTAGTGCTGATCCCCTTCGGATTTGTACGTACGCTGTGTGGTTTTTTCTAGTTCCACTGGTACCTTTAAATTATTGCCAGATCACAATGTTAAATGCACATACCTTTAAACCCACGTAGCATTCATATATAAACAATAAAGTGATATATGAATAAAAGTAAAGTAAAGTTGCAGCCTATTTACGTCCCACTGCTGGTCACAGGCCTCCTCTCATTTCTGAGAGGGTTTTAGGGCAAGGAAATGTCCGCCGTGCTGCCACAATGCGTGTTGGCGAACTTCACATGTCTTCGAAATATTTTTTTCTTAGTTTTCAGACGTGCAGGTTTCCTCACGATGTTTTCCTTTTTCGCCGAGCACGCGGTAAATCAGCACTTAAAATTGCAATTAACAATTTCATTGGTGCCGGCGGGGATCGAACACGGGTTGGTCGAGTACTGTGAAGCTTACAGCGAGCGCTAACCATGTGAGCTACCACGGCTTATGATATATGAATATGAATGCTACTAATAAATAAACATATAGTACTTTGAGTTCATCACATTGATATTTAGAGCAAAGTGGGTAAGAGAAAACATATTCACAATCAAGCTTGAACACTACTGCACCACTTGGTGGATGGTAAGAACTGACTATATTCCTTCGGCGGCTTGTAGTATCTTCTTATGGAAGCCCACCAAATTAGTGTTATTTCAAAAGAAGCTACCGGCCTGTATACGAATGGAGTGATCCTTCAGCATACTACTTTTAAAATTCCGTCTAGGTATGTACCACCCTTTTGCCTATTTCTGCCGCAAAATAGCAACGCTTGCAGTGCTGTATTCGAATCTAAAAGGTATATAATAATTATAATAATATATAATAGTCAAGATGGATAATATGACTACAGAATATTGCTTATATATACACAGTATTTTTTTTTCTATTAATAAGAGTGAGTTTGAAGGAAACTCAATAAAAAAATAAAAATAAAATAAAAATAAAATCAATTTATTTCAGACTGAGTCCATACAAGTAACATTTACATTATAATAAATTTAATCTCATCTAATTTAGTTTTATATAATTCTATCTAATCTTTTTAATTTATCAATATAATTTATTAAAATTAATTAATTAATTATTAATTAACTTAATAAAATTATAATTAATAAATCAATTCAATATAACTTAATTCGATTGTTTCACATTAATATTACTTGAATAAAATTAATCTATAGTTTAATTCATGTATCTGCCACCCTCTGGGGCACCGGGCACATGCATTTGTACCCAGTGCCGCAGAAGGGGGCAGTCAGGCTTGTCGCTGAGCACGTTCAGGATGGTGTTGGCGCTCTCCTCGTACGGAGCATCAGCGAGGCGGTGCGGCGCCGCAGCACGTCGTGGAAGCCGTCCGTGTGCGCGTACGCAAACATCGCAGACGCACTACAGCAGCGCGCGAGCGCCACCAGCACCCTGAATGCGTTATTATATTGTACTCGGAGAGCGTTGATGGCCCGCTGCGTGTAGTTGACCCACAGATTGCAAGTGTATAGAGTTTGGCAAAAGGCTTTAAAGAGAGTTATCTTTACTCCAAAACTACACCGCGCGAATCTGCGTGCCAGCATATTACAGCGGACCGCCATCGCCCTCCTTTCCCTTTCGATGTCAGCATCGTCTTTTAAATCCTCGGTAACCACATGGCCAAGATATTTAAACGCATTTACCCTGTCTAGAGCGACGCCATTTAGCAGCACACGTGGCACATCTCCCAGCTTACGACCCCTAGCTTGAAAGATCAAGAGCTCGCTCTTTTTAACATTGTACAGGAGACCATGTGACAAAGCGTACCGCTCACATACACCTATTAGTTTTCTGAGACCGGCGATTGATGGGCTTAGCAACACCATGTCATCTGCATAACTGATACTGTTGATGCAGTGACCATCAATCGAGCAGCCGACCCCTGTGTCGCTCAGCTCAACAATCAACCTATTCACATATAAGTTGAAGAGAGAAGGAGAAGTTAGCCCTCCCTGTCTCACTCCACACTCCAACCCGTACTCGTCAGAAAGCTCACCAAGCCATCTAACCCGGTTAGTTTGGTGTTCATACCAATATTTAAAAATATTGATCAACTCACCCGGCATACCTGTGTCTTTTAATTTACGCCAAAGAATATCATATCTAACCAGGTCAAATGCCTTAGTGAGATCAAGAAAGGCTGCATACACAGGCGTGTTCCTATCCGTGTAGTACCTAACAGTCTGCTTGAGAGACATAATTGCGTATTCAGTCGAAAGTCCTGGTCTGAAGCCGAACTGAGCGTCATGTAGGTGGAGATAATCTTTAAGTTGTCTCTCAAGCAGGCCATCAAGCACTTTAGATGTGGTTGTAGCTAATGATATCGGACGGTAGTTGCACTTGTCGGAAGTATCACTAGTTTTATTTTTAATAATAGGCACTATCACCGTCTTCATTAGCTCATTTGGCAGATAGGAATGCCTAATGCATAGCGTGAACAGCAGCCCTAAGAGTCTCGGCAGGTGTGACAAAAAAATTAAAAAATTATTTACACAATTTCATATCTATAAGCAATTTATTAAACACACACTACAATAATTTAAAATTAAAAATTTTGTACAGCCGACTTCAATATAGGTTATTTGAGAATAACTCAATAACCATTGGTCTGACCTTGATCAAATTCATATGGGACCACACGAGAACTATCAGCTTTCATATAAAAAAAGAATCATCGAAATCGGTTCACCCAGTACAAAGTTATGAGGTAACACACATAAAAAAAAAAAAAACATACACTCGAATTGAGTACCGTCTCCTTTTTGGAAGTCGGCAGAAAAGGAAAGGAAACATTACGGTTGGGACGTTAACATCCGAAACCTGTACTTAAGGGTTTCGAATGTTGACGTCGTCGTCAACTTTATATAACCTTATCGGCTAATGTTTTAGTGACCCAAATATCGCTTGGCTTTTTTCACAGCGGGCTTATGATATCCCTTCAGATAATGACGTGGTAATTGAGTGTATGAAAGACAAAGATACTATCTGAAAAATTAAAATATGGTCATAGCTTTGCATATAATTAGGTACTGTAATTGCAGTCATGGCTTTAATCAAAACGTTGGTATGTTAAAATAGTTAAAAAGTAAGAACATTCTAAAAAATGATTTGTATAAAATTTCTTTAGTAAATTAATAAGAAAAGAACTTTCCCAATTATTAAATTTGTAAATACCTCACCTATTTAAGGCAAAGAAAGAACATGAGTCAATCACGGAAAGGCTGGCCGAGTGTTTGTTGGTGGACACTACATACAGACATTTTTTTAATAATTTCTCACACATACAGTTTTATCACAATGTTTTCGTTACCGCCGATTAAGTGGTAAATAACACTCAAAACTGCAATTAACAATTTCATGGGTTCTAACGTGCATTAAACTCGGTTTGATAAGTACGTATAAAAGGCGAGCGGATGGACAACTATTTTTCAATATACATGACTTTTTCAGATATGTTTGAGCGATTATTTTTCTTTTTCATTAATTTATTTGGAACTTAAAAAAAGAACACAAAGAATGGATTTCACCTTAGATTATAGATAGGTCTTCGCGCGTTAAACTATTAATGACCTATTATTAATCTATGGGATTTCTCATTTTCGACATTTCTACATCTTCAAAGCTTGAATAAACACAACTTTGCCATGTTTTAAAATTTATTTTATTGCTCCGGCTAATTCCCTGGGGAAACCTCTAATACTTAATGAACGTAATAAAAATTGAGTAAATGAATGAAATAAATGTTTTAATATTTATTTATTATTCAGATAAATTATATCGATTACATAGTATCAGTTCACTATTATTGTTGTTTGAAATTAAATTTGAAATAATATTATTATTAGATATCAGAATATCGGATAACATCAATATTTTATCCATACTTAATTTGGATTGCGATAGTAAAAGATTTTCGTAGTTGAAATTACCTATTCATTGATATAGCACTAGCTTAAATCATAATCATGCTCATAGCATAGGTATGTATAGAAGTGTGCAATATTCTTGAAACTGCAGTGAAGATTGTCACCCGTTCAGATATTTACTCTTTTATCGGCAAAGCCAACAACCACCATCGTCACTTGTACCAAACTTGGCTCCATTTTTAACATTTATGTTTTTGGTAGAATGTTTGGGAAATTTTTAGGTATACTTGAATCGAACCAATAAATTTGTAAACGCCTATCTACACCGAGTATCGAGAATTTAAAGTTTTCAGATCTTTTTTGTACCTATATGCCTAAAGATTTAATTTGAAGCAGAATTTTAAGGTTCCAAGTGGCCTAGTGGTGTTTGTCCTCGATTTATAATCAAAATGTAGAAGCGTTGCCATCCCTGAGAACTAAAATGGAATGCCGTCTTTCCAGTGAAAAGGTTATCTGGTTCTCTACACTAACGATACATAGCAGCATGTTATGTACACTCACCTTACGAAACACAACAGCATTGAGCTGCTATTTTACGCCGGTATTCTGTATTGCCGTGTAGTGGCGGTTAAGAATATCCACTACCCGATATCTTCCCGTGGGTGTCGTAAAAGGCGACAAAAGGAAACACGCAGGAGATGGGCAGCAGCATCTTCCTGATAATAGCCAAAATTACAATAAAAAACTGCAGTTGCCAAGCCGCTCACCAAGTGTGGCAACTATGGAAAATACCCCCCTATGAAGAGAGTAACAAAGAGACGGCCCCCAGTCCCCGGCGGCCCCGCTATTCCTGGCTATGGTAGCGACCATGGTAACGGCGGGGCAGAGGGTGCTAAGAATCTCCGGTGGAGGTTCGGTTGCCACCTTAGACGACTCGACCTGGCAACGTAAAACGCACCCACCCTGAAGACTAACGAAAAGATCGTGGAGCTGGAAGAAGAGATAGACAAGTTACGCTGGCATACTATAGGATTATCCGAAGTCCGAAGAGAGGGGGAGGACACGGTAATCTTCGAATCCGGCAAAGTGCTCTTTCACCGGGAGGGCGACCATCTGTCCTTAGGAGGTGTCGGATTTATCGTCCACAAGTCTCTCGTTAACAACGTTGTAAAGATCGGGAGTGTGTCGACGAGGGTTGCGTACCTTATAATCAGAATCACCAAACGGTGTTCGCTGAAGGTCATACAGGTTTACGCACCAACCTCGGCACATCCCGATGAGGAGGTGAAGGAAATGTATGAGGATATCTCTAGAGCCATGGATTCCTTCAAAAGCCCAATATACGGTGTTAATGGGAGACTTCAATGCAAAAGTAGGCACAAGAGAGAACGGTGAGATGAAATTAGGGAAATTTGGAATAGGGTAACGGAACCCAAGGGGCCAGCAGCTGGCCGACTTCATGGAGAAAGAGGGACTCTTTATGATGAACTCTTTCTTCCAGAAGCGGCCCCACAGGATGTAGACCTGGTCGAGCCCCGGCGGTTCGACAAAAAATGAGATTGATTTCATTATGACGACCAGACGACAACTGTTAAGTGATGTCTCCGTGATCGCGAGGGTGAAAACTGGTAGCGATCAACGAATGGTCAGAGTCACACTGAACCTAAACGTTAAGTTGGAGAGGTCTTGTCTAATGAAGTCAACGCTTCGTCCCCCTCGTGCTCTGTTCCACAGTCCCGAAACCTTTCAGCTCGAGTTACAAAACCGTTTTCAGTGCTCGGAAATCTGCAATGAAGTGGACGATATGAATGACAAGCTCGTGGAAACTGTCCATGCGGTCGGAGCTAAGTTCTGCAAGTGTGGCAGTATCGTTTACGGGTCACCTGAGATTTTGAGTGAGATTGAGACATTCTATGGATAGCTGTACACGTCATCGTTGGAGCCACACGCAAGTGTGAGTAACGATCCAAGAGCGAGTCTTATCCAACACTATTCGAAAGCTATCCCGGACGTCAGTCTGAGCGAGATTAGAATGGCTTTTCAGCATCTTAAAAATGGCAAGGCCCTAGGCGAGGATGAAATTAAAGCGGAGCTTCTGAAAGCGGGTGGAAAACCGGTACTGAAAGTCATTCAGAGGCTCTTTAAGTCCGTCCTCCATGGTGGCATTACACCGGAGGCGTGAAACGGAAGTGCGGTGGTCTTGTTCTTTAAGAAAGGTGACAATGCTCTCTTGAAGAACTACAGACCGATTTCCCTTCTGAGCCGCGTCTACATGCTGTTTTCGAGAGTAATTACGAATCGTCTGGCACGCAGACTTGACGACTTCCAGCCTCCCGAACAAGCCGGCTCCCGAAAGGTCTTTAGCACCATAGACCACATACATACCATTTGCATAGTTGTACAGAAGTCAGAAGAGTACAATTTGCCACTATGCCTGGCGTATGTGGACTATGAAAAAGCTTTTGATTCCGTCGAAATTTGGGCGGTGCTGCAGTCCCTTCAGCGGTGCCAAGTTGACACTTGGTATATCGAAGTGCTGAAGTGCTTGTACAGTAGGGCTACAATGGCTATCCGAGTACAGAACCAGAGTATGAAACCTACCCAATTGTAGAGAGGTGTAAGACAGGGTGACGTTTTATCCCAGAAACTCTTCATTGCTGCATTGGAAGACGTTTTCAAGCTTCTGGACTGGAAAAGATACGGTATTAACATCAATGGCGAGTACATCACTCACTTTCGATTTGCAGACGATATAGTTCTTATGGCAGAATCGCTGGAGTACCTAAGCACTATGCTCAATGACCTCAATAGTGTCTCCCAACGGATAGGTCTTAAGATGAACATGGACAAAACAAAGATTATGTTTAATGTCCATCTCACACCTATGCCGGTAGTTGTTGGAAGCACTAAACTTGACTAAACCTGGGACAAATAGTCTGAATAGGTAAGTCCAACTTAGACCGAGAGGTCAATCGACGGATTCAACTCGGCTGGGCAGCGTTCGGGAAGCTACGACACATCTTCTCGTGAGACATAACTCAAAACCTTAAAACGAAATTGTACAACCAGTGCGTGTTGCCAGTGATGACATACGGATCTGAGACGTGGTCCTTCACTGCTGGCCGTATGAGGAAGCTCAAAGTCGCTCAGCGAGCTATAGAGAGGGTTATGCTCGGAGTTTCTCTGCGTGATAAACTTAGGAATGAGGATATCCGCAGTAGAACCAGAGTAACCGACATAGCCCAACTGGGAAGGTTTGATGGGGAAGAAAAGTTCTTGAGTAGCAGCCTCGTACCGGTAGGCGAAGTGTAGGGCGACCCCCCACTAGATGGAGTGACGGCCTGGTATGACATGCAGGAAGTCGATGGATGCAGGTGGCTCAGGACCATGCTTTGTGGGATTCCTTGCGGGAGGCCTATTTTCAGCAGTGGACTTATGAAAGGCTGTAATGATGATGAATTATGATTCTGTAACTGTGGCTCTACCACGTATAGAGATGCTGTGTAACTTAACTTTTTACTTAAAGCGGCCATTATAGGTTTTTTTTAAATATAAATGGTAGCTTTCGTATATTTATTGTAACAAAGACCAACCTTTGCTGAGATGCAAAGTAATGGTTAAATAAATTTAATGTAGTTTTGTATATGTACTGAATAAATTTATGAGGACATAGGTTATTCATAATGTGCCTGAAGTAACGTTTGATGATAAAATCGTATGTTGTCTAGGGCGTAGTAACATTTTGTAATAAATTGAGAGAGCTTGGTTGGTAATAAGTGTTTAGGCGTCTACCATATATCTATAGTGTGTATAGATACAAGGAGACTATGTAGAAAAATATAAAAAAATCTTGCATCTTTGTTAGGTCGGGAACTTATCAGACCAGTCACTTATAGGTGTGTTAGGATCGTGCCAAATGGAATTCCATAGTCTCTGCCTACCCCCTCTGGGTGACGGGCGTGAGTGTTTATGTTATGTTATGTTATGTTTTATATATATATATATATATATATATATATATATATATATATATATATATATATATATATATACATATGTTTATGTGAAAATTGTTTCATTCGTTTTAATTATTTTAAGTCGGCCTTTACTTTTAATTAAAATTTTAATTTCTTACCCTTTTCATTGGATCAAAGAATATCAAAAGCTGTTATCTAAATAGAAATAATTTGATACTCTATTTTTCCGTCCTTAGAAGTGGAAGTTTATCTTCACATTATATTTTTTTCACTTATATTTGCCAACATCCCTAAAGTATAGTTTTATAAAAATAATTTTTTTTTAATAAAAAATAAGTAGGCTTAAAACTGGTTTATAATTGACGTAGATATAGAGTAACATACATGATAAAAAAAGAACATACACTCGTATTACGATCGACGAAATGAGATGTTCCTCCTTTTTTGAAGTCGGCTGAAAAATAAAGGACGATACTTGTACCAACAAGCGTATGCAAATTTAAAAGGAATTCACATCTGAATTCAAAGTCATTTGCATAACACAATGGCATCAAGCCAACAAGCCGCAAAATTGCGTAATAATGAAACACTATCGAATATTAATTGACAATTTAACACAGACACAAAAGCATACTTTAATGTTGTTTTATATCTATATCTATATCTATAAACACTCACGCCTGTCACCCAGAGGGGTAGGCAGAGACTATGGACTTCCATTTGGCACGATCCTGACAGACCTCTCTCGCTTCCTCCACATCCATATACCTACGCATACACGCTCGTCGGTTAAAGGTACACTTGATTTGGCCCATTTTCAACATATCGCCAATTTGGTCGATAAACTTTCGCCTATGGCGACCCTTCCCGACTCTGCCGTTCACCTCTGCAACATAAATTTGCTTTGTCACTCTTTCCTCATTCATTCTTTCCACATGACCAAACCACCGAAGCATTCCTTTCTTAATCCTGGTCACAACATCATCTTGCAAACCACACTCTTCTTTTATTAAACAATTTCTCACTCTGTCATTCAGATTCATCCCTAACATACTCCTTAAGGATCGCATTTCTACAGCATTTATTCTACTCTCGTGCTTCTTCTGCCACACCCAACTTTCACTACCATACATTAAAGTAGGCACTAACACAGCATTGTGAATTGCCATACGTGCCTTTTTGGACACATTCTGACTTTTCACAATAGAGTGTAAAGCCCCATTCACTTTATTTCCTGCATTCACTCGTCGTTCTATATCCTTATCATATCTACCATCCCTGCTAAACACACATCCCAAATACACAAACTCATCTACTTGCTCTACCAACTCCCCTTCTATTCTTATTTCACATATCGTTTTACTTTCTTCTCTTTCAAAAACCATAACTTTCGTCTTACTTGCGTTCACTTTCATTCCCTTTTCTTTTAATGTCCTGTTCATTAATGTAACCATCATTTGCAATTCGGCTGCCGAAGACGCAAGTATGACTTGATCATCGGCGTACAAAAGGCATTTGACGGTTAACTCACCCATTCTTAACCCGCATTCTTCTACTTTCAAATTTTTCAAACAACTGTCCATAAATAGATTGAACAGCCACGGGGAAGCCACACAGCCCTGTCTGACACCTTTATGGATGCCAAACCAGTCCGAGTAGGCCCCGTTGATCCTGACACAAGCACTAGAGTCCCTATATAGAGACTTCAATGCCTGTATCAGACCAGCGCTCAACCCAAATGAGGTCAGTGTTTGCCATAACACGTTCCTGTCCACTCTGTCATAAGCCTTTTCCAAGTCCATGAACGCACAAAAAACTTTCTGGTTTTTGGCCAAAAATTTCTCCGCAATCATGCGCATGGAAAAGACTTGATCCGTACACCCCATCCCCTTTCTAAATCCAGCTTGCACATCCCAAATTTTTTCATTAGTTTCTTCCATAACTCTTTCAATTAACACCTTAGCATACAGTTTACCCACAATGCTAAGCAAGCTGATACCACTGTAGTTTTTACAGTCCTGCTGCGACCCCTTTCCCTTATATATTGGGACTATAACAGCTTTGCACCAGTCTTCCGGTACCCGCTTCAGTTCCCAACATAAATTAAACAAGGTGTACAGCAGGCCTGCAACCACACCCTCTCCAGCCCTTAGCATTTCGAGTGATACTCTATCATATCCGGCTGCCTTACCTGCTTTCATGCTTTTCATTGCTTTCACTATTTCATCTACACTTATTTCTCTACCTCTCTCCACTTCTTCCGGAATTTCCATTTCACTTACTTCAGACGACTCTTCACTCTTAAACACGCTTTCAAAGTATTCCTTCCATCTCATTAAATTCGAAACTTCATCATTCAGCATGTAGCCATTCTCGTCTCGTATAGCATTCATTCTAGGCTGATTTGAATTTCCCCTGGCATTTCTTACGAGCTTCCAGAACATTTTAATATTTGCTTGGAAGTTATCAGATATTCTTCTATCATTCTTATCTATTCTTTCTTGCTTTTTCCTTTCAACAACTTCTTTTACTCTCTTATTTATACGTCTAAAGTCTGCCTTTTTTCTTTCAATCTCATCATTCATACCGCCAGAATTACCAGCTTTGGTTGCTAGTAAATCTAGCCATGCCCTCTTCTTTGCTTCAACTTCCATCCGTACCTCATCATCCCACCACAAAGTATTACTTTTCCTTTCATTCGTTCTCTTACTTACACCACATACTTCGGTGGCTGTATCCACCAAAACTTTCTTAACATTATTCCATACATTCTTCAAGTCTAACTCATTCATACAAAATTCATTCAACACACTTATATTTTCCCTCAGTCTGCATTTATACTTCTCTTTCACACCTTCATCTTGTAACCTCTCTATTCTTATACGCTGTAACGCAGTGGTAGACACAGATGTCCGATGCCGCCAACGCTTGAATAGACCATTAATTCGGCATAAGACCAAGTAATGATCCGTCCCTACGTTGGACCCCCGGTAAACCCTTGTATCTACCACTGCGCTCCTCATTCTTTCATCCACAATTATGAAATCTATCATGCTTCTATCATCCCCTCTTTCCCATGTATACATGTGAATCCTCTTATGGCGAAAGAAAGTGTTCGCCACAAAAAGATTCTTTTCCACACATATGGTGAGGAGGTCTTCACCATTCTCATTTATTCTTTCATCGCCAAACGCTCCTAATATCCTTTCATAACCAGACCTCTTCACTCCCACCCTTCCATTAAAATCTCCTAACATAATAATATTTTCATTTTCCTTGCACTTCGTCAACACCAGCCTTACCATGTCCCAAAACTGCTCTCGGATATAAGTGGGCTTAGACATATCTGGGGCGTACACCCCAAGCACAAACAACTTCTTTAAGCCCACTTTCATTCGTATCCACAGCAGCCTTGGGCTTACACATTCATACTCTTTCACATATTGACCCATTCTTTCTGAAAGGATGACACCGACTCCCTGGCATGCCCGCTCGGTCTCGTCTACACCAGACCAGTAAGCGGTATACATGCCATGTGCAGTGACATCTCTTCCCTTTCGTTTCGTCTCATTCACACATAATACATCTATTCCTCTATCATTCATCATTTCGCATATTTCATCCATCTTATCATTCATTGCTCCACATACATTCAGCGTAGCCAGACGGGCCTCCGCAATCCACTTTTCGCCCCTCCAGGAGACAGGACGTGACGGGTGGCGAACCTCGTCGCCGGTTTTCCTCCCGGAGATTCTTCGTACCCCTGCCCCATTAAAGGGGCGCCGGGAACTCGGGGCCATTTCTTTGAGTTGTTGGCTCATGGTGCGACATAAGGGGTGGTAAATTTTACGCCGCTACCACACGGCGAGGAGCCGAGTCTGTCGTTTCGGCTTTGTCGCTCGTTTAGCACCACCCGGGGGACACGTGTAGGGTGGGCCTAGGGTTAGGTGGTCGAAGCCTACGGACGCGAGCGACTTATCCCCCAATTATGTTGTTTTATTAAATAAAACAAAATAAAATCTCTTAATAAAGCTACAAATTATGAATAATCTATGACCACTTTAATTTATTCAGTACATATACCCAACTACATTAAATCTATCTAACCATTACTTTTGCACTTTATCAAATTTTGGTTTATGTTACAATAAATATACGAAATCTACCATGTATAATATATAATAAATAAAATATATATTAAAAAATCTAATAATGGCCGCTTTAAGTAAAAAGTAAGCTTACACAGCACCTTTATAGTCACGATGCAAATTATTATATTTGGCATAATATGTTGCATCTGGATCGGCTCTTACAGAATACCGGCGTAAAATAGCAGCTCAATGTTGTTGTGTTGCGTAAGGTGAGTGTACATAACATGTTGCTGTGTATCGTTAGTGTAGAGAATCAGATAACCTTTTCACTGGAAAGACGGCATTCCATTTTAGTCTGCAGGGATGATAACGCTTCTGCATTTTGATTCTAAACTCGAGGATAAACACCACTAGGCCACTTGGAACTTAAAAATGTATTAAAAGATTTTTGTTTCAATATTGCTTTTAAGCTGCTCATTGGGAGCCAGATATTAAGAATATGATGTTTTTTTTTTATTGTATTATAATTCAAGGGACATTTACCGCTTAGCGTATGTCAGTCCCATTATACCCTAACATACATGACTTACTCATTTAACGTTACTTAATACTTATTATACTACGTGGGCCATGGATTCGAACAGAACTTTCGCATCGTCGCCATTTGGTTGGGATAGAATATTATGAAATGTGCCTACGTCAGTTATGTTTAAATTCAAGACCCTTATGAAATTACTTCTAATAGACTCAAATCGAACACATTCCATCAATATATGGTATAGGTCTTCTATAACTCCACAGTCTTCACAATTGGGCGAAGTTGTTTTTCTCATCATAAATACAAATTTCTTACATGGAACGTGTCCAGATCGGAGTCTAAGAGCAGTAGTAACTAACTTCCTACTTAATCTAGTATTCATGAACCAGGGCACATGAAGAGGCTGACACTGCATGGATTTGTACCGTATTCCTTTTTCTAGTGACCGCATGTTAAAGTATTCCTTCCACATTTCATAACATATATTTTTGAATTTAGGTAAAACTTCTGAGTAATCCAAAATAACATTAGTTTCCTTTCCATTATTAGCTGCATATTTCGCTAACATGTCAGCCTTTTCGTTGTCCCGTAACCCAATATGCGATGAGTTTCATTGCAATCTCAGTTGGACGCCTTTTGAAGTTATTTCATCTATCTTGGATATAATGTCATAAGCTATCGATGCACCTCTGTAATCAGAGGCGCATCGAGCTATGTGTTGCAACGAGCTCTTGCTGTCTGTGCATATAACGACATTTTTATATTGGCTACTGATAACATATGTAAAAGCTTCTGAGATTGCAATAAGTTCCAAAGCAGTAATACTAGTATGAGTACTTATTTTAAAACAATGATTATTTTGATTTAGTATTATATCTATATTAGGCACATAAAACGCAGACCCATATCCTTCTACATTCTTCAATCCATCCGTAAATATAAAACTCCAGCCATTAAATCTCATATACAACTCTTTGATAACTTCATACTTTAATAGGTTACTGTCGTATGAACTTTTTGAATAGTGAATTGTTTCTAACTTGGGTACAATTACTTCATTTAAGTTAATATTAGTCACTCATGTTCGCAAACTAAACATTAATAAAGGACATGATGTTGCTATCTGAATTTCTTTACCTTCCTTAAATGAGGATACCAGTAAAGGAATGATTTTGTTCCTCCAATAATAATTTTATCGAAGAGTGTTGAGTTCTTCTAATAGCTGAGTAGTTATATTATTTTCTGCAGACTTTAACTTTAGACATAATTTGTATGCTAGATACTTTCTCCGTAAGTGGAACTACACCAAGCTCACTCTCCATAACATGAATTGGAGTGGTTTTAATAAGTCTTCCTATTATCCTTAGTGAATATGATGTTCGTTCGAGAAAATTAAACACTACATTCTGATAAAGGGAAGTATGACAACCTCACGAGTATATGCTATGTTACTACGGAGGGGCACACTGAAATGATCGGGTATAGAATATTTCGGATTGAATTACCTTAACCTTAACCACATAATCATTAATTAAACATTATATTCAACCTTTTTTTAGAATTTAAATACTGGCCTCTTAGAATTTTAATGACATTCAAACAATTAAAAAAAATGTTTACAAAAAAAAACTGTTGGTATAAAGTTGACACATCGTTAACAGAAATGGAGGTCTCGCGTGAATATTTCCGTGCTATAATCTATCACAATTTTTGTCGCGGCTTATCTCAATATAAATGTCTCAGCGACCTTATTTCGATTTATGATGTTAAAGCACCGTGTCAAACGACAATATACCGCTGGTATGCCGAGTTCCGACGCGGTCGTGTGTTGCTCAGCGCTGTTTCTTCTGCAGGTCGATCAAGAACAGCGGTCACGCCTGAAAACATCGCAGCTGTGCGAACTATTATATAAGATGACCGTCATGTGACATACGAGCAGATTCAGGCTGTTATCAGTATCAGAATGACAGCAATTCAGTCGATATTACATAATGAGCTGTGTGTAAGAAAGCTAGTTTCCCGCTGGCTTCCTAACAATTTTTCCGAAAGCAAAAGGCGGTTTCGTGTAAATTGGTGCTGGAATACTCTGCAACGCTTCAACGGAGGGAAATCAAGTGCCGTTTATAATATCATCTCAGGTGAAGAATCATGGATTTATTCGTATGAATAAATCCATGATTCGTCACCTGCAAGAAACGTCTAACTGAAAGAAAACATCAGTCAGCAGTTTGGATCTTCGAAGACGAGGAAGAAACTAAGGAAAGTGGTTCGCTCTCGCAGCGTGTCAAAGAAAATGGTCGCTACGTTTGTCTCGAAAAATGCGCATGTTGCTACAATTCCTTTACAGAAACGCAGAACGGTTACCTTTAAGTGGTATATTACGGTTTGTTTGCCAGAAATGATAGCCGAACTCCGAAAAAATAACCCGAAACGTCGCATCATTTTACATCACGATAATACGAGCTCCCATACGGCTCGAAAGACAAATGATTTTTTGAAGCAGGAAAACGTTGAGATGACGAGCTATCCTCCGAACAGTCCTGACCTGAGCCCAAACGATTTCTTTACATTCCCTAGAATGAAAGATTTATTACGCGGTTAACGGTTTGAAGACCCCGAAGCAGCTGTGGAAGCATACAAATCAGCCATTTTTTGAACATCAACTTCAGACTGGAATTACTGTTTTAATGATTGGTTTGCACGAATGGAAAAGTGCATTAAGTTGAAGGTAGAATACTTCGAATAACAATAAAATACAATTTAGGTATACCGTGCATGTGGTTTTTATTATTCCCGATCATTTCAGTGTGCCCCACGTACGCCCTAGACTACATCCGATTTTATCATCTAACGTTACATCAGGCGTATGACAACTAAGTATCTCTTGGTTCGTCGCTATGATTTCTACTGTGCAGTTGATAGTTTCTGTTTATTCGGAAATTGTTGCCGTAGTCGAAACTCGTTAAAATCATTATCATTATCATAATATAAATGAGAAATATATTTTTTGTAAAGAAAAGAGATATATTATGTATCTTTTGTAATATAATGAACATAAAACACATCTGCCTTTGATGCTCATTTATCTCAGTGCGGTTCTTGAGAGATATACCCATAATGCTTTTAATTTAATTTTATAAGCCATTTAATAAGCTTGCTATATTATTTATTAACAAGGAGTTTATAATTGAAGGCACTTTATGGTGCTATGGTGACGGAGGGGTGGGGGGGAGGCTTGAGGTAAGGTTAACGTCATAATTAGCGCGGATCATTTTCAGCATTTGAATATAAAATTTTTGTCTGTTCTACGAAGGACGGGCTTACAGTATTTTAAAATCATGCAGTGGTATGCTTGGGATAGGATTTTATTTAATAAGTTATAGGATCTCAATCAGATGGTAGCACCCGGCTCCTCTACTAAATTTGTATTTTTTTTTAATTTCAATAATCACGCGAATCATCTTTGGAAGGAATTGGTTTTCTTTTGCGTGGATTTGTGCTCTATCAAATTTGATGAATAGTGAAGTCGACCTTAAACATGTTCACATACTGCAAACTACCTGCCGACTAAATTGAACGCTATAAAATCCGTAAAATTTATTTCATTCAATGTCAAGTAAGTATCCGTGTAAATATAAGAAATCATAGAGGTTATAAAATTATAAACTCTATGATTTCTTATATACATAAATACACGAAAACAAACACTGTTTTTTCATATAAAACTTATAAAATTGCATTTTCTGTTTAACAATGTTGGCTAGTCTCCGTTGAGATTGGCCGCCGTGATCGAAGTTCGGTCTGGAGGACATTATACTTAAAAAAGGTACAAGTAATTACTCCCTCCTAACCTTCTGTATATAAAGGTCAGTGCTCCTTACCCTTTGTAGGATATTTCAAAACACGTCATAATATCACGAGACAAGTGGTCGTACATTTTATTTTGGGTTGAATAAAATAATATAGGTATCAAACACAAAAGCCTTCACTTATCTAACCTTCTCTAATTTAATGCTTTTGCGATAACATCTGTGTTACGCTTGGAAAGGGCTGCGGATTTCCCGGAATTTTCCCTAGTTTGGAGGGCGTCGGAGCCGTACGGACCAACTCAATTTTTTCAAAATCCGTAGATTGCTATAAAAAATCTGTAGAATTTCGTAGATGCTATTTCAAAATATCCGTAGATCTGCAGACGTCTTAAGAGGATCGACATTTTTGATTTTGTCGTAGAAAAGATCAAGTTTTTGGAAAAATTTTTTCTTAAAAAACCTAACAAATAACAGACCATCGTCATTAAAATTAACTTGGGTAATTTATAGAACAGTGAAAAACTATACAGCTAACAACTTGTGAGAAATTCGAAAAAAAGATCGAGGAAAGCAAAAACTTAGTCAACAGAATTTGACGGCTCCGTGGCGCAGTGGCTTAGCAATGAGTTGCTGTGCTGGGGGGCGCGGGTTTGAATCCCGCACGGAATAAGTATTTGTATGGCCTGCAAATAATTGTTCCGGGTCTGGATGTTTGTCCTTGTGCAATTTGTGTTTGTAAACTGCCTCCACGATACAGGAGAAAATCCTAGTGTGGGGGTATCGTTAAAAAAAATTTAATAATTGTAAAAACGATTGGGACAGCCTAGATTTTTTTTCGCGGGTTAAGTCACATTTTGTCCTTTTTTGTAATAAAACTTCAAAATCTATCAAATTTCTTCGTTAGATTCACCCAATTTGGCGGACAGAAAAAAAAATTAAAAATGGCGGGATAGTGTTTTATACTTTTTATTTTTCTTTTCCATAATATCCTTTATGTATTGATGTTAAAATCAGCCAGTTACAAACAGTAAAAACCACAGAGATTTTCCTTCAATTTTATACAAACAAACTACGGAGATACTTTACCCCGACCTAATTTAAAAGTTACAAGTTTTGGATCTTTGAACATTGTAAAGTTTTTTTTTTGCACTTGCAATAGTATACATAGGATCCGTTGATTTTCTGCATTGCTTTTAGCCTGCGAAGCGTCGTAACTATAACAACATACTCCCAATGAGGCCGGCTATGGTTGAGGCCTATATTCAGCAGTCGATTTTTATAGACTGTAATGGAAGTTAACAGAAAGATGCTGCTACCCATGTTCTGTTTTAGTTTCCCTTTGTTGTCTCTGACGGCACCTACGGAATAATTGTGGTAGTGGATTCTCTTAAGCTGCCGCCATACAGCGTTTCGTTTAAAATATAATATGACTAGTAAAAACTTAAATAATATTGTTGTAGTCTTTTAAGTTAAAAAAAGTATATACGGCTATATTTTTTGTAATTAGATTTTATCAACGTTCGATGTAATATCGAAATAGTTAAGAAGGTGTTGAAAAGGAAAGTTATAAAATAACATAAAATAATATTTCAGTTTTCAGAGGGACAGTGTATCAACAATGATGCCGAGTGGTGGATGAGGCCATTGCGACTAACTGTTGAAATCTTCAAATTATCGATTAGAAACTCGGTAGATAAGTCACCAGCCTGACAATCCTTTTAATAATATTATGTTACATCTGCTTTATTTTCTCTCCACACATAATTTATATTAGGTCCTTACAAATGAAATTGGTGTTTTGTACGGAAGGAATATAAAGTAAATTTTTTTGATGTAAAATGTATTTAATTAATCAAAGTATGCACCATTATTACATATATCTATGCACTTTCGCCACCTCATAGGTAATTCATTAATCCCTTTACTAAAAAAGCCATGGGGGCGAGAATCAATAAACTCTTTGAAGACGGTTTCGACTGCCGCATCGAAGTTGAATTTTTTTCTTTGTAAAAAGTTGTTCAAATTCCATAAAAAATGGTAATATGTTGAAGCAAGGTCCGGGAAGTACGGTGGATGTCGCAGACATTCCAATTGTAGCTCATCTAACTAAGTGGATATTTGTTATGCAGTATGTGGTCTTGCGTTGTCGTAAGCAGCAGTAGCCTAGAGCGATTGACCAATCTCGGTTGTTTAGCAGCTAGTTCTTCCTTCATAGTTTACAGTTGCTGACAATAGATATCTGCCGTAATTGTTTGGCCAGATTTTAAATAACTGTAGTTAAAGATACCGGCGCTAGTCCACCAAACACTCACAAGGTACTTTTTCTGAGTCAATTTTCGTTTAGGGCAGGATTTGGCTGGGTCTCCAGGGTTCAGCCATTGCGACGAGCGCTTCCGATTATCGTACAGTATCCACTGTTCATCACAAGTAATGATTCGATTTAAAATCCCTTACTTATTGTGTCGGTTGAGCAAAGTAACACAGCAGTCGACGCATGTTTGCAAGTTCGATTCACTTAATTCATGAGGTACCCATCGTTCAAGTTTTTTTACTTTCCCGATTTGCTTCAAGTGGAATAATACAGTTTTATCACTTACCCCGAAGCCTGCAGCCAGCTCTGAAGTGCTTTGTGATGGATCCGCTTTCACAATAGCCTTTAATTCTCCATTTTTCACTTTGGTCTCCAGCCGTCCACGGGGTTGGTTCTGAAGGTCGAAATTTCCAGAACGAAAACGTTAAAACCTAAAACGTATCGTGCTTTCTTTTGAAACACCGGCGCCGTATACATCATTAATCCTTCGAGCTATTCGTACTCGTATCGACTCGTACTTGTAAATATAACGATATTTCATGTTTTCCATGGTGCGGTAATAAGCGACGTCAAAGAAAATATTATGAGGAAAAAACAAATCAATGACAGTTTTCAAAACTCAATTATACTAGCTAAATGAATTTATAAATTTGAATTTGGAATTCTTAACCAAAAAGGAGATATTTCAGATCAAAGTGGTCAGTAAGACAAAACGCTGATTTCATATGTAAGGACCTAATATATTCTGTCAGCCGGTACAAGTACAAGTAGTTAAGGGGTGGCCGAATCAAGCAAGAAATTGAGGAAAAAGTCCAAAATTGTTCAAAAATCTATCATTGTGATAAAGCCTGGCCACCCACATATTTGGCCATTCAGAAAAAAATGGAAGGCTTGGTTGGGAAGTGTTTAGGCATCTACCATATAGCTATAGTATGTAAAGTTACAAGGAGACTATGTAGAAGCAAAAAAATTAATGTCTTGTATCTTTGTTAGGTCGGGAACTTTTCAGACCACCAACATATATATATGTTTATCTGAATATTATTTTATTCTTATTAGTTATTTCAAATCGGTCTTTACTTTTAATTAAAATATTTATATCCTACCCTATTAAGTTGATCAAGGAATATCAAAAGCTGTTATGTTATCTAAACATAAATAATTTGATACTCTATTTTTCCATCCTTAGAAGTGGAAGTTATTCTTCAAATTATATTTTTTTATAATGATTTCTCATATTTACGCGAACACTACACATTAAATAAACTACTTTTACGGATTTTATCGCGTTTAATAAACTTTTTTTTTATTAATTCTCGACGTTTCGGGTGCTTTCCAGCACCCATGGTCACGGGGGACTGAGGTGATTGACGTCCCGATGTCAGAGCTAACCAGAAGTACCTTCAGCTTTTACTTATTAGTTTTGGTCCGATCTACGCAAAATGAACTTACTGTATCTTGAAGTCTTACGGTGGTATGCTTGGGTTTAGTTTTAATTTTATTAATTACAGGATCTCAAGCAGGTGGTAGTACCCAGTCTCCCTCTCTATTGGAATTACGATGTTTTTTAATTTCAATAGCCTCGCGTATCATCCATGGCAGGAATCGATGTTCTTTCGCGAGAATTTATGGTTTATCACAACTAATGTAATGGCGGGGGCCGTCTAGGATATGATCACAAACTGCAGACTTCCCGGAACGTTGGTGCTTCACGTCAGCTATGTGTTATTTTATGCGGGTTTTATTGATCGTTTTGTTTGCCCTATATATGAGAGACCACTATCACAATCAAGCTTGTATACTCCTGCATCTTGTAGAGGAATATTGCTCTTGACGGATGGTAAGAACTCACTAATCTTCTTCAACGGCTTTAAGAATGTTCTAATAGAAACTCGCTTCAAGATTTAGCCAAGTCTGTGACACCTCTGATATAGGTAGTACAGCAGGCACACGCTCGATTGTGGCCGGCTTCACTCGGTCACTGTGACGTAGGCGCGGGACCCGAAGCTTGTTGTCGTGCATAACCTGGGCAAATCTTTGTTAATTATTTAATTAATAAAAATAAAACTAAACCCAAACATACCACTGTAAGACTTCAAGATACAGTAAGTTCATTCTGCGTAGATCGGACCAAAATTTATAAATAAAAAAGCTAATATTTTTTTTACTTACATTTGCCACCATCCCTGAAGTACGGTACTATTTAATAAAAAAAATACGATTAAACTGGTTTATAATTGACGAAGATATAGAGTAATACACATGACAAAAAAAGAACGTACACTCGAATAAAGATCGACGAAATGAGATGTTCCTCCTTTTTTGAAGTCGGCTGGAAAATATGGGATGATACCTGTACAAACAAGTGTACACAAAGTTGAAAGGAATTCACATCTGAATTCAAAGTAATTTGCATAACACAATGGCATAAAGCTATTGCATATGCCCTTTGCATGAAAATTTCATTATCATGCATTTTGGCGTGAAAATTTATTATCATGCAAAATTACATGATAATGAAACAATATCGAATATTAATTGACAATTTAACACAGACACTAATGCTTTAAATGTAGTTTTATTAAATGAAACAAAATAAAATCTCTTAATACAACTGCAAATTATGAATAATCTATGACCTCTTTAATTTCTTCAGTACATATACCCAAATAATATAAATATAAAAATATTCTAATGTAGCGTTCCCCTACATGATAGCTGTAAATAATCTGTCACAGTTTGTAGCCATGTATTGTCTAGTCTTATTCTATAAAGCGAACCGAGAGGAATTAAAACCTATGAAGCCTATTGGATAATTTCTTTGTATCAAAGCTGTTGTATTTTTTTAATTTTTACAAGGAGTCATTATCAAATTTTGGTATACTGCGGGGTGATATCAACAATTTTTGACATATCTGATAAAGATTAAATTAAAGTTATATTATTTTCGAAGTTACAGCATTTCTTGATTTGTATTGAAATATTCCTGGCCGCAAAAGCACATCACTACAGCTTCACATACAAACATTATGTGTCTCCATTTGATCCGGATCGCTTTTGCCTTGGATCTTTTCTGGCTATATGGGACGTCTCAGATGTAAAACGTGATATAACCGAACACCTTGGTGTCGTTGGAAGCCCCTTTAGTAGGCGATTAAGAGGTAAATCAATGTATCATATGACAAGAGGATGCGATGAAAGTTGGAGGTTGGTGTCCGAACCTGTTCTATCCAGTTCAGATCCAAATTTAACCGTAGATACTGAACCACCCCAAGTCGATATTCGATCCACTACATACGGTTCTATCGAGAACTCTGTAATGACGGGTTCATTGAATGCCGAAACTGAACCGTTAATCGATTATTCCGATGACTTTCACCAAAAACAAGATCCGAAAGTGTAAGTTACCGCTGTGTGTCTATAGTAGTAGAATAAATAATCTACATTATGTTAATCCATTTAAATGCTGTGTGAGAGGATTTTTAATTCAGTACTAGTTACTTATTCAACCCCCTGCGTAAGCTCTATTTTAAACGACTTCAAAAAAAGATACTCATTTCGATTGTATGTTTTTTATGTTTTTTCTAAGAGAACCGATTTTGATGATTCTTTTTTTATTTGAAAGCTTGTGCTTCTTGCATTAAATGCATTGCAATTTGATCAAGGTCTGACCAGTAGTTTTTGAGTTATCTTTAATAATTTATATTGAAGTCGGTTGTACATTTTTTTAATTTTACCACTTGTTCTTAAAGAGCCTCTTTCATTCTACTGCTGGATATAAGTAAATTTCAATAATTACATACAACTTGAAATATTTTCCTTATTTTCACCACGGTGGGCAGGTGAATTTAAGGGTCTGATGATGATGCTTCCTATCCTCAATCATGTAGGATTTATGTGGAATAGTACAAAATCTAAACAATAAATATATTAGTATTATGTATTACTAATATATTTATTGTTTAGATTTCAATTAGTTTTTGTAAAATATTTAAAATTATCTTCAGACACATCAAAATTTATTTGGTTCTGCTTAGTATTTTAAAATGGATAGGTCAATTTAGACACTTTATTATATATGGATTATGCAATAAATGTTATTGTATAGATTATATAAAAGTGATAATAGAAATTATGTTTATATCTAAGTTGATTGAATTTCTGCATTCCTGTGAATAAAAATCTCTAGTTCTTAATTATACTTAACCAAAGAATTTCAATGATAAAAATATTATATAATTAATTATAAAAAATAGTAATATATGAAGTACTTGAATGTATCTTCTACAAGATCAACTGGGGTAATTTTGAGTATAGTTTTAGAAAGTAGGCTTTAACATAAAATTTGAACTTGCTATATCTACAGTAGAAAAGATTAGTAGGTTTCTATCTAGTCTCTCCTCTCTGTGTCTTTGACTTATATTTATGACAATGTCAGTAAACAACTAAGTTAAAGTTCCGGAAATGGTAACCCCAATATTTCCGAAAGTTTAAATGTTAGTGTTATTACAATCAAATATAATGTTTATTTTGATTAAGGAACCTAATAAATTAAGTTGGTTAAACTATAGTTATTTGCTTATTGGCCCTTGATTCTTTTCAAATAAGCATGATTGTTTGCTGTCGATGAAATGAGTGGGAATTGTGTGCTTTTGTTCCCGTTCGCGCTCGTTGATAACTTCGATACATTATTTTAGCTGTTGTCCAAATTGGTATATTGGTTGTTTTATATGGTAAAATATGGATGTTTCAAATAATTTTAATTATAAATAGAAATTAATGTAATTTTTATTCATAAAATCGTCAATATTTTACAAATAATGAAGTAATGATATTTCAAGTACTCCTGAAGCATGAATTTTGAAACAAAAATTATACTGATTTTTATACTTATACATATAAATCACGCCTCTTTCCCGTAGGGGTAGGCAGAGATCACTTCTTTCCACTTGCTACGGTCCTTACATACTTGCTTCGCTTCTTCCACTTTCATTATTCCCTTCATACATGCTCTACCGTTTAGGGTACTCTTAACCTGGCACACTTAGTTAAATAATAGCATATATAAAAATAAGAAAAATATAACTTTTTCAGGTCATTTCTTTTCACGGCCATATCAAATTTCAACTTTCAGTACTAGATATACCTATTATATTATTAGATTTGATTACAAACGACGTAAGCAATTATTACCCCTGCAACAAATTAAGTTATGTAACAAATAAAATCCGGGCTACTCCTTACTAATTGTTACGTGTACAAACGAAACCTAAGTTGACTTCATGGAATGAATATAATCTATGCCCTGATGAAATTCCTTGGCACGACGAGTGCGAGCTTGTTACATTTGGACGTGGAACAGAAGCAGCTAAGCACGAAGCTCTTGATTTAAGTCATATAAAGTGTCACACGAGTCGGCTTCCAAACATAAACTTTTACACTTTGTTTATGTAATCCAGACTTAGAATAGAAGCCTATGCATGCAGATATTATGCGAATAGATTAGTTCGTCTAAATTTAATTTTGCATGTTTAAATATCATTGGATAGTCATCGCAATTTACCTTTCCGGTAGTTGTGGTATGGTATACGGATATGCGATCCCGGCTTCCCTAGCTATTACTGTCCTATCCCTTGCCTTCTTGGGCAGTAATATCCTACATTTCCTATTTCCCACTCTAACTTACCGATCTTCCTTTTTACACCACCTATCCTTCCCTTTCCCTATTCCTACCCCCTCCGCCAATCCAACGCCTGCCGCGCGGATTGATGCATGGCTAGGGGCAAGCCTAGTCGTTAGCATGCCACACTGCCCTGGGACCGGGCAACCCCAGAATTAGGCTAGCCTTACCCTGGCATGCGGGGCTCTGCTGGGGGGGGGGGCATACCTTTCCCTCGCTATTCATGGGAATGCAATGGACAATAATAAAAATAATTTAAGTAACCAAAATGGCGGCGATGTGGTTCGCCACCCATCACGTCTCGTTTCGTGCGAGGGCTAAAAGCGGCCCACGGAGAGCCGCTTCGCTACGTTGAATGTAAGAGGAGGAATAGATGTAAGGTAGATGAAGTATGTCAGATGATGGATGAACGATGCATAGATTCTGTACGTGAACGAAACCAAGAGGAAACGATGTGACACCACGGTTCATGGCCCCTACACGGCATACTGGTCGGGAGTCCCCCAAACCAACCGAGGCTGTCAGGGGGTTGGTGTGATTCTTTCATCTCGAATAGTTGAATGTGTGATGGAGCATGAATGGGTAAGCCCAAGATATCTCTGTATTAGGTTAAAACTCGGACTCACTCGCTTGTTTATCCTTGGGATCTATGCACCGATGCATCTGCACGGAGGTAGGTCATTAAAAGCCTAACAAGAGAGAGAGAGAGAGCAATTTGGGATGGTATGAGAGAGGTTTTGAATAAATGCGGAGAAAATGAACAGATTGTGATGTTAGGGGACTTTAATGGGTGAGTTGGAGTAAAGCGAGATGGGTATGAAGGAGTTCTGGGTAAGTTAAAGGACAAGAGAGTAAATGACAATGGGATAAACCTGCTTGAAGTATGCTTGAAATGGAACCTGTGCGTGACCAACACAATGTTTGACCACAAAAAGATCCATTTGTTTACAAGAGATGAGGGTGAGTCTAGAAGTATGATTGATTTTGTAATTGTGGATGAAAGACTGAGGAAGAAAGTGCTAGATACTCGGGCATACCGCGGTGTAGGCCTCGACAAAGACCACTTCCTGGTCATAGCCTGAATGCGTGACCTCTTTAAATGGTGGCGACACCAAAGAGCCGAGCCTACGAGAGTTTTGGACAGAGTAAAAGTGTAAAAGAAGGAAAGTAATAAAAAACTATAATGTGTGGATGAATAAAGATGTACAAAGGGTTGTGCAAGAAAAGAAGAAGGCGTGGTTAGATTGGTTAGCAACAAAAGCTAACTAAAAAGTTCAAAAAGCAATGGATGACGAGATAAAAGAAGCAAGAACGATGTATAAAAAATTGAAATCAGCAGCGAAAGAAGTTGTGTCTTGAAAGAAGGAAGAACGAAAAGATGATTTCGATAGGAGGCTCACTAAAGATTTCCACTCAAACATTAGGTTTTTCTGAAAATCCATCAAAACAGCCAGAGGAAAAACTTTGTACATCGGAGATGTGTACCGTCACCGTGGCTGTTTAATCCGTTCATGCACAACTGCTTGACAGATTTAAAAGAGAATGAAGGTGGGTTGAGAATGAATGAGTTACTAGTCAGATGTTTTCTCTATGCTGATGACCAAGTGCTACTTGCGTCTTCGGCCAAAGAGTTGCAGGAGATGGTAACTGCTACGAGTGGAGCTTTTGTTAGAAAGGGAATGAAGATGAATGTAAAGAAGACGAAAGTGATGGTATTTGAAAGAGATGAGGCAGTGACAGACTGCAATATTGGAGGATTGGAGATGAACATATTGAACAGGTGAAGGAGTTTGTGTATCTCTTATATTACAGTACAATATATATCTATTATTTATACTTTACATTTTGTAAATCCGTGGAGGAGAACCCTATATTCTTTCTGTTAATAATCTTACGAGTATTTATTTTTGGTGGTTTTTCAGTTGCTCCGCATATTTGTAATATTTGCCTAATTTTTGCTCTTATGTAGCTATTTTTTCTTTAATATGCTAGTTTTTCATTTAGTTCTCCTATTATTCGCTCCATATTCCATATTCTGTATTTTTTCTTTGTCAACTGGTCTCAAGTCGGGGCATCTTCTTTTCACTGTATTGTGTAGTACCTCGGGAGATGAGAGCACTGTATCCTATTTTCGTCATCAACTGAGAGCGAGTCAAAAAAATTTTCTGTTGGTATGTTACTTGTATGTTTTACTTGACACGTTATATTCTTATCCTGTTCACTTTTAGAAGAATCTAGCCTGAATATTGACTCAGGGCGACATTGATCCAAAAGTAAGTTTGGTCTTTCACTTTTAAGTCTAACAGTTTTTTTAACACAAGTACACTCTTTATTCATTAATTTTCATAGTCCGATGTGATGGAAATCCAACACGACCAGAGAGAGATCAGGCACAGAACCAAGGACCTTCCGTGCTTTCGCGCGGGTGTGAAACACCGCCAACTTCCTGCCGTCCAGCTGCTAAAGAGAATTTCTCGATAAAAGACCCGGGATTTGAAACATTATTAATATTAAATTCTTAAGGAAAGAAAATCTGATGTAATCGGATGTAGTCTTTATGTTGCCCAGGGTCATTAATTCTTACTTCTTCAATAAATATTTCCAATAGTTTTACGTGAATCGTAAATACACGGACATATAGACAGACAGACAGAGAAGCAAACTTTGAGTGTCCTTTTATCATCATCATCATCATTACAGCCCTTCACAAGTCCACTGCTGAACATAGGCCTCCCTCAACGAATGCCACAAAGCACGGTCCTGAGCCACCTGCATTCATCGAATTCCTGCATATCTTACCAAGTTGTCACTCCTGGCTACGGTCCTTTTATACTCCCCTGGAATTGTATATCTAATAAATGTTAGAATTACAGGCACAAATTCTCTACAAAATTATTTTAGGTAGTCTTATAATTTATATCAAGGTTACTACCGTTATCTATAGAAAACTATGCATACTTTTAATTGTTTTCTTCTTTTAGACCTTCAAAAGAAATACTGGTAAAATAAGTAGAATTAGCGTAAAATAATGCTAATAAACTTTAGTGCAATTAAGGGGTAAATACTGAAGCAAGTGCTTTAATTTGAATTGCCTGTATTTTGTAGGATCTTAAAGATAAAGAAGTAATGCCTATTTCTAAATAAATACTCCGAGCGCATGAAGCCTGCCTTTAATAAAAAAGTTTCAATTTACTTCCTTTATTTCAACTTTATCTTCGTCTTAAGAAAGTGATAAATATATACTGAAATAGTTTATACTGACTAGTAAAAGTCTAAAGCACATTTTTTTCATTGCTTTCTTTTTAAAGTTATAAAAATAAATTTGTAGTTATTTAAATTAAATGTTATTTCATTTCCTCCATTAAATTCAGTTTGTTTCATCATCATATTATATTATCCACTGTTTGCAATTAAATAAAAAAAAATTCAGAAGCTACCATAATGTGTATTATTAATTAACTGATCTTACTCGTAACCAGTAAGTTTGGTCAGTATTTCTGAGTAGTTTATTGACTATAATTTAATTCCGTCACAAGTAGTGCAAGATTCACCTAGATAATAGCTCCATGACTGCATCGTGAAAGCCGAATCCGCAGCATGAATTATAGAAGCAGGAGTACCATAGAGTACCTGCTTATCGCCACAGCTGTAATTGTTGTGGCTGGACAAATGGCCGATGATGGTTAATGTCGGGAAAACATCTACCACTATACTGAATATAAGACTTAAGCGCATACTACCACTTCAACTCCAGAGACAGGACGTAAGGTAAACGACTACCGTAAGGTCAGTTACCATACGGTAGTCGTTCAAGTTACCATAAGGTTGGTTGCAGAACCTCCCCAGGTTCATCACACGGTAAGACAGACCACAATCAGGCGTGCAAAACTATACCGTAATCTGTTAGCTTACCAGGAAGAATAAAATCAGAGTCTAGAAAAATAACTTAAAACCGAAGAAATTGTCACCCGAAACTTCCGAGTCAAGAGGTATAAACCTTTACGGATGATACTAGTACGTTAAATTAACATATTTTACCATTTTGAATCATAAATTTAACTTATACAACTAATTACGATTAATAACTTGCTAAAGAAATAGACTAAAAGAAAACATTACCAAGTTTTCGATTTATATTTTAATAAATATTATTAAACAGACACATAGCATTACGAAAAACACATCGAATTACTTCGCAGTCTCAAGCGACTTTTTTGTCAATAATGTTACCTTAAACAATGGGATGGCTCATGGCTGTATTTTAAATAGCTTGCAGTGAAACTTTTTCAGTACACAAGCAACAAAAATGTAACTTGTATTGTTTTTTAACCCCCGTGAACCAAATTAAACCATTATAATTAAAAGTAACATGGAGCAAATATTTTACTGCGGTGCCGCGGACCTTAGGTTTGATTCCAACGTTAAACGATTATTAAGTATTAAACAAATAAAAAATAGCGCATTTATTTTGATCCATATTATATATGTTAGTTACATACAATATATTATGTTATAAAGATACTAGAATATAATGCGAACGAAATATTATATAAATGCAAATGCAGCCGGATCCAATACAATATTTATAATATAGAATATAATAGTGATTATGAAATGATGCCAAAGCAAGACTCTATATGATCTAATATGAAAATTACTACTAACTAGTAGCTAACTAGGAGTAAGTTTTCCTACTATGGCATAAAATCTTTTATGCGTGCCGTTGCGAACAATGTAGATACACTACATTAGCAAGCTAATCCCAACAGCAACCTGAACGCATTATTGTATTGATCACGGAGTGCACTGTACTTTCGCTGCGAGCAACTAACGCCCAGGACATAGGTGTACAAAGATAAGCCACTTTCACCTGTCTAGTACACTTGCCGAATCCAGCACGCCAGCATATTATATCTGACATAAAGTGCTCTGCATTCTGTTTCAATGCCATATATTTTTTATGGTCCCATGCTTCAATCACCTAAACTGTGTTACTCTTTCAATAATTATATGTTCCACAATTTTTAAAGCTGGTTTGTTTAGGATTTGCATCTACCTCCAATCATCAATTCACTCTTTAAAGTGTTATGTATAATAACATCAATCAGATTTTCTTATATCGGAAACAAAAAAGAAATAAAAATAAAACGCGATACATAACATTCATAAAATTAGATTTATCAATAGTTAGTTTTCGCGAAATAAAAAAAAATCATTAAGATGAAATGATGCCTGTAATCTTCATAGGAATATATTATATTAAATTTGTTACGATAAATATTATGTACAGATCAATGATTTGTTACTTTCCAGAGAATCAGTTCCAAGAATAAAAGGGTTGACTTTTGATTAAGAAATTTCATTTTACCGGATTTCCTTCAATCTTGAAGTCCTCTTTGATCCCAATAATAAAATACGTATTTTAGCATTTCCTAAAATTGAATACCTACTTACGAGGTTTCTAAAAAGGGGTCTTAGCTCAGAGATATTCACGTTAAAGCTCATAGTTTACGATCAGCGTGAGTTACATCTTAGCAGACTTGTCTGAAAATTTAAAATACAACCATGTATGTGGCTTTTTCACGTACGCTGAACGTTTCAACAATCTGTCATTACTATGACCACTATATATTTAATTTTTGTCGCTGTCTATTTAACAATAGCATAGTCGATGGGTAAATAGTCCCGCAATCCACCATACAACAATTAGAATTTTTGATGGAATACCCTCCCTAATTGAATTTCATAAGTCATCGGACATCACAATGAAGATAGGGATCTTGACTTGTTTTCAACTTTCCGTGACCGGTTGTTAACGGAGCTCGTTGATAAGATCGGATTTTTTTGAACAGAAGCAATGAAAACAAAAACACTATTGAGTTAATTTGAGAAACCCAGTTATCATATACTTAGGTGAAATCTATTACGGGGCGTTTGTGCCATGACGGAACTCAATTAAAAATAACGCGAAGTTTTAAGTTTCATGGTCGTCAAAATATTAAGATATCGAAGAAAATATAAACAGTGAAGATGACTTTATTTAACTGATTTTTTTACTACATTGCAATTTGTTTAAACAGCGATCAATGTGAATTATTTGTTTCCAGTAACTTATATAATCTTCTAATTCCTCACTTAGAAAGTATAACCTAAAAATTAAATTACATCCAATTAGATTCACCAGGAATAAAACTGTCAGTGAGAAATCGCTCTACCTGCCCCATTGTTTTAGATTGAGTGAGATAGAGAAACCTGTTTTAAAAATCAATTTTGATAAGTTTTAAAATCATTCTGTTAAATAGTTATAAAAATTTACACCCCATATTGCTTTTAATATTATTAAATACCAAGTAGACATTAACTTCGCTGTATAAGAAATTTACATTACTCTTGAAAGACGTAGGTTTAGAGAGTTTTGAAATGCTCGAAATTTAAAAATGGAACGCACCCGTGTTATATGTTTCTAAAAAGCAAATTAATTTAAAAATAGAACTCCATAAGCCAATTGCCCAATATTAAAAAGAAAACAAAGTTTTATTAATTTTTCTGCAACTCTTCCCGCGCTTTTAATTCAAAACTATTGATCTAAATAGTGAACATTTGCGCGCTATAATATATAATGATTTTAAATTTGGTTTAATCGAACAATTAAGTTTAACACGGTAACATCATCATTAATCAGCATTAGGAACCACGCACAACAATATTAAGGTTTTGTTTTTATAGAAGAGGGGGCAAACGAGCATGCAGCTCACCTGATGGTAAGTGACTACCGCCGCCCATGAACAACTGCAACACCAGGGGAATTGCAAATGCGTTGCCGGCCTTTTTGAAAGGTCTATTCTTTTTTCTTGAATATCCCTAAGCCGTATCTGTCCGTAAAAATCGCCGGTGGTAAACAATTCCACAAATAAGTTGTTCAAGTAAGAAAACTACTAGTAAAACGCACAGTCATGGACCGCCAAGCATCCAGATAGTGAAGATGGAATAGTGAATTTAGACGCGATGTGCGTTCGTGAAGTTTGGCGGCTGGAATTAATCCGAACAATTCCTCAGAGCACTCCCCGTGGTAGATTCGATAGAAAATGCAAAGGGATGCAACATCCCTACGTAGTGCCAGTGTATCAAACCGATCAGAAAGAACTCGTTCGTGGATGATTTGAACCGCTCTGCGCTGGTTGCGGTCAAGTGGAAAGAGCTAGCACTGGAATGCCCCGGCCCAGGGATAAGAACAGTATTCCGTGTGAGGCCGAACTTGTGCTTTGTAAAGTTACAAGCGTTGTGCCGGTATGAAATACTGTCTTGCTCTACCTTCTTCCCTTCCAAGTGACCACGAAACATAGCACTATTCGATATGTCGATGTCTAGAATTCCGATGCTAGCTGAGGCAGCAAGAGGAGTTCCTTGAAACTGAGGAGATACGACAAAGAGGTTCTTTTTAGCGGTAAACGCGCAAAATTGTGTCTTCTCAAGGGGTTTGAACTGGACTAAATTTAGTCGGCCCAAATCCGAGACCTTGTTAAGCAAAGACTTGACTTCAGACACAAGTTTGTCCCGGTACTCGGCGACGTTTCCCCGAGAAATATTGGCACGGCCGGTATATAAGGCATCACTAGTGTTGTCGACTGCGTAGCAATGAATTTCACCACTTTGCAACAAATAATTTATATGCAGGAGAAACAGCGTTGGTGATAGCACGCAGCCTTGTGGAACGCCAGCTTTGGTAGGCTTGAAATCAGAACATGCACCGCCCACTACGACCTTGATGCTCCGATCAGCAAGGAAAGTGGTGATCCATTTGCACAATTTCTCGGGAAGCCCATAGGAAGGGAGCTTCGAAAGAAGCGCTTTGTGCCAGACCCGATCGAAGGCCTTTGCTATGTCCAAATTAAAGGCCAATGCTCTCCTCCTTGGACTCTACTGCCTCCGCCCATCTATGAGTCAGGTAGACCAGAAGACCACCAGCTGATCGACCCCGAAAAAAACCGTACTGATGGTCACTAATCAGCTGGTGATCCTCAAGGTACCTCATGAGCTGGCAGTTTATAATGGATACCATTATTTTGGAGAACGAGGATGTGATAGCCTGTAGTTGGACGGGTATGAGCGGTCGCCTTTTTTAGGGATCGGATGGACCAAAGCTGTCTTCCATGAATTCGGGACTACGCCTTGGGAGTAGGAGTATCGGAAAAGACGCGTTAAAACCGGTACCAACTCCAAAGCACACGTCTTCAGCACAATGGGAGGGACTCCATCAGGCCTATTCAAATTGTTGACGTCCGGAAAGAAAAGTGCTTTGCGAACCGAGCGCTGTGTAAACCACACATCCGGCATGGAGCATTTGCACTGTGGGATGGTCGGCGGTGTGTTCCTCCTTCATGTAGAGTCGAGATAGAAACAATGAGAGAGCTTAACAGATCGGCTTTCTCCTTCGCGGCATGGGCCAGTAAGTCTTCTCTGTGCAGAGATAGAAGAGATGGCTGACAGAAGTTCCCTTGGACAGCCTTGGCGAGAGACCAGAATGCACGGGTTCCCGATGGAAGGCGAACTAGCTTCTCGCCAATTCTGCCGATGTGCTCAGATCTTGCCTTGGCAGTGACACTTTTGAAGGACCTGGAGGCAGAATTATACTTCTTTTTAAGAGCGATGGTGTTTACATCCCGAGACGTTGATGCGTCAGCCCAGGCCCGGTAGCACTCATGCTTATAGCGTGATGCTATTTTACAGGAACGACCAAACCATGGTTCGGATCTGCCTCCGATGGACACAACAGAGGATAAAAAGTTCCATACAGGTGGTTACTAAATTTAAAAGAGGTAAAATTAATCTTAAAGATGACCAAAGAACCGGGGTCCCGCAAACAGCAGTAACGGCAGAAAATATATGGACCACTGAAATGTTGGTACGACAAGACCCATGAATCACAAATACGGACATCGAAAAGATTGTGGGCATTAGTTCCGGGAGCATTCACACCATCCTACATCAACATCTTGGAGTGAGGAAGCTTTGTTGTCGTTGGATGCCTCGTTTGCTCTCCGAAAGAGAAAAACAGACTCGTGTGGATTGGTGCCATGAAATACGTCTACGTTTTGAAGACGGGGCATATAGGCGTGTTTCTGAAAATGTTACTGGTGAAGAGACATGGATCTATTAATATGATCCAGAAAATAAAAGGCAATAATTGGTATGGGTCTACTCAGAAGGATAGTTATTGTCAAAATTGCAAAGACCTCGCAACGTCTACAAAAAAATGGTGGCTGGTTTTTTTTTGCGGAGCGGATATTGGTCGATGTCAATGCTGGAAAATTGTAGGTCAGTCAACTCTGAATGGTATACTACAGTTGCACTACCTAAGGTCTTTCAAGCTATGCGGGAGAGAAAACCAAAGACCGGGCTTCGGGGAATCATGCTGCACCACGATAATGCGTCTTCCCATACCTCCCTTAGAACAAAAGCATTTATTGTGGAATCTGGTGTTGAAACTCTAAATCGCCCACCCTACAGCCCTAACCTAGATCCTTGTGATTTTTTTGTGTTCCCAAGAGTCAAAGAAAAAATAAAATGCAAGTTTTTTTTCAAGCATCGAAGAAGCCATGGCTGCCTACGAAGAAGCGATGTCCGACCTGTCAGATCAAGACTAGCAAAATTGTTTTCAGAGTAGGTGTAGGCGAATAGAACATTGTATAGAGCATAATAGAGAATATTTTGAAAAGATGGTAAATAAATATTAACAGTATCTAGAATACTCTTTGTATGTCTTAAAACTTATTGATATTTTAATTCAACTGTTAGAACAAAGTCTGAAATCAAGCTTTTTCTATAAAATTTCAAGGTATCGGAGTAAGAAATGTTTCTAGCGTTCCATTGTATGCCTTTCTTGCTTATATTTTCAGTACTTTCGGCACTTTACTTGAAAGGCTGGGAAAGCTCGCGCATAGCCTTAATAATTTGAACAGAAGTGGCCATCGGACTTTCATGTATGAAAAGTGCTGGTAGGTGATCTACTAATGTTAATTTGATTCAAGAGCCTTATGTAATATTTAGAGACCATGACAAGAGATCTGACAGTATAATTTTGGTCTCTTGTGAGGTAGGCCTACAGTGGCACACTATGGAAACCTCCCACTTTTGGGGTGCCTCGCTTAGAGCAGGGGTAGTATCAGTGTATCAAATGTGGCCAAAATAAGTGAATAACGCAAATATCTATGAGAGATAACAACATATTTATGCCATTAGCTATCGAAACTATCAGTCCGTGGGGTCGATAGGGAACTATGCGAGCTTTTGTCGCCGTTGGTGAATAAAGGGCTTATTCTTTTCTCGCTCGTAGGCTAGGTATAGCCATTCAGCAGATATATGCAGCAACCTTTCTTGGCACAATTATACTACAGGATGTAGGAATGAATTATAATTTGAATCTATTGTTACTTTTTTAATATTGTACCTAAGATAGTATATAATGCCTCTAGGGAGGAAGGTATAACATTGCAACCCGCTTGTTCTTATCAGGCTCGCCTCCGCTCAGGTGACAATACCAGAGTGCATATTTGAAATTTGTATATATTGTTTTTCTTCAGATTTTCTCCCTTGGCTGTGTACAGTTGTTTAAATAAATATGATAAAAACTGATCCAAGACACTTAGTAGATATTACCTATAAAAATATATACGTACTTCTTGTTTGAAAGGTCAACGCTGAAATATAAGGAGTACCTCACAAGATTACAGATTCATTTTAGTTATCAAATCACCCATTCAAAATTTAAAATGAAGTCAAAAACGAACATCCGATAGTAAAGTTTTTTGAATGCTTGCAGAAAAACGCCCAGTATTTCGCTAATACATCTGTTGTAGAAAATAAATTTAGTAAACGATTACAAATGTATATTACAAGTGATGATTTTATCCAGGATATCAAATTATGTCTACTCGATAATGAAATTAATGTTGACCTGGTCTTGTTGCAGAATTAATAAATTACATTATAATATTATTTAATACAAGGAAGTTTAATTTTTATCTAAGTGCAATACGTAAAGCATGGGCTTTAATATGCGGTAACGGTAACGTAATGGCAATGCTTTACTTCGGGTGAAAAGTCGAAAGAACAAACTAAAGGGAATTCCAATTATCCACACCGTCTGGTAAGGATAAATGAACGCGTGTTCATTCCGAGTATTCCACCCGACGGTGGATTTCTTAGGGTGGATAAACGGAGTAACCCAAAATGGCATGTAAATGGTCAACTAAATAAACATGTAAAATGTTAATGTTAAATCATTTAAATTTTTTAGCTAATACTACATCAATCATCATAATTACAGCGCTTGACAAATATATTGCTGAACATATGCCTCTTCCACGGAATACCACGAAACAAAAACTACCATAATTTAATAAAGAAACCAAACATATTACGTCTACAGAATTGTCTTCTTTTAATTAAATTGCTTAAATTACCTAATTATATCGTATAGGCACATGTATGCATTAATTTAAAGGTATTTTTAATATACTTTCTGATGAAAAGTAAAAAGCATCAAAATACTCAAGGCAACATAAAAAATAAGAAATGGGGGAAATGCTAATAAGCTCACGTTCGTAATATTTTAGTTTTCATATATTAAAAACTAATTTTTATTTTTTGTACTTATAAACATTACTGCCTCACTAAAGATACAAAAAGTTATAAGCCGTTAAATATCATGGCAGTTGTCAACCAAGAACAATGGCTTCAAGTCTCCAATTTTCATTCCACGTTCAATTTCGTTACCCAGGTTAAAATTTGGGTCAGAGTTAGAATTTATATTGCGTCAAAAAATTTGTTATCATCATAATGAGTTAAAAAAACCTAAAATATTTCTTAAAATAAATTTCATTTTCATAAAAGATGTTGTATTACTAATAATATAATACCCCCGAATTTTTTAAGGACAGATAACGAGTTTGTAATATTTTAACTACAGTATCATCTAATAATACGAGGGTGGATTGAGAAGTACTCGGCCTAACCAAGAAAATAAACACATACTAAATCAGTTATATTTTTATTTTTCTACATAATCACCATCAAGTTCAATACACTTTTGCCACCTCCCCTTCCAAGCATTTAGACCGTTGAAAAAAAATGATTCTTCCTTAGAGTCAAAATATGCGTCTACAGCTGCTTTGACCTCGTCGTTTGTCGAAAATCTTTGACCTCCCAAGTGCTTTTTTAGGTTAGGGAACAGAAAGAAGTCTGATGGTGCCAGATCAGGTGAATACGGCGGATGCGGTAACAGTTCAAAGCCACAGTTGTGAATTTCAGCCATTGACTGTACTGACGTGTGAACACGGGCGTTATCTTGATGAAACAGGACTTTTCTTCTGAGCATTCCTCGACGTTTTTCTTTTATTTCCTCTCGTAAACGACGTAGTAAGGTGCAGTAGTAATCAGAGTTTATAGTCTGACCCCTTTCAAGATAATCAATCATAATCACACCTTTCGAGTCCCAGAATACTGAAGCCATCACCTTATTTGCCGACAAAATCGACTTAGCCTTTTTAGGGGGTGGTGAACCAGGTCTTCTCCAATGTTTTGATTGTTGTTTTGTTTCCGGTGTACAGTAATGAACCCATGTTTCGTCTATAGTAACAAAACGATTCAAAAAATCATCTGCATCGGCTTCAAATAACTCCAAACAGTCGCGTGAAATAGTCAATCGCGTCCTTTTTTGTTCAACTGAAAGCAGTCGCGGAACCCACCTCGCAGACACCTTGTGGAAACCCAACTCGTTGACAATGATGTTTTGAGTTCATTCATAAGAGATGCCTATAATCTCGGCTATCTCTCTAATATTTAATCTGCGGTCTCCCATTATTAAATCAAGTACTTTTTTAATATTTTCGTCAGTAGTTGACGTCGAAGGCCTTCCAGAGCGGGGTTCATCTTTCACACTCTCTCTACCACGCTTAAATTCTGCTATCCATTTTTTGACGAATGAATATGACAGAGCACAATCGCCTAATGTACTGACCATGTCATCATGGATGGCTTTTGATGATAGCCCCTTCTTATGGAGGTACTTAATGACGGCACGCTGCTCGATTTGCTCCATTCGCGGAAATTATGTCCGATTACTTTGTTAATAAATTTATAAAATCACAACTAATTATCGCACACGTTTCAAACTTCACACAATGAACTAGTCTGAACTGAACTAAATAATGTGGGTAGATTTGATTTTGAGAATTGAATGGATCTGTGTTAGGCCGAGTACTTTTCAATCCACCCTCGTACTCCAAAGATAAACGTCCGTTCCATAGCGTATCTCCCCTACATATACATAATATATTACACGCCTCATAACGAGAAGCTGCTTTACTCTCGACACGTCAAGGTCAAGCAATTTTGTGTTCTTAAAATGGCCTCTATTATAACCATATTGCACTTAAACGATAATAATAGCCGTTTATCAATAAAACACTCTAATTAATCCATATTATATTTTCTACAAAATCATTTTATAATGCTACTTTGAAACAAAATATATGTGGACGTCCGGATGTTTATTTTGTAAGTGATCACGATAGCTCCCGTAAAAAGTGACTTATCGCAACTGAATTTCTTTATTGGCTCGAGAATTACTTCAACGGGTTCCCTATTTCATATCAATAGTTTAAATACAACTACGAGTATGTTTAATATATTTTATCCTAACTGAAAAGCCGGTTTACTGAAATGCTCAGGAGGTAAGCGCTTGCCGTAAATTTCACATTGCGCGTGTAACCTAGATTCGATCCCCGACAGCACTCAAATTGGTAGTTGTAATTTTGACTGACACACTTATTTCCCTGGTATTGCAGATATTCATGGGCGACGGTGATGTTTACCGGGTGAGCTGTATACTCATTTCCCTCCTCTTCCATAAAAAAATGGCAATTTAAATGCTGAATTACTACATGCTCAGCGGTGATGGAACAGTTGTGAGAAAGTCTGCACGACCGGGGAAGGACCACGTTCTCAATGAATACCAGCGTAAAATAGCAGCTTAACACTGCTGTGTTTCGTATGGTGAGTGTAGAGAACCGGAGTCCCTTTTTACTGGAAAAGAGGCATTCCATCTTAATCCTCACGGGTGGCAACGCATCTGCATTTTGATTCGCAAACGAGGATAAATGTAGATGTCTATGGGCCACAGCAACCACTTACCATCAGGTGCACTGTGTGCTCGTTTGTCACCCTATCCTATAAAAAAATACAAGCTTAATCTATATTATATATTGTTTAAAAAGAGAAGAAAGGATAAAAGAAATACATATTATCATTTACCAACCTATTAATTCGGATCTGCGCCAAGTCTTATTTTTCTTATCGCTCTGCCTTCTCCGTAAAATTACATTAGAAAATTCTAATCCATCCGGATCAAGGGTAAAGGTACAAACTGGGAACTCGTGCATATCCATTTTACGTTCGTCGGCTCTTTTGTTCGTTGCTCGTCAGTCTATTATGCACACAGGAGATTGTAAGAACAAAGTAAAGCAGAACAATTAAATAATATTCATTTTTTTATTCAAATGGTTTTCTCATAATTCATGTCATTATAAAAAATCAATAAGTTTATTCATTAAATGAAGCTGTACTAAGCTTTTTTCAATACCAATTTTTACAATATTACAAAGTTGAGAATTGAAAAATTTCCGTGACTTTATGCGATAATCATGTTTGAAACCGCACACTTATCGCGTTTCTAAGTAGGTACCTAAGTTAATAAATTTGAGAGCTAATATTGAAACATTAAACTTCCTTTTTTACAACACAGCTTATTAGTCAGACTACATTATGTGCATAATTTTTTTTATATATTATAATTATAACTTTATTAGATTTACTGTTTACCTTTTTATTTACAATATTTATAGTCGCATTTTTATAATAATCTATTTTAAATGTACGAAGGTGCAACAAAAACTACGTAATAGGTTTTTTTAAGGTGCGACCATATTCCTTACGCTGGGTAGGAAATTAGTGAGCGCAGAGCTGGTAAGGTAGGTTATCCGCAGTAGAACCAGAGTAACCGACATAGCCCAACGGATTAGTAAGCTGAAGTGGCAGTGGGCCGGCCATATAGCTCGAAGAACCGACAACCGATGGGGAAGAAAGGTTCTCGAGTGGCAGCCTCGTACTGGTAGGCGAAGTGTAGGGCGTCCCCCCACGAGATGGAGTGACGACCTGGTTAGACATGCAGGAAGTCGATGGATGCAGGTGGCTCAGGACCGTGCTTTGTGGCATTCTTTGGGGGAGGCCTATGTTCAGCAGTGGACTTGTGAAGGGCTGTAATGATAATGATGAGCTGGTAGCGCTTCCCAATTACCTATCTGAAGGATTTGGTTTCGCCGTTTTTGAATGGATATTTAGCTAATAGTCCATCCTGAGGGCTTATTTTCTTAGTAAGCAGTACGCAACATATTTTGAAGAGATTGGTATTAGTAAAAGAAATTGATACGTTCCATGAGCAAATTGATGATTGATAAAATTTAACCAATAATTATAATACATAATTATACTTTTAATTATTACATTTTATTAAATTATTTTCATTTTTAAACAAGAAAGATTCAAGCAAATCGGTTTTGCGGTGTTCGTTTTAGAGCTGATTTTTCAAAAGCCAAGTAAAAGTTATGAACCACATACCTAAAATGTAATGTACAAGTGAAACAGTTAAATAATTTTTTTCATACTTTGATTTTTAATTTCTTTATATCGTGTTTTTTCCTAATAACTTTTATCTGATGAAAAATTTACCCCAATACTTATTAAAATAGTATTGTTACATTCTCCACCCTAATGGAACCTTTTATGATTTAATTATCATAAAGGAAATGAGAGTGGTGGTAATCGAGGGAAATAAACCCTCGCCTTAAATTTTATAAAATCCGATTTCGACATAAATTATATATTATAATATATTGTATTTTTATATATCTATTTATATATAAAAAAATATAAAGAATGTATACGCTTTGACACTTCCAGAAAACGCATTGGCCGCTCTCGGGGCTAACTATTTTACTCGGCTCTTCCCTAAGATATGAGTTTTTCTAACAACGCCCAAAGGTTTTTAGGTAATATAATTTGCATTTTATAATGAGATAACAAAAAAGCAAGGGTTAAAATAACTATTTGAATGTAAACGCCTTGTGATGCCGTAAAAGTGTTCTTAACCCCGTTTCATACCGAGGGTGTCGTAAGAATTGACTGTGGGAAAAGCCAAAATATACACCAATAAACATAACTATTTCATTTATTTCTGATATAAATAAGGTGTACAAAAGACACATGAATATTTGTGGTAAATAAATATATTTATTTAGGTTAAAGTTAAAACTACAGACTCTATACGTCCTACTGGCTGGGAACAGGCCTCCCCTCATTTCTAAGAGGGTTTTAGGGCATGGAAATGTCCGCCGGGCTGCCCCAATACGTGTTGTTCACATGTTTTCGCAATATTATCTTTTTCTTATTATTCAGACATGCAGGTTTACTCACGATATTTATCTTAACCGCCGAGCACGTGATAAATCAGCATTTAAAATTGCAAGTAACATTTAATTTGTGCTGGTAGGGATCGAAACAGAGTTGCTCGCTTAGGTACGTGAAATTTACAGCGAGCGATTAGCCCCTGAGTTACTAGGGCTCACCAAAAAAACAAAACGGTGCATAATTGGTACTACGATAAATTTTATTACATAAATATAAATTGCTTTCCTTATCCAGTGCATGATAAAATTATCATTGATTATTTCAATATTTACGAAATTTCTACACAAGGTAAAGTGCAATGATACATCATGAAAGTGTAATAAATTCAACGGAAGGTTAGGATTATTACAGTATATTTCAAATACTGCTTAATCAGTGTTTGTATTAATATTGGTTTTGGTGGAAATTCGGAACCAGAACTTACAATTTTTTCAACATTTATCTAACCGCAGATAAATGTATTAAAATATAGATTTGAAAAACGTGAAAAAAATTGAAAATTTTAAAATTGAAACTTGCTCCCATCCTTCCTTATTAATTATATTACTTTTATACACAAGCCTTAAATATTTGTAAAATGCGATGTTATGTAAAATGTTATCTATACTTAATTACAACATAATAAAAAAATGTGACTTTAATGACATATTAATATATAAAGTATTCTGTTTCCGGTTTATACAAATATTGTTCTATTTTAGTTACAGACGAAATTGTAATTTTTAATATTTAGAAAAATATGCTTGTTGTAAAATAAGTTAAAAAATTAGCAAGCTATGAATATTTGAAATTAAGCTTAATATAATTGCATTTTAATTTATAATTGGATTTAAATTTATAACTCGATTTACTTATGACTATCCAATCTTTTGTTTAAAATTAAAGATATATTGCATAAAACATAATACGATAAAACCAATATGAAATTGTATACTTATGTACCCAATTACTTTAACGTTAGAGTACTCGTATTAGAGTTTAAGCGCAAAGCATGACGAAACGTAATAGCACTCGAGTGGTTTGTTAACTTGATTTGCATAAGGAGCTACATGTTATCGCAACAGCAATTTGTTTTAATGGTAAAGTATAAACCTGAAATTATTTTTCCAGTTTCTGCGCCTTGAAATATACTGGTTTTGTACTGGTGAGTTAAGCTGCTGTCAAAATCTTCCAAAAGTTTCACGTCACATCTGCCATACATAGTGAAGAATTTTGCCATATTTTTGACAGATTTTAGTCGTGTGGTGACGGTGTAAGAATATCCACTAACATATCATTACGTGAGTGTCGTAAGAGGCGACAGAGGAAAAAAGAGATGGACAGCAGCGTCTTCCTAATAATGATTAAAAATAAAAACTGCGGTTGCCAACCCGCAAACTCGTGGGAAATATGGTAAATATCCTCCCTATGAGGCAATCTATGGCGGAGGCCTATGTTTAGCAGTGGGCTTAAATAGGCTGTTACGGTACTTGACCCTTATTTAACCTACACCAGGTTGTGATTCGCGCAAGGTACTCAAGAGAACCTCATCTGCTTCTTAACTGAAAGCACCAATAAATCAATTAAGAACTTATTGGATTTTATCGCATAGATTAACTTATTTTATATTCCCGTCGTTCCGAGTACTTTGCAGTACCCATTGTCACTGGGTACCTCGTAAGCGTGGTTAACTATAACATTTGGACATAGAATAGTTCAATCCCGTCGTGAATTTCATCATTTAAATGTATTTGTTTTCCTTTCAATTCCCTCAAGATATCCAGTTTAAGAAAATCGTGTTTTAAGACTAAGCATAGCTGAAATTCATAAAATTATAATGGTTTTTATTTAATGGTTTTTAATGATTATCTCAAAAACTATAAAAAATATAAAAAGGAAATATAAAACATTTTTTTTTTGTTTTGCAATTATACACAAATGGTCTATTAACTTATCAAAGTCTTGATTCAAAATAGATTTTTATAATTTTAAATGAAGATGTGTAATATAGACTTTACATATTTTATAATATTAACGTTTAGATTAGTTTTTTTTTCTTTTACCCCGTATAGCAAAAAAATAAAATAGAAATTAAAAAAAATAAAATAAAAATAAAAACTTTTAAAACAGTAAAACGTTTTATTTAAATAGGAATTTTTATAAGTATTACAAATTAAGTAGGGAATGTGATAGGAGTAAAGGTGTAAAATACGTTAACACATTTTAAAAAAAGGCCTACTTTATCTGTTAACAACCTCGGTCAAAATTAATATAAACGATATAATTAATCGCAATATTCATTTTACAGTAATTAATTCATCTGTAAAAAATTAAAGAAAATTATTTCAAGTCGTACCATAAAGTATTTGAATGGATCTTAAAGTACTGGCTTTGAATGCAATCTCCATAATGGACGTTTTGTAAGTGTGGAGACAAAACCAGCGGAAGCCGCATAAAACCATTGGCAAACTGATGAGAATAACTAGAAACTTGTGTTAATGTACTCGCACTTTTTCCATTTGAAACTTACGTAAGTGAGACCTTTTTAGGGTTCCGTACCTCAAAAGGAAAAAACGGAACCCTTATAGGATCACTTTGTTGTCCGTCTGTCTGTCTGTCTGTATGTCTTTCTGTCTGTCTATCTGTCGAAACCCTTTTTCTCAAGAACGCCTGGAGGTATCAAGCTGAAATTCATATCAAATACTCAAGTCTACTGTCCCTTGAAGCTGTGAAAAAAATCAAACTTCTAAGCCAACGCAATCAAAAGATACAGCCGTTTATGCCGCAAGGGAATCAAAACCTACAGGGTACTTCCCGTGAACTCAGAATCTTAAAATTTGGTACGAAGCAACGTATTATAGCACAGATAAAGGAAAAATTGCGAAAAGCATAAATTTTTAGTTACATCATATAATAAAAGTATTTTTAATAATTTTAAACTTATATACCTACGGATTTCTTCGGAACCCTCGGTGACCGAGTCCGACTCGGACTTGGCCGGTTTGTTTTTAATGGCGGGTTATGTCGGACTCGCACCGACTAAAACCCCGTGTTGTCCACTTTCGCCGCATATTGGCAGGGCCTGCGCCGGCTGCCTTATGGCGGCCTTTCCTCGAGAGAGGACTTCTCCTCCCCATTTCCTTCTCAGGTAAGGAGCACCAGAACGCGGAGTATAGGGCGATTGGCACATCGCCATACCAACACTCCTCTTCCTCCGCGACTCCACCTCGGCTGCAGCAGTAGAGGGAGCGGACACCCCTCTCACCGCAGCCCACCGACACACATCCGAAGTGGGCTCGTCAAGCCCTCTCGGAGTGGCTACCTCGGGCCGGTCCTACACCACGGGCCAGCCAAGGGGTTCCTCTTTGTTCACCGTGGTTGACCAAGCCACGGCTACTAAGCCCCCCCCCCCCCGCCACGACAAGGCGGGTACCCGTTCGCGGAGGACGTAAGTGAGACCTACTTAAATCTTTATTAAAAACGAAAAGAAATCAGATTAATGTACGAGCTTACGAATGAATGGTTAAAAACTGTGATACCTTCAACTACACTTTCAACAACAGTCTGTTTTAATGTGATCGCAATCAAGTTATCACAATGAATATACTATTTAGTGAGTCTCTAAATACTATACTATTTTAAATTATAACCATATTACCAAACTTAAGAAATTATAATTAATTAAAAAGTAAGAAAATACACAAAAGAAACAATATAGGGCCATTAACTGCAAGGCTAAGTGCTCATTTACGAGTACTATGTGATTAGGAAAAAATTATCATGAAACCACTACATGTCAGAGAAGTTAAAAATATTTTGGAGACAAAAGAATCCTGCCGGAGATACAAACGTATTTTTTTTGGAACGAAGTTCCCTATCAGACGGTATGGACTTGGCGGATGGGGGGTTAGGCGAAAAAATGTTTAAGATTTTCCCGTCAAGACCCTTTCTATAGTGTAGACGGCCTTGGGAACTATAAGGAAGTGAGATGGAATAATATCAGCACTTTTTCTTATCTTGCCATGTGTGGCCAGTGGAAGGAAAAGGGGAGATCTCCCGCCGGGCAAAGTGTTCTGCCCGGGGAGCGGCCAACGCTTCGAGTAGTAGTTCGGAGCTATTATATATATGCTACTTTAACTTCGGAACTTTGTTAGTGCGATTTAGGTTTCGATATGTTTTGCTTGTGTCGCGTTGACAGCGCCGCCACATCACCCCCCTGCTCAGACCGGAGGTCGATAGTGCAATCTAGATGTCGACGAATTTGCAAGTGCCAGGGAATTGCCTTGTAAGTCTGCGGTGAGTCGAGAAGAAGGCAAGTAATCTGCGAGAGTGCCGTGAAGCAGAGGCGAACAGTAAGGCTCAAAGCCGTGCCGAACACTGTAGCGCAGAGAATAGCTTGAAGGAACAGGAAGCATTATTATTCGAGTGCTGCGATGAACCTTTGTAAAGCTAGACGGCTTGCAGAATGTGAAGACTGCAGACAATATCTGCTCGGGAGCGAATGAATGGGGTTCTTGAGGATGATGACGAAGATTTAAAGTCGTAGTTTCTGAAGGTTGTTGGTTGCGTGTTCATATCACGTCGGGTGGTCACCACTATGGCGGTGGAAGGAAAAGGGGAGATCTCCCGCCGGGCAAGGTTCTGCCCGGGGAGCGGCCAACGCTCCAGTTGGTAGTTCGGAGCTATTCTATGTATTATGCTGCTTTAACTTCGGAACTTTGTTAGTGCGATTTAGGCTTCGATATGTTTCGCTTGTGGCGCATCGACAGTGCCGCCACACCATGTTTCATACATATTATTTTAAATGGCGCTAAATTTCAATAGACGCATGTAATTCATTTATTTGTATTTGTTAATCAATAATATAATATGTTTATCAATAATAATATACTACGAAATGAACTTCGTTCCAAGCGAGTGTTCCACGAATGTTTTCTTTGATAGAAAAGTGGGCAAACGAGCATGCCCATGACTACCACCGCTCATGAACAACTGCAACACCAGGGGAATCGCAGATGCGTTGCCGGTTTTTAAAAAAAAGTAGGCTCTTTTCTTGAAGGTCCCTAAGTCGTATCAGCCCGAAAAAATCGCTAGTGGTAATCGATTACACAAATACTATGAATTGAAACAAAAGTAAATGTTAACTTCACACATTTTTTAAACTATACACACAACATGAACAAACATATGTACAAATGTTATTATGTAATCGTTAAAGAAAATATTTTATTTATCTACAAATTTAAGGTTATCGAATTGTTTTCTTCACTTATGCTGTGAGACCTTTTTCTTGCCAAATTTCATGGTTCTTGGTCAACGGGATTACTAACGGAATACGGGACGATAACTTTTTATGAGTGATTTTGCGAGTATCAAAAAGTCATCATCATCATCATTATTACAGCCCTTCACAAGTCCACTGCTGAACATAGATCTTCCCAAGGAATTCCACAAAGCACGGTCCTGAGCTAGCTGCATCTATCGACTTCCTGCATGTCTTATCAGTCACTCCATCTAGTGGGGGGATGTGCCTCCCTTTTTATTTATTAAATTGAATTTCATACACCTCTCAAGACTTTAATAATAATATTAATAATAATCTATGCGAGCGGATGATGGCTGCGGAGAACCACATAAAGATAAGAAGGGGTATCTTCCAGGACGATTGTTTGAGTCCAATCTGGTTCTGTCTCTCTCTGAACTCTCTTAGTACATTATTAGAGGATTCCGGGAGGGGATTTCAACTTCGGAGAGGAGGTACAAAAGTGACCCACCTTTTCTATATGGATGATCTCAAGTTATTCACCTCCAGTTGCCATCATCTTATGAAATTGCTAAACATCACTTGTGATTTTAGCAATTCTATTAGAATGGAGCTAGGGACGGATAACTGTGCGGTCCTCCATGTCGAAAGGGGTAGGGTTGCTAACTCTGAAGACTTATCTATGCCCATCAACATAAAGACCCTATCCGAGGCTGAAACAAACCGATACCTGATTATGTCACAGACCATAGGTATCGATGAGGCGGACATGAAACAGTCAGCTTGCGATGTGTTTTATGAACGCTTGACAAAAGTGCTTAACAGTCTTTTGGCGGCTGTTAATAAGAAACATGCATATAACGGTTGGATCATGTCTGTTCTCATGTATACATTTGGCATACTCAGGTTGACTCAGACCGAACTGAATGTTCTGGATAAAAAAGTCCGCACTATTATGACATCCCATAGGATGCATCATCCAAGGTCGTCGTTAATAAGGCTGTACTTGCCGCGGAAGCATGGTAGACGCGCCTTTTTAAGCGCGCTTACCATGCATAATCGCGAAGTGTGCAGCCTCCGTAATTACTTTCTGACGAGAGTGGATGAACCATCCTATAGGGACGTTATTTTTTGTGATAAAGGACTTACCCCTCTATCTTTAGCCAACAATAAATGGCAAGACCCGGCAGTACAGGGCATTTCCGACCGGGAGACCGTATGGAAGTAGAAGGAGCTCCACGGGAGCTTCTACAAGGCTCTACATGAGCTTGTCGTAGACGAAGTCTCCTCTGTGCGATACAAGGTCAGGTTATTAAGACCAACAGTTATCGGAAATACATCCTAAAGGATGCCACCGTCGACATCTGTCGAGCTTGTCGCCATCCCGGTGAGTCACTTAGGCATGTCATCTCCGGATGTTCGGCGCTTTCTAACTCTGAGTATTTGCACAGACACAACCTAGTAGCCAGGATTCTACACCAGGAGCTTGCTCTGAAATACGTCTTCGTAGATCGGAAACTGCCATATTATAAGTACTTGCCGGAAGCCGTGCTCGGAAATGACCTGAGAATGAAGGCTCTACTGGGACCGGGCCATCATCACAGACAGGACTATTCTTGCGAATACGCCTAATATTGTGCTGATGGACCGGGCACAGTCAAAGATATTTTTGGTCGACATTACCATTCCTTATGACGAGAACCTCGTGAAAGCCGAAACAGATAAGCTGACAAAATATCTGGACCTGGCTCACGAGGTGACCGACATGAATGAATGAATGAATGAAATATACTTTATTGTACACCAAAAATACATATGAGGAAAAAAAGAAAATAATTTATTTAAAGGTACAATTTTTGGGGTGATTTGCCGACCGAAATTATTCCTGTGGTCGTTTCTGCGAACGGGTTAATCCCACTGAGACTCTCGGGTCATCTGAGGCGACTGGGTCTCCGTGACGGACCGCTCCAAACTCAAATGTAGAAGGCAGCGCATCGTCCGCCAGTTTCTTTCCTTTCCACCTAACCTTCAGCCGTTTGGTCTCTCCTGCCGAGGGCTTTCATCTGGTTGGGTTTTTATATATTTATGTAATTTTTATGTATTTATTTTACTTTATTGATATTTATGTATGTTTACCATGTTCTTTTACAATTATATATTTATACTTATAATATAACTAATAATTTCAACTAATGCTACTTCTACCCGTTCCTGAGAAGACGATGACGTACGGTTAGACGCACGACTAAGTAATCCTTTAAAGATCTCTTTATTTTTATTTTGAGGTACAAAATCCTAATAATTCTTTAGAGTATTTTTAAGCATATGATCACCCCACACATTTAGCTATTAGTAGTCGAGATCACGCAGAAGTTTATTTTTTAGCGGCTCATTGATTCTGAGGCTAAGTAAAAGGTAACTACAGGGAAACTGGGTATCCTTCCAAAAGTGTGGTAGTACTTTACTATAAGACAGATTCTGACCCTGTGTTGCTTTGTAAATAGAGTTCAGTTTTGATACCGATGAGTACTGCCGTCATAATAGGGCTGTTACTGATAAATACCACCATTTTGATTTAGCGAAGAGACTTTTCATTGAGCTCTATGGTGTACTTGATTTGGTGTCTACTAAACTACTTAGTTACAGGCCAAATTGGCCAGGTTCTTGGTGTTCTATATATTGGTGTTCTATCCCCTAATCTATAATATTTCTATAAATAGAATACACTTGGAGTGTGTGTGCCAATAAACGTCCCCCGGCCCCTATTTATCGCAAACAACAAGACACACGGTGGGATTCTTACATATAAATATTAATTATGTACGCAAGGAAATAATTCCAGCAGATCTAGAAAATAGCAAAATACTAAAATTATTTTCTTGCTTGACTTTCCATTCGAATACAATGTAAGTAGTATCTTCTAATTATAAATTTCAAATGTCTTGAGTAAAATGACGCTGCAGCGTAGCCTATATTATATAAAAGTAATATTTAAAATTGTTCAAACCTTGAAAAATTTATGTTTTATTGCCTTTTTTTAACCCAAGTCAATCCAGTACAAATCGTAAAGATATTTTTTTTGGTTTCTTGAGCGATTTGCGGTCTCGTGTTATCGAAAAACAATAGAAGGCAATATAAATTAAAGATGAGACAGACTTTTTTTCTGCCATTCTCATCATAATTGATCGTAATTGTATACTAAGAAAAAAATCGGTTATCGATAATATATCAAATATAAATATCATCAAACTGTCACCAGTTCCTGTGGGCTAACTGACAAATTAATGGCATTACTTGTTTCCGGTTACCACATAGAATCTATTTTAACGTGATAAACTGCAAGCATATTCTCGATATATTCGAATTTTGAATCTATCGAGTTTGATTCAGACTCAAGGTAGTTCGTACTCCTGAAATCGAGCTAGGGCAAAATAAAATGGTGACTCAAATTTGCATTAATTTTGATCGAATGGTTGTTAATCGAGTAGCTTAATCAAAATCAAATGTAGGGGACTAAACTCACTATAGGAGAAAACCTACTTGGTTTATCTTTTATAAGATTGATTTTTTAGTTTAGAGGTTTTTTTTCGAAATTTACGCTGTCGTAGCTCGTCTTACATCTATATGTAAAGAAACATATAGAAATTAGGGCAACAAAACTGTGTCGAGGATAAAGTGTTTGATTTTACTTTACTTTTGTCCATATTATACCACCCAAGTAATTCAGCACTGTTGTGACCTTTTCCTATTTATACTTAATTTAACTGTGAGCTGACATAAAACGTACTTAAGTGTCTTTTAGCAATTTTTGGACTGTCTTTTGAGAATTTTGTCACTTTTTCTATATATACGTACGTTAGACGGAGCATTCTATAGTTTTCTGGAGTGTGTTTTATTAATTTAGTTCCTATATTCCGATAATTTAAGAATATAAAGTAAGGTTGAATTGATAACTCTCTGTTTTTATAACAAGTTCATTAAAAGAAGTCTTTTTCCAAGCAAATAGTCTTTTATATCATCATCATTATCATTACAGACCTTCACAAGTCCACTGCTGAACATAGGCCTCCCCCAAGGAATGCCACAAAGCACGGTCCTAAGCCACCTGCATCCATCGACTTCCTGCATGTCTTACCAGGTCGTTACTCCATCTAGTGGGGGTCGCCCTACACTTCGCCTACCGGTACGAGACTGCCTCTCGAGAACCTTTCTTCCCCATCGGTTGTTGGTTCCTCGAGCTATATGGCCGGCCCAGTGCCACTTTAGCTTACTAATTCGTTGGGCTATGTCGGTTACTCTGGTTCTACTGCGGATATCCTCATTTCTAAATTTATCACGCAGAGACACCCCGAGCATAGCGCTCGCCCAGCAGTGAAGGACCACGTCTCAGATACGTATGTCATCACTGGCAACACGCACTGGTTGTACAATTTCGTTTTCAGGTTTTGAGGTATGTCTGACGAGATGTGTCGTAGTTTCCCGAACGCTGCCCAGCCGAGTTGAATCCGTCGATTGACCTCTCGGTCGAAGTTGGACCTACTTATTCGGACTATTTGTCTAAGGTTAACATACTCGTCAACAACTACGAGCTAAGTGCTTCCAACAACTACCGGCATAGGTGTGACATGGACGTTAAACATGATCTTTGTTTTGTCCATGTTCATCTTAAGACCTATCTGTTGGGAGACACTATTGAGGTCATTGAGCATAGTGCTTAGGTCCTCCAGCGATTGTGCTATAAGGACTATGTCGTCGGCAAATCGAAGGTGAGTGATGTACTCGCCATTGATGTTAATACTGTATCACTCCAGTCCAGTAGCTTGAAAATATCTTCCAATGCAGCGGTGAAGAATTTCGAAGATATAACGTTACCCTGTCTTACACCTCTCTGCAGTTGGATAGGTTTCGTACTATGATTATATACTCGAATAGCCATCGTAGCTCTACTGTACAAAAACTTCAGCACTTCGATATACCGACAGTCAACTTGGCACCGCTGAAGGGACTGCAGAACCACCCAAATTTCGACGGAATAAAAGGCTTTTACATAGTCCACATACGCAAGGTAAAGTGGCAGATTATACTCCTCTGTCTTTTGTTTAATCTGCCGCAGGGTATGTATGTGGTCCATGGTACTAAAGCCCTTTCGGAAACCGGCTTGTTCGGAAGGCTGGAAGTCGTCAAGTTTGCATGCGAGATGATTCGTAATGACTCTCGAAAACAGCACGTAGACGCGTCTCAGAAGGGAAATCGGTCTATAGATCTTCAAGAGAGCATTGTCGCCTTTCTTGAAGAACAAGACCACCGCACACCTGCTCCACGCCTCCGGCGTAGTGCCACCATGTAGGACGGAATTAAAGAGCTTCTGAAGGACTTTAAGTACCGGTTTTCCACACGCTTTCAGAAGCTCCACTGTAATTCCATCCTCGCCCAGGGACTTGCCTTTTTTAAGGTGCTGGACAGCCATTCTAATCTCGCTCAGATTGACATCCGGAATATCTTCGGAATAGTGTCGGATAAGACTCGCTCTTGGATCGTTACTCACACTTGCGTGTGGCTCCAATGATGACGTGTACAGCTGCCCATAGAACCTCTCAATCTCACTCAAGATCTCAGGTGTCCCGAAAACGATGCTGCCACACTCAGTCTTCAGCTTCGACAGTTGACTTTTTCTCGCAGACAAATTTCTGGCAAAGTCTTTGGAGCCTTGGTTTCGCTCGATCGTTTCTTCAATACAAGCTGTATTGAAGTTGCCTAAGTCCTGCCGCATGCATTTAGGATCTATCTGATCAGTTGCCTGTATACTGTCAAATTTGTTGAAGAATGTATCTTCATCTCCCGTCTAACAGCCACGAGATTAAGAGTGTGATCGGAGAGTTTTTGTGTTCTTCTGCGGCGGGTCTTGCAGAACTTAGCTCCGACCGCATGGACAGTTTCCACGAGCTTGTCATTCATATCGTCCACCTCAATGCAGTCTTCTAAGCACTGAAAACGTTTTTGTACCTCGAGCTGAAAGTTTTCGGGACTTTGGAACAGAGCACGAGGGGGACGGAGCGTTGACTTCATTAGACGAGACCTCTCCAACGTAACGTTTAGGTTCAGTGTGCCTCTAACCACTCGGTGATTGCTACCAGTTTTTACCCTCGCGATCACGGTAACATCACTGAACAGTTGTCGTCTAGTCGTCATAATGAAGTCAATCTCATTTTTTGTCGAACCGTCGGGGCCCGACCAGGTCCACTTCCTGTGGGGCCGCTTCTGGAAGAAAGAGTTCATCATAAAGAGTCCCTCTTTCTCCATGAAGTCGGCCAGCTGCTGGCCCCTTGGGTTCCGTTGCCTATTCCAAATTTCCCTACTTTCATCTCACCGTTCTCTCTTGTGCCTAGTTTTGCATTGAAGTCTCCCATTAACACCGTATAGTGGGGTTTGGAGGAATGCATGGCTCTAGAGATATCCTCATACATTTCCTCTACCTCCTCATCGGGATGTGTCGAGGTTGGTGCGTAAACCTGAATGACCTTCAGCGAATACAGTTTGGTGATTCTGAGTATAAGGTACGCAACCCTCGTCTTGTCGTTTATATAAAAATTAGTAATTGAAGTTATCCAAACATTTAAATTAAATTACTGTAGTCGAGTTGTCTGATTTAAAGAATTGTAGAAACTCGCAGTAAATGCGAATTCATAAGGCGTAAGAAAAACTTTAACAATTTTTTTTACTTTTGTTGACTTGTACAAATCCTTTAGGGAATAGAAATCCAGCTTTAATATTTTGAGATAAGTGAAAGGGGTGAATTTTAATCATTTTTATTCTAATGGAAGACGGTCTAATATTTTCCATTGACAAAATTTTGTAATGAAATTTTATTTGTAATATACATTCAAATAAGTTCTGTGAGTTTTCTGTAAGAACAATTTTCTGTATTAACTATATACTTAAAAGATTAAGTTCCCCAGGCAGTTTTTATGAAACATGGATTCTTCATATTATTATTTGTTTACAAATGTGAAAAACGTGGCTCTCGCGTTTCATCGCTGCCAACTCCCTTGTTGAGTATTGCAAGTATGGTAAAGGGAGGTTCCAATAAAACCAACCTATTTCTTTATTTAAGTTGTAGTCATAAACATTTATTTATTTATTTCTGAAACTTACAACTATATCATTACAATATTACCCAATGTGATAATGTAGCTTTCTAACTGATTTTTATTCATTCTTTAAGTTTTGTAAGAAGTTACAAACAATGCTATCTTTGTGAATTTAATCAGAGTATAACAGAATAGGTCTGTCTCACTAGCTATTAAGTTGAGCGTGTGGAGTGCGCGTGTCAGAGGCGCCTTACCCAGAAGGTTGGCACGACCGCCCGGCTCCAGCAACAGTTGCAGCTGCTGTCGGCGCCATACATACCTTTCAGGAACACATAGATTTAATTGCCCTAACATTTCAGCGTTATGCAATTTTCCTCCGAGTATTATAAAAATATATTCTGAGGTGAGCGCAAGTTCCCTTCTAACTCTTAGTACATTATATCCTACCATACCTAAAATAAACAAAGTTGGATACATGAAAGCATAAAATGGGTATCACCATAATAACACATATATGAATATCTAATATGTTTCATTTGTACTCGCTCCATCATGCGAATATACTAAGTTTCATGAGGAGCTCAGATGACTGCATTACATTCAAGTTGATTTCATACCAATGTATTATACAACAACATACTCGTACAAAAGGGTTTTAATCTCTTTTACGTTTGTGAATCTTTGGACCGTACAAAGCATAAATCCTAGATTTCTATAAGTTTTTTTTACAAATGCTTATGATGTAATCATGAAAAGTAAACTCTATGTTAAAAGTTACTCCTAAATCTTTAACTTCTCCGACCCTGGTCATCGGCAGCCCGTCAATGTTATTTGAAATGGGAGTGTGAGCGCAGAAAAAAAGTAATGAACACACACTTACAGCTGTTAAATTGCAAGAGATTATATTTACTCCAACTCACAACCCATGGAAATGCAGATGCGGATAGAGTGTAAATGATCGGATACCACCAATGAAGATTGAATCTGTCAACGTATAACTTACGCACAAATACAATGAGATAATATATTATCTGAAGTCCAAAGATATGACACATTAACTTGTTTCATTAACGAATAGGCGAACATCAGTACTAAAGAGAAGTTCCTTTCAGACCAAAGTCTGGTCCCGAATACAGTGCCGCACACGTGTTTCTAGCTGGACGACCTTGACTCCGTTGTTGAATCCATCGTCGATGCAGTTCTTTCGTTATCTGCAATGTCTATCGCTGGCAGATTTATTGATCCTGCAAAATTGCAACACGCCAAAAGCAAGCACGTTACAAGGCCTGGGCCGTAGCATCGACGTCTGGGAATTTTTCCTCCATGTATTCCAAAAAATGATTGCTAAAGCACTGTCAGACCACATTGGCAGAACAGTGCTAAGAATAACTCTCAAAAACGCTTTAAAAACATGTATAATACCAGTTTCTGGAAACTTCAAATCAGGAAATTGTTTATTATTAGCACCGGTTGAAAACTGCACACTTTCTACACTTTTGTTAGAAATGGCCCCCAATAAATTATAATAAAATGAATATTTCACAGTTACGACATTACATTATAAAGGTTTATGAAACACAGTAAGTCAATAGAAGTAAATGCAAAATAACACCAAAATACATAACGTTAGCAAATATCACAAACATCATGACTTGCATCGACATATCACTTCACACAGAGGTAGGACTATTATTCTGACAAGGAGTCCATCTGTCCACTTACCATTAGGTGGACTGTAAATTTGTTCGTCACTGCAATAAATAAAAAAAAACCTTAAAAAGCAAAAGCTGATTCAAAGATCTAAAAATAATAAAGTAATTTCTCATTCAAAGTCGGGGTCTTATTTCTTCTATACACTGTGTGCTAGTACTAACTTCAGTATATATAATAATATAATAACTGTTTATTTCCATTTACATTAAAAACTAAACCAAAGCCCGTCCCATAAGGCTCTGCTTTCGACTTCTCACTAGTCTCTGCGGCTTCATCGCCAATAATAACTACTGATTTATCTTCTCTGACTCGCAAACTTCGTGGAGCTACTTCAGTATAATGCATAGCCGTCTTTTTAAATCAATTAAAGTCGTCAGTATTTTTGATGTAGTTATTCAAAGTATCATTAGTCTCTTACGTCGCTTATCCCAAAAATGATTATGGTAAACTCACCTTAAACAAATTGTGGTTAACTTAGTAAATTATCTGATCACCTCCTAAGTCCTTGTGCTAGACATGTTGTGAGAATGGAAAACATGTCCTTGAAGTATCGTATATACCAGCACAGCAGTATAGTTCCATTAAAAGAAATTTCGATGAGTACGTTTAAATTGCAAAGAAAGTTTAACTTGACGGCGTTTAAGTAAATTTAACTTATTCTGAAATGAGGTCATATTACTTTTCCACCACTTGTTTCCCAAAAGAGCCTTTAAAGTATCATACAGAATATGAATAAAAAAAATTAAAAGGTTTACGTATCAACTTATTTCATTAAAATCGGATCATAAATTAAAAAGAAATGGCTTTTTGGTGCTCCAGTAATTTTTTTCAGTGACGATATAAACTTACAGGTTTTAGCTTTACTGACTAAAATAACATAAAAATGTGAAATTATTTTATTCTCTTTAGTTCCTTGAAGTCGGTTTTTACTTTTCATTAAGTTTATTTTTTTACTCATTTGGGTGGATCAAGGAATATCACAATCTCAGTGTCATCTAAATATTTACATTAAAAAATTATCACCTATTATGCCACCCTTAGGTGTGTATTTTTCTCTCAAATTTATATAGAACCACCGTAATTTAATAAAACAAGAATCATCAAAATCGATTTAAAAGTGACCAATATATAGCGAAAAAATTAAGAAAAAAACATACAGTCGAATTGTAAGCCTCCCTTTTTTCTTGAAGTCTGCTAAAAATTTAGTGGAACAGAGCAGCATAGAGCAGGCTCTTCACAACCTAACTTTCTTTAATTGTACTTAAAGAATTACAACAAAGGACAGAAAAACGACAATACCTATGAAAAAACTCGTTGAAAGATTGATTTAACATTGATCTATTTTCTGTGATGTATATGCTGTTACCGAGTTGTAAAGGAGACGGTACTCAATTCGAGTATGTTTTTTTTATGTTTGTTACCTCATAACTTTGTACTGGGTAATTCGATTTCGATTATTATTTGAAAGCTGGTGCTTCATGTGTATTCCCTTATAAATTTGATCAAGGTCTGACATATAGTTTTTGAGTTATTCTTAATAATTTATATTAAAGTCGGTTGTACAAAAATTTTAATTTTAAATTATATAACTTACGGTGTTCTCCTATACACGAATCAGTGTTTTAACGATTTCCAACTTCCATCCGAACAGGTGTGAGAGGACACTACATCTGACGGTTTAATTCTTGTCAGTTGATATTCGGGCAATGAGAGCCAACTAGGCAAACGGATGTATGATAACGCAGGGTATGACGTTATTTAAATTTAAAATATTCAAACACCTAAATTTTAATTATATGTAGATAAAATGTGTACTGTTTTATAGTAATGATGAATTCAAAATAATTATTTTTAAATTAAATTAAGAATAACTAATCTTTATATATAAAAAGTACGTGTCACGTTGTTTGTCCGCGATGGACTCCTAAAGTACTGAACTGATTTCAATGAAATTTTTGGTCGATGTACAGTTTGGTCCAACTTAAAAGATAGGATAGCTTACATCTCAATTTATAGTCGCAATACAATATTATTTTATTGAAAATTATTTGTGTATTATTTGACAGACACAATTATCTGTTAGCTCCAAACGATTCTGTTAGATGACGATATCTGTTGACTGGATTGAGTAAATATTTAATAGATGGCGCTATGTTAAAAATGCAAACGTTTAATATAAGCTACAATTTAGTAGTATAACCACCACGTGTTGCTGTAAGTATTCAACAAATAGAACCGGTTTCAAAAAAAATTTTTGCAAACTGTGTGCAGTTTGGTCCAACTTGAGACATAGGATAGTTTTTATCCCGATAAGTGAAGCTCAATTTTTTTATTGCTAATTTCAGGAGTTTTTTGGGTAAGCAAATGGTCGTTCGGAAAGGGCAGAACAACGTCTGCCTGGTCAGCTAGTTACATATAGATAATAAAGTATTTTATAAGTGTCCAATATTTAAAAAAATCTGCCTAACAGTTGACATTGTTTGTTTTTAAAAAGTTAAATTTGATAAAACTGCTTCGACACTTTATAGTTATTGAGTAGTAGCAAAGAATATATACACTACGCGAAAACAAACGACAGTTAAGCATGTGTGCACGTAAAATCACTTGCTGCTATGTGTGGGTGCCTGGATGTGTGCGGGCGCCTTGAGAGGCGCGCGGGGCGTGGAACGGGCCGTCGCCGACTGCCCTGGCTGAGGGCTGCGCTTTGTACAAAAATAATGCCTATTCATTTGTATATAATTATTCTACCTTTATTTATTTACAACATTTATTTATATGTATGGCACATTTATGTTATTTATAATAGTTTTAAAGTATATATTTTGTTAATATTTATTTTATTTTTTGGCGTACAATTAAGTGTTATCTATCTATCTATCTATCTATGCTTCCCTATGGATTTTATAAAAAAAAATATATATACGGCTACGAATTTTGTCAATTGTTAGAAATAATAATAAAAATTATAAAAGTCATCGAAAAACCCAAAAATATATAAGAGTAAGTAAATTTGAAAGGGTAATAGGTAATACTGATTATTGCGTACTGAAATTGTTAATTTTTATTTAAGATTACCATTAACTGTCGTGCATATTTAGTTTTGTCGGAAATTTTGATTTTCCCCATCTGTAACGATATTTAATAAAATTTAATTTAAAATTGATCGTATCTTTCACTATCTCAATACATAAGTTTACATTATATAACATATACCAGCTATGTATCTTCTTTGGCGTAAGTCTATAATATTCCATTTTGGTTCGGTATCAACCCTAGCATTACACGCTTCGGCCTAATGTCACTGGCTCTTGAACTCTCACGTACAGAGAGTGTCACCGCTGTGGTAGTAGTTTTAGTGCGGATGACGACGGGTCACTAGAACGTTACTTGCGTGCGTTTGCAAGATACGAAAGGAAAATTTATTGTGAAAAAAATTCACAGAATTTATTTTGATTATTTATACTATTCTATTATGACTATTCGATTAACATTAACTTCAAAAATCTCATCTACTATAGTTTCGTTTTAGTGATAAAATTATAAAAGTTTAATTTATTTCACGCAGTTACTTAATACATTTCATTTTATTTAATTACTAGAGTTTTGACTCATAATCGGACTTATAAACTGTCAAGCCAATACAACAGAGTGACAAAAACAAAGTAAGATAATTCAATTTTTTACTAAATTTAATTGACTTATAATAACAATAAACAAATAAAAATGGAAAAGTTGGTAAAATTAACAAAAATAAATTCAATAAATTTTATATATATTCCGCCATTATATGTTCCGCCATTATATGTTCTGCCAGTATATGTTAATCTTACTTAAAGTTATATCGGAAGCGAATTGACTAACCCCCTTGCTTGACTCCACAAAACAACGACCGATAGGTACTTCATATAAAGCGCCTAGTGCTAGCGTAGATTATACACATACGAAATAAAAAACGTTCGAGGAAATTTTTTAATTCAAAAATATAGATATATAGATGCTAACAACTTATATCAAACGCAATATTTCTTTAAAATAACAAAAAGAGGAACCTAGTTTTGATTACATTTATATTTCCAAAAATTATGGAAATTAGATTATGTTTACGGGGGAAAACATTTCGATCTTTGTATGAAAATTTGCTGCTTCACAATCCTCTTAAGCACATGATGTATTAAAATGTAACTAAAATATGCATTTTAATTTAAAAATAAATATATGTTAAGGTTTTATTTCTTTTCTCAATAGCTAATCGATATTTTCTGCTTTGCTTTGTGAATTCTTAATCGCCATTTGCTATATCGATTTATTATTGTTCCCTCTCTAAGCACGTAAAATTATGAACTGTCTCTTTACATATCCGAATCATATTTACATATTTTGCATTATATATATTACATATCCAAAAGCACGTAAAATCGTTGACCCTGCGACTGATCTCTCTCAGTTTTGTTTGATTACCGTCCCATAAGATTATGAAAGGGCGGGAATAGAGGGTACACTTGTGTTTGCACATACACTTGAATGCTTTAATCCTAACCTGCCCAGATGGCTAGTTTCTGTTCAGACTGGCCGTCGCGTCGTGATCAAAATACGTTTAAGAGGATATTATAGCGTATGTAAAATGTCTAGTACGTAGGTGTTACATTTCGAGTTATAAGGGGTTATAAAGTACTTTGAAATAGTTCGTGTAAATATACACACTGCCGGTGCGTCACACTTTTCTTCATTTCTTTTTTTTTGATTAATTGAAGTTTCATGTTTGTTTACTTTTATTCAATAATAATGGACCCAGTTGAAACCGAGACTCGGCTAGATATAGTTTTATTTGAGCAAGAATTAAGTCAACGTCTCGGGGTAAGAACAATTAATCATAGCCGTTCACTAGTTCGCAGAGTTTAGAAAAGGTCTTCATAAACCTTTTCTAAACTCTGGTCTTTATCAAATAAAGTATAAAGAGATGATCGTTTTATTGTACTGGCAATCACTTCAAAATTATCGCTTCGAAGTTGGCATTTCCCTAATGTTGATCTCCAGTGACGACTACATGTGGAACGTAAAGTTAGTGTATATTTTCTTTGGTAAAGTGTCTATTAGCAAAGCAAATATACTATTAGTGACAGTACCGTGAGTCCTCGGTAACAGAATATGTCATCATATAAACCAGGTTTTGTTTGGGTCTCCAGTTTACTATGTACATATCAACTAGGTTTTTTCACAATGGTAGATCATTCTCCCTACTAGTGAGTATCGAATATAGTTATCTGGCTCTTATGGACGACATCATGTAATGCAATGCCCAGGTTAACGATATGCTCAATATTGGAAACAGAAAACCGTCGGTTCTGGAGGCGGCTACATGTAAATTGCGTAAAGTGAATAAGTAAGCGTGATTGATTCCGTAAAAGATAATGTCGTCAGTTAAAAAATAGGGAAAGCGAGAAATAAGCACAAGAACAAAAAGTGGAGAAAGTAACAAACCTTGATTTGACATATGTACTTACGATATTGACCAAGAATAAACTAGATTCTAACGTGAGATGTTCATGTAATGGTGTATATCATTACACAAAACGTTCTACGAAAAAAAATCAATGATTATACATGATTACACTTCTGGCACAATTTTGATCTATTCATGATTATTTTCTAAGTATATTTGATTGTTCGCGTATAATGATATTTGTTTCAATTATGATAAGTATTTATTAGAAATAACAGAAAGTAATAACAGAAAAATGTATATTGAAGTCCAATATTTATGATATTGTTATACGAATTACAAATTTTATATTGTATTTACTTAGGCTATTACAAACAGTCATAGCACGCAGTTATTCCTATTAGCGACATCTATCGAAGTAACAAGAAAGTAGAAAAATATTAACGTTTAACTCACTTCGTTCCACCCACCTATATTAACACCTAACAATCTGGTATTGTCATTTATTCGAAGTTAAAAACTATTTTTTCAAAGAAAACCATTACAAAAAAAAAGATTTACGAATAAAGCTTCCTTGTACAAACCTCTAAAACTGTCTTGAGAGATTATCTGCTTAGCGTAAATCAGTGTGAAAGAAATAACGAGATCAATTTATTTCAGCAAGGAATCCAATGTTTCTTTAGACTCCAAAAGGGGTTAAAAACAATAAAAGTCATTTATTGCTTTTTTATGAAACAGGAGGAAAACGAATATAGGGCTCCCTGATGGTTAATGATTACCGTCTCCCATTACCATTCAAAGCACCAGGGGAATTACAGGTGTGTTAAAAATTCCTCTTTACATGAGACGAACCTTTACACGAAAAGGCCCCTTTAACTTGAAACAAGGTACTATATCTCAATCCTTAGGGGTGATCTACATTTTTGATTCTTAATTGAGGATAAACGTATATATCTATGGGCCACAATATCCACACACCCTTATTCTATTTAAAAAACATATACCCCTAAACAGTCTACAGGCGTCCAGGATAATAACGGAATAGTGTCTGATGACAATTGATCTTAGTTTACGCTTACGTTTTGGTCTTCAAATTAGACACGTGGCTCTCTTCAAGGTAGACAGATTTTAAGAATAGTCTTAGAAAGCCTTGTTTCCTTACTTATTTCATCTAGCTGTATTGATGATGCGTTAGTCTCGCCACATGCATTTAACACAAGGAGTTCTGTCTTTTCAGTTGCCTGTACGCTGTCTAATCTATAATATCTGTTGAAGTTATAGTTTCATTTCTCGTCTAACAGCGACGTACATGTGTAAGAGTGTGTTCGGAAAATGTTGCAAAACTTAGTTTCGACCGCTTGGACAGTTTCCATGAGTTTGTTATTTATATCGCTCACTATATTGCAATCTTCTAGGTACTGAAAATAATTTTGTATATCGAGCTAGAAATTTTCTGGGCTTTGGTTAAGACCACAAGGGAACGGACCTTTTACTCCATAAGACGCTGTTTTTTAGTCGGTGGTTTATTTAAATTCTACAACAGCTTATGTAAAACTTGATAATTTTTTGACAACTTTATTAATGTGCTCCTTCCAATTTAAATGTGCATCTATATTTATACCCAGGAGACAGTGGGACTACAGTAAAATGTAATAATCGATTGGAAATGTGTACTTTAACAAGAATACCTACACGCATTACAAAGAAACACTAGTTAATTGATTTTATCATTTATTTAAAAACTTTGTTCGAACTCATCAATCGTTTCCCCATCTCTAAAGTTGTTGTACAAAACATCGTTTCCGCATTTACTGTTTCGAACTCAACCATAACACATTGTACTAAAACTTCCCTACTTTCAATCTGCATGGCTTAAACTAATTGTTTGAGCCATCCTCAGAATCCAAAGTAGATCGTTGTGAGTCTATGAATCCCGAACAATCTAAAAATTAGGGAATATATTTTCATAGTGCTCGCTAGATGTTAAACTCAAGTTTTTTTTTATAGGAGAGAGGACAAACGAGCATGCGGCTCACTACAGTTGATAGGATAGAATAGAATAATTTTTATTCAATATAGATTATTACATAATACTTATTGAAAGTCATTTTTTTATTTACCACTGGTTCGGAAAAAGCCTCAGTCCTGGGAAGACTTTTTTAAACATATGTCACTATAATAATTTTTTTTTTGTAAAAATTTTAAATGAGTTTTAATAGAACCAGTGGCGATCACCTCATTCCCAGGGGCTATTTTAACTTATGTATTCTTTAATATTATAAAAACCTTTTTTGGACAATTTTTCTTTAATAAAACATTTTATCTTATTTATTGACAAATTTTGTACATTTTATGGGATTGTGTTGTAAAAGCGTATAAATTGCCCTATAAATCTATACATATAATAAATCTGTAGAAAAGTCGTGTCTGTAATTGTAATATATTCTTGAAAAAACAAGTCCAGGGGACTAAATAAAGGGTTCTCAAGCCAAATCAGTGGTTTTTAGAATTTTCGTCTGTCTGTCTGTCTGTGTATTCCGGATTCACGCAAAAACCGCTGGACCGATTTACATAAAATTTTGTATGTAGGTAGTTAGTAACCCGGGGCAACTTATAGGCTACTTTTTATCCGATTACGGAACTTCATAAAAGAAGGTTAAGTATTTTCCTTCCTTTAAATGTTAATTTTCTATTATATATTAGTTATAGACGGGTGGTGTTTTTCAAATATTTATAAATCAAATATTAATAATACCATATACCATATTTATAAATAAAGTTTAAAATATAGTTATAAACTTGGTAAAATACACCGATGTAGTTATCAAAATAGCGCCATCTATCATCAAATGGAAAAATTTGTATATTTTGCCTTCAGTTACTAATAAATTAAATAATACAAATAAAAATATGTATATGTTTAAATAATAAGATTTATAAAATTATTTAAAAATTGTAACGTTTAGTTTTTTAGTATTTTTGTTATTTTATTTTAAATGTGCAATAATGTCAATAGATAATAGTGACATCTATCAAAAATATGAAAATTGATAAGGTTTTTATTTCAATTACACTAATCTATATGTAAACTGGTCTGTATGCAATTATTGCAAAATTTTCATTATCTTTATAGCTTTATTAAACATATTTTTATATATGTCGTGACCAGATCGTAGAATTGATCATATACCTATCATAAAGTAGTCTATCATTTCGTGAAATGGTGTGGTCATTTCATGATATTTAGCACTGTTTGTTGACCATCTCATGATATAGCTTGACAAAAAAAATTTATATTATTTACATTAGAAATGAATAAACCAAACTATAAATATAACTTAAAGTAGAAAAATTAAAAAAAGAGTTATAAAGTGCAAAAAATTAAAAATCAAACCACTGACTCAGTATTAATATAATACTCTAGATAATGATAAACTATTATTTAGAACTAATTTCTCAATTAACTGACATTATGTAACGAAAAACTTTACCTCAGTCATAACTAGCGACATCTGGTGAGTGGAAGATTATTAGCCCTCATTAAATAATAGAATGTTACTGAATTACGATGAAAATAATTGAAAATTTGTTCGTGGCATCGTTGGAAGGGTAATTACTAGGTAGATGTGGTCAACAATCATACACAAGATTAGTTTCAGTTTTTAGAAATTGTATTTAAACAAATACGAGGGCCGTGTAGCGCTCGCCGTGAGATTTCATCGTAGTACGGGAGCAAAACTGTTATAGAAAACTTTACGTCTGACTTAACACGTATCCGTTAAAGTGGTAACGAATAACTTCGTGGGGAAACCTAGATGTCTGAGTAATTAAAGTAGTCGTGGAGATGTAAAAACAGTTAATATGCATTAAAGCATTGCAGTATATTCTATTTTTCAGCCCACAAAACACTATAGGTAATGATGAGCCCTGTGGACATTAGTGAGACGTATATTAACTGCTACTATACTTTTTTTACCTTATCGAGACTTATGAATCAGTTTGTAAACTAAAATAGCTTTCATATTTTCAAACACATTAAGATATATTTGATAGTCCTGGTTTCATAGCTCATATGAATACCTATATGTAAATGAACAGGCTATTGCGGAAAAATACTTACTAATTAAAGAAAGCCGGTTTTACTTAAACAAAGGTTCATTTTATTTTACTTGTCAATGGCGGTAATCAAACTGATTAAAACTTAAATTTCATGGTACGTGAGCATTATTATATATTTTAGCATATATTTGAATTGCAATTTGGAATGTCAATTTACCACATTTTTGGCGGTAAAGGAAAACAGAAGTTTCGCAGTTGAGGACATCCCACGTTGGAATTGCGCAGCGAAGACTTTTGGCCAAAAACTCGGCGGCCTGTGCCCAATAGTAACATGTATGTAAGCTGCTACTTTTTTACTTTTCATGGGGCAATATTATGTGCAGTATTTATTTCATTCATATTTTCGAGTATGTTACTTTTTTGTTTTCACTCTACCGTAAATATTAAGGGTTGCAAAAAAGAGTAGAACTCATTATCGTTAGCCTATTAAAAGTGCACTGAAATGGACATAGGCCTCCCCCATAAATTGTCAAGTAGCTGGATATTTGCTATAATTGCCACGTTTGGTAGGCGGGTTGGCAACCGCAGATATTATTATTTAGGTACATCTGTTGTCTGGAAAATGATGCTGCCCATCTCCTGTTTGTTTTCCTATGTCGCCTCTTACGACAGGACGATATGAGGTGGCGGATTCTCTTTCACCGCCACAACAAGACGAATATTTTTCGACTCCCGTTCATGAGTGTAGTGATTCCCACGTTCACTGTGAACAAAATTTATAAGCAATGAAACTAATTTTAAGGATTTTATCGCGCTTAATTTAAACTTTTTTAATTCCCGATGTTTTGGGCACTTTACAGTACCCATGGTCACGGGAGGACTAAGGTGTTTGACGACCTGATATCATATTTAGAATAGAATAGAATAAAATAAAAATAGAAATGAATACAATAAATGCAATAATAGTATGCTTGGGTTTGAATTTAATTTTATTAATTACTAGCTATTCCCCGCGACTTCACCCGCGTGTAATTTAGGATTTTAATTATGTTGCGCGGAACCTTAATCGTTTTTCTAAAATATAAGTAGCCTAAGTTACTTCCTATAACATCAGCTATCTGCTGGGTCCAGCCGTTTCGGAGATTAGCCGGAACAAACAGACAGACAAAAATTTTATAAATTGTGTTTTTGTTATATGTACCTACCGTATATATTTTCATATACATTTAGTAAAAAGCTGTTATTTTGACATTACAAACAGACACTTCAATTTTATTTATTTGTATAGATAGGGTCCTTAGCAGATGATGGCACTCAGCCATCTTCCATTTTAAAATTAGGATGTTTTTTAATTTCAAAAGGCTCGCGAATCATCATTGGTAGGAATTGGTGTTCTATTGCAAGGATTTGTTGTATATCAGATCCGATATAATGGTTGGGACGATACTAAACATGTTGACATACTTTAGACTTCCCGGAGCGTCGGTGTTTCACATCAACGATGTGTTCTTTTAAGCGGGTTTTTATGGAACTTTCATCCAAAGATGCATAAAAAAACCCCCACGTAAAGAAGTTAAAATTAAACGTGATAAAATCCGTAACATTAGTTTTATTCCATGTATAGTATACTGTATACTAAATTTTATAATTTCATAAATGCAGTTCTATAATGATGTATACTGTATTCATCACTATAGAACTGCATTTATGAAATTTTATAGTCTACTCGGACGTAAAAAAAATATTTACATCTATTTTATGGTGCCGATCAATATAAAATATCTCAAATAAACATTATCCCGTAGAAGACCATGAAACTCATCATTATTTTGTTAAAACTAAATTAACTTTAAGTAAATAAATTAATGTAAAGAGTAAAATGTAAATAATAGATAATATTACATTTTTATTCCGAGACAATTTACCTTTCTTATGGATACATCGGAATACATGCCCGATATAAAATTATTAGGTGTTTTCTATACATTTAGGTACATTCACGTGTTCCTGTAGCATATTATATCTATGCCAAATATACATAATCTATGCATAATGTACGTCTAATAGTCTTTTAGAATTAAAAAAAATCCTTGACAGACATAGAGACACAGACACTGAGGTGACTCTAAAAGCGATCGAATTTCTCTAAATTTGCCACGGAATAGCATTTAATGGCGTTCCTAAATTCAAGCTCACGCGAGCGAAGCCGCGGGTAAAAAAGCTAGTGAATTACTAAATCTGTGGAGTCTAATAACTGGTATTACAAGCTTATGTTTGTTCCTAGTGTTTAATGTATGAACATCTTCATTCTTGTCAAAGTTATTTATGTTTTTATGTACATACGAGTACATTACATTTTCATAAATATATTGCGATGCAGAAGTTAATATGTTTATTTCTTTAATTTTTTCTCTGAGGAATTCATTTCAATTTAAATTATTAATTGCCAATACGGCTCTCTATTGCAAAACAAATATAGCTTCGATGTCAGTCGCATTACCCTATAGCAAAACTCCATAAGATATCACGCTATGAAAGTAACTAAAATAGACTAATCTAGCTGTCTCAACATTGCTAAAACTTCTAATCTTTCTTACAGCATAAGCTGCAGAACTAAGTCTGCTTGCTAATTTAGATATATGGGGGCCCCATTGAAGCTTCGAGTCGACAGTAATACCAAGAAAAACAGTGGTATCCACAAGACTCAACTTCTCCCCATTTAAGAGCACACCGGTATTTGAAAGCTTAACAGAAGGTATTGTTAATTTAATAAATTTTCTCTTATTGCCGTTTAAGAGCAAATACTTGATGTTAAACCAATGTACTATTTTCGATAGAGCATTATTTACATTGTCAAAATTAATTAACTGTCGTTTGAGTTTAAAAATTAAAGAGTTATCATCAAAAAATAATACTATATCGTTATTGTCCCCTACAAAATAAGATCAGTCATTAATATAGACTAAGAACAGGAATAGGCAGAGAATCGGGCTCTGAGGAACGCCCATTGATACTACTGATCCGTAGGAACCTTTACGTACGCAGACATCTGACTACGCTACGGTGTGGTACTTTGTGATAACAGCACAGACGCTAACAAAGTATTTCTTATTCAGAAAAAATGTATAATACATTTTTTACAGCTTGTGATCACAAGTTGTAGATATTACTTTATCAATTATAATATCCTGACATTAACATCCCTATATATATCTGAAATATGCTCACTAGTTAGAAATAATACCGACTGGTTCCCTCAATATCTTCGCCCTTAAAAATTTAAAACGAAATATAAAATTATCCATAGTTACATCAAAATTACAAATCGTAAACACCGGCCCGTATGCTATGTCAATAAAAATATACAACAAAATTCCAAAACAGATCAAAAGCATTAATTTAATAAATAATTTTATAAGCATTAATTTTATAACTTCCTTTTAATATTTTAATAATTATTAAAAAGAAGTTAACAGCCAACAGTTAAAACTTCCTTTTAAACCTTTTTAATACATATTTAACGAAAAAATGTTTTTACTCGTTGCAGGAGTTTTATGGTGATTGAGTAGGAAATAGGAATAAATAATATAATATGATCTCATAAATACTTAATTTAATAGTAAATATTCATTAAATGATAATTGTATTAATAATACACAATGTTAATGTAATAGTAATATTAATAATTGCCAATATTTGCAGTGCCCTTGCAGCGTTCTTGTTTTGAACAATTTTTAAAGATTAAGACCAAACGTAAAACAAGAATAGCAAATCAATTGAATTGAATTGAATTGCACCTTTTTTGCGCATGTTAATTTCACAAACCAGCTTATTTCCCGCAATAAACGTGTTAAACTAGCGTTTCGTAAAAGTGTTCGACTACGTAAAATTATCGACTACCTCAAGTTTTTTTTATGAACATGACACCGTTTGACAGGGAGCATAACTAGAGATGTTTTGTTAGAACTAGAATTACAAGATCCTTTTTGCTTTTTTTATGCAATTCACAGTTAGGTTTTATGTCAAGATTAAGAAAATTTTTGGAAAATTGCTATAAATGATTATAACACTAAACGAGTAAAAGAAAGAGGAAAATTTTATGCAAACAACTCCTCAAAATACTAACGAAATATGTAATACTTGTTCTCTTCCCAAAATATACAATGAAGTCGAATTGCCAAGAGATGAGTTAAAAATAAATTAAAACGCTATTTACTATAACGCTAATTTAGTATAAATTAAATGATTTATTACCGTCTAGTGAGGAAAATGAAATACGAGATGGGCAACCACGCGTCTGTAGGTAGGTCATGTTCAGCACTAGTCTTTTTATAGGTAGTAATTTATGATAATGTTAAAATTGTATATAGTAGAACTTTTATATACATAAGAGTCTATGTTATATAATTTGTTAAATCCGATTATAGTAGGTAAGTGTGTATAATTAAAAAACATAAAATTGTAAATATGGTTAGGCTTCACATTTGGCCTTCGGTCAAAAGCAGCCATAAGTTTGGCTGATGCCATAGTAGTATAAATACAAATAAAACAAAAAAAAACAAATAAAATAAAAATAACAAATAAAAATATAAATGACGGCGGTGTAAGAACCACCAACCCCATATCATCCCTTGGGTGCCGTAAGACGACAGAGGGAAACAAATCAGGAAATCAGCAGAACCTTTTTCTAACAGCGACTAAAATAAAACTGCGGTTGCCAACCTGCTTGCCAAGCGCGACAACTATGGCAAATATCCCACCTACGAGATAATCTTTGGGGAAGGTCTATGTTCAGCAGTGGAGTGGCTGTAACATTGACGGTATGCCTTTAGAAAAGTACAAATTAGTGTGATATTTTACTATATTTTATTGAAAAATATTAGATTGACTTTAAAAGAACCCGTTATATTTATCTATATACAAATTTATGAAAAATATACTACATAAACCAAATTATTTTTCACCCTACCACGCTGGTAGAGAAATAATGCTATTATTGTAATAGTTTTAAACGTTTGATAAAATAAGCTGGTAAAACCACCATTTAAGGTCGTCTTCATTTATATTTTCTGCCAACTTCCAAAAAGGAGACGGTACTCAATTCGACTGTAAGTTTTTTTATGTGTGTTACCTCATAACTTTGAACTGGGTGAACCGATTTCGATGATTCTTTTTTATATGAAAGCTGATAGTTCTCGTGTGGTCCCATATGAATTTGATTAAGGTCAGACCAATAGTTTTTGAGTTATTCTTAAATAACTTATATTGCAGTTGACTGTACAAAATTTTTAATTTTAAATTATTATTTGCCGACTTCCAAAAAGGAGACGGTACTCAATTCAACTGTATGTTTTTTTATGTGTGTTACTTCATAACTTTGTACTGGGTGAACCGATTTCGATGATTCTTTTTTATTTGAAAGCTAATAGTTCTCGTGTGGTCCCATAAGAATTTAATCAAGGTCAGACTAATAGTTTTTGAGTTATTCTTAATAATTTATATTGAAGTCGGTATTGCAAAATTTTTAATTTTAAATTATTATTTGCCGACTTCCAAAAAGGAGACGGTACTCAATTCGACTGTATGTTCTTTTTATGCGTGTTACTTCATAACTTTGTACTGGGTGAACCGATTTCGATTATTCTTTCTTTATATGAAAGCTGATACTTTTCGTGTGGTCCCATATGAATTTGATCAAGGTCAAACTAATAGTTTTTGAGTTATTCTTAATAATTTATATTGAAGTCGGCAGTACAAAATTTTTTATTTTAAATTATATTCGACGTGATAACCTCAAGAGAACAAAATAGCTGATAGTATGAAAGCACAATATTTGGGTAAGTACAGTGTACGGTGTAGTAAGTACGGTGGGTTTGGAAGGACAACCCAGCCAGTTGAAAGTATTTCTTCATGATTCGCTCTTGTTATATGAGGTTGGCCATTATTGTGTGAAAACATTTTTTTTTCTTCAGACATGTTGCGACTATATAATCAAATTGAAACTTTGCTGTGACCATAGCATCAGTTGGAAAGAACCATTGTCTTTCTCATACGTCCAACTGTGCGCCTAGCATTCTGTATTAATACCATTTCCACAGAAAAAAGGAATTAAATAATCGCCATTCTCGGCAGGCAGACAAACATTCAACATTATCACTTAAAATTTGTAAAAATTGCAATCATAAGTCAAAACTTACTATTAAACTGTGTACTGCAGAGCAAATGTCCGCTTTCTAACATTGCTTTTACTGCAATTTCTATATTGTACATAGTTTATATTTTCTGTTTTTTCGCAATATTTTGTAATAAAATTATAAAACTAAAATTGAGGTCAAGCCCTAAAATTAGCATCTTACGCAGTTTGGCGGCATAAGCGGTGCAGGTCCCCAGAGCATTCGTATATAAAATAAAATGTGATTTTATAGAAAAGGTTGAAAATGTTAACATTTATTTTCTAAAGCAACGGAAAACAAAAATAAGTTATTGAAACAGTTTTTCTTATTTTAATAAAATATAATCTTAATTTAGAATTCGGTGTAATGTATATATGTAATTATTAAAACTAAGATAAATTTAATAAGCGAAATATTAAATAAATGCAGAATATTCTTTATATTAATTTTATTTTTCTATATATTTCTCTATATTTAGTATATTTTATGAAAAATATACTACTTAAACCAAATTATTTTTCAGATTTATAAGCACCGTGGTTTTCTATCACCAATCGCTACCACGCTGACAGAGAAATAATTTCATTATGTTAAGTTGCTGGCGTTTAATTAAATAAGGTGATGAGACCAACATTTACGGTCGTCTTCATATGCAATTTTTAAATAATACGTGATGAGCTCGAGGGAACAAATAAAAGGTAGTATGATAGCACAATATTTGGGTAAGTACGGTGTACGGTGAAGTAAGTACGGTGGGTAGGGAAGGACAGCCCAGCCAATTGAAAGTATTTCTTCACGAGTCACTCTTGTGATGTGTGGTTGGCCATTATTTGGTGTGAAGGTATTCTTTATTTTTATTCTTCAGTAATGTCGCTGCTATATAATCAAGATGAAACTTTGCTGTGATCATAGCATCAGTTTGAAAGAACCATAATCTTTCCTGTTTGTCCAACCGTGCGCATAACATTGTGTATTAATACCACTTCCTCATTAAAAAGGAATTATATAATCTCCTTTCTCGGCAGGCAGACAAACATTCAACATTATCACTTAAAATTTGTAAAAATTATAATCAGAACTCACCATTAAAATGTGTGCTGCGGAGCAAATGTCCACTTTTTAACATTGCTTTTACAGTAATCTCTAATACTGAATGTTTATATTTCTATTTTAGTGGCATCTGTTTTTCACGGTATATTTTTGTAAAGTTATAAAACTAAGATCGAGGTCGAACCCTAAAATTTGCATCTTACGCAGCTTGGCGGCACAAGCAGTGCAGGACCCCAAGCGTTTGTATATAAAATTAAATATGATTTTCTAAGAAAGGTTGAAAAATGTTAACATTTTTTTCTAAAGCAGCGGAAAATTAAAATAACCTAATGGATATTTTTTAGTACAATAGATCTGTTATATTTGAAAATTGTGCAATCGGATCACCAGCTTCTTTGCAGATCGGAGCATTAAGGTCATTGTAGATGGTGCATGCTCCCGACTAAAAGCCTATTAACGCTGGTGTTCCACAAGGCTGTGTGCTACCAACGCTGTTTTTTCTGCATATCAATGATATGTTGCTAACTAGTAACATTCATTGCTATGCGAGTGACAGCACTGGTGATGCTCTATACACCGACCGTGCCAATATTTCTCGGGAAAAAGTCGCCGATTACCGAAACAAACTTGTGTCTGAAGTCGAGTCTTTGCTGAACAAAGTCTCGTATTGGGGGCGACTAAATCTAGTCCAGTTTAATCCTTAGAAGACATAAGTTTGCGCGTTTACCGCTATAAAGAACCCTTTTGTCGTATCTCCTCAGTTTCAAGTCACTCCCCTTCCTGCCTCAGCCAGTATCGGAATCCTCGGAGTCGACATATCGAGTGACGTGCATTTTCGTGTTCACTTGGAAGAGAAGGCCAAATGGGCCTCTAAAAGCTTGGCGTGCTCAGCAGAGCGGGACAGTATTTCATGCCGGCACACCGGCTGCAACTTTACAAGGCGCAGATTCGGCCTCACATGGAATACTGTACCCATCTCTGGGCAGGGCTCCCCAGTGCCAGCTCCTTCCACATGACCGCATCCAGCGCAGAGCGGCTCGAATCGCCGACGACTGAGTCCTTTCCGATCGGCTCGATTCATTGGCACTGCGAAGGATGTTGCATCCCTTTGCATTTGCTTTCGCATTTACCACGAGGAGTGCTATGAGAAATTGTTTGGATTAATCCCAGCCGCCTAAATTTCCCGAACGCACATCGCGGCAGATCTTCCGATACCATCCACACCATCTGGATGATTGGCGGTCCACCACTGTGCGATTTAGAAGATGTTTTTTTCCTTGCACAACTTCCTTGTGGAATCGATTACCATCAGCGAATTTTCCGGACTGCAGCATGCTTAAGCAGTATGCTTAGGGACCTTCAAGAAAATAGCTTGCTGGTTTTTAAAACGCATCTGCAATTCCCCTGGTTCTCCTGGTGTTGTAGTTGTTCATGGACGGCGGTAGTCACTTATCATCAGGTGAGCCGCATGCTCGTTTAGCCCCTCTACTATAAAAAAATCTTTATTTAGACTTCAGAGTATTGTAAATATAATTGTTAAAACTAAGAGAAATTGAATATATCTGCAGCCTATGCTGTAAAAAGATTAGAGGTCTCACAAGTGTCGAGACAGCTAGATTAGTTTATTTCAGTTATTTTCATAGCATAATGTCTTATGGGGTTTTGCTATGGGGACATGCGGCTGATTCAGAAACTATTTTTGTTTTACAGAAGAGGGCCACTAGAGCTATTTACAACCTAAAACTGAGATAGTCTCTTAGAGATAAATTTAAAGAAATAAATATATTAACTTTGGCCTCTCAGTATATTTACGAAAATTTAATGTATGTTCACAAAAACAAAGGTAGTTTTAGTAAAAATGTGATATAGATTCTGTAAACACTAGGAACAAACACAAGCTAGTGATACCAGTTTCTCGACTCCACAGAGTCAGTAATTCATTCATGGGACAATGTATACGCTATTACAACAGGGTCCCGGAAAGTGTACATGCTCTCTCTATTACTAAGTTTAAATGTTTTGTTAAGTTGAAACTCTATAAAAAGGGTTATTATAGTATAAATGAATACATGGTTGATAATAACCCCTGGGAATGGGGTGGTTGCTTTCAAGCTGTTTCTAAAATAAATTTTGTATTTACCAATCATTTATGTAAAACATGCTTTAAAAAAATCCCGCTGGGTTTCTTGCTGGTTCTTCACAGAGGTTTTTTTAGAACCAGTGGTTTCAATAAGAATTACACATGTGATCTATATTGAATAAAAAATATTCTATTCTATTTTATTCTGTTCTGTTCTATTCTATTTTATTCTACCGCCTAGTAAATCGTTCGTCGCTTACCGCTAACGAAAAAAAACACGCCGCGCGCGTGTTGCAACAATAAAACCAGCAAACCTGAAGATAACCGCATCGCAGCTATTGAAGAAGTAAGGAGTTCGCCGCGCCGCCCCGCATACGAAGATCGCAGGTGAGCTTATTTGGTCTTATGAACATGCAATTACCCGCTGGTCCTTCGAATCTATCTACCTTAACCTAAACCAGCCTCTACCTGGGGGCCTGAGCTATCGTAGGAAATTGTTTAAAGCTCCTACCGCGTGGGCGCCTCGTGGACCACACCTACCGCATAGACTGGGTTTTCCTGGTCAACCCCGCATACCATTTCTGGTGTTTTTCTCGAGTTGCAGATTCTTACAAAATTTGTGGTGTGAATTCCGCATTTAAGGTAATTAAATAAATTAGCTATTGGCCCATTTAGAACCGCACCCACCAGTTATAATCAATTTTTCGGCTAAGAAATCCCGAAATTTTCGATATTTTGGGGCATACTTGTGATATTTTATATTACTACATACACTTTTCTTAACTCCGTCATGCGTCATTCCGGCCTCGGCCACCGTCGTGAGTGAATAATATATTGCTTGTTTGCAGTGAAAAAGATTGCTACAAAATATTCGAAACACCAAATTTGATATATACTTGACAAGATAAGATATTATTATTTTTATAATCATAGATTTTTATTACAATATTTTCTTTCGCTTAAAGTAAATTGGATTTATATAAAAATATATTTAAATACGTCTTGGACTTTATGGAGTGACTACTGGAACTCCTTGACGAGTAGAAATAGGTGTGCTGAGTTTGGGCTCGTTTTGATAGTTATCTAACATCTTTCCTCCAGACTTGAGAACTGACTGAAAGTGTACTTCGATGAATTCTGCTGGAACTCCTCGACCATTAAAACTAGGTGGGTCGAGTTTGGGATTGCTTTATTAGTCATGATAATACCTTACCTACGGACTTGATGGAGTGACTTGAAGGTGTACTTCTGTGACTGCTACTGGAACTCTTTGTCGAATAGATCACTATTTCATAATTATAATAATTCACAATTTTTTTATATTGTTTTTCACGATCATATGAGCATTACGAGTCATGCACTTCTGGATTATCCAAACTTTTTTTAATAAACGTTTGACATAAAATAATCAGAAATAAGATTATTAATGAAAACAGGTGTGTATTTAAACTCCTTTAAAAAATGACGTATAACATAAGTGCTTGACGCATGCACAATTGTATTTACAATAAGTATTTTCAATTTGAAATCCAAGCTGAATATCTGGTACCTGGACGACGGTACACTATGAGGTAAAGCAAATGACATCCTCAGTGATCTTACTCACATTTTTCGAAAATTTAAAAATATTGGTGTTGAACCAAATAGCAATAAATGTAAAATATTTTTTCCAATAATTTATCTAGTGTCAATCATATTTCGCCAGGAATAAAAACTGTCAGTATGGAATCGTTATACCTGCTAGGTGCCCCGTTGTTTTTGGATAGTATAATACCTGTTTTAAAAACAAAACTTGATCAGTTTTAAACCACGTTTAAAACTGATCAAATTTGTTCCTTTACGTTAAATTGTATAACATAAACCCCCACATTACTCTTACTATTTTAAAATATTGTCTCTTTTTACCTGAATTTATTTATTTTATTTATTTACTTAATCCGATCGAGTCCAGTCTGGAAATACTCAGATATTTTTAAAGATATTGATAACAATCTTTAAATAGAATTAGAAAGAAATTTCGGTGGCGGAGAAGATTACTCACTAACCCATATCTTCCGTGGGTGTTTTAAGAGGCGACAGAGGGAAACTGAGGCAGAGGATGGTCAGCAGTATCTTTCTGATAACAGCAAAATACCAATAAAAGACTGCGTTTGCCAACCCGCTTGACAAGCGTGGCAACTATGGCAATACACTCCCCATGATAGTAACGAAGAGACGGCCCCCAGTCCCCGGCGGCCCCGCTATTCCTGGATACGGTGGCGACCATGGTAACGGCGGGTCAGGGGGTGCTAATAATCTCCGGTGGAGGTTCGCTTGCCACCTACGAAGACTTGACCTGGCAACTTATAACGCACGCACCCTGAGGACTGACGAGAAGATCCTGTAGCTGGAAAAAGAGATATCATAGGATTATCCGAAAAACGAAGAGAGGGGTAGGACACGGTAATCCTCGAACCGGCAACCTGTTCTATCATCGGGACGGCGACCATCTGTCCCAAGGAGGTGTCGGATTTTTCGTCCACAAGTCTCTCGTTAACAAAATTGTAAAGATTGGGAGTTTGTCGACGAGGGTTGCGTACCTTATACTCAGAATCACCAAACGGTATTCGTTGAGGGTCATACAGGTTTACGCACCAACCTCGCCACACCCCGATGAGGAGGTGGAGGAAATGTATGAGGATATTTCTAGAGCCGTGCATTCCTTCAAAACTCACTATACAGTGTTAATGAGAGACTTCAATGCAAAACTAGGCACAAGAGAGAACGGTGAGCTGAAAAAAGGAAAATTCGGAATCGGGCAACGGAACCCAAGAAGCCAGCAGCTGGTCAACATCATGGAGAAAGAGGGACTCTTCATGATTAACTCTTTCTACCAGAAGCGGCCCACAGGAAGAGAACCTGGTCGAGCTCCGACGGTTCGACAAAAAATGAGATTGACTTCATTATGACGACCGGACGACAACTGTTCAGTGATGTCTCAGTAAATGCAAAAGTGAAAACAGGCTGCGATCACGGAATGGTGAGAAGCACACTGAACTTAAAAGTTAAGTTGGAGAGGTCACGTCTGATTAAGTCAACGCTCTGTCCCCCTCGTGCTCTAAATCAAAGTCCCAAAATCTTTCAGCTCGAGCTACGAAACCGTTTTCAGTGCCAAGTAGATTGCAATACATTGGACGATATAAATTACAAGCTCGTGGAAACTGTCCATGCGGTCGAAGCTATGTATCGCAAGACCTGCCACGTAAGAACACAAACACTCTCCGATTACACTCTTAATTTCATGGCTGTTAGATAGGGTATGAGACTGCAGTCTTCAGTAGATTTGACAGCATACAGGCAACTAAACAGACAGATCTCCAAATGCATGCGGCAAGACTTACGCAACTTTAATACTGCTAGTATTAAAGAAGCGATCGAGCGGAACCGGGGCTCCAAAGTCTTTGCTAGAGATCTGTCTGCCAGAAAGAGCCAACTATTGAAGTTAAAGACCGAGTGTGGCAGCGTCGTTTCCGGGACGCCTGGATTTTGAGTGGGATTGAGAAGTTCTATGGAAAGCTGTACACATCATCGTTGGAGCCACACGTAAGTGAGATGTAGTTAGTAACGATCCAAGAGCGAGTCTTATCAGACGCTGTACCGATGATATCCCGGACGTCAGTGTGAGCAAGATTAGAATGTCTCTCCAGCACTTTAAAAACGGCAAGGCCCCGGGCGAGGATGGAATTACAGCGAAACTCCTGAAAGCGGGTGGGAAAACCGGTACTTGAAGTCCTTCAGAAGCTCTTTAATATCCGTCCTCCATGGTGGCATTACACCGGAGGCGTGGAGTCGGAGAAGTGCGGGGGTCTTGTTCTTCAAGAAAGGTGACAACGCTCTCTTGAAGAACTACAAACCCATTTCTCTTCTGAGCCGCTTCTAAGTGCTGTTTTCAAGAGTCAGTACGAATCGTCTCACATGCAGACTCGACTTCTTCCAGCCTCTCAAACAAGCCAGTTTCCGAAAAGGCTTTAGCACCATAGACCACATACATACCCTTGGAAAATTGTACAGAAGTCCGAGGAGTACAATTTGCCAATATGTCTGGCGTATGTGGACTATGAGAAAGCCTTTGATTACATCAAAATTTGAGCGGTGCTTCAGTCCCTTCAGCGATCTCAAGTTGACTGTCGGTATATCGAAGTGCTGAAGTGTTTGTACAGTAGAACTACGATGGCTATCCGAGTACAGAATCAGAGTAAGAAACCTATCCAACTGCAAAGAGGTGTAAGACAGGGTGACGTTATATCCCCAAAACTCTTCACCGCTGCATTGGAAGATTTTTTCAAGCTTCTGGACTGGAAAGGATACGGTATTAGCATCAATGGTGAGTACATCACACCTTCGATTTGCCGACGATATAGTTCTTATAGTCGTTAGTCTTTGAAAACGAAATTGTACAACCAGTGCATGTAGCCAGTGATGACCTATGGAACAGACGTGGTACTTCACTGCTGGCCAGATGAGGAAGCTCAAGGTCGGTCAGCGAGCTATGGAGAGGGCTATGCTCGGATTTTCTCTGCGTGATAATCTTAGAAATGAGGATATCCGCAGTAGAAACATAGTGACCGACATAGCCCAACAGATTAGTAAGCTGAAGTGGCAATGGGCTGGCCATATAGCTCGAAGAACCGACAACCGATGGGGTAAAAAGATTCTCGAGTGGCGGCTTCGTACTGGCAGACGAAATGTAGGGCGTCCCCCCACTAGATGGAGTGACGACCTGGTAAGGTATGCACGAATTCGATGGATGCAGGTGGCTCAGGACCGTGCTTTGGGGCATTCCTTGGGGCGGCCTAAGTTCAGCAGTGGACTTGTGAAGGGCTGCAATGATGATGATGATGAGAAAAAATTTAAATTTAACTTTAAATACAACAGCCTGGACTCAAGCTACTTTACCTATAAAATTTGGTGTTATTGGTGTGAGAAATCTTGATGGCGTTGCATTGCCTGCTTTCCTTGCATCTATGCATAGTGTCAGTGACGTATGTTGTATAACTTTAAATAATAAATTAGACCTGTGTTTTGTTACGGAGACAGGGCATACATGGCAAACGTTCAGTCTCAGCGAAAATGTTCCACTGGAAGTCAATACTCAGTTCAGCTGCCTCTGATGGCCGATGCGGCATGAGAGGCAGCTGAACTGAGTATGTAGCGCAAATATGAGTCTCTGAGATATGACTACATATTTGTGCCATATGCTGTAGAGACAATTGGTGCGTGGGGTCCAAGTACGGTAAAGTTCCTAAAGGAACTCTATCCGTGACTGGCCGTTGCTGCTGGTGATAAGAGGGCCGGTTCTTTACTCGCTCAAAGGCTAAGTATAGCCATTCAGTGAGGAAATGAAGCCAGCGTTCTTGCCACGATGAAACAAGGAGTAAGGCTGTATGAAAATTAAGTTATTTTTTTTTAAATTAAGTTTTTTTAATATTGTATGTAATAAAATATCTAAAATGGATGGATTTCATTTTTTATTTTCATCTTTATGTTAATACTATTACGGATCATTTCTCATTTTATTTCTATACTACAATTCTGTTATGGTTTATTTTGATATACGCTCATTGCATATCATATTCATCATCATCATCATCATTACAGCCCTTCACAAGTCCACTGCTGAACATAGGCCTCCCCCAAGGATTGCCACAAAGCACGGTCCCGAGCCACCTGCATCCATCGACTTCCTGCATGTCTTACCAGGTCGTCACTCCATCTTGTGGGGGGACGCCCTACACTTCGCCTACCGGTACGAGGTTGCCACTCGAGAACCTTTCTTCCCCATCGGTTGTCGGTTCTTCGAGCTATATGGCCTGCCCACTGCCACTTCAGCTTACTAATCCTTTGGGCTATGTCGGTTACTCTGGTTCTACTGCGGATATCCTCATTCCTAAGTTTATCACGCAGAGAAACTCCGAGCATAGCCTCTCCATAGCTCGCTGAGCGACCTTGAGCTTCCTCATACAGCCAGCAGTGAAGGACCACGTCTCAGTTCCGTAAGTCATCACTGGCAACACGCACTGGTTGTACAATTTTGTTTTAAGGTTTTAAGGTATTTCTGACGAGAAGATGTGTCGTAGCTTCCCGAACGCTGCCCAGCCGAGTTGAATGCGTCGATTGACCTCTCGGTCGAAGTTGGACTTACCTAGTCGGACTATTTGTCCCAGGTAAACATACTCGTCAACAACTTCGAGCGTAGTACTCCCAACAACTACCGGCATAGGTGTGACATGGACATTAAACATAATCTTTGTTTTGTCCATGTTCATCTTAAGACCTATCCGTTGGGAGACACTATTGAGGTCATTGAGCATAGTGCTTATATCCTCCAGCGATTCTGCCATGAGGACTATATTGTATATTGAAGGTGAGTGATGTACTCGCCATTGATGTTAATTCCGTATCCTTTCCAGTCCAGAAGCTTGAAAACGTCTTCCAATGCAGCGGTGAAGAGTTTCGGGGATATAACGTCACCCTGTCTTACACCTCTCTGCAATTGGATAGGTTTCGTACTCTGGTTCTGTACTCGGATAGCCATCGTAGCTCTATTGTACAAACACTTCAGCACTTCGATATACCGACAGTCAACTTGGCACCACTGAAGGGACTGCAGCACCGCCCAAATTTCGACGGAATCAAAGGCTTTCTCATAGTCCACATACGCCAGACATAGTGGCAAATTGTACTCTTCGGACTTCTGTACAATTTGCCGTAGGGTATGTATGTGGTCTATGGTGCTAAAGCCCTTTCGGAAACCGGCTTGTTCGGGAGGCTGGAAGTCGTCAAGTGTGCGCGCGAGACGATTCGTAATATATATATTGCATATCATATTGCTATTCACTAATTAAAATTGATTCTTGTTAATTTATCTAGATTAGTTTGTTGTATTTAGAAAGAAAAATTTTGTTATATTAACTACAAAATATTAAAAGTTAAATTTTATGTTGGTTTATGATGAACTATGGTAAATTTAAGTAAGTACGCAAAAATGTAATTTATTATATTATTATTTATAGTGTACGATGACTTAAAACGACGTTTATATCCCGCTCATGCGGGTTGCACACACGAGCCGATTATTGTAATATTTTAATTTTTTTAATTAATAATTAATTTGAACTTGATAATAAATACAGAACAATAGGACTTTGATTAGTAACACCTATTAGAATACTTAAAATTGTAAACAAAACATCAAATCATTTCGTCAAGGAATATTTTTTTTTTTATAGGATAAGGGTGACAAACGAGCACATAGTCCACCTGATGGTAAGTGGTTGCTGCGGCCCATAGACATCTACATCTTTCCTCGTTTGCGAATCAAAATGCAGATGCGTTGTCACCCGTGAGGACTAAGATGGAATGCCTCATTTCCAGTAAAAAGGGCCTCCGGCCACCTGCACTCACCAAGCGAAACGCAGAGGTAAACCTCTACTTCACGCTGGTATTCTGTGAGGTCGTGGTACCACCCCGGTTCGAGCCGGCCCATCCGTGCGACAGCAAAAGCTGCCGCGTGGCTCTACCACTGTATTAGAAAATACTTGACATAAATTCATTAAAATTTCTAGTACACTTTTATCATGAACTGCATATTTTAGAGTACTATTATTATAAATACTATCAACTGATTCTCTGTATTTACTAACAAAATTTCTTCATTCGGACATGATGTTGATGTTTAGATCGCTCTGACACGATTTTTGTCTTTAAATCATTTAGTAATTGTACAATTTGTCAATTAAAAATGTAGATTTTAGTCACATGGGACTTAAGTAGCCAATTTTGAACTCGCTTCGCTTGTGCGCTTACTTCACACATAGACATAATAAATATAGACATTTTTATAAAAATAATATAAAACAGTAACGGGATAAAGGTAAATATACAATCGTTAATATTAATAAAAACATGCCACAGAAGTGTTTAACTAACTTAATTTATAATAATTGTATTCGAATCCCGCACGAAACAAGAATTTGTATGGTCTACAAATAATTGTTCGGGGTCTGTATGTTTGTCCTCGTTCAATTTATGTTTGTAACCTGCCTCCACGATACAGAAGATAATCCTAGTGTGGGGGTAACGTTTAAAAAAAATAATAACCAAGAGTGTGGTCATGTGGTTCAAATCGTTGCTGAGGATAACGTTGAATAAAAATTAAACTTTTCTTTACAATTTGTTTTTGCAATATATAATTTAAAACAAAAATATTTTTTTCCGTAACAACCTTCAATGGTTTTATACAAAAAATAAATAAATAACAATTTATTATTGTTAATAGTATATTTTTTTTATAAATTTAAACGAAATCAAGAGATATGAAAAAAAGAGTTATTTTGATATTTATGTTCAGGTCATTGGTTTTGATAATGTAATATTAAAAAAAAGTAATGTGTAATACATTGTAAAAATTGCATTAAGTCTGCCATTTATATCCCTTATTATAATGTGTCTAATAAAGATTAAATAAATATGGTATTTGATCGTTATCTTAAATGTAAATAACACCACATTAAAAGATTCCACCCAGGTAAAGCCGGGGCAGATCGCCAGTAATAAATAAAATACATGAGTAAATATGGTTTATGGTTTAAGACATTTATTTTCTCAAAAGATTTACAAATCACTTACAGAGAAAATACTTATTAATTCAAAACATTAAGCCGATTGGCGTAGTGAGTTAGTATTATAATAGGTCGCTGAAACTTAATTACTGATTGAGTGCTTAATAATATGATTAGTAATAATTACCAGGAACAGTGTAGTATGATATGAATGAATGTGGCGAGTTGTTTGTTAAGGCCCATGACACATTAACTGTTTCATTGCGTTCATCTTTTAAAATTATTACTATATTATGTGTTATGTTAACATAATTAGTTAGTGTTTATTTATTTAGTATAATATATTATATTTAGGCGCTAATTTGCTTGTAATATTTTCACATAGACACACACACACACATTATTACATACATACATACAGACATACATACATATGTATATATATATATATATATATATATATATATATATATATATATATATATATATATTGTCGCACATGTATAATCATATTGTATAATAGTAAATATAATGTATTATTTCTATACAATTGTTTTGGGAAATATTATTATTTACGTTGTATGTGTACTTCATATATTTAGATTTGTGGTTTGTGAATATTAAGTTGTTCTGAAAAATTCTTTAAAATGTGGTTTTTTAGTAATTTCTTAAAAGTGGGCAGGGATTTTGCTTCTTTAATGTTAAATAAATAACTAATAATTAAAATATACTTATCATAATATTCAATGGCACACACTACGCCGTATTATTAAAAATCGTATTTACGATAAGCTCCGAACAGAATTCGAATAGTCTACTTTTGCTTAAATTTTGCCTTTCTGTCGTAGTCTCCCAGGAAACATTTTGAAAACGTCGTCATTAGATGGAGCAAAAGACGAGAAATGTTACTTGACTGGACTCGTTAGCGTAGTGACAAAGCGATTAACTATGGTGTTGTGGGTCGCAAGTTTAAATCCCGCACGAAACTAGTATTGCTATACTAGTTCCGTGCGGGATACTAACAATATAAATAATTGCTCCGGGTCTGGATGTTTGTGTTTGGGCAAGGGTAACATTTGAATATTTAAAAAATATTTTGTCTACAGACTTCTTTCAACAATCTGTGGAGTAATTTTAATGTCATGTTATTTAGATCACTGTTCATGATTAAGGTTTATATTTTTAACTTACACGACATCTGTTCGAAATCTTAACCGTGGTAGATCAGGGGCTAAGCGCTCGCTGTAAATTGCACAGTTCGCGAGCAACCCCGGTTCGGTCCCCACCGGCACCAATGAAATTGTTAATTGCAATTTTAAGTGCTGATTTGCCACGTGCTAAGGCAAAGGAAAACATCGTGAGGAGACCTGCATGTCAATTTAAATACACTTCTCAATTCTTTCTAGCATTAAAATGACTATCAATGAAATAAATTAAGGATTTCATGCATTACTTTTAGTGTCACAATAGAGAATGAAATTAATTAATATTGCAAATAAAAGTGCCCATTTCAAAAAGATCATAATTCCAATGCTACAAATTGCAAATAACATTATCCAAATATCCCTTTAGTGATATGCCCGCATTGTTCACATTCATTACGGTCTGAAAATGCCGAAATGAATTTACATATTAGTCTGCTGATAGCCCAACATTATCATATAATTTTAGAATAATGTTACGAGCTTGGGGTTCGAGACATTTAAAAACTGCGGAGTTAATTAGAAAAATTTACTGTTTAATTTTGAACACCAACTACAACTTAAAACGACACTAATAACAAAACACAATTAACACTTTAGTTCGAAGTTTTATTGACTCGAATTATTCACTTAGGTCGCTAATTCAACATTGACTCGGGTCACGGTCTATACCGGCCTTATATAGGACTTCAGATAATGCCAGAACCATCTAGTGTAAAAACATCTAGAATTTTCGAGTATATATCGTTTTCGATCGAGTAGGTATCGATTGTTCCAGAAAGTTCTTATATGGACATTTCTAGAAGGATATTGACGTCATACCGTGTTTTCATCTTCATCTGACATTTGCTGGCCTGATCGTCTGACGTTCTCATAAAAGTTATTCATTTTGTTTCGCAAGCCATTTGCATAATAGGTTATATTGCTAGAGGTATTCCGGTAGTATTCCAGTGATCAGATCTGCAGGCAGCCGTAATTCTCTTCCAAAGTTTGCAAAAGCATGTGTCACTCTTGTACTTTCGGGAACAGTGCTTCGATATGACAACAAAAACGGTTTTATGTGCTTGTCCCAGTCTCGTTGCCGGTTTTCCACAACTTTTGCAAGAGACCTCTCCAATGTCTGATTATATCGTTCAAGCATTCCATCAGATTGTGGATAATAAGAAGTTGTTCTTGTTTTATGAGTAACCATAACTCGTTAAGCTTCCTGGAATATTGGACACTTAAAGCTCCTTCCTTGATCCCTGTGGATCTTTAAAGGTATTCCAAAACGACAGAGGACTTCATGAACTAGTTTATCTGAAACTGTCGAAGCTTCTTGATTTAGAATAGCGAAGACTTCTGGCCACTTAGTGAAATAATCCATCACAACCATGAAATACTTGTTACCACTTCACTTTCCGGAAACGGCCCCGCAACGTTAAGGGCTATCCTCTCCAATGGAGCATCAATATACATCAAAGTACAATTTCAATCTATCTTTACTACGAGTCTGAGGTCCCTTTACAGCCGCACAACTTTTACTTTTGCGACACCAGTCCTCGACATCGTCACGACAGCGGACCCAGTTAAACCATTCTCGGATCTTTAGTAGAGTTTGTTTAACTCGCTGATGCCCTCTTGAACAACTATTATGGTACAGCTGTATAGTATCCGGTACTTCAGCTTTAGGGACAACCATTTTCAAATTACAGCTGTCTCACCGGCCATTTTCCCATTTATGGCACAGGACTCCATTCTGAACCAGCAAGCTGTCCCATTGGGCCCAATATCTTTTTGTGGTCGAAATCATCGCTGAGACATCGCTCCACTTGGGCTTAGGAGCACTAGCCTACCTCCATTACAGAATCCGTCCGAATCTTCCTGCTGTGCATATTGTAGGCACTCCTTCCAATCATTGTTGAGCTGGTCTGTCCTGAGCATCCTCACAGATACCACTTCCTTACCCTTTATTCTAGTACAATTCTTGCAATCTTCAGGACAATGTCTTCTTGACAATGCATCTGCGTTACACTAAAATGAAGAAAAAAACTACAAAAATCATTATATAGATTTTTCTCATTTTTTTTCTCATCACTTTTCTCATTTTGTATGTATTCATATATCCAGTATTTATTACAGGATCTTTTTGTAATATGTACTTAAATTATATAAATGTTTACTTAAATAAAGTTTAATATTTATCCAAACTTTTATTTATAAACACTGAGTGTTGCGTAATAACGTAAATCGAAACGCAACAATGACAAATAGCCCGGCCCATTAAAAAAATACGAAATAAAATAACGGTTCAAGACTTCTTCAAGACACGATAGCATATTTAACTTAACACAGTAGCTGACCTTTTATGTACATTTGTTATTATCTTTCAATATAGAAGTCCTGTTTTCATCCTGTAGTTCTTGAATTATACGCAATTAATACAATTAAAGTCAAGATTTTTATTTTGGGAATTCGACTACATCAATTTATTATATACATCACCCAAGAGCTCCTGCCGCATCCAAGAACAGGATCTTGGGCAAACATATGGTCCTTCGATCCTATATAAGATAACCAGTCAATTATAGTTCAAGAATTCAGAGCAATCCAGATCTTCAGATCTAAGGCGCAAAATTAGGAAGTTGTCGTCTACGAGCCTTCCATACTCAGCAGAGATTCCTATTTTTGCAAGCAAACTTTGTTCAATACCACACTCAATTCAAAGCCCGAAACCGTTAGAAGAGCATTAATATCAACTGAGTGAGTGCGTTCAAATATTTATTCCTTTTCCATGTTTCTATAATTCTCACTCCCTATCATTTAAACAGCTTTAAAAGTGTCAGGCAACTTGATATCATAGTTACTGTTAAGGCCAAATAATTAACATTGTAAAAACTTGCATTCCAAGACGCTCGCCTCTGCGTATCCTCCGATGGAATTTAGAGGTCACCGCCAAGGACGGCTGCGCGCGCACGCCGCAACGGGCAACGGCACCCTGGGAAGTAGGACGGTTACGTGCGAAGCGGTCGGTCGCGTGCGCCTGTTATTGATTTTCTTTTCGTGCTTTAAGTTTTTAACAGTAGTAGAGCCAGGCGGCAGCTTTTGCTGTCGCATGGATGGGCCGACTCGAACCAGGGTGGTACCACGACCTCACAAAATACCAGCGTGAAGTAGAGGTTTACCTCTGCGTTTCGCTTGGTGAGTGCAGGTGGCCGGAGGCCCTTTTTACTGGAAATGAGGCATTCCATCCTAGTCCTCACGGGTGAAAACGGTGTTTGAAAAAGGTGTTTATAGGCCGCAGCAACCACTTACCATCAGGTGGACTGTATGCTCGTTTTTCACCCTTATCCTATAAAAAAGGGACAAGAGGCCCTTTTCAGTTTTAGAACGCTAAGAATGTGTGACCCGAGAGGAGATCGCTTCGTGTTGGATATAGATTAATTGTGCGCGTACACCGGGGTGAGTAGAAGTCTCGAAAAACAGTATATTCAATGCCGCGGCTTGGTCGGCTAGTATTGGATTGTCTGCGACCGTTGGATCGGTCGCGTGCGGCCAGTGGACTTAGATGGTCTAGAATTTGAGTAGTTTTGCGCGTCTAATTTACTATTGAATATTTGGGTCTAGTTGAGACCGCCTCGAATTGAGTGTCTGTTTTGAGCGTTACGTGACACGAGGCCTAATTTGAGCTTGAGTGATTAAAGTAACTGATTGCCATTAATTTGCGCCGACGATTTGTAGCTTGTGTTAATTTACGTCAATTTGTATAGTGATTGCATTTTGAAGCGCATTTGCAATATTTAATTTGCTTGTGTGACCGGTTAATATCGTACGAAAGAATTTTTCGTTGTTGTGTGAACTTTGTGACGCGAGAAGAGAGCCCGTTCGTACGTATGGTTATAATTTTGTTGCTAAGTGAACATAAAGTTGAACTTTGATCGACCGTTCATTAGTTATGCCTCGCGTCACGTGTTTGATTACGATTAACGGGGATTTAGTTGAGTTTAAAGTTAATTAAACGTACAATAAGGTTGATAAACTGAAATTGTGATGTGACGTCAGACTTGAGTTCAGATAAGGTGAACTACCACTGGAGGGTGCTTATATTGGGAGAACAGCAGCGCCTGTGGATCTCCTGTCTGATTACATCGGGCCGTCAGGTTCCATTTATACACAATATCACACACTACTTACATGCACATACTTAACTCCTGACCGCACCTTGGGGTCGGTCCTCGATTCGGAACCCGGTAAGTTTGTATTAATTACCTAGCCTTATATACTACATATCCATTGGCCATTGGGCCCCGTCCTCTGTTGTCCGTCGACTGTTCCGCTTATGGGCCCCGGGATAGTTGAACTTTGTCGGGACAACTCAGGGCGTGAACAGTTACATTTAAATAATTGCATTTCTTAAAAATCTAATTCACTTAATAATTCAAACTGTTACATTTTTCATCCGTCCCATAATTTACCGTCCTATACTATATAAACATACCGCATTGAAATAATTTCTTTCTTGTTTATTTACCTACACGCATTAACTTTGCATCGTTTAAAACAGCTGTGAGTTGTGACTAGTGACATAATTTTATTCAAGTAGCTCCGCTTGTCCTTCGTTTGGCCGGCAAGGTCACCATTGCATCTGTAGTAATTAGTAAGTAACGCACTTCACTGCATAACATTTAAATCTTATAACCCTATTAGAATTGCGTTGTTTCTAGTGAATTACTGTTCATTTCCTGAATTCTTCGTTTGTAACTTTAGTAATCATGGCTGATGTAAAACTAAAGGAGCTAGTGAAAAAACGTGCCACTTTTAAAGCTAAGCTGATTCAATTTGTGAACATTTTGAATGTATACAAAATCTGTCCGAAATTTAGTGAGTTGCAGGCATCTGAATTGGAGTGTCGTCTAAGTTGAATTGATGCGTTATATAGTGATTACGATGCGTTACAGGCCAACATCGAGCTACAGTCGGAACAACAGGAGGATCAGTTTGCCGCGCGCGAGCAATTTGAGACACAATATTATGGTGCCGTGGCGCTGGCGCGTATCTTGCTCGCCCATACGCTGCAGCCATCTTCGGGACCCGGTGAAGAGTCCGTGGCATGTCAAGGTTCCACTTGTTGTAGACATGACTTTGTGCGGTTGCCCAAAATCGACCTGCCCCACTTTGACGGCGACTATCAGCGCTGGCTTGCATTTCGAGATACATATCTTTCACTTATACACAATAACAATAGCATGATCGATATAAACAAATAACATTATTTGCGCGCTGCTTTAAAAGGTAGTGCAGATTTAATTGTGCACAGTCTAGAACATTGCGTGGCATCTACTGTCAGACAAATATGACAACCCACGACTGCTCGTAAGCAACCACGTAAAAGCCCTTTTTTATTTTTAGCCTTTACAAAAATAATCTAGGTTGTGTTTAAGAAACATGATTGACGTCACCAACAAAAACTTGAGGGTCCTTGCTACTCTGGGTGAGCCCACCGACCATTGGGATACGCTTATTATTTTTATGATGTATCGCAAGTTAGATGATATATCGCGTCGCGAATGGGAGGAGTATCGTAGTATTCTTACCGGTTCTCCAACATTAAAACAATTTTTTAAAATTTTAAACAACAGAGCAGACTTACTTGAAACATTGTTTAATAATAACAAACATAATATACAAAAACAAAAAACACCTGAACCGCATAAGTCTAAGAACTTCATTATCACTACAAATCGCATAAAGAGTAGAAATGCAATTAATGAGATTAGCTGTTCCATGTGTAGTGATAAACATTATTTATATTTATGATGCTCTTTTAGAAGCTTAAACGTTGATTCACGTATAAAACAAGCTGCAGCTGCTCATGTATGCCTTAACTGTTTGCGCCCAGGTCATACCCAGAAAGTTTGCCGTTTATCTCAATGTAAGTATTGCAGTATTAAGCACAATACCTTGCTACGTAAGGAACCTGACACAGAAAATGTATCATATTCTGCCTTTGAGAACAATGTTGATCTTTCCACAGGCATAGTTTCAGCAAACATAAATACTAATCAACGCCATGTCTTGCTATCCACAGCACTAGTGAAGGTGAAGGATATTCATGGTCACCTACACACGCCTCGTTTGCTCCTTGACAATGGCAGCACTGCGAACTTTATAACGCAGAGCAAATAAGGAAAGCTTAGTCTGGTAAGACGTGCTACGAACTCTACAGTCTCAGGTATTAATAACCGGTCTTTTAGTACGTCAGATTCATGTGATCTTACTATCCAATCGTACTGCGGTAGCTTTACGACCAACTTAAATTGTTATTTTTACCACAGATCTCTCAGTCGTTACCATCATGTTATATACAATAATATTCATATGCCGACAGGAATACATTTAGCGGATCCTGCCTACAACGTTCCTTCTGCAATCGACGTCCTAGTTGGAGCAGAGGTCTTCTGGGATGTTTTAGGTTCCACACATATTAGCTTAGGAAAAAACCAGCCAAGGCTACATGAATCAAAGCTTGGTTGGATCATATATGGCTGTATTCCTCAGGCAACATCTTCTATCTGTCATTTTACTCACATTCAAACAAATCAACTTCCAGAAATATATATACACAAACGCAAACAGATAATATCATTTTTAACATAATCAATTAATCATCCAATTTTACAAAATTAATTAGAATAATAGCTTATATACAAAGGCTCATTAATAATTCATCATCACCATCATCATTACAGCCCTTCACAAGTCCACTGCTGAACATAGGCCTCCCCCAAAGAATGCCACAAAGCACGGTCCTGAGCCACCTGCATCCATCGACTTCCTGCATGTCTTACCAGGTCGTCACTCCATCTCGTGGGGGGACGCCCTACACTTCGCCTACCGGTACGAGGCTGCCACTCGAGAACCTTTCTTCCCCATCGGTTGTCGGTTCTTAGAGCTATATGGCCGGCCCACTGCCACTTCAGCTTACTAATCCGTTGGGCTATGTCGGTTACTCTGGTTCTACTGCGTATATCCTTATTCCTAAGTTTATCACGAAGAGAAACTCCGAGCATAGCCCTCTCCATAGCTCGCTGAGCGACTTTGAGCTTCCGACCAGCAGTGAAGGACCACGTCTCAGTTCCGTAAGTCATCACTGGCAACACGCACTGGTTGTACAATTTCGTTTTAAGGTTTTGAGGTATGTCTGACGAGAAGATGTGTCGTAGCTTCCCGAACGCTGCCCAGCCGTGTTGAATCCGTCGATTGACCTCTCGGCCGAAGTTGGACTAGCCAAGTCGGACTATTTGTCCCAGGTAAACATACTCGTCAACAACTTCGAGCTTAGTGCTCCCAACAACTACCGGCATAGGTGTGACATGGACATTAAACATAATCTTTGTTTTGTCCATGTTCATCTTAAGACCTATCCGTTGGGAGACACTATTGAGGTCATTGAGCATAGTGCTTAGGTCCTCCAGCGATTCTGCCATAGGGACTATATCGTCGGCAAATCGAAGGTGAATCGCCATTGATGTTAATACTGTATTCTTTCCAGTCCAGAAGCTTGAAAACGTCTTCCAATGCAGCGGTGAAGAGTTTCGGGGATATAACAATACCCTGTCTTACACCTCTCAACAATTGGATATGTTTCGTATTTTGGTTCTGTACTCGGATAGTCATCGTAGCTCTACTGTACAAACACTTCAGCACTTCGATATACCGACAGTCAACTTGGCACCGCTGAAGGGACTGCAGCACCGCCCAAATTTCGACAGAATCAAAGGCTTTCTCATAGTCCACATACGCCAGACATAGTGGCAAATTGTACTCTTCGGACTTCTGTACAATTTGCCGTAGGGTATGTATGTGGTCTATGGTGCTAAAGCCCTTTCGGAAACTGGCTTGTTCGGGAGGCTGGAAGTCGCCAAGTCGAGACGAGACGATTCGTAATGACTCTCGAAAACAGCACGTAGATGCGGCTCAGAAAGGAAATTGGTCTGTAGTTCTTCAAGAAAGCGTTGTCACCTTTCTTGTAGAACAAGACCACCGCACTTCTGCTCCACGCCTCCGGTGTAATGCCACCATGGAGGACGGAATTAAAGAGCTTCTGAAGGACTTCAAGTACAGGTCTTCCACCCGCTCTCAGAAGCTCCGCTGTAATTCCATCCTCGCCTGGGGCCTTGCCGTTTTTAGGGTGCTGGAGAGCCATTCTAATCTTGCTCAGACTGACGTCCGGGATATCTTCGGAATAGTGTCGGATAAGACTCGCTCTTGGATCGTTACTCACACTTGCGTGTGGCTCCAACGATGACGTGTACAGCTGCCCATAGAACCTCTCAATCTCACTCAAAATCTCAGGTGCCCCGGAAACGATGCTGCCTTATTTGGTCTTCAGCTTTGACAGTTGGCTCTTTCTGGCAGACAGATCTCTGGCAAAGACTTTAGAGCCTTGGTTACGTTCGATCGATTCTTCAATACGAGCTGTATTGAAGTTGCGTAAGTCCCGCCTCATGTATTTGGAGATCTGTCTGTTCAGTTGCCTGTATGCTGTCAAATCTGTTGAAGAATGTAGCCTCATCTCCCGTCTAACAGCCATGAGATTAAGAGTGTGATCGGAGAGTTTTTGTGTTCTTCTGCGGCGGGTCTTGCAGAACTTAGCTCCGATCGCATGGACAGTTTCCACGAGCTTGTCATTCATATCGTTTTTTTTTATAGGATAAGGGTGACAAACGAGCTCACAGTCCACCTGATGGTAAGTGGTTGCTGCGGCCCATAGACATCTACATCTATCCTCTATTACAAATCAAAATGTAGATGCGTTGTCACCCGTGAGAACTAAGATGGAATGCCTCACTTCCAGTAAAAAGGGCCCCCGGCCACCTGCACTCACCAAGCGAAACGCAGAGGTAAACCTCTACTTCACGTTAGTATTCTGTGAGGTCGTGGTACCACCCCGGTTCAAGCCGGCCCATCCGTGCGACAGCAAAAGCTGCCGCGTGGCTCTACCACTGTTGAAACTACACTGTTGTTGGCTCGTCCACTTCATTGCAGTCTTCTAGGCACTGAAAAGGGTTTTGTAACTCAAGCTGAAAGGTTTCGGGAATTTGGATTAGAGCACGAGGGGGACGGAACGTTGACTTCATCAGACGAGCCCTTGGAGAGGCCTTTAACATTTAGGTTCAGTGTGCCTCTAACCATTCGGTGATCGCTGCCGGTTTTCACCCTCGCGATCACTGAGACATCACTGGACAGTTGTCGTCTGGTCGTCATAATGAAGTCAATCTCATTTTTTGTCAAACCGTCGGGGCTCGACCAGGTCCACTTCCTGTGGGGCCGCTTCTGGAAGAAAGAGTTCATCATAAAGAGTCCCTCTTTTCCATGATGTCGGCCAGCTGCTGGCCCCGTGGGTTCCGTTGCCCTATTCCAAATTTCCTTACTTTCAGCTCACCGTTCTCTCGTGCCTAGTTTTGCATTGAAGTCTCCTATTAACACTGTATATTGGACTTTGGAGGAATGCATGGCTCTAGAGATATCCTCATACATTTCCTCTACCTCCTCATCGGGGTGTGCCGAGGTTGGTGCGTAAACATGTATGACCTTCAGCGAATACCGTTTGGTGATTCTGAGTATACCTTATACGCAACCCTCGTCGACACACTCGCGATCTTTACAACGTTGTTAACGAGAGACTTGTGGACGATAATACGACACCTCCTTGGGACAGATGGTCGCCCTCCCGGTGATAGAGCAAGTTGCCGGATTCGAGGATTACCGTGTCCTCCCCCTCTCTTCGGACTTCGGATAATCCTATAATATGCCAGCGCAACTTGTCTATCACTTCTTCCAGCTCCACAATCTTCTTGTCAGTCCTCAGGGTGCATGCGTTGTACGTTGCCAGGTCGAGTCGTCGTAGGTGGCGACCGAACGTCCACCGGAGATTCTTAGCACCCCCTGCCCCGCAGTTACCATGTTCTCCACCGTAGCCAGGAATAGCGGGGCCGCCGGAGACTGGGGGCCGTCTCTTTGTTACTCTCGTCGTTGGGGGGTATTTGCCATAGTTGCCACGCTTGGCGAGCGGGTTGGCAACCGCAGTTTTTTTATTGTAACTTTGGCTATTTTCAGGAAGCTGCTGCTGCTGCCCATCTCTCGCCTGTTTCCCTTTGTCGCCTGTTACGACACCCACGGGAGGATATGGGGTAGTGGATATTCTTGACTGCCACTACATGGCATTAATAATTCATTAATAATTGTAGAAGAAGTAATATTTATAACACCAATTATTTTTCATGTTCAGAATTAAATTCCTCGAAATCAATACTGATACGTATAGCACAAATGCAAATGTTTCCTAAAGAATATGCTATTCTGAAGTCAGGTAATTCCCTACTTAAGAAAAACAGACTGTTACCCTTTCCACTTTCATGGATAATAGCAATATTATACGTGTGGGAGGTCGTCTTAGCAATTCGTACAACACTTATGATATTAAGCACCCTATTATATATAATATGTAGCATGTATCATTTAACCAAAATCATATTTAAAATGAAACACAAATGCTTAATGCACGCAGGTCCTCAACTGCTGTTGGCGAACATCAGGCAACCTTACTGGCCTTTAGGCGGTAGAAATTTAGCGAAGGTTATTGTTAATTGTTGTATTCGTTGTAATAGACTTAAAGCAACTTTCATGCAGCCTACTATGGGTGACTTACCTACCGATAGGACTCACTTAGTATTCCCATTTTTGAGCACCGGAGTAGATGATTGCGGGTCTGTGCTGATAGTCAATCGTAAGGGTAGAGGCAGTACCTTAATAAAATCTTACATTTGTATTTTTGTTTGTTTAGCAGTTAAGGCTGTCCACTTAGAACTCGTCACGTATCTCGTGAAGGAGGAATATCTCGCAGCCTTAAGTCGGTTTGCAGCTCCACGAGGAAAACCACAGCGCATTTATTCAGATAACGGTACCAACTTCGTAGGTGCCTGCAATCAACTCTCTTCTTTTCTTAGGCACACATCAGATCGCATAACTTGAGACATCGCAGAACAGTGTATAGAATTTAAATTTATCCCAGCCTATTGTCCTCATTTTGAAGGACTGTGGGAAGCTGCAGTAAAGTCCGTCAAACATCATCTGAGACGCATTATGAGCCTCAATCACTTCACAATTGAAGAGCTTTCAACTTGTCTGACTCAGATTGAAGCTGTCCTAAATTCCAGACCTCTTACGCCTTTATTATCCGATCCCACTGATCTAAAATATTTAACTCCTTTCCATTTTCTTATTGGACGGCCAATTACCTCAGTTCCGTATCCACAAATCGGAGACAGGCATATCCACTCACTAGCTAGATTTTTGCGAGTGGAAAAGCTAAAACAACAGTTTTGGAAGCATTTTGTTATTATATATATTCATCTCCTACAGCAAAAAAAAGAAATGGTGCATCTCTTGCGGGGACCTGGCTATAGGACAAATGGTTTTGGTGAAGGAAAACAATCTTCCCCTACTGTTATGGCTTCTGGGGCGCGTCACTAAATTCATTCCGGGAAAGGATGTTGTTGCGAGAGTAGCTGAAGTCAAGACCAAGAAAGGGCATCTTTTTCGGGCCTATAATCGCCCCATCACCCTGCCAATTGAAGCGGACTAGACCACTTCAACGCTGGGGAGCATGTTGCGTTATAACGTAAATCGAAACGCAACAATGACAAATAGCCCGGCCCATTAAAAAAATACGAAATAAAATAACGGTTCAAGACTTCTTCAAGACACGATAGCATAGTTAACTTAACACAGTAGCTGACCTTTTATGTACATTTGTAATTATTTTGTTGTGTTGTTGTGTTGTGTTTGTGAGACTTTGTTAAGCAAAGACTCGACTTCAGACACAAGTTTGTTCCGGTACTCGGCGAAATATTGGCACGGCCGGTGTATAGATCATCACCAGTGCTGTCATTCACATAGCAATGAATGTAACCGGTTTGCAACATATCATTGATATGCAGAAGAAACAGCGTTAGTGATAGCACGTAGCTTTTTGAAACACCAGCGTTAATAGGTTTGAAGCCGGAAAATGCACTGTCTACAACGACCTTAATGCTCCGGTCTGCAAGAAAGCTGATGATCTATTTGCACAATTTTTGGGAAGCCCATAATAAGGGAGCTTCGAAAGTAGGGCTTTGTGCCAAACCCTATCCAAGGCCTTCGCAATGTCTAAACTAACGGCCAATGCCTCCCCCTTGGACTCTACTGCCTCCGCCCATCTATGAGCCAGGTAGACTAAAAGATCACTAGCTGATCGACCTCGATGAAAACCATATTGGCGGTCACTAATCCTCAAGGTACCGCATGAGCTGGCAGTTTATAATGAATTTCATTATTTTGGAGAACAAGGAGGTGATGGCGATAGGCCTATTGTTGGACGGGTCTGAGCGGTCGCCTTTTTTAGGGATCGGGTGGAAAAATGCTGTCTGCCATGATTTCGGGACTACGCCTAGTGAGTAGGAGTACCGGAAAAGACGCGTTTCAACCTGTGCCAACTCTGGAGTAAGCGTCCTCAGCACAATTGGGGGGATTATTACATATACGGATACGGATATATACTTGTAAATAGTGTGAAGAGAACTAGGAAGAGAACTGATCCCTGAGGGATTCCAGTCTTGAGGAGGTGTTTCGAGGATCGAGTGACCTCTATTTGATAGCGGAACTAGTGTTTGGCAAGAAAGGCTCTTATGTTGTGGGTAAGCCTATCAGGCACGTTAAGTTTATACAGCTTGTAAAGTAAGCCGTTGTACCAATCTGTGTGAAACGCTTTTGCGACATCGATGAATAGTGCGCCGGTGCTAGTGGTCTATGGTTCTTTTTGGGAGATTGAAGCCTTATAGAATATACTCTGTAAGGCAATGTAACTGGTTGGTGCACAGGTGTTCGGGTCTGAAGCCGATTTGCGCGTCGGGTAGCAGTTTATTTGCGAATACGTATTTACGTAGGCCATTCAATATGAATCGCTCGTAAACCTACCCCAGTGTACTAAGGAGATTAATACATGGGAATAGCAGATGCGTTGCCGGCCTTTTAAAAAGGAGTAGGCTCTTTTCTTGAAGGTCCCTAAGTCGTATCGATCGCGTAACTTTAGGCTTAGTTGCGCGGTTTCCCTGGTTTCGGCATCCGAGAAGGAGCAGCTGGAAAGAAGAGCGTTAAAAATGCCTACTAGGAGACATGGGATTTCCGCTTCAACCTCTAGGAGGTGAGCTGGATTTATGGGTTCGTTGGAGGGAGTGCATTGGCTCTTTAGACTGTCCGCGAAGCGTTCTACATTCTCAGATTCGTCAAGGGCGAGATCAGGGTTTCCTGCCCTAATGAAGGTCAATATGGATGCCGTTTGCTCTGCTTGCGGAGCTCGGGCCAACTGCCAGTAGGCGGTGTGCGATGGCTCGATTTCGTCCAGCAGATTGTCCCATTTGTCGTACCTAAAGTCGGAAATGCGCTGATTTACCTCATTTTTATACGTGTCTACCACATACATGCTGCAGCTATATTAGTAGTATAGTTGTAGCACGAATGGGTCAGCTCGACCGGGAAAGGACCACGCTCTCACAGAATACCAGCGTAAAATAGCAGCTTAATACTGCTGTGTTACGTATGGTGAGTGTAGAGAACCGGATACCCTTTTTACTGGAAAAGAGGATAAATGTAGATGTCTATGGGCCACAGTAACCACTTACCATCAGGTGGACTGTGTGCTCGTTTGTTACCCTATCCTATTAAAAAAATTTTTGGAGGTTAATAAGTCGAAATCTATTATATTTTGTGCAATAGACGTCCTAGTGTCTTAGGGAAGTATTTTTGCTCCAATCAGCTGCAGAATTGCTCATGAAAGTTTCATGTATTGAGCGCTCGACACCCGAACCTTACGAGAGCAATCTTCGAGTTGAGGTGGTCGATAGGGCGCTAATCATCTCATTGGCTAGCTCTGGTGAGTCTATATCGTCGGGGATTTTATCTTAGTGCTGGGAGGTTATAGACTCGACCTCCCAGCTTTGACCTCAAGCTTACACCAGTACACGATGATTTTCATCTAAAAGACCTCACCACTGGGCTGGCCCAGCTGCAACAAGACGGGTATGCGGTCCGAGTCTAGCTCTAAGATAGTCTCGATTGATGATGTCGACAGCGTGACAACTTTGAGTATTGCTACATCAAGAATGTCCAGTCAGTAGTGAATGGGTAGCGAGTTGGAGTCTCAGACGCGATAACATTGAAGTTTAGTCGCTCCGAAAGATCGAACAAAGTTGCATTATTTATGTTATCAGTAAGCAAGTTCCAGGAGGAGTGCTTACTGTTTAGGTTTCCAGCTATTATAACACTGAGGCTTAGACATAGTAAAGCTGAGATATCGGATTCAACTATGCATTTTAGCGTGGTAGCTATGTAACTATAGGTAGGTAGGTAACTATGCCGATACGATGGTAAGTGTCAGATGGCCAGAGTGAGCTACATTACATATATATACTTCTATGATAATTAACGGGGGACGTCGATCAGTACACAGTAAAAGGACTTTTTGTAGTAGATCAAGGTGCCGCCTGCACGTAATTTCTAACTAAGGTGTAGTTTGCGATCTTAGGATCGCGATGGCTAGGTTTCAAAAAGTTCTCTTGCACTAACATAACGTCTTCGTCGTGTTTACGCAAGAAGAGCGCGGTCTCGTTTTTTTAGTTTCTGAGGCCGTTCATGTTGAAAAACGCGACATTCAGAGAGCATACTTCAGTTCTACTTAACTGTTGTACTGCCATTCTGATATTTAAGTGAGGTGATTAGGCGTACTGGAAAGACGAGATAACTCAGCAAGGAAGATAGTGAGTGTTGCTAATGAAGCCGTGCAAACTAGAGAGTAGTCAGCGGTGAAGAAAGCCGATCCCTGTGGGATGGTATTCGCTTTTGGGGCCTGGGGAGGTGGCACTGGTCGTGTGGCGACAAGTGCCGGCGGTTTCTTCTAATCTTTGGGTTTTGGCGCGGAAGGCGCAGGAGGGATAGTATCTTGCACTTAGGCCCCGGCTACTGAGGCGGGCTTGGTGGTAATTTGAGGCGACGAAGTGAGCACCGAAGACGGCGCTGGTTTGGGAGCGGACAGCCGAGAGCGAGACACACTATATTGGCCCACGCGTCCAGAACGGCTTTAAACTTCGCGCTGCTTCCTTCGGGACGCAGCTTGAGGGTTCAATCGTCTCAGGCATGCGAAGGTAGTCAGTGGTGCCACCTAAGCACTTAACGCACCTAGGCCTGGTGTAGCAGTTTCTGGCCGAGTGGCCGTAAAATTGGCATCGGTGGCACTCGCCAACGATTTCCCTGTTCTGGGGGGCTCCAACTGCAATCCCCGTTAGATTTCAGATTCGCCCAACCGTAAAAATCTCCTTGCCTTCCGGAGGCAAGTTCGTAATGACAAGGCACAGATCTAGTAATCGTTTCTTATCGATCTGATCGTGCAATCTATGCACCTCCCTTGAGGTCATCTAAGATGTGAACGTTTTCGAGGTCCTTGGGGAGTCTGCGGATGACCACACGCAATTTATGTCTGTGTGTGGAAACTGATTTGTTGGGCGCGTAGGTTATTTGTCACACGGCGGAAATCCTCAGTCGTCTCAACGAATATGCGAATGCCCTGATCGGCGTTTTGCACCTTTGGGCTTTTTCTTTAACAACCAATGGGAAAGGTTATTCCATTTGGTTTTGTCTTGAACAACGCAATAAATACAGCCCAAATGTCCGGGCAGGCTTGACAAAAACTGTTGGTGAGTTTACCGATCATAATCGCCGCCTTCTTGTAAGATGTATAACAAGCTCCCCCACCGAAAGGTGTGCAGGTGTGTGCCTACTACAAACACCTAACACGTTGGTACTCTAGGGTGAGTACCTAGCTGTTGCTTAATGCAACAAGCAACACAAAAATTAAAAACGATGGCTGCATCTGAGATGGCGGATGTGTTTCACTATACTTACGGTCACTAGGAAGCTAGAAATGAGAGTTACGCATAAAAGGTACTTGACACCACAACAAGCGTCCGATACACTTCACAACAACACAGTGAGCCTGCTGTCTCCCAGGACAGCTTACTTCGTGCACCGCAGTTAGAACACCAAGGCAGCAACCAAACAGAACACTAAGCAAGGCGGTGTAGCTAAGAGATTGGAGTGACGGGAGTGAACTCGACCGAAATTTCCGGAGTCTATAGAGCGCAAGTGCAGAATCTATGTAATTCTACGAGTCTCACTGTCGTTACTATGTCCGTTGGGGTATTCTACTACTGTATGCAAGGAAGATCGTGTTGCGGAAAGGCCGCCCTGTATTACATTAAAATGGGTGGAATTGTTGTTGGTTTGCATACTTTGGTATTATCATATAATATAGTCCTTCACATTACACCGGTGTATTTGTGACGAGAATACATTATGGTTAATCGAACGGTATTGTTGTTGATAATAATGATTCGTTGCGTAAGCAGAAGAGCAAAATGAACGTATGCTATCACACCTTTATTATCCTTCACAAATGGCCTGCAAAATGGTTTTTAATAGTAAGGACGTTTTGTTAACTAGTAGTGTTCGTTTATTTAAATAATTTTGCGAATAATTACTAACATCGAATGTGAAATCATTTTTTAGATCAGAAGTAGGATTAAAACCTTTTTCTGTATCTCTATGTTCAAATTTCTTACAGTATATTTAAAATTAAAAAATTACATTTGTTTGAAATATAATAAAGTCAAGTAGCAAATATATATGTTTTTTCGTTTTCTTCATTAAAAAAGTATTTGTGTTGAAATTTAAACGCAGTATACTTTCTGAACGGAATGTACGCAAAGCTAGCTTTTTGTTTGACAATACACCATTCAAAACGAATTGTTAGAAAATATCACTTGATGTTTTTTGAAACATGCACAAGTGGAGTGTACGTGTGCATTCTAATTTAAACTTCTCGATTTCTAAGAATTGTTAAATAAGACATTATTGTAATAGGTAGTATAATACATTGGTTAGTTGTTAATGTTGTGGTCGTAAGATAATAGTCATATTCAATATGATAAAAGTCAATTTTATTTCGAAGTTTTTAAAGAAAATAAGTCTGATTATAATAATAATATGAAAAACGTTAGTATAACGGTATTATCAATTACCACTATTAAATACATAATCATTAATGTCCTTCGCAATTCCACAGCTTTTTTTGGGTCGGCTCGAACCGGGGTGGTACCACGACCTCACAGAATACCAGCGTGAAGTAGAGGTTTACCTCTGCGTTTCGCTTGGTGAGTGCAGGTGGCCGGAGGCCCTTTTTATTGGAAATGAGGAATTCCATCTTAGTCCTCACGGGTGACAACGCATATGCATTTTGATTCGCAAACGAGGATAGATGTAGATGTCTATGGGCCGCGGCAACCACTTACCATCAGGTGGGCTGTGTGCTCGTTTGTCACCCTTATCCTTATATTATAAAAAAAGCTGCATATAGGCCTCCCCAAGGTGTACCAAAAATCACGTTCCTGCATTACATGCATCCATTGATCTCCCTGCGTGCCTACGATAATAATTATTTTTTAATTATTTATAGCCCCATGGTGCGGATATTGCCATAAGTTCTACGCTCGGCAAGCGGGATAACAGCGTACAATCATATTTGTTACACAAATTAACAACACAACAAATTAGAAATAGCTTGGTAGCGATCACCTCATTTCCAGGGGTTATTATCATCCATAAATCCCTAATATTATAAGAACCCTTTTTATACAAACTTAGTTTAATAAAGTTTTTGAAGTTTGAGCAGGTCAAATTTTGTATATTTTCTGGAATTTTGTTGTAAAAGCGTATACATCGCCCCAAGAATTAAGCACTGACTCGATGGAGTCGAGTAACTGGTACTACTAGCTTGTGTCTGTTCCTAGTATTTACAGAATGAATATCAATTATTTTTGTAAAACTACTATTACTTTTGTGTACGTACATTATATTTTGATAATTGTTAATACATTAATTTTCTTAAATTTTTGTCGCAGCGACTCTTTAGGCTTTAAATCATAAATTGCTCTTATGACCCTCTTCTGTAAAACAAATATAATTTCAGTGTCAGCTGCGTGTCCCCATAGAAAAATACCATACGACATTATGCTATGGAAATAGCTAAAGTAAACTAGTCTAGCTGTTTCAACACTGGGTAGACTTCTAATCTTTTTTACAGCATATGCTGCAGAACTAAGTCTGCTTGCTAGTTTTGATATAGGGGGGCTCCACTGAAGCTTCGCGTCTAGTGTGAAAAATGGTGGTATCTACAAGACTCAGTTACTCCTCATTTAAAATTACATTAGTATTTAATTGTTTGACATTTGGAGTCATGAATTTCATACATTTGGTTTAGTGCTATTTAAATGCAAATTATTAACATTGAACCAATTTAATAATTTAGATATAGCATTATTAACTTTCATTACATTCTTTGGGGGAGGCCTATGTTCAGCAGTGGACTTGTAAAGGGCTGTAATGATGACGAAGAATCAAAATGCAGATGCGTTGTCACCCCTGAGTACTTAGATGGTATGTATCGTTCCCAGTAAAAAGAGACTCCGGTTCTCTACAGTCATGTTAGGAAACAAAGCAACATTAAGCTGCTATTTTAAGCTGGTATTCTGTGAGAGCGTGGTCCTACCCCAGTCGAGCTGTCGCATTCGTACTGCAACCATAATATAGCTGCACGTAAAAACCACGTAAAAAATATACGTAACCGCCACTACAGGGCATGTATGTGTAACGCCCATATCACACCTTGCCGGTAGTTGTTGGGAGCAGTAAGCTCGAAATTGTTAATGATTACGTTTACCTGGGACAAATTGTCCGACTAGATAAGTCCAACTTCGATCGAGAAGCCAATCGACAGATTCAACTCGGCTGGGCAGCGTTCAGGAAATTACGTCACATCTCATCATCAGACATACCTCAAAACCTCAAAATTAGATTGTTCAACCAGTGCGTGTTGCCAATGATGACCTATGGATCTGAGACGTGGATCTTCACTACAGGTCGTATCAGGAAGCTTAAGGTCGCACAGCAAGCTATGGAGAGGGCTGTGCTCGTAGTATCTCTTCTCATTCTTCTTAAAAACGAGGATATATGCAGTAGAACCAGAGTAACAAACATTACCCAACGGATTAGTAGGCTGAAGTGGCAATGGGTCGGCCATATAGCTCGAAGAACTGACAACTGATGTGGAAGAAAAGTTCTCGAGTGGCAGTCTCGTGACGGCAGGTGCAGTGTAGGGCGTCCCCCACTGAAAGGAGTATTGCGAGGCGCCACTCTCCTTACCCTCCGCAGCCGAATCTTGGTTGGCGGCGGAACCATAGGCCACACCCACCACTGAGGTCGGGAAATCTGGTGCTTCCGAGTGCATGTCTTTTCTGGCCCATGGCCTTCATGGAGTCCAATACTCGGGGGTGTCTGCTTCGCAGTTGCAGTAAGAGTCCGTGGAAGAAGGAACGCCTTGTGTTCCTGGTGCACCTTACCTAAAAAGAAAGGGTTGGGGGATTACAAGTCCTCACCGAGAAGGAGCAGCCATTGGGTGGCCAAAGCTGGTAGGGCCACGGATGTGTTCGAAAGCGTTCCCGTGGCCCTGCCAACATGCAGGGAATGTGGAACACCATGGGGTTTTAGCGAGTCCGACATAACCCGTCCTTGCCCCCGCGAGAGGGGTATACGTAGGCATTTCCCATCCCATGAAAAAAGGGCGTCCTCCTACTACTGGAATACAGGAAATACAGGTATACAGGAAGTCGATGGATGCAGGTGGCTCAGGACCATGCTTTGTTTCGTTCCTTGGGGAAGTCCTATTTTCAGCAGTGGACTTGTGACGGACTGTAATTTTGATGAACGAAGTGGTGTCATTTGTATGTAAAATGGAGCATTGTCCGATCGATTTAGAATATGTCGTTTTAGTATTGATAACTTCATCACAAAAAAGAAAATATTATATTTATTTTATAATGTTTATTTATTATTATATTGAATTTATATGAGACACATGCACAATATCAAAATTTAGCATTCATTGGTTTGAGCTGTAATTTTTTCGTTTTTTCTTGGTACTTTGAGTATCAATTTTGTAAATACCGGTTTTCATGAGCTGTTAATGAAGGAGGACGTGAGTGATTTTTTTTGGTTGCGCGTGATTTTGACTCTGTGATATCTTCTTAAGTATTTATTTAAATGATTACTTTAATTTACATTAAATGCCCAAAGTAACTTACATATTTATTTAGATAACTAATAATATTAAATTTGAGAAAACCATGTCCCTGTAAGGGGTTATTTTGAAAATCGAAAAATACGTATTCATTTATTTTATTTACATTTTAGTTTCAGTTAGTTTTTAGGCCCGCCAAATAGCCCCGTAAAATAAAAGTTGCATACAAATTGTAACATCCTATTTCTCTGTCGTAAGGGTTGAATTTACCAATATCGTTTCTTGCTGGATATCTTAGTAATAAAAGGAAGCTGTTGTCACAATTTCCCGCTTCTACAATCAGTGATTTTGGGCTGGGCGTCTTAATAAAATATTTTAATACACATTCCACTCTTGTTTCAAAACTTCAAGGGTAATGGTATTTTTAATCAAGTGTATTTACTCCAGTTTATAAATTAAAAAGGACAATTATTTACTTATTCTACATACAAATTAGAACACTCTTTTAACGAATGATTTCTTATATTTACGCGAACACTACACATTGAATAAAATTATTTTTACGAATATTATCGCGTTCAATTTACTTATTTTATTTCCCGACTTTCGGGTGCTTAACAGAAACCAATGGTCACGGGAGGACTCAGATGTTTGACGTCCCGATGTCACAGTTAGCTCGGCTACCTTTAGTTTTTGAATATTAATTTTTGGTTCGATCTACGCAGAATGGGCTTATAGTATCTTGAAGTCTTGCAGTGGTATGCTTTGGTTTGGATGTAAATTTGTTAAATATAAGTTCCCAAGCAGATGGCAGCATCCATATTCTCTATTGAAATTAGGATGTCTTTTTTTTAATTTCAATAGCCTTGCGTATCATCCTTGGTAGGGATCGGTGTTCTTTTGCGGGGATTTGTGGTCTATCAAATCTGATGTAATGGTGGGGATAATGTTGAACATGTTCACAGACTGCAGACTTCCCAGAGCGTCGGTGCCTCACGTCAGCTATATGTTCTTTCACGCGGGTTTTAATGGCTCTTTTTATTAGTCCTATATAAGAGAGACCACATTCGCAATCAAGCTTGTACACTCGTGCATCTTGTAGAGGAATATTACACTTAAACGAATGGTAGAAATTGACTAATCTTCTTCGGCTACTTGAAGTATGTTTTAATAGAAGCTCGTTTTAAGATGTAGCCAACCTTGTCTGTTACTTTCCTGACAGTACAGCAGGCACACGCTCGACTGTGGCCGGCTTCACTCGGTCACTGTGGCAAAGGCGCTGGACTCGAAGCTTGTTGTCTTCCAATACTTGCTCGACGTGCTGAAGCTCGGCGGCCAGATGTTTTCTGTCACAGATCCCTCGTGCTCTCTGAAACAAAGATTTTCCCACTGTAGCTAATTGTAATGGATGATGGTGTGATTCACCATTTAAATATCGGTTGCTATGGGCCTTTCTCCTATACACAGTGTGACCAATAGTGTTATCAGGATTTCTGATGACTAAAACATGTGGGAAAGCTAAAAAATTGCTTGCCTCTAACTCCATTGTGAATTGTATTTTAGAGTTTATGGAATAAAGGTGGTTTAAAAATACAATTACTTTGTCACATTGTAAAATTATGAAAGTGTCGTCTACGTACCGCTTGTAGAATCTTGGATTTACAGGAGCAGTTATAACGGCTTTCTCCTCAAAGTCCTCTATGAATATGTCGGTGACTATGGGAGATACAGGTGAGCCCATCGCCACACCATCTACTTGCTTGTAGAACTTCTCTTTCCACAATAGATAGCCAAATGTAAGGCAAATTTGGAGCAATACTGCATATTTTGTAGGCATGTTGTATTCTTCTAGTTTCCTGTTTACAATTGAGATGCAGTCTTCAATAGGTAAGCATGTAAATAGTGACCGAACATCGAAACTGACCATAGTTTCATTGTCAGCGAGTTGTAAGTCTTTTAACTCACTAACAAAATGGTATGAATCCATTGTATGTGCTCTGGTTTGTCCTCTCAGCGGTGAAAAAAATTTTATTGTTCAACTTACAAGTGTTGAGTCAAATTACAATGTTGGTGAATCGATCCGGCTCCCTATGGAATGTAGTGGAGCGTTTCGTTTCTGTATTTTCGGTAACCCATACAACCTCGGTGGTTTGATATGCGGTAGTATTATCGTCGAGATTTAATTTTTCGGAGTTATTCTTTATTAGATCGCTAGTTTTTTTTATGCACATTGTTTGGAAAGTCTGCTTTGAACTTTTTGTACGTACTTTCGTCCGATAAAAGTTGTTGTATTTTAAAATTATAATCTGACGTGTCAATTACTACCATAGAATTTTATTTATCTGCACTGAGAATCGTGAGCTCTGGTCAATTTCTTAAGTTGTACTATTAATATTTAGAAGCCATACGTTAAGACACTTTGTCTTTGTTACGTCGAAGTTCAGCGCCGAAATTAAATTTCCCCAAAGACGAGATTAAAGCGTTGTATAACTTTATGACACTCAAAAAGGTGTGTTGTTGGTTTTTTAGATAATACAGCTTCCAATGGTAGTATTTTAAAGAATTCTTATGATTGTGATAATTATGATATAAACACATTCAGTCTTTATATTGATGGAATGCAAATTCCATCTAAAGCTTTACAACCCGCATATAGTACTAATTTGTTTACCTCAACCTACCATAATTTGTTCTCCGGAACTGAAATACATTTTTCAAATGAAGGTAAAGGTATTTCTAGATTTAGTCATGTTAATTGTTGTTTAATGGCTTTTGAGTTAACTACCGATTTTTCAGCAAATTCAACTGCTCATTGGAGTCTTATACGTGTTCGATTATAAGTAAGAAATTGATAAAAACAGGAATTGAAGAGTAGATTTAAGTAGTTAAATTTAGATTATGTAAGAGTATACACATAGGCACATTTATATTGTTATGAATTACTAATAGAACAATTGTGTGAAAAATTTGTCTTTCCTGAGAATTTAATGTTTTTGCTGCGAATTGAATCCCAATCCATGTAAAAACACTTGTTTATATGTTCAGTAATTTAGACCCCGATACAAATCCCAGATCACATTGAAAGGCACTATTATGTAAAAAATAATGTTTTGGGAGAATACTTTGATACTTTTGGTCGTAAACCTGAAACCTTTAATTTGATATTTTTAAGAGAAATACAAACAAATGGATCTATAATAATATGCCTATTCAAAATATGGTGTGTGGTTTGCAGATGATGTTGTGACCAGGATTAAGAAAGGAATGCTTCGGTGGTATGGTCATCAAGAAAGAATGAATGAGCAAAGGGTGACAAAGCAAAATTATGTTGCAGAGGTGAACGGCAGAGTCAGGAAGGGACGTCTTAGGCGTAAGTTTGTCGACCATTTTGGCGATATATTTAAAATGGGCCAAATTAAGAGTAACTTTAACCGACGAGCGTGTATGCGTAGGTATATGGATGTAAGTAGGTATATTTATAGAGGATTGTGACAAATGGAATTCCATGGTCTCTGCCTACCCCCCTGGGTGACATACACTGGGTGACAGACTGTTTGTGGTGAATATTGTTTATTTTTTTATACTTTAAGCTAAGAGGTATGTCATTTAAATATTTTATTACAATGTTTGGTGAAAGTATGGTTAATAATGATTTAATGTTAAAACTAAAGTTTAATTTATTAATTATGTGATTATGAACTAAGCAAAATAAATGTCAATAAAATTTATATGAAAATGTACTTTGACTTTTATTTTTACACCCTACCCGAGGATCTAGCATGATATGAACATCGCTGTATAATAAATATACGACGAATGTAATATCTCTACTCTCGTTGATGAAAGAAGTCACATTCACCGTAAATAAAAATACTTTTATGGAACTTAAGTCTACTCGAATGTCAACAAAAGAATATCAGCATATATTTTATGGCACCAATAAATATTCATTAAAACTAATGATATGAATCCATATCGTAAATAATATTATACATTTTTAAATAGAAGACCAAAGACTGAGACCAAGAGTCAACTGTTGACGCTGAAGCCCGAATGTGGTAACATTGTTTCCGAGACACTTGAGATTATAAGTGAGATTGAAAGGTCTACGGGCAGCTGCCCATGTCATCGTGGGAGCCACGACGAAGTGAGAATAACGGTTCAAGAGCAAGTCTTACCCGACATTATTTCGATGATATCCTGGTAATAAATCTAAGGGGGATTAGAAAGGCTCTCTAGCTCCTTTTTTACATAGAAGAGGGAGCAAACGAGCATGCAGCTCACCTGATGGTAAGTGACTACCGCCTCTTATGAACAACCCCAACACCAGGGGAATTGCAGATACGTTGCCGGCATTTTAGAAAACTGTAAGCTCTTTTCTTGAAGGTTCCTAAGTCGTATCGGTCCGGAAAAATCACTGGTGGTAATCGATTCCACAAGGAAGTTGTGGGAGAGAGAAAACTTCTTCTAAATTGCATAGTGGTGGACCGCCAATCATACAGATGGTATGGATGGTATCGCGAGTTTTGTCGCGATGTGCGATGGTGAAATTGAGCGGCTGGAATTAGTCCGAACCATTACTCAGAGCACTCCCCGTGATAGATGCAATAAAATACGCAATGAGATGAAACATCTCTACGCAGCGGTAGTGTATCGAGCCGATCAGAAAAAACTCGATCGTCGACGATTCAAACCGCTCTACGCTGGTTGCGGTCAAGTGGAAGGAGCTGGCACTGGGGTGTGCCGGCCCATAGATGTGAACAACCCTCCACCTTCCATGGCCCCCACCGACCCTCAGGTCATACGGGCCGAATCTCGGTAGATGCGCGCGGTACTTGCACGTGGCTCTTTTCCCGCGTGCACTTTCTTGACTCCCTACAAATATTTCATCTATTCCTTGTCCCAATTTTACGTCACTCTCCCCAATCTGAGGCTGACGGCACTATAACGCCCACAACATCGGACCCTTCTACCAGCATTCTCTCCTGCACCATTCTACGATCGCGACACCCATGCGCAAAACTCGCGCAGCAGCCCGTAGTTTAACCCAGTGGCGTTGAGTCCGATATATTGCTGAGGTGACTCAGTACAGCTGCGCCGATTGTTGGGTCGGCAAGATAAACGCCAGCCTACGGATGACCACCCACCTGGCCGATCTCCGCAACCTACGAGTACTGTTCTTGTACAAGAACAATGTCCAGGTGCAGTTCACGCGCCATGTTAGGCAACTCAGCCGTGGCTAGCACCCCCGGACCCAGGTTATTTGTCCTATTCGTCCTGTACAGGTAGTATTGAGTGCTGGCTACAGATCTTTGCTCTGCATACAGCCTTGCTGGGCAGTTCCTCGCCATGATCACGTGCGAGCCAAAATCAGATCTACCAAATCGCTTGCACGTAGCGCACTTCTCCTCCGTGGACTGGCAAGCGCCGCGCTCATGCCCTTCCTCTCTAAATTTTCCACATACGACCTCCTTCGATCGGCAGTACTTCGCAGGATGCCCATACTGTTGACACCTCTGACAGCACGTGACATCCACGTAATCACACGGCTCCACCACGTCCCAGCCGACGTATAGCCGGTTGTACCCGATCAGGATATCTCTCAAGGCAGCTGAACATAGAAGGATCACGGTTGTCCGCCTGCTTCCTCTCCAGGACTTCTTGAAAGCGATCCTGCAGCTTTCTTTCATGTTTGCTTCGGTCCATTCACAAGCAGCAAGGTTCTGCTCGTAGAGGCCTCTAATGACATCCTCGTTCTTGGGGTCCTCTTCAAAATCTCTAAAAGCCACCAGGGGTAAACTTTGCCTGGGCTCAGTCACCCTCAACGATGGAGGGGCAGCAGTCTTCTCTGCTGCTTCCTGGGACGTGGTTTGGACCACGACACCCGCATTTCCAACCTTCCTCAACTGTCGATCTGAAACCCGCTGGTCTTGGGGTTGACTGCCTTCTTGAGCTCCATTTTTGTGTCCTTCGCAGTCTTCAATGGACCTTCCGTCTCAGCCGGGTAGAAGGCGACAACTGGGCCTTTGCTCACTGGCATCATCATTTGGTCCGCCCCCTACGGCAGCCTCAACGCCGCCGAATACGACCGTTGCGGAGCTGGGTCTGTTGCGTGGCAAGAAACTGCACTGGCCTCAACTTCAACCTGCGCCAGTCTTCTTTTCGCGGCAATCTTCCCCTGTTCTGCTCTGAGCGCTGCCAACTCCAGTTCCGATATATGTACTTCCATTGTCGCCACCATGGCAATGAGAATATGGCCATATGTAGCCGTTGACCTCCGCCTTATTGAGCTTTGACCCTGGTCCGGTGATAATACCCATGATCCTCTTTACTGCATCACGAACGTGGTCAATCACTTCCAACTTTTTTTTATAGGATAAGGGTGACAAACGAGCACACAGTCCACCTGATGGTAAGTGGTTGCTGCGGCCCATAGACATCTACATCTATGCTCGTTTGCGAATCAAAATGCAGATGCGTTGTCACCCGTGAGGACTAAGATGGAATGCCTCATTTCCAGTAAAAAGGGCCTCCGGCCACCTGCACTCACCAAGCGAAACGCAGAGGTAAACCTCTACTTCACGCTAGTATTCTGTGAGGTCGTGGTACCACCCCGGTTCAAGCCGGCCCATCCGTGCGACAGCAAAAGCTACCGCGTGGCTCTATCACTGTTCTCGGAGGTGGTCGACGCTTTGAAGATCCCTCTGATGCCCCAGGAGCTCTCCCTTGGGCGGTCCTCTTCGTCGACTTCTGCGGCAGACTTCTCCACATCCCTGGATAGCAGACCTGCCACCGGGGCCACAGTCCGCCGAGGCTGAACCGCCGAGATGTGAACAGTATTCCATGTGAGGCCGAACTTGCGCTTTCTATAGTTGCAAGCGATGTGCCGGCACGAAATACTGTCTGGCTCTGCTGAGCACACCAAGCTTTTTAAAGGCCAATTTTGCCTTCCCTTTCAAGTGACCACGAAACCGCACACTATTCGATATGTCGACGCCGAGGATTCCGATGTAAAGTGGCAAATGCAAGAGACAAAGTGGTTCATTTTAGCGGTAAACGCGCAAAATTGTGTCTTCTGGGGATTGAACTGGACTAGATTTAGTCGCCCCCAATCCAAGACTTTGTTCAGCAAAGGCTCGACTTCAGAAACAAGTTTGTCCCGGTACTCGGCGATGTTTTCCCGAGAAATATTGGCCTGGCCGGTATATAAGGCATCACCAGTGCTATCGTCTGCATAGCAATTAATGTTACCAGTTTGCAACATACCATTGATAGAAGGACAAACATCGTTGTTGATATCACGCAGCCTTGTGAAACACCAGCGTTGATAGGCTTGAAATCAGAGCATGCACTGTCTACTTCGACCTTGATGCTCCGATCAGCAAGGGACCTGATAATACTTTTGCACAATTTCTCGGGAAGCCTATAGTAAGTTCGAAAGAAGTGATTTGTGCCAGAACCGATCGAAGGCCTGCACCTTGGACTCTACTGCGTCCGCCCATCTATGGGTCAGGTAGATCAGAAGATCACCAGCTGATCGACCCTGACAAATTCCGCACTGGAGGTCACTAATCAGCTGGTGATCCTCAAGGTACCTCATGAGCTGGCAGATTATAATGGATTCCATTACTTTGGAGGACAAGGAGGTGATGGCGATAGGCCTGTAGTTGGACGGGTCGGAGCGATCGGCTTTTTTAGGGATCGGGTAGACCAAAGCTGTCTTCCATGAATTTGGTGAACTACGCCTTGGGAGTAGGTGTGCCGGAAAAGACGCGTTAAAACCGGTGCCAACTCCGGAAAAAAATCGGCAAGGCCACGAGCGACGACAGAGTTACAGTGGAGCTTCTTAAAGCAGGTGGAAATCCTGTACTTGAAGTCCTTCAGAATCTCATTAATTCCGACCTCCATGGTGGCACTATTCTGGATTTGGCGCTACTCTGGTTGGAACATGCCGTTTTTACCAACTTTTTTAAAAAGTGTAAGGGTAACAAACGAACATAAAGCCCAACTGATCGTAAGTGGACGCTGCGGCCCATAGGCACATTTCTTTTTGATTAAGAATCAAAATTACAATTTTTTATTATTGTTATCTACGCCAACAATATCACATCACATTTATTCCTGTTAATGCAATTTAATTAAAAGTAAATATTCTTGATACTATCAACAGGGAATTTCTTTTACAAAATACCTCAAAATAACCACAGTTATAAACCATTCAATTGTTATACATCAAATAATTCTGTTTGAATGTTGCAGTTGTCTATAATTTTTCCGGAACATTATATTCATTAACTTTTTTTTTATTAAAGTCATTAATAACTTTAAAAGTAAATACAGAGATGCATGATGGTAGTAATGTGTTCATGTTGTCGTTTATTTACAATTTAAAAAGGGAAAAGAGAAAAATTAGAATAAAATCCACAAATCAAAAGGAAGGAAGGAAAACGAATGCGAAATAATTTTAGTTATGCTAGATAGAAGAAAATATCTACTCTTGAATAAATCGTTAAGTTATGATTCAACAAATTGAAACAGGACCTAGAACTTTGTAGCTTAATGTTGAAGGAACACGCATTGAATGTGATTTGCCTAACCGTATTGTGAAAATGCAAAAGTGAAATTTATTTAACTGCGTTTACAACAATCAAGTCACGAACGCTCACAAATGTATTCTGAATACAAATGATTGTTAATAATCTTAGTTTTCGTAAACAATATTTTCAATATTTGTGTTTATTGCAAAAGCTAGTTATAAAAATAAACGACGGATAATTGAATAAAGTTTTAGCCAATTAGATCATGTATATGGACATCATAACTCAGTGGCAGATTTCAAACTTTGAAAAATTACTAACACTAAGTTCACTAGGTGATAGGACTCTTTTTCTGCCTATGAGTACGTATGGTACGTACTCATAGGTACGTCTGGGTAGGTTACAGCCTCTCCTGTGTCTGCCGCCAATTAGCTTAGCTTTAGCCACACGTGAGTTCGTTTGTCACTTTAGTTTTATAAAAAAAAATAACACCTCTAATACCTCTACAAATTATATTTAAACAAAATGGCAACCATGAGCTTTACATACTCTACAATTTAACATCAAAATTCATTAACAAAGCGGATGAGGAATTATGTTCATTGCACACGGTTGCATAAATCAGGTGATCTGGGTGGACACGGTATGGCGCCATTACGGATTTTTTTGATCTCAACAACAGCAGTATCTACCAAGCCCAATTTTAAATCTTAACCATTGTCGAATAAACTCAATCACACACATGAAATTTCATTAAAATCGGTCCAGACGTTTAGGAGTTGAGTCACATACATACGAACAGAATATAGGGTGGTACCACGACCTCACAGAATACCAGCGTGAAGTAGAGGTTTACCGCTGCGTTTCGCTTGATAAGTGCAGGTGGGGCCGGAGGCCCTTTTTACTGGAAATGAGGCATTCCCTCTTAGTCCTCACGGGTGGCAGCGCATCTGCATTTTGATTCGCAAACGAGGATAGATGTAGATGTCTATGGGCCGCAGCAACCACTTACCATCAGGTGGACTGTGTGCTCGTTTTTCACCCTTATCCTATAAAAAATAGAGAGAGAGAGAGAGCGGTAAAATCAAGACGTCTGTCGCTTTTTATGAAAAATCGACAAAACTTTGCATAGGGGTGGGGTTGTCAATTATTAGTTTGATAATCATCATTACAGCCCTTCACAAGTCCACTGCTGAACATAGGCCTCCCCCAAAGAATGCCACAAAGCACGGTCCTGAGCCACCTGCATCCATCGACTTCCTGCATGTCTTACCAGGTCGTCACTCCATCTTGTGGGAGGACGCCCTACACTTCGCCTACCGGTACGAGGCTGCCACTCGAGAACCTTTCTTCCCCATCGGTTGTCGGTTCTTCGAGCTATATGGCCGGCCCACTGCCACTTCAGCTTACTAATCCGTTGGGCTATGTCGGTTACTCTGGTTCTACTGCGGATATCCTCATTCCTAAGTTTATCACGCAGTGAAACTCCGAGCATAGCCCTCTCCATAGCTCGCTGAGCGACCTTGAGCTTCCTCATACGGCCAGCAGTGAAGGACCACGTCTCAGTTCCTAAGTCATCACTGGCAACACGCACTGGTTGTACAATTTTGTTTTAAGGTTTTGAGGTATTTCTGACGAGAAGATGTGTCGTAGCTTCCCGAACGCTGCCCAGCCGAGTTGAATCCGTCGATTGACCTCTCGGTCGAAGTTGGACTTACCTAGTCGGACTATTTGTCCCAGGTAAACATACTCGTCAACAACTTCGAGCGTAGTACTCCCAACAACTACCGGCATAGGTGTGACATGGACATTAAACATAATCTTTGTTTTGTCCATGTTCATCTTAAGACCTATCCGTTGGGAGACACTATTGAGGTCATTGAGCATAGTGCTTAGTTCCTCCAGCGATTCTGCCATGAGGACTATATCGTCGGCAAATCGAAGGTGAGTGATGTACTCGCCATTGATGTTAATTCCGTATCCTTTCCAGTCCAGAAGCTTGAAAACGTCTTCCAATGCAGCGGTGAAGAGTTTCGGGGATATAACGTCACCCTGTCTTACACCTCTCTGCAATTGGATAGTTTGATAATAACACTACTGAAATCCGCGGTTTCATATACACAAGCGCGAACGCAGTTAGAACGTAGTATAACCTTTACGTTTTAAATAAATAACCTGAAAAAAATAGTCATAATTTAAATAGGTAAATCAGTTATTCTACCGAAGTCAATTTAGCGGATGATCTCATAAAATCTAAGAAATTATCGTATGAAGCACGAAAACAATTCGGGATTACCAGGCGTAAATATTTAAATAAAGTTAAGAAAGTCAACAAATATCATGAAAATCCTGAGGAATGTTTTAATGCAATATGAATATAATATTAATTTTTCTTGGTTACCAATTTTAGTAAGCTTAATTTTCGATTGCTGTTAAATATAGTTTGTTAATTTAGCTATTTATGTAGGTACCTACCCGCCTTATTGATTTACAAAAAGTCTAGTCATGCCAAAATTGTCAAATTATTATAACCTAATTAAAATATGCCTAGTATAAATATAATATTTTTAACATTTATTTAATTACCGTAAAATTCCCTAACTTTGCACGAATTTTGAGGTTTTTGTGATATTTTTTGACACGCATAGAAAGTTGATAAATGGCATGTAAAGAAAAATTGTAAATTAGAACTTTATACGCCTAGAAAAACAACCCACTATAGCCTACACCCATATTTTCTGAGAAATAAGCTTCAAACAGGCCAGACAAAGTTAATGGCATTTCCTTTACTTTGCTTAGGTGAAAATATCGCAGTTGAAAATGTGTTTCCAAATATACAGATTCGGCTTCCTTATAGTATCAGTTTATTATTTCCTCTTATCCATGTCACAAAGTGTTAAACTTAATTTTTTTTATTTAGAAGGTAGGCAAATTTAAGCAGACATTTTGAACATTTAGTCCTTTTATGGAGAACCTTTCAGGGCTGTCACTTTGTAGCCACAAACAAATAAAACGACTTATATGTTAAAAACTCAAAAAACATCAATCTTATTTGCTTTTAAAGTACCTAGGTAACAATCTGTACTTACGCAATGATATAATTATGCTTACAAAATAATGATAATTAAATAAATAGATGTAGGTAATTTTGTATATCAATTAGGTATATTTTAATTTGGTTATAATAGCTGGACAACTTTTGCATGATTTTAGACTTTTTATAGATCAACGTGATAAGGCGGTAAGATGTAAATAAATGGCTAAATTAACAAATTATTCTTAAAAACAATCGAAAATTAAGCGTATAAGCTAAAATTGGTAATCATGAAAAATTTATATTATCTTCATACCACATCTGTGGGCACGGCAGTGCCCCCGCCAAGTCGAGCAAAAAAGCGGCACGGCTGTACCATCCTTTTCTCGAAGCAGTTCAGGCCATTTTCAACCCCTATAACGTCATTGTGGATAAAACTAGAAACTTGAATTTTCGGTAAACAAGTATGCATTGTATAAATACGGTATATTACAAATTTCATTCAATTTGAACCAGTAGTTTAAGAATTATAACTAGTCAAAGTTTCTTAATTTTGTCACTCACTGACTGACCGATCATCAAAACTCTAAGGAACTTCTAGCAGACGTAGAAGCTTCAAATTTAGAATACAATTAGTGTTTGGTATATTTATTAAGGAAAAATTTAAATATTTTGTAATTTCCGTCCAGTTTTCTAGATACATCAACTGCATAAATAACATTGTAATCCCATATAAATCTATAGGATTATAAAGTTACATTTGCAGTAAGTGAATCAGTGTACCTATATATGTATAATATAAAATATAAGATAGAATAAGGGGTGTAGATATGTACCTAGATATAACTATCTACAAAATGATATGAGATGCCATCAAAAACATAACTTGTAAAAAAAAACAAGTCTCGCAAGTTTTTGCCATTGCCATTGCCAATTCAATCTATTTATTAAAAACAAAAGATTTTTAATATTGATATTACCATAAGATGTTGTTAGGTTAGCTAATTACGTAATAACTTGAGACAGAAGGACCCTTAAGTAGAGACTTAATACATTAACCGACTTGGTATTACATGGATGTCACAACTTTTTACGGCAGAAAAACTGACTTGCGAAACTTGTTTTTTTTACAAGTTATGTTTTTGATGGCATTAAAACATATTAGTCAGGATTTTTTATGATATTTGTTGACTTAATTAAAATGGTGGGAATCCAGAATTGTTTTTGTGCTTCATGGGATGATCATTTCTATGATTTTAATTATCAGATCAAACTCTTATATATCGTACTAAATGAAGTTAACACTTCGGTAGAATATGTATTTTTCAGCGTATTTATGTGAAAGTAAAGGTTATATATACTATTGTTATATACATGCTTGCGCATAAGAAACCGCGGAATTTCACTAGTTTTATTATCAAACTAATAATTGACAACCCTACCACTTGGCAAGGTTTTGTCGGTTTTTACGGAAAATCGACATACAATCGTTGGTCTTGATTTTACCACCTTAAACTAGTTTTAGAATAACAAAACATAGAGACAAATGATATGAGACTATTTTTCATATCATATGGTTCATCAAGTCTGTAAAAATAGTTCAAAATATTCACAGAATAAAATTTTGATTTGCAGGAAAAATATCAGCAACCATAAATTGCGCAATTCTGAAGTTTACTGACATTTCACAACTTTTTGTTAGGACTTAGGACTAAAAGTAAGCGTTGCAATGATGATGATGAATGTAGCCTCAATTCCTTAACTAAAGTAGCCAACTAATGAAATCCAAATGATCGGTGTAGGCATAGTAAGGCTAGGTAGGTCAAGTTAGAGCATTTTACGGTATTATTATTTTGTAAGTATAATAATTATACCATTGCGAAAGTACAGATTGTACTAAATAAAACCTAATAACATTAATGCTTTTTGAATATTTAACATATAAATTGTTTTATTATCCTGTGGTCACAAGGTGATAACCCTGAAAAATTCCCGTAAAAAGACTAAATGTTCAAATTGTCTGCTTAACTTTGCATACCATCTAAATGAAAAATTAATAAAAGTTTTACACTTTATGACATGGATAAGTAGAAATAATAAAGAATAAGAATTGTTTGCCTCTAACTCCATTGTGAACCGAATTTTAAAATTTATGGAGTTAAGATGGTCTTAAAATGCAGTTACTTTATCTAAATGTAGAATTGTGAAAGTGGGAATATTAAGTAAGTTAATATACGCGATAAAATCCGTAAAACTAGTTTTATTCCAAGAAATGGAATAAATTTTCATCAGATTGACTTTTTATGAATAATCTTTAAATACCTCTCCAACCTAAGATGCAAAACCAGTATAATTGAAATCAAAGCAGATTTAAAGATTAAGTCAAGTTTAATTAATATTTTATTCAAATAGCGACGTTTTGGTTACTTTACAGTTTGCTAGTCTTACTGTGATATTATTCTGTATATAAAGTTAAAAGTTAAAGTTACAGCCTATATACACGTCCCACTGCTGGGCACAGGCCACCTCTCATTTCTGAGAGGGTTTTAGGGCAAGGAAAGGTCCGCCGCGCTGCCCCGATGCGTGTTGACGAACTTCACATGTCTTCGAAATATACAACGTGTCCCAAAATTCAGCGACTGTGACTCTGGGATCTGTGACTTCTTCTATTGGGGTTGTCTTAAAAACAGGGTCTACTCAAAACCCATTGTGACATTGGACGAGCTTCGTCGAAATATCACTCAGGCTGCTGATTACATTAATAGCAGAAGATATGCAAGACAAATAAAACGATCATTTTTAAAGCGATGTCGTGCATGTATTAATGCTGGTGGCAAACAGTTTGAACATTTGCTATAATGTTAATAACTTAATAAATTACACGTGAAACTGTTTGTACCATTTGTTTTGAAATATTAAACATTTTTCAAGAACTAATACTTTTATTACACCCGACCGTCATTTGGCCCCTGTTTAGAAATAATAGGCCCATATTTTTTTATAACTTGTTTTCCTAGAGTATTATACCATTTTGGAATGTTGGTTAGTTGCGTCAATTTTTAAAAAAACTTGCCGTACTAGTGTTCATACTTTTTTTTACACCACGATAAGTTAAATTTAGTTAAAAGTAAAAGTCTTCAAAAAATTTAGGGAATAAAATAAGTTTCATTAATTTTTGTGATAAAACAAGAGTTATTCTGGAGTTTTTAAGATTTGTGGTAGATAGCAGTACTATTCAGGTTGCCTATAAAAAAAAGAAAAAAATATTTAAAAGATTGTGGTCATGGTAGTGAAAAATATTATAAACGGTCTCAATTTCTGAAGAATTTAATTTTTTTTATATTACTTAAAATATAATTGGGATATTTTTTTTCTTTTTTTCCCCGATTAGTCCGGAGCAGGTCTATCCTCCGGTGTTGGCTTATCGTTGAATTTTGGGACACGTTGTATATATTTTTTCTTATTTGTCAGACATGCAGGGTTCCTCACGATGTTTTCCTTCACTGATATATTATTGATTATACTGATATATTGATTATTTATTTTGATAATTACTATCCCACAGTAATGCAGTCGAAATATCGCACAAATGGGGGAATACTGGCTACTTTATACAACACTTCTAATCTTATGTAATTTTGTTGTACTATCGCTCAAAAAGCATCTGCTCGAAATTAGAAGACAAATAAGTGTATATAATGTTTTATAATAATTTAGCCGTGTAGGGGCAGCAGAAAAGAATCTTCTACCCCAAGTTAATCCATAGGAAAACGAGAACGGGGATGGCCAGCAGCAATTTCTTAATAATATTAATTTTTTTTAATAAAAAAAATTGCTACTGGCAACTATAGAAAATATCCCCTTTATAATGCAATTTATGGGAAAGGCTTATATCAGCAAGGTACTTTGATTTTCCCTTTCCATATTCATATTTTTTATAGAATAAAGGTAACAAGCATACAGCCCAACTGATGAAAAGCGGATTCTGTAGCCCATATAAATCTATATCTATCCTCGATTAAGAATCAAATAGCACATACGTTGACACCCCCGAGTCCAAGATAGAATGCCTCATTACCAGAAAAAAGGATCTCCTGTTCTCTACACTCGCCATAAGAAACACAGCAGCATTAAGTTGCTATTTCACGCTGGTATTTTGTGAGAGCGTGGTTCTTCCCAGGTCCATACAACCCATTCGTGCTACAATCATAACATAGCTGCAGCATCGCTCTACCACTTAAAGATACCCCATCATATTCTGGTATCGCTTTGTTGCTTCGATATGGAATTATAGATATTCTTACATCACTACTACAAGATCACCACAAATAATAGTGTACAATTTATAGTAGCAAAACAAACTTATTTTGCCACATTTTACTTTTACAACATAGTAAATGATATAAAACGGACAAAACTTCATACAATGAATGCTTTTGAATGAAAACTTTCGTTCTTACAATTGTCAAGCCTGAAGCCACTTTATTCAGCGAATTCATTGTATTTCCCAAGAGACCGTAACTACCAAGTATTTTTGAATAAAAATATAAGAGTACTATATCCTACTTACGTTATTATTCAAACTCTTTATTTAGTTTGCATGGATTTTATTTGCAAGAAATTTTGATATTATATAACATATACGGAGACTCCAGAAGTATGATTATATTCGTGTTCAAAGAGGTCTTAGTTTTATCATCTTCGTTATAATTATCATCACCTCAACCTTTTCAATTTCACTGCTGTACTTAGACCTTTTCAGCTCTAAGCATTCCTCGAAAGGGTTACCCAAACTCACCACGCTGAATAAACAGTTTGATGAGCACTGATTCGCACCGGTAAGTGGTAACCCTATTGCTTAATATCAGCCTTTTTAGTTTGGTTTAAGTTAATAATTTTTTATAGTCATTCTCTCATTCGTTAAATAAATAATGACAGCAAAGACAACAACAACCGATGGCGAGGAAAGGTTCTCGAGTAGCTCCTCGTACCGGCAGGGGAAGGTTAGGGCGGCCAACCACGATTATATGATTTGAGAGATGAGAGCGTCGCTGGGAGAAGTGTATAGAGTTACAAGGAGGCTATATAGAAAAATAAAAAAAAGGAAAAAATTCTCAAGTCTTTGTTAGGTCGGAAACTTTTCAGACCACCCACGTATTTAATACCCACACCATGATAGAAGATAATAAAATGTTGTCCTCCATCATGAGGCGTCTGCCATATTGAATTTAAAGTGACGACATTATATTATTTGTATTTTTCTTAGCATCAATTTAATTATTGATACCTATACAGTGGTGGCGCATAAAATATAACTAGTCCACCATCTTTGGGAGTCCGCCATAATGGAATTAGAATGACGTCATTTAGCTAACCATGCATTGTTATCCAATTTAAACGTGTATGCAAAATTTAACGGCACATAGTTAAATAAAAGCTTGTAATAATAAACAACCTACTAAATGATACCGACATCTCATAAATTATGAAAAACACTAGTAAAAAAATACACTAATATATACAACACTAAAAGGAACAAGTTACTAAAAAATGAAGACAGGACAAAAATTTACATAGTACGAATTGTTCTATAGACGGTGTAGGTGCACACCATAGGGGTAAAAGTTAAAAGATAATACCTAATAAATTACCATTCAAACTGCTGCTATTTAAACACAATAGATTATTTATTTTATTTTATTAATTTCAATGGTTGAAATAAATTATTAATATATAAAATGATGTAATAGTAATGTGTAATAATGTGACAGCTATGAGGACGAATGTATGTGTGTTGTGTCTGATTATGTATGTAATTACTCTATGATCTGATATTATATTTTTTATTATATGGGGTAGTTTAGTAAGCGCGTAAAAACCATTATTAGAGTTATAAGATATTAATTCAATTATTAACAGTAAATAGATTTTCACAGCAATTTTTTTCGGGTCCATTCAGCCACGATGATAGTAATCTTCTATTTGGTCATGGTTGTATTTATTTATTTATATTCAGCTTTTCATACATGTGTGAGACGTAAAAATCATAAAAATAATGATTATAAAGCTTTCTATATGTATTTATTAATTTGTGAAATATTTATAATAAATTTTAATATTATTTAGAACAATATGTTTAAATAAAATTTGTCTTAATTTTCAAATAATAAAATTTAAATTTAAATAATTTGTGTTAAAAGGTTTACATTAAAATTATTGTCTTATAATGCCTTCAAAATATACTTCATTACTTAATACTTTCATTAATTTTTAAACGTAAAAGTTGTTTTGCTGCAAATATCTTCTTAACGAATTTTATCAGGTTGTTCTGTCTAATAACGATATTCATGTTAAAAGTTGGAAACCTAATACGCCTTATAACACATTAAAAAGTAAACAGAAGAACCATAAATATCGGTTTGTTCACCTACAGGGGAATTTTATAACGAGCTTTCATCCGCTGAACTGCCACTGGTTACATAAATATCACACTCTTTATAAATAATACAATTACTTACTTACACACCCTAAATCACAAGTTATAAGAAACAAATTACATTACAAGTTAAGTTCATTTTCAAAGGCACAACAACTCAATTAAAAGGGCCCGAACGGGTTTATTAAATGAACCCGCAGGGTGTGAAATTGTACTCGTTTGTGAAAACGTACAACGGTTGCCATATAAAGTGAAACGCTTTGTCACCTGCAACATACCTCGACTAATTAGTGTCCTATTCAGATAAGTGATTAAATAACCTAAGTAATTTTTCGGACCTTGCTTGTAATATCTGAATTAACATGTTCGATTTATGTATTTTAATACTAAATTATATATATATATATATATATATATATATATATATATAATGGGAGTGTTATTGTTCCATTAGAACTTCATGAATGCCGAAACAGATTCACTTATCGAACAAAACATATATTATCTAGTTCTGCCTTACGAGGTGAACGACAAGTGGGGTGGTCTGTCGAACGAAATTATTCCTATTGTCGTTTTTAGAATAGGGAAACATGCTAGTCGGCCTCTAGGGTTATCTAAGGTGACTGGGATGCCGTGACGGACCGCTCCAGGTTCAAATGCAGAAGGTGATGCTCTGCGATACCGCTGGCATCAGCCGGGTTTTTTTAACCTAACCCTCAGCTGTCTGGTTAGGTTTTTATTATACTATTTCAGTTTATTTTATATTAGTATTATATTCAACATACATATATTTTATCTTATTTTGTTTATACATATTTAGAAGTCGCAACCAGATGATAGTGTTACAAAATATCCTATAATAGAAATACAATTACATCAGGCGGACTTACCACCCTTGTTAGAAATTTCATCACTACAACGACAACGTATTGAGTGCATCATTCGAAATCGTCTGTAGCGAGACTCAACTTGCCGCGGAGGCATGGTGGGCGTGACCTTTCAAGCACCCTCACAAAATAGTGAAGTATGTAGTTTCCATAATTATTTTCTAACGAGGTCGAGTGATCCATTCTACACAAATACCATTCGTGCGACAAATAGCTTACCCTTCTATCCTTAGCCAATGAGCAGGCGGCCTTTCCTATTCAGCAGTACATAGTATTACTAATCGTGAGACCTTTTCGAAGGGGAAGGAGCTCTACGAGAAGTTCTTCAAAGCTCTTCACGAGTAGACAAATTTGCCACCCTTACCATAAAACAGTCGCCATTACTTTACCAGCCGAAAAATCAATTTTTGCTTTTATTAGAGCCGGTTCCCTCTTTGTAGTCTACTTTATTGTCTTTATTTTTGTATCAGGCGTATAATGTTGTATCAAAGCTTCATCTACAGTAAATCGGCACCCGACGCGCTGATAGCTTGCTCATGCCTATATCTTTATTTAATATTTAACAAAAACTTTTTTGGACATTTTCATAGTCTCTGCTATCTCTCTCACTTTGATTGGGCGGCTAGCACCATTTGGTGAACTTTAGCGATGCTATCATCAGTAGTTGCAGTTTTTGGACGTCCTGAACTTTCATCTTCTCACAAGCGTTCACAGCCAAGTTTAAATTCAACTCCCCAAAATTTCACTGTGGTAAATGATGTTGCAGAGTCCTCAGCCACAGATTCCAACTCATATTTGATTTGCGCAGGCGTATTGCCTTCCAAAAACAAAAGTTTAATAACAGCTCGTTACAATTTTTTTTTTCATTTTCACAAAAACTCACATTGACTCACTCAAACGACAGTCAAATAACAACTACGCGTCCATAACGGCTGAAATTTTAATACGTAATTGTCTAAAGATACACAAAAATATTTACTAGCTTTTATAGACGAGTGCTGCCATCTTCACGTTGAGGTCAGAAACTGTTCATACCACACTAGTAAAAGTTGATACAAAATCTGATGTTGTATAAACCATCAAAAATCCTACTCAATATGTAATAATAATAATAAAAATAAAACAATATTAATTTTATATTTATCTTGCATCCATGTGGTAATTATATTCAACCTGCATTTTATTCTCTAACTAAAAATTATTTACTATTTTCATATATTTGTATTTCTCAATCAGAGTAAGTATTATAAAAATGATCCAAATAATGAAACAATCAATGTTAGCTGATAAAGTAAACTGTTTTAACAAATGGTCCAATTAGTTACTGGGTTTGTTTACAAACTCCCATTAAATATAACAAAGTTTAAATTGGCGTAATGAAACATATTTTTGTGGCAATTTATGTGAATTAAAAGTAGGGTATTCATAAGTTACGCTAAGTTATATCCTTTTTCAATGTTGTATACTTTCATTTGTTTTATACATCTATTTGTTGACGATATAACTAAATTGTTTATCACATATTACAATATCATAACATACTTACAGGTGTTGTCTAAGAAAATCCATCATAAAAACACTCCAGAAAAATAATAAATAAATTAATCTGTCTTGGTATTAATATAAAAATTAACTAAAATATAATATGTAGCATTTGCTAAGGAAATATAACTCATCATTTGTATCATTTGTATTAGTAATTGAAGTTTAATAATCGAAATTCTACACGAAAATTGATAAATTTGTAGTCAATCAGCCCACAAAGTGCTTTATAATAAAAAAAAAATCTTTAAAATATATGTGTATAAAAAATATAATATTCAATGTACATATTCTAAAGGACTTTTTCTTTATCAAGGAATCCCATTTTAAGAACATAAATGATAATAAATTTAATTGCCTCAGTTTGGTCATAATTGAGTAAAGGGAATAGCCGAGGAAGTTGTTGATTTGTTATTAGCATATATATATATATATATATATATATATATATATATGTAATTTTTGACTCTTATATTTCTACGGGACTTCTCTGTTGAAAAAGGCTCTAGTTGAAGCTTGAAGTATTTATTAACTGCTCTTTTTAATAAGACGGTACATGTATTCAACATATCACGTATGCTATAATAATAAAATTTGGGTACTTAAACCACGCTTATGAAATAAACTTGAGTGTTTCAAATCTTCAGAGAGAAGTATGATTATTACTACTTTAATGTATTTGCGATGTAACCACTGTTTCTATAATAAAGCCATGTGACGACTGTAATATTTAAATATAAATACCTAATAGCAATATAATATTTGTATAATCATAATCGCCATAAAATTTTAATATGCAAACAACCTGGGTTCAGTCCCTGCCCGTATGAATGAATAGAATACAATAATTTTTATTCTATATTGATTACAAATAATTCATATTGAAAGTCATTTTTACCACTAACATACATAATAATAACATAATCATATAGTTAATTGCAGTTTGAAGCGATAAACCACCACGGGAGAAAAACATTGTGAGGAAATTCAGAAATAAAAGGAAAACAAAGATATGTGAAGTCAGCAAACACGCATTTCGGCAGCACATCGGACACTTCTTTGCCATAAAATAAACGAGCATACAGTCCACCTTATGGTAAGTGGATGCTGTGGTCCATAGATATCTAATGTGGTAATCAAGATGCATTGTCATACCTGAGGACTAGGATCGAATGCCTCATATTCAGTAAAAACAATCTCTGGTTCTCTACACTCACCATACAAAACACAGCAGTATTAAGCTGCTATTTTACGCTGGTATTCTGTGAGAGATTCATCCATCCCCGATCGAGCCGACCTATTCATGCTACAAATATAATATAGGTGCAGCATACTGCACCTACATTATATATATAAAATAAAAAGAGCCATAGCTCTACCACGTAAAACTTCTATATCTTTCTGTCCTTGTATTGTGAATCAGCAGTTAAGTAAGGAAAATATAATGAAGATCTAAAACTGATATGCGTGTTAACGTCTTATATAATTTATTTTACTACATATTTATAACTATGCTACCTATATATATTTTAAAGTTAATGTCAAAATAATTTAAATAAGAAAGTAAAAGTAAAGCTTCGAAGTCTGCCATCATTCTCTGGGTCATTGCAGAGGACTACTCTATTCCTCAAAACTGTCTTGACAATGGGAGGGTTTATTTTTAAGGTTCAGTACCTCAAAAGGAAAAAACGGAACCCTTATAGGATCACTTTGTTGTTAGTCTGTCCGTCTGTCTGTCTGTCAAGACCCTTTTTCTCAGGAATGCGTATAGGTATCAAGCTGAAATTCATATCAAATACTCAAGTCTACTGTCCCTTAGAGCTTTGAAAAAATCAAACTTCTAAGCCAACGCAATCAAAAGATACAGCCGTTTATGCCGTAAATTTTCGACATTCGCAAGGGAATCAAAACCTACAGGGTACTTCCCGTGAATTCTGAATCTTGAAATTTGGTACGAAGCAACATTTTATAGTACAGGTAAAGGAAAAATTGCGAAAAGCATAAATTTTTAGTTACATCATATAATAAAAATATTTTTAATAATTTTAAACTTATATACCTATAGATTTGTTCGGAACCCTCGGTGCGCGAGTCCTACTCGCACTTTGCCGGTTTTTTTAAACTTGAAACCGATAAAAGAGTTAGATTACAAAACATACCAACATTAAGAAAGGCAATTAATTCAACTGTTTTGAAAAAGAAAAACGACAATAATTTGATTGTCTTTTTTTAAGCGCCTAGCGGCAAATATTTACTTTAATTAATAATATAAAATTTACGAATGTCTAATCTAATATCAAATAAATAGTGAATCAAATGAGCCTGTTAAACTGCTAAGACTTACTTCAGCTTCTTACAAAAGGATTAAAGTAATAGGTTGGAACCATTTCATAATCAGCTCCTACGCCCGACTTAAACTGATTTTATGACTTTCTGAATGGAAAGGTTTAGTACTAAAGCAATAAGTTACTTGACGTAGAACTACGTACAAGTCGAATTGTGTAAATTGTAAAATTAATTAAATGTATAAAAGCGTTACATTAAAACAGAAATTTTAAGCACTAACTTAAAAACAAGATATCTTATTAACTTTAATTTTGATGATTGTATTTGTTGACTTAAACATTTTATTAATATGATAATTAAAGCCACATCAGTGTTAATGTATGTATGTTTATTTCTTTAATATTTAATAATATTTGCACTTTATGTTAGCAATCCTATTATATACGTAGTATGGTATTTTATACGTGGTAGAGCCATGCTGCAGCTATATTAGTAGTATAGTTTTAGCACAAATGGGTCGGCTTGACCGGGGAAAGACCACACTCTCACAGGATACCAGCGTAAAATAGCAGCCTAACACTGCTGTGTTTCGTATGGTGAGTGTAGAGAACCGGAGACTCTTTTTACTGGAAAAGAGGCATTCCATCTTAGTCCTCACGGGTGATAACTCATCTGCGTTTTGATTCGCAAACAATGATAAATGAAGATGTCTATGGGCCACAGAAACCACTTACCATCAGGTGGACTGTGTGCTCGTTTGTCACCATATTCTATAAAAAATATATTATCTTTACTCTTTTACTAGTTATTAGAGTTACTATAAACCCATTAATTTATTAGTGTTCCGTACCCAAACTGCAAAGTGGAACCCGGAACGGAATTTATTTGTATGTATACATATACATACAAATAAATAAAATTGAAGGGTCTGTTTGTAATTTCAAAATAACAGCTTTTTACTAAATGTATATGAAAATATATATGGTACTTACAACAAAAACACAATTTTGAAATTGTTTGTCTGGCTGTCTGTTTGTTTGTTCCAGCCGGAATGACTGGAATGATTCTGACGGTACTTTCATTGGCAGATAGCTGGTGTTATAAGGAGTAACTTAGGCTATTTTTGTTTTTAAAAAGAATTAGGATTCCGCGCAAAAAATTAAAACATATGATATCCAATCATAATAAATTACACGCGGGTGAAGTCGTGGGGAACAGCTAGCATTGAAAGAAAAATTTTATAAATTATTTCCCAAAGCATATTTGGTTAGAATAGAAATATATTATTGGTCCATTATTTTCTTGAAAAATAAAGAAATGGAGGAACGTCGCAGTTGTCAGTTTGAAACTATTTTTATTATTTTTAAATTTATTTTAAAAATTAATACTTAGATAGAAAATTATTTAATTTGTTAATGCCATTAACAATCGCTTCAAAAGATCAGCTAATTGTCTTACCGAGCATAAGTTTACTAAAATGGCATGTTCCTTATTAAAGAAACCAGACTTAAAGAAACAGCGTCTGAAACTGGTATTCGCTTATGATCGCTCACTGAGTAAATTCCTAAAACAATCATGTCTAATGAAGTTATTACTGAATTTGTTATAGCAGTTTTATATTCATGCGAAATATAATTTACATGGGGTACATTTTAAAGTTCGAATTGTTTATCGATGTACCGGAGAAATGTTTAACTTTAACATGCTATGAATTGAGAGAATGAGTGGCCTTTTTGTGTTCTAATGTGTTGATGAAAGTAGCAGTTTTGCTCTGAATATTGTGTGGTCAACAGAATTCGTGTTTGATGTTGAGGGTTTGCTTTGTGTTAAGCTAGTCAAAAGGACAATGTTGAACCGAGCCATGCCATGCTTAGTGGTTATCCGCTCCATGTTTTCATATGAGACGATGACTGGTTAAAAGGACAATTTAGCTAGTGTTTGCATGTGGTAGTGTGGCCGTGTAGCCACGACTGTAATATACTGGCCACATTAATAGTAAAGGTTTTACTCTAGCGAAGCATCATATCTTTGGTAACGTGGCAACCGTTGTTATTTAGAGGATTTTTGGAAATTCACATCATCGGGATAGCGTACCATATATTTGCGACGAATTGCAAATAACGACCTGTTTATTATATTTTTTCTGTACCTTATGTTGTAACGCACGCACATTTCCGCCATCCATCATGAGTGCGTTTCGCCTACATGTATAATTAGTTATTAAAGCTACTATTGAATTATATGAATACAAGTACAAATACAGACATAATGTTTACAACTGAAATGATGATAAACGAAATTAATTTGCGAAATAAATTTTCTTCTCACATGTAATAGATTACTACGAAGTAAATCCTGATTTAATTAACTATGTTAATAACTTAAGTAATCAGAAATAATTATAGAAATAAGCCGTGGTAATGCATGGTAGCCATAAGCGTTGGCTTTAAAATGTCATTGTACGTGACCAAACCGAAATCAGTTCATGCCGGCACCAAAACAATTATGACTTTTTATTATATGCTTGTCGGGATGGTAAAATTTCATGAGAAACCTTTGCGAAATCTTTAGTTGATAATTTTAAAAACATTTTTAGGGCATCTGTATGAAATGAAAAGTTCTTTGTCCCCAGCAGTGTATAGTATTATATTCAACCCAGCGGTTTAAAATTGTGTAACTTAACCTTTTGTACATCTACAAACAAACGGAGCCTGCTGACGAGTTTTTCTTTTATCTAACTGCAAATTCACCCAGTCCGTATCGATATTTAAAAGCAATATTACTATGTAGATAAATAAAAGTTTTGTTTTAGGTCTGGTGCCAAAAAAATCTTCAAAATACGAAATAAATCAAACTTTCTTAGCAATAGATAATGTCGCCATTTTGAGAATAATAGTTTTTTTGACTACTTGTCATACTTTGGAATAAAATGTTTTATCCTAAGTTATTAAAAGTGTGTTTTAGCTATTTACAATAAGAAAGTTTTCAAGCCACTGACCTCAAAAATGATATTCCAGCGCAACTACACAAGAAATGCTATAAAGGAGAATGCCAGATCGTGCCCTACCTTGTACAAAAAAGGTAAAAATATGTAAAATAATCTTACGAATTTTGAAGTTTTTTGTGATAAGTCATTATTTTGTACAACTCGCGGTAAAATATTATTTAAAAAATGGAATTAATCGATTGATTATAATTATAATTATTACATTCCCAGTCTTTTCTAATAACATCTGCGTTTCTTTGTACGAATAAGTACGCATAAAAAATCAAACAATACATATTTCTATTAAAATATATTATAAGTCTTTGTCATTTTTTTATTTAATTTCATTAGAGAATTACTGAATAATAATCATTGATTTTCGTGCATTTAATTAATAGAATCAGACGTTACTTTGCGGAAATCCATTATAATGGGGTTGTTATAAACTAATTTGCGTAATTAAGCAAATTAGTTTATAACAACCGCATTTCGTGCATTTTATGAAATGATACACACACGTCATTGTCCAATATCGTAAGTAAGTATATGACTAATTTGTGCTTGTGAAATATATTGATTATGATTATATCACATTTTTGCTTGTGCTGATTCCCGCTTTCTTTACCGTTGCACTTTTTCCTGCTTATATTGATGACTTATGATTTTATCTACCGACTTCAAAAAGGAGACGGTACTCATTTCGACAGTATGTATTTTTTTATGTGTGTTACCTCATAACTTTTTACTGGGTTGACCCATTTCGATGATTCTTTTTTTATTTGAAAGCTGATACTTTACATGTGATCTCATATAAATTTTGTCAAGGTCTGACCAATAGTTTTTTAATTTATTCTTAAACATTTATATTGAAGTCGGTTGTACAAAATTTTTAATTTAATATTATTAATATACAGACTCCATCACGCCTACTTAATGACTTATTGCTAATTACTACGGACATTCTGATAATTGCATCAACGATGTTGAGGTGCACTAACTGTCATCTTTGCGTCGATAGGATGCAGGGGTATTTTGTGTGCTCATTTCGATTTACAATCTTAACTCTTCTTTCAAAATGGAGATCTTTGCAACAAATATATTTAGTTTTATATCCTTTTTATATAGTTGATAATTTATGGTCCTGCGGTTGTCGTAAAATTAGTTACTAATCTGTAAATATTTACACCTTCTTCAGACACATGTCATTGTAATATGTATCTTGAAAAATTATTTTGTAAATAATATAACTCGTTTATATGACTAGGACTTAGTTATAGTATAGTATATAGTACTAGTCTTATATTGTTTAAGGACCTTTTAGATCATATACAAGAGAAACCTTGTTTCAATGTTACTGATCATCATATAATTATGCTTTTTTTTATAGGATAAGGGTGACAAACGAGCACACAGTCCACCTGATGGTAAGTGGTTGCTGCGGCCCATAGACATCTACATCTATCCTCGTTTGCGAATCAAAATGCAGATGCGTTGTCACCCGTGAGGACTAAGATAGAATGCCTCATTTCCAGTAAAAAGGGCCTCCGGCCACCTGCACTCACCAAGCAAAACGCAGTGGTTTCTCTACTTCACGCTGGTATTCTGTGAGGTCGTGGTACCACCCCGGTTCGAGCCGGCCCATCCGTGCGACAGCAATCTGCCGCGTGGCTCTACCACTGTTAGTATTCTCCATTAATTCTTATTTATTTATATCATCAGCGCCTGACAATTTATATTCTGAAATTACAACGAACTGCAAGGAATGCTGTTCTAAAAATAAGGTAAATGTAATTATTAAAGTCCAGTTAAAAAAATCGCAAGTTCTAGAGACTTCGAATAATATAATTTGGATAAAGTAATAAAGTAGAAAAAAATGTTGCATACGGTATTCGTGTACACCACACTTTTTGATGGGGCAAAAATCTATAGAAAATCTGGCATTCTTCTTTACCGGCGGCAAAAATGCGGTAAGTCGTAATGTATTTTTCTATATTATATTCACATATTCAAAATGTTAATACGAATATGAGAATACTCACTACCCCATATATTCCCGTGGGTGTCGTTAGAGGCAACAGAGGGAAACTGAGGCAGAGGATGGGCTGCTGCCCTCTGCATCTTTCTGATAACAGCTAAATAACAATAAAAAACTGCTGTTGCCAACCCGCTCGCCAAGAGTGGCTACTATGGCAATATACCCCCATGATAAAAATTACAAAAAGACGGCCTCCAGTTCCCGGCGGCCCCGTTATTCCTAGCTACGGTGGCGACCATGGTAACGGCGGGGCAGGGGGTGCTAAGAATCTCCGGTGGAGGTTCGGTTGCCACCTACGACGACTCGACCTGGCAACTTATAACGCGAGCACCATGAGGACTGACGAGAAGATCGTGGAGCTGGAAGAAGAGATAGACAAGTTGCGCTGGAGTATCATAGGTTTATCCGAGGTCCGAAGAGAGGGGCAGGACACGGTATTCCTCGAATCCGGAAACTTATTCCATCACCGGGAGGGCGACCATCTGTCCCAAGGAGGTGTCGGGTTTATAGTCCACATGTCTATCGTTAACAACGTTGTAAGGATTGGGAAAGTGTAGACAAGGGCTGCGTACCTTATACTCAGAATCACCAAACGGTATTCGCTGAAGATCATACCGGCACCAACCTCGGCACACCCCGATGAGGAGGTGGAGTAAATGTATGAGGATATCTCTAGAGCCATGCATTCCTTAAAAACCCACTATACGGTGTTCATGGGAGACTTCAACGAAAAACTAGGCACAAGAGAGAACGGTGTGCTAAAAGTAGTAAAATTCGGAATAGGGCAAAGGAAACTAAAGGGTCAGTAGCTGGCCGACTTTATGGAGAAAGAGGGACTCATTATGATGAACTCTTTCTTCTAGACGCCGCGCCACAGGAAGTGGGCCTGGATGAGCCCCGACGGTTCGACAAAAAATGAAATTGACTTCATTATGTCGACCAGACGACAACTGTTTAGTGATGTTTCCGTGAAAACTGGTAGCGATCACCGAATGGTTAGAGGCACTGTTACGGCCTACGGCTGCCCCTGCGAAGGTGGACTATCCCGGGGCCTATATATATTTGCCTAAACAAACCCCTGCCCCGTACGTAAGGAATTATGTCCGCGAGTAGATTGGTAAACGGGACAAAATCGCGACGGCACGTTGCAAGACCGAATTTCCGACCAAAACCTCGGCCACCCTAGGCACCCCATCCGATCCATACGACAACTTAACAATGCGCCCACAACGCCAATACAAAGGCAGAGCGTTGGTTTCTTTAACCAACATGAGGTCTCTAACCCGAGGAGGATCCGTCTTGTCAGACCACTTATTGCGCTGCTGCAAAAGATGTAGGTACTCCAGATACCATCGGTGCCAAAAGCTCGAAGTCATCTGTTGCAGCAGGTCAAACCTGCTCAACCGCGAAGAGTTCGTTTCCCTGAAGGGGTACTCGGGCAGAGCGTTAAGCGGCTGGCCAATCAGGAAGTGTCCCGGTGGTCCCCAACCCAAACCGGACATCCAGAGCTTTTGAAGAAAGCACTTAGCCAAAAAGATGACCGGGGTGATCGATCCATTAGGGTCGAAGGTGCGGGCTACTGTAGACAGCACGGAGCACTTGGTCCATGCTTTGGGAGGGGGATCAAGTTTTACTCGATACGTGAAAGTGTCCTGAACAGGCTGATATTAAATGCCCAGCACAGTCAACAAATTATGATTTTTAGGGTGCTCGAATAGATGAGGGTCTTGTTGATCCTCTCCTGGGCGGTCCTTCAAAATATGAGGGGAGTTCGACAACCTTTTGCGCAACTCATAACTTCCGGACTTCAGGATGGCAATTAATTCGTCTCGCAAGACAAGAGCCTCCTCGACGGCGGAGGCGCTCGTACAAATGTCATCCATGTAGACCGAAGTCTCCAAAATAGAGGCTCCCCGAGCGTACCTTAGGCGCTCTCTCTCAGCGAGCTCAAGGAGGGTTCGCATGGCAATATACGGGCTGGACCGGAGTCCATAGGTTGTGGTGTTCAACTCAAACACCTGTATCGGATCCTTGGGCTTCTCGCGCCACAATATCAGCTGATATCGGCGGTCATCACGATGGACCACTGAATGTCAAAACATCATCCAAATGTCGGCTACAAAAACCACTTGGTGTCGACAGAATTGGGTCAAGATGTCGGATATGTCCTTGATCAGTTTAGGACCAGAGTGAAGACACTGGTTCAGGGACACACCATTTGACGTGAGGGCGGAGCCGTCAAAAACTACCCGAATCTTACTCTTAGGGGTCCTCAAGACCGCATGGCGAGGGAGAAGGTAGTGCTCCTGTGAACGCCATTCGAAGTTGGACGGTGACATGTGACCCAGCTCTTGATACTCGCGCATGAACTCGACATATTTGTCGCGAAAGGCTGGGTCGCGCCGCATGCGGCGCTCCATGGGAAGCAGCCTCGTCTCAGCTAGTGTACGAGATTGACCCAAAGAGGGACGTGAGTCCAGAAAGCGTAAGCGAGTGACGAAACGACCGACGAACGACGGCCTGTATTGTTCTGGTTGAACAACTCGCACTCACGTTCCAGAGGGTTGACTCAAGCTGCATGTGGTGGTTCCTCAATTTCCCAGAACCACTGGACGGCGTCCGAAAGGGACACGCCCACAACGGAGAGCGGTTCGGCTGTCGTAGGGGGAGGAGACCACATAACCGGTCCAAAGAAGCTGTGCCCAAATATCGTGGACATGGCTGACAAGCCATCGGTCTTTAGGGCTCGTATTTCACCTAATAAGATGAACCCTAGCGCGTCGGCCCCCAGCAAACAAATCGATAGGCCCAGGTTGGGACCACCGAGGGTCTGCTGGCCTCAAACCCGACGCACAACGAACCGTGCTGTCATTTATACGAACGTTAGGGAGAAACCCTACAATGTCATTCAGGACATTTACCTTGACTAAAATGTGAAGGTGTTCGCTGGCAGGGCTGAACACCAACTCCGCTTGTCCCCTAGGAGCAGGAGGCTTGGCACCTCCGATACCTACCATCGGACGTGATTCAGAGCTCCAGGGGAGCCCCAGTCTTCCCACCAACCAAGTGGAGGCCACACTACGTTGTGAACCCGAATCCAATAGAGCTCTTACCGTTAAGTGGTCGCCGCTCGGGTTGTACACCATCACTGAGGCCGTCGGCAATAAAACAGTTTGACAGGGATCCGATCGGGGATCCTCGGCCCCGAGGCCCGGGACCGATACGAGGTCTCCGGAACCCGGTAATATCGACACCGACCAAAGAGAGGAGGGCGGCGTTCCAGTCGCGGCCACTCAGCCAACGGGGTGAGAAGGGTCTAGCTGACCGCTGAGTGGCCGCGAAGCCCCTCTCAACACGCTGAGGGGGGGTGACGACCCCCCGCCCCTGGGGGAACGACTCCCCGACCGGTCGGGTGAGGGAATCCCCTCAGAACGAGGGGCGCGGTGGTCAGCCGGCGAGAGCCGAGCGTCGCCCGACAGGGGGTGTAGCTGAGCGCCCCCGCCCGTGGGAGTCGGGCGGCTGGCAGGGCCCCGAGAGAACGCGCCGCTCGCACCCAGGCAGAAAATGATATGGTGGTTGCCCGGGCAGTGCGTGCAGGGCCGCTGGTGCGGGCAGTCTCGTTGTAAATGCCTCTCCTGGCACGAGTAGCACCAGCGACGCTCTTTGGCGATGGTTCGCCTCGCCGGAGCCGGCTTGCACAACAACTTAGGGCACGACGTCGCCCGGTGGTCGGATGCTCGACAATAGGAGCAGGGGGGCGCCTCCCTGGCTGCTAGGCCACTATAAGAGGGTAGCGGGGGCGCCCCCCGCGGGAGCTCGGCTCGGTCTCAGGGGGGTTGGCGATGCCTTGTCCGTCAGATTCCGACTCTCCCTGGGCACCGCTCGGGCGAAAGCCGGGGGGCCCTCGACGGCACCTGCTGCGTTTTCCAACTGCCTGCACTGCTTCTCCAGGAACCGCAGCAGGTCCCTAAAGGGGGGAATATACGAGGCGCCATCCCCGCCGTACCTCTCCTCAAAATGAAGCGGAAGGTCGAGGGGCAGGCGGGACAGCACGATGTGGAGTAATAAAAAGAACCACTCGTCCACCGGTAAATCCAGCCGCCGCAACGAGTTGCAAGCCACCACGATTGGATTCACGATGTCCTCACGTAGTCTGATCCGGTCCTTCAGCAGCGGGAGGTTCAGCAGCCTCCGAACGTGATTGTCACTAATCCGCCGGCCGTTGGCGTACCTTCCGGCGAGGAGGTCTTTGGCGTTTTGGTAGACGTCGTCTGACAACTTAAGGTGGCCGATGACGCCCAGGGACTCCCCCTCCAGTGATGCCAGGAGGTTCCCCATTTTTTGGCTTGGTGTCAAGTCGTTCCGGGCGTCCACTAGACTATCAAACAGGCCGACAAAGGTCAGCCATTCGGAGAGGACCCCGGAGAACCTTGGCAGGTCCAGAGTTTGGAGTCGTACCAACAGCTCCGGCTGAGTAGGCTGCTTCCGAGGGGACTCGGGCAGGCCACTCATCCGAGCTTCACGCGCTTCCTTAGCATGCTTGGCCCCCGCTTCGATCAAGTCGTCCGTGAGCGCAAAGAATTGCTCGTAGTTTGCGAGGCAGGAGTCTAGGACTTCCTGTTCCGCATCATTCGAGGCTAATAGCTCTGTGCAAGCCTCCTCCACTACAGCCCTTCAGTTGGCCCTTAAGTTGGCGGCCCAACGCAGCTCCGCCTCCAGGCGACGCGTCGGTAACTTGTGCGATGGCATCACTTACTAAATACAATTAATACGCGGCTCAAATATAAATCAAATTAACAAATAACTAATACAGTTCCCACCAAATCAAGTTAAATAGAAATTACACAAATACGATTACTATTTATTAAATTAAATACAAGTTAGCACAAAAAAAAAACACAAATCAAATTAACAAGTAACAAACCCTAGTACGATCAACAAATTATCCGATTACGTGACAACCTTATCCACCTAGTCAAGGTACCTCGCCTTAACAAACCACGGTAAGTACTTAGCCTTAACAAACTTCCGCTTGTTCAACCTACGGGCGTTTCCACCGATTCCGATTCGATTCTACCCGCGAGCAAATAAAAAAAAACAAGCAACAAAGGAAAGAATTTTATTATTACGCACTAATAGAAAGGTTCTAGAGTGGCAGCCTCGTACCGTATCGAAGTGTAGGGCGACCCCCCACGAGATGGAGTGACGACCTGGTAAGGCATGCAGGAAGTCGATGGATGCAGGTGGCTCAGGACCGTGCTTTGTGGCATTCCTTGGGGGAGGCCTATGTTCAGCAGTGGACTTATAAAAGGCTGTAATGTTGATGATGATGATGATTACGTACTACTATGTTATATTATTAATATTACGGCCGTGGCGTGATTAAAAATCAATCAACCACGCTCTGCTACTAAAATTGTTACGGCCTACGGCTGCCCCTGAAAGTGGACTATCCCGGGGCCCAAGCAGGAATTCTACAGGCAGACGCAGGTCGGGCCTCCAAAGTGGCCACGTGGAAATATCCTATCACAATAAAGGGGGAGGCTAGTTAATTTGAAGGTACTTACCTGCTTCGGGAGCGGAGACTGTTCACCTGTGTGAGATCTGCCCGGCTGATGAAAGTGTAGTGCGTGTAGGTGGTGTTTGTGTGTGTGTCTGTGTGTAGGTGGCCTGGCCTAGATGACACGATGCTGTCCCGGAGGAGGTATTCTCCTGCGGAGTCTCCGGTACAATTCCCTTCTTAAAGGCACTAGTTCAGTCTATTCACGTAATTGTACAGTCAAAAACTTCAAACACAATCACTATATAATTTGCACAATTACTTTCAACGAAGTTAGTTAATCCGTAAAGACCAACACGAAGTGCGGCCGATGACAGAGGTACGAGCTCAACTCCGTTCGTGACGCGACAAATTAAGCAAGTAATAAAAACGTCCGTTCCGATCGAAAAAACTTTACACTAACTCGCCTCGACGGTCCAGTCGACCGGCTCGAAAGGAATATCGGCGCGGGGGGGGGGGGGGGGGGATGGATGTGACCTCGACACTGTGCGAGTAGGCGTAGCGTGTGGTTATAATACAATTTTCAAAATATTCAATATTTGCCTAAACAGGCACACTGAACCTAAACGTTAAGTTGGAGAGGTCTCGCCTAATGAAGTCAAAGCCCCTTGTGCTCTGTTCCAAAGATCCGAAATCTTTCAGCTCGAGCTACGAACCCGTTTTGAGTGCCTAGAAGATTGCAATGCAGTGGACAATATGAATTATAAGCTCGTGGAATCTGTCCATGCGGTCGGAGATATGTTATGCAAGACCCGCCGCAGAAGAACACAAAAACTCTTCGATCACACTCTTAACGTCATGGCTGTTAGACGGGATATGAAGCTGCAGACTTCAGTTGATTTGACAGTATGACAGCATACAGGCAACAGAACAGATAGATCTCCAAATGCAATCTGCAGGACTTACGCAACATTAATATTGCTCGTCTTGAAGAAGCGATCGAGAAGAACCAGGGCTCCAAATTCTTTGCTAGAGATTTGTCTGCCAGAAAGAGCCAACTGTCGAAGCTTAAGACCGAGTGTGGCAGCGTCATTTCCGGGACACCTAAAATTTTGAGTGAGATTAAGAGATTCTATGGGCAGCTGTACACATCACCGTCGAGTTGGAGACACACGTAAGTGTGAGTAAAGATACAAGAGCGTGTCTTATTCGACACTATTCCGATGATATTTCAGAGGTCAGTCTGAGTGACATTAGAATGACTCTCCAGTACCTCAAAAACGGCAAGGCTCTAGGCGAGGATGGAAATACGGCGGAGCTTCTGAAAGCGGGTGAAAAAGCGATACTTGAAGTCCTTCAGAAGCTCTTTATTTCCGTCCTCCATGGTAGCATTACACCGGAGGCGTGGAGCAGAAGTGCGGTGGTCTTGTTCTTCAAGAAAGGTGACAACGCGCTCTTGAAGAACTACATACCGATTTCCCTTCTGAAACGCATCTACGTGCTGTTTTCGAGAATCATTAGGAATCATCTCGCGCGCAGACTTGACGACTTCCAGCCTCCCGAACAAGCCGGTTTCCGAAAGGCTTTAGCACCATAGACCACATACATTCCTTTCGGCAAATTGTACAGAAATCCTAAAAGTACGATTTGCCACTATGTCTGGCGTATGTGGACTATGTAGAAAGTCTTTTATTTCGTCGAAATTTGGGCGGTGCTGCAGTCCCTTCATCGGTGCCAAGTTGACTGTCGGTATATCGAAGTGCTGAAGTGCTTGTACAGTTGGGCTACGATGGCTGTCTGAATACAGAACCGGAGTATGAAACCCATCCAATTGCAGAGAGGTGTAAGACAGGGGTGATGTTATATCCCCGAAACTTCACCTCTGCATTGGAAGACGTTTTCACGCTTCTGGACTGGAAAGGATAAGGTATTTACATCAATGGCGAGTACTTCACTCACCTTCGATTTGCCGACGATTTAGTCCTTATGGCAGAATCGCTGGAGGACCTAAGCACTATCCTCAATGATCTTAATAGTGTCTCCCAACGGATAGGTTTTAAGATGAACATGGACAAAACAAAGATCATGTTGTCGTGAAGCGACAATTAAAAGAGAAAGAACCTAACCTAAGAACAGCAAAACAACAAAATAGACCAAGAAAATAATATATTATAATTATAATAAAGGTATTTACAATCTTATAAAAAAAATGAAATATGAAGGTGAGGATGAAATGAGATTACAATTATATTAAAAAAAAGGATAGGAGAATAGGAGAATTAGTATGATAGTGGAGCCCTAGAGCCTCGCTGCTTTTGTAGTAGTAGGGACACGGAGAGCTTGAGGTTTCTCAGCGGCGACGGCACGCAGCGCCTGGACTGGGCACACGCAGCGTCCGGAGCCGGCGCACGTAGCGCCTGGGGGTAGGTGCGCTCAGTTCTTGGAGAAGTAGTCGCCGCGCCAGAGGTAGCGCGGGCAGTAGGGACGCAGCGCCTGGAGCCAGCAGTCGAAGCGCGCCTGAAGGTAGCGCGGGCAGTAGGCTGCACTCAGCGCCTGGATCAAGCAGTCGTAGCGCGCGGAGTAGTGTGGCCCCGCACTTGAATTAGAATTCACCGACGACTTCACGTGTAGATGGAGGCTTGCAGGATCCCGGGGCAAAGCGGCCCCGGGATAAGGCCTTTAGTAGATGTTTCTCGTTTGAGAACCGAAGCGAGACTGTCCTGTATTCTCCAATTGTTTGGCTTTTATACCTTTTTAGAGAGAACGAGAAATTATTTAAATTAAAACGAAATTTATTGGTAAATGACCTACAGCCAAAAAGTATTTATGTAGAAAGAACATCATACCAGAGACGAATTTAAATAAAAGTTACCATAACAACCACAAAACAATGGTTGTCAAATTGAGGAATTTTTAGTTTTAGGACTGTTATAAGAAACTATTACATTTAAGTAAGAAACGAGATAAAAATCACATAGGAAAAACTAATGCACGACAACGTACACTAAGCCTGAAATTGTAGAGTTACAGAGAATTCAATAAAAGACCAAAAATAAAAGGTAAGACTTCGTTGACTGCTAGTTTAAAAGTACTAATTAGTATGAAAATACGCAGTAACATGATATGTTATTGTGTAAAAACGTTACAGGATCCTATATAAATAAAGGTGATGCAAAATATATATGCAGAGAATCAAAAACAGAATGAAAAAAAAATAGTATAAAGTGATGCAAAACATGAATGCAGAATATCAAAGCAAAATGGAGAATTAGTGTACAATGAAATGTAAGTTGCATAACACTACAATGTTTAATGTCCATGTCATACCTATGCCGGTAATTGTTGGGAGCACTAAGCTCGAAGTTATTGACGAGTATGTTTACCTGGGACAAATAGCCCGACTAGGTAAGTCCAACTTCGAGCGAGAGGTCGATCGACGGGTTCAACTCGGTTGGGCAGCGTTCGGGAAATTACGGCACATTTCTCGTCAGGTATACCTCAAAACTTGAAAACGAGACTGTACAACCAGTGCAACACGCACTGGTTGTACAGTCTCGTTTTCAAGTTTGAGGCCAGTGATGACCTATGGAACTGAGACGTGGTCCTTCACTGCTGGCCGTTTGAGGAAGCTTAAGGTCACTCAGCGAGCTACGGGGAGGGCTATGCTCGGAGTTTCTCTGCGTGATAAACTTAGAAATGAGGATATCTGCAGTAGAACCGGAGTGACTGACATAGCCTAACGGATTATAAGCTGAAGTGGGCAATGGGCTGGCTATATAGCTCGAAGAACCGACAACCAATGGGGTAAAAACGTTCTCGAGTGGCGGCCTCATACCGGTGGACGAAGTGTAAGGCGTTCCCGCCACTACGGAGTGACAACATGGTAAGATATGCAGGAAGTCGATGGATGCAGGTGCTCAAGACCGTGCTTTGTGGCATTCCTTGGGGGAAGCCTATGTTCAGCAGTGGACTTGAAAGCGCTCTAATAATGACGACTGTTCGCGAAACGCTTATTTTAAGAATTGACAGCTATTGGCAGCTAGGGGCGTATACAATGACTATAAATGGTTAGTCGGGGTTTATGGTATGAGAAGTGATAAAATATATCTGATCGGATCATCATGGTCGTAGTAGACTGTGCATACACCGATTAAAAGCCTTTTAACGCTGGTGTTCCACAAGGCTGCGTGCTATCACCAACGCTGTTTCTGCCGCATATCAATGATATATTGCGAAGCGGTAACATTCATTGTTATGCTGATGACATCACTGGTGATGATCTATTACACCAGCCGTGCCAATATTTCTTAGGAAAACGTTACCGAGTATCGGGAAAACTTGTGTCTGAATTCGAGTCTTTGCTAAACAAAGTCTTGGATTGGGGGCGACTATATCTAGTCCAGTTTAATCCTCAAAAGACAAAAGTAAGCGCGTTTACAGCTAAAAACCTTATTGTCTTATCTTCATAGTTTCAAGGCACTCCCCTTGTTGCCTCAGCCAGTATCGGAATCCTCGGTGTCGACATACCGATTGACGTGCAGTTTCATGGTTACATGGAAGAGAAAGCCAAATTCGCCTCTAAAAAGCTTGTCGTGCTCAGCAGAGCGGGACAATATTTCATGCCGGCACATCGCCTGTAACTTTATAAGGCGCAGGTTCGGCCTCACATGGAATACTGTTCCCATCTCTGCGCTGGGGCTCCCTAGTGCCAGCTCTTTCTACTTGACCACATCTAGCGCAGAGTAGCTCGAATAGTCGACTCGGTTAGATTCACTGACGCTGCGAAGAGGTGTTGCATCTCTCTGTGTCTTTTATCGCATCTACCACGGGGAGTGCTCTGAGAAATCGTTCGGATTCATTCCAGTTGCTCAACTTTACCATCACACATCGCGACAATTCTCGCAATACCATCCATACCATCTGGATGTTTTCTTTCTCGCACAACTTTCTTGTGGAATCGATTACCACCAGCGATTTTTCCGGACCAATATGACTTAGGGAACATCAAGAAAAGAGCCTACCCCTTTTTTAAAAGCCAGCAACGCATCTTTAGTCCCCCCTGGTGTTGTTGTTGTTCATGGTTGGCGGTTAGTCACATACCATCAGATTAGCCGCATGCTTGATTACCCTCCTCTCCTATAAAAATGCCTTAAAGCAATCTAAAAATTAGCTGATGCATTCACGATGGTTAGAATTACGCAATTAAGTTAAAACAAGTCAATAGAATAAAATAAATCAATAAAAAAAATAAGTATAATCTATTTCTATAGCTTTTAATATTCAAGAGCATTAGTTCTAAATGTTGTTCTAGAAAATAAAACTGCTATTAATTCTGTCATAAATAAAATCAAGCAAAAATATGGTTTTCTTAGCATTTTTAAAAGTTCCAGAGGTTGAAATTCATACATTAGTAAGTACATGAAATTTGTTGCTTAGTGTACTTCTACAAAATATATACGTGTATCAGCGACCATATTCCAAAACTACATTGAAAAAAATCGTGAAATTTAATGAATTAAAATTAATTTTAAAAATGAACCCATACAATTTTACAGTTTTTTCAACGAATAAGCTAACATTACCTATAGAGTAAGTAAAGATTATTTTCTTTTTTATAGGAGAGGGGGCAAACGAGCATGCGGCTCACCTGATGGTAAGTGACTACCGCCGCCCATGAACAACTGCAACACCAGGGAGGGAATTGCAGATGCGTTGCCGGCCTTTTAAAAAGGAGTACGCTCTTTTCTTGAAGGTCCCTAAGTCGTATCGGTCCGGAAAAATCGCTAATGATTATCGATTCCACAAGGAAGTCGTGCGAGGAAGAAAATATCTTCTAATCGCGCAGTGGTGGACCGCCAATCATCCAGATGATGTGGATGGTATCGGGAGTTCTGCCGCGATGTGCGTTCGTGAAATTTGGCGGCTGGGATTAATCCGAACAATTCCTCAGAGCACTCCCCATGGTAGATGCGAAAGAAAATGCAAAGGGATGCAATATCTCTTCGCAGTGCCAATGAATCGAGCCGATCGGAAAGGGCTCGGTCGTCGACGATTCGAGCCGCTCTGTGCTGGATGCGGTCAAGTAGAAGGAGCTGGCACTGGGGAGCTCCTGCCCAGAGATGGGAACAACCCACCACCTCCCATGGCCCACCGACCCTCAGGTCATACGGGCCGAATCTCGGGAGATGCGCGCGGTACTTGCACGTGGCTCTTTCCCCGCGCACACTTTCTTGACTCCCTACAAATATTTAATCTATTCCTTGTCCCATTTTAACGAGATGGGGAACAGTATTCCATGTGAGGCCGAACCTGCGCCTTATAAAGTTGCAGGCGGTTAGCCGGCATGAAATACTGTCCCGCTCTGCTGAGCACGCCAAGCTTTTTAGAGGCCAATTTGGCCTTCTCTTCCGAGTGACCACGAAACTGCACGTCACTCGATATTTTTTTTTTTATAGGATAAGGGTGACAAACGAGCACACAGTCCACTTGATGGTAAGTGGTTGCTGCGGCCCATAGACATCTACATCTATCCTCTATTACATATCAAAATATAGATGCGTTGTCACCCGTGAGGACTAAGATGGAATGCCTCATTTCCAGTAAAAAGGGCCTCCGGCCACCTGCACTCACCAAGCGAAACGCAGAGGTAAACCTCTACTTCACGCTGGTATTCTGTGAGGTCGTGGTACCCACCCCGGTTCGAGCCGGCCCATCCGTACGACAGCAAAAGCTGCCGCGTGGCTCTACCACTGTTAAATAAAAACCACTGGTATATGTCGACGCCGAGGATTCCGATACTGGCTGAGGCAACTAGGGGAGTGCCTTGAAACTGAGGAGATACGACAAAGGGGTTCTTTTTAGCGGTAAACGCGCAAACTTGTGTCTTCTGAGGATTAAACCGGACTAGATTTAGTAGCCCCCAGTCCGAGACTTTGTCCAGCAAAGACTTGACTTCAGACACAAGTTTGTTCCGGTACTCGGAGACGTTTGCTCGAGAAATATTAGCACGGCCGGTGTATAGAGTATCACCAGTGCTGTCATCCGCATAGCAATGAATGTTACCAGTTAGCAACATATCATTGATATGCAGAAGAAACAGCGTTGGTGATTATGTGTGATTGCATTCAAAAGTTGCAATGAGATAATGAGAAATAACAAAAATCAATATCAAATAACAGAAATAACAAATAAAAATAAATTCCGATTATCCACCCCGTCTGAAGTGGATAAATGAATGCGTGTTCATTTCAAGTATCTACCCTAGGGTGGATTTCTTATGGTGCATAAACGGAATAACCCAAAATGGCATGTATATATTTAAGTAAATAAGCATGTAGAAATCTTAATCTTAAATGGTTTATAAAGCAGAATGGGATTTTTGGGTCTGATGTTAACTAATTGGTTAATAGTTTAAAATTCCATATTTTTCTTAAGTAAAATACAAAAAATAGCTCTTTTTACAATCTACATTTCGAAAAAACAATAAAATAAGAAATAAGTTAGAACATCCATTGAAGTGTATTATTTCTGCCAATAAATCGATTACCATAAAGAATACACTAGTGAAATTCTCGTTTCTGAACGTTATCTTCCAATAGAGGATTTTCCTCTTTGAAACTTTACACTTGAAACTTAACTTCAAATTATTTGCTTAAAAGAAAATTAACTTGAAGACAGATTTTCGATTCGATTTGAAACGAGTACAATTTAGTGTGCATTATAATATATAATAATATATTCGATTATTTTTCATATATAACTAGGGAGATAAAAAAAATCATACATACCTACAAAATAATAATAAACAATACAAAATATCAAAATTCCAACAAGTAACAGCAACAACAATTCAAATATCGATCTCAGATCGATATCCCTAATATTCACTTCACTTAGTTGTTATTGTTAGTAGGGTAATATTGGGGCGGCTGCATCACTCACGTAACCACCCAATATTATTTGGGTTTCTGCATCACTCGTCCGCTCGCAATGCAGTTCGCCGCAATATTACACTAAACAGCTCTACATTTCCAGACACGATGCGCGACGGTGTTAGATTCAATAATGTGATTCTCGATGAGATAGCTGGTTACTCTAAAACACGTATGGACGCGGCGTTCATGTATTTAATATCGATCGATATTATTGATGATTACAATTGTCATGCATGTTTTTAGTAGACCAATACTTTAATAGGTAGACTAACATAACGATGTTGGATTTTTTTATATGATTCAGGGAGACTTTACCATGGTAGATCAATTGAGACTCCAGCCGATCGCTTGCGCAGATATACAAACATACCTAGCAAATAACATATTTTTTTCCCATATGAAAACAGCATTGTGTTCTGTCTTCATGATTTTTGAATTAATTATTAATGAATAAGAACCTTTCCGAGGGTTTTTTAAAGCAAGTATTTATGCATGCTATTAATTAAGATATTAAATAACATAATTATTTAAACTTACCTTATCTATATAGGGTAACTATTATAGTATTTAGTGTGCTAGCATTTAGGTATTACATATTATTAATTATAGGACGATAGGGAGATTTCTTTTATATTGGTCAATTGGTTGTCTAGAAGCGATCGCTACTTGCAGTCGTTTTAATATCCTATCTATTCTTGGACTTGCGTACTAGAGATGGATATTCGACACATTTTATATTTATCTGAGCTTAACTTATGTCAAATATTTTATTTCTTGCAGCCAAATCCGGCGATAGAAATGTTTTTTTTTTTGATAGGTACAATTATACAATACTTTCGTTTTGCAATAAAAGTGGTTCACAATAAAGGAATTTTGCAATTTACGTAGGTATGTTCTTAATAAGTATGTTATTACATACCAACTAGACCGAAAGGCGTAAAATACTTATGTAACTTATTTAAACAGTAAATGCATGTAAATAATATTTTACCTAAATCAAGCATCGATGAGCATAGAAAAGTTTTCATTTCAAATTTTCAGAAAAGTCAAAATAAATGGATTTTAACCTGTAGGAGCCTGTTGCATACTAGATGGCTCAAATGTATTTGGTTACGAAGTTCAAACTACTAATACCATCATAAATTGAGCCATCATGTTTTTATTTCTTTCAAAATTAAACTTTTTAATGAATAATGTGTCATCTGGTTATCTAATCAGAATAAAAGTAATACTTGTAGTAGCTAAAAAAATGTAAAAACACCTTAAAAGAAAATCAGAAGTCAAAGTTTATCGGTCTTTATAACACAAAACCAGAAACACCAATATAATAAGAACCCTCTTATGAATGCAGCTTACCTAAACAAATTTTGATCTCAAATAACTGCGGCAGACTGGCGTCTGCACTGTAAGCTGTATCATATTATTAGGTTAAGGTGTAGACACATTGATAAATTTTTAGTTAATGGATTTTAGACTTTATACAGAGCTTTCATAGGAATGGTAATAAATGAACGAAGTAAAAAATGAAGACTTAACAAAAAATAATCATTAGTTTTTGGCTAAAGTATTATTGTGTAATGGATTCAAAATTCTGCATATATAAGGAGAGCTAGAATGCGCTGCAAGTCATTCCTAATTTTCTTTTTTAATTGAAGTGACGCGAGCGTGTTCATCAAACCTGTAAGTATGTATGTGTCTTTTTATTATTTTTATTGAGTTCATACTATATAATCTAATATAAAAAATTCTTCGTGTTTTTATGAAACTTTGGGTCAGCTAGTTATGTATATAAATATGTAATAAAATAATATGTGTACAAGTGATCTATGACCTAATATTAACTATAGAATCACTGATTTTCAGGACGTCAACTAGCAAAATTGTCAACCCATTTGACTCGGATGATGGTAGTACTCTCATTACGAAATCTAAACAAAAGAAAACGTTGAAAAAGTCTTGTGGAGATAGTAATACTCGTATTAAGAAAAGGAAAGTCGTTCTGGATTCAGATAGCGAATCGGAAGTTGAGTCTATAAAATAAAAAGACTCAAGAGGTCTTCATTTGATTTAGAGGTTAGTTCAATTTAAATTTATTAATACAATTGTCGTTTTGGTCAGTGACCCAAAATGCCAAGCTGAGGGCCGTGGGTTTGAGTCCCGGTCGACGCAAATATTTATTTCACAGATAAATATTTGTACTCAGGTCGTGGATCTTTGTCGTTTTTATTTTATTCTTGTAATTATTAAATTAATTTTACTTTATTCCTATTAGTTATTAGTTCTTTTGAAAAAACTTTGTTCTGAGTATTATCATCGAGATCGCCATCACCAATATTTTATTTCTTACCGATATCAAACAGCACTATAATATTTTTTTAGTTATAAATATTATGAGCCTATTTTTCTATATAATACTAACATTAATATTTGAAATAATTACAGGAGATAACGAGTTGCAAGAATCCATTAGAGCGGTGGCACTGAGAAGATTTTATCGCGGCGTGCGGGTTCGGGCTACACGTTGCAGAGGGCAGATCCTGCAAAGACGGGCGACTACTATGTAGAGCTGCGTGTAAACAACGCGAAAGAAGCCGAAAAGCTTGGCTCCGATCGGTGGAAGCTTCGTCACTCTGAAGTCTGCTGTAGAAGACAACAGCTTTACGTGGAAAGCTGTGACAAAATTAGTAGCAGCGGCAAAGGATGAGTACGCCGCTATACAGCCAATTTATACCCTGTTAATGTTTTCTTACTTTGATTAGGCACCTATAATAAAGTAATTGCGCTCATAATAGCTTAATATTAAATGTTATTGACTTGTAGCACATTATTTTCCTAACTTATGTCTTTTCCTTACAGCAAAGAAAAAATAAGAATTAAAATATGAATCTAAAAACAAACAGCCAGATATTGAAATTTTAATTTTAAAATACCTGAATGAAGTAATTATTTTCAAAAATTGCATTTATTTTTCCTCGCAGCAACGAAAAACTAAGAACTAAAACTTTGAATCTAAAACAAAAAGCCAGATATTGAAAGTTAGATTTTTTGAAATACCTCGATAAAGTAATTATAAATTAAATTTGTGAATCATTTATTATATTACTGTGCGATATACCATATTATTTTCAAAACTGTGTCTCTCATTACAGCAACGAAAAAATTAAAAACTAAAATCTGAATCTAAAAGAACAAAAAGCTGGATTGAAACTTGAATTTTGAAATACCTAAAATCTAGAAAAAGTAATTATAAGTTAAAATTGTTAATGAGAATTTAAATCTATATACAAATATAAAGAAAGATTGAAATACATATTTATATACAAGTTTTGAGCAGTATTACACTAAACGTCAATTATAGATATATGATTGAAAATTAAGTTCTGCCAGGACTGTAATGCATATACATCAAATAATTCATCACATAAGAAGAGTAATATACATAAAATTAATTGTTTACTTAGAACTGAGTTTGATAATGTTCAGTTAATAGCTACTGCTTTCAAAAATAGGATTGCAAGTTATAGAGTAAATCCTGATTCAAGTGACATAATTATGCCAGAGTTATTCTTATCTAGTATTTCTAGCACTGTTTGCAATATAATTAAAACATTACTAACCACGCACAAATCAATCAAGGTAAACTTTGAATTATTTGTGTTGTACAAGCTTCCAAAGAATGATGAAATATCATTAAAAAGCTTCAATACTAAATATACGCCTATATTACAAAGTACTGATTTAAAGTTTCTTTTTGAAGAATACTCGAAGAATTTAATCAGAAAATGTATGGAGTGTGAATTATCTGAATCTGGTTGGACAATTGAGTCAATTAACCATTTAGAACAAAATATAGCTAAATATGATTCGCTAAGATCTGGTCATTTTATTTCATTACCAAAAGTATTGTCAGAAACAAAGTCATGTCTTAATATTCATAATACAAACAGTCACTGCTTCCATTGGTGTATCATAGCACAAATGCATCCAGCGAAATGTAATCCAAATCGAGTTACATCTTATCCACACTATTCTAAAGTTTTAAATGTGTTCGGTATGTCTTTTCCACCGACATTTGAAGATATAAAACGCTTTGAAAAACAGAATACAAACATAAGTGTCAATATACGAGGGTGGATTGAAAAGTACTCGGCCTAACCAAGAAATAAACACATACTAAATCAGTTATATTTTAATTTTTCTACATAATCACCATCAAGTTTAATACACTTTTGCCACCTCCCCTTCCAAGCATTTAGACCGTTGAAAAAAAAAGATTCTTCCTTAGAGTCAAAATATGCGTCTACTGCTGCTTTGACCTCGTCGTTTGTCGAAAATCTTTGACCTCCCAAGTGCTTTTTTTTAGGTTAGGAAACAGAAAGAAGTCTGATGGTGCCAGATCAGGTGAATACGGCGGATGCGGGTAACAGTTCAAAGCCACAGTTGTGAATTTCAGCCATTGACTGTACTGACGTGTGAACACGCGCGTTATCTTGATGAAACAGGACTTTTCTTCTGAGCATTCCTCGACGTTTTTCTTTTATTTCCTCTTGTAAACGACGTAATAAGGTGCAGTAGAAATCAGAGTTTATAATCTGACCCCTTTCAAGATAATCAATCATAATCACACATTTCGAGTCCCAGAATACTGAAGCCATCACCTTATTTGCCGACAAAATCGACTTAGCCTTTTTAGGGGGTGGTGAACCAGGTCTTCTCCACTGTTTTGATTGTTGTTTTGTTTCCGGTGTATAGTAATGAACCCATGTTTTGTCTATAGTAACAAAACGATTCAAAAAATCATCTGCATCGGCTTCAAATAACTCCAAACAGTCGCGTGAAATAGTCAATCGCGTCCTTTTTTGTTCAACTGAAAGCAGTCGCGGAACCCACCTCGCAGACACCTTGTGGAAATCCAACTCGTTGACAATGATGTTTTGAGTTCGTTCATAAGAGATGCCTATAATCTCGGCTATCTCTCTAATTTTTAATCTGCGGTCTCCCATTATTAAATCAAGTACTTTTTTAATATTTTCGTCAGAAGTTGACGTCGAAGGCCTTCCAGAGCGGGGTTCATCTTTCACACTCTCTCTACCACGCTTAAATTCTGCTATCCATTTTTGACGGATGAATATGACAGAGCACAATCGCCTAATGTATTGACCATGTCATCATGGATGGCTTTTGATGATAGCCCCTTCTTATGGAGGTACTTAATGACGGCACGCTGCTCGATTTGCTCCATTCGCGGAAATTATGTCCGATTACTTTGTTAATAAATTTATAAAATCACAACTAATAATCGCACACGTTTCGAACTTCACACAATGAACTAGTCTGAACTGAACTAAATAATGTGGGTAGATTTGATTTTTAGAATTGAATGGATCTGTGTTAGGCCGAGTACTTTTCAATCCATCCTCGTATATGGTTTAAAAAAAATTAAACAGTAACAGGACCTTTGTACAAAACATCACAAAGAAAGTTAATGCATGTAAACTTATTGCTTTTGAATAAACAAAACAAGACTCATTTTGTTTTAATCTAACATTTTGAAAAGCTCGTACATAAACAACTTACGAAACACAAATGTAAAGTTCATTTATGTGACGAATGTTTTCTTTACTTTGATTCTGAGACAAAGTTAGAGTCACATGATTGTGCTCGCATGCAAACTATCCTTCCAGAAACGAATTCAAAGCTACGATTTTCTAATCCAGAAAGGTCTCAAAGAATTCCAATTGTTATTTATGGTGACTTTGAAAGTTTACTTAGAGAATATTCTGATAAAAATAAAAGTAAACATGTACAAAATGTTCAGATTCATGAAGCTACTTGTTTTGTTTATTATATATGCTGTGAATCCAATCCCGAATTGAATGACTGTGTTTCTTATCGAGGGCCTAATTGCTCAAAAAAAATTGTAAATTCAATTTATAAGAATATAGAAAGATTATATTAAATTTTAAATATTTTCAAAGACATGAATCCGCTTAATAGTGAAGAGCAGAGCTCTTTTAAAAGTGCAGAAGTGTGTTATATTTGTAAAAAAATTTTTGTTCTTCTGATTACAAAGTATATGATCATGACCGTTTCACAGGTAAATACAGAGGTCCAGCTCATAATTCATGTAATTTAAACAATAGAAAATGTAATTTCATTCCTATTATATTTCATAATCTTTCTGGATATGATTGCCATTTATTTATAAAAGAACTTGCAAGTGTATGCGGTCGTATAAATTTAATTCCAAAAAAAACAAAGAGAAATTTTTTTATTTCTTATTTCTTTTACAAAGTTTTTTCCAATCGATATGCAGAAGTCAGCGCAATTAAAATTTATAGACTCCTTTAATTTCCTGAGTTCAAGTTTAGATCATTTAGCACAAACTCTAAATCCTGAAGACTTAAAACATTTGCTAACATTCTTTCCAGATGAAAATTTATGTCTTAGAAAGGGTGTATATTGCAATGACTATGTAGATTCTTGGGAAAAGTATAAAGAGACTCAGTTAACAGAGCAATCAAAATTTTACAATAAATTAACATCAGAATCTATAACAAGCGAAGGTCATAATCATGCTTTAACTGTGTGGCAAAATTTTGGTATTAAAAACTTATGTGGATATACCGAGTTATATCTGAAATGCGATGTCTTACTACATTGCGACGTTTTTGAGAAATTTAGATCCATGTATTTTAATTATTATGGTCTCGATACTTGTCATTATGTTTCATCACCTTCACTAAGTTGGGATGCTATGCTGTTGACAAGTATTGAGTTGGATTTAATTACTGATATACAATTTTATCAATTTTTAGAAAATGGTATAAGAGGAGGGCTATCTCAATGCTCGTTAAAGTATGCAAAGGCTAATAACAAATACTTACCAAATTATAATGAAGAAGATCCTAATTCTTTCTTAGTTTATTTAGATTGTGTAAATTTGAATGGTTATGCTATGATGCAGCAACTACCTTATAAAAATTTTCGGTTTTTAAAACAAAAAGAATTAAGAATTTTTGATATTAACTCTATTAGTTCTAATAGTAATGAAGGATATATACTCAAAGTTGACATGCAATATCTAAGCGATATTCATGATGAACATTCTGACTTACCGTTTGCAGCAGAAAAGTTAACAGTTCCAATATCATCAAACATTAGTAATAAGAAATTGGTTGCGAATCTCTATGATAAATATAAATATGTTATCCATTACTGTCATTTACAAGAATGCCTAAGAAACGAACTTGTTTTATTGAAAATTGATAGGATTTTAGCTTTCAATCAAAAAGCATTTTTAGAGTCATATATTTCCCTAAATACATCTTTAAGACAAAATGCTACATCTGATTTTGAAAGAAACTTTTTTAAAAAACAAAACAATTCAATTTTTGGAAAAACTATAGAGAACAAAAGAAAACAAGTCGATGTTAAGCTAGTAAATGTATGGAAAGATAATTTTAATAACACAAATAAAGTCTGTCGTACCGAAAAATATGTTAGTGCGCCTAATTTCAAAAATTAAACAATTATTTCTGATAGCCTCGTAGCCATTCAACTCCAGCCAACAAAAGTGGAAGCTATTTTGGAACTTGCAAAAAGTCATTTATACAATTTTCATTATTCCGTAATGAAGAAAATATACAAAGATGATAATATCAAACTTTGTTACACTGATAAAGATAGTCTTTTGTATTTAATTTACACTGAAGACTTCTATAAAGATATGAAATATAATATTAAGTACTTTGATACAAGTAATTTTCCTGAAAATAATATATACCATATTCCAAAAGCAAATAAACAAATCCCAGGGTATTTTAAAGATGAATTAGGTGGTGATATTATAACAGAGTTTATAGGCTTGAAAGCAAAATTATACTGCGTTAATACTTTAAAGTCCGTAATTAAAAAAGCAAAAGGTGTGAAAAGGCATATTACAAAAAAAAATTACTATTGAAAAGTATAGAGATATTTTAAATTCTAAGAAAAAAAGAGAAAAAAGATAAAGAGACACTGTGTACGTAATACGATCTAAGAATCATATACTTTATACGCAAAAAATAAATAAGCTCATTCTTAGTGGCAATGATGATAAGCGACAAATATATGAAGATATGTATAAAACTTTGCCTTGGGGACATTATAGCAATTTATTTTAAATAGCATTATATTTTAACTAATGATGAAATATAAAATAATGAAAAATTAAATGATGAAATAAAGTAATAGTAATTTATAAAAAAATTATAAACATAAACATAATATGCAAATGAAAAACAAATTACTTTATTTTGAATATTCTTTACTGCAAATATGTTCTAAATTGTAACTAATATATCGTTATTATATTTTTGGCTAAAATATAAAAACCTTTATATGTAAATTGAAATAAAAATACTGTATTATCATAATCATATTTTGTTTTATTTATCATCCCATTAGATCCTTAAATACTAAATATTACATAAAAACAATAGATTTAAATACACTTAACTTTTACAACAGAGTTATACATGTCGAAAAAATTAATCATTTATTTATAGACATTTTATTAACATAAATTTTATTAATTGATTTCAAACTTTAATACTCTATTTGCTTAGTTTTTTTACTACTTTACAAACTAAATGTTTTATCTCATCCATGATGTCATCATATGCACTTGTCACTAGATATTGCACGTTCACAGCTGCATTTCCAGCTTCAGTATTTATTTCATCGATATAAAGACCATCTAAATCATGTATTATAATTTTTATTAAATGACGTACATCACCCGTTTCCTTTCACATGATAAATGATGTACTTTTCAAAGAATTTGGTTTGATTTTTTTTCCTCCGATTTTTGGCGACGGCTCTGCTCGCACGTATTTGTCGCCACTTCATCGTACCAGCCTTGCCTATCTTGAACATAGTAAAATGGATTAGTAATTGGGTTTGAGTCTTCTATCAAATTCTGAAAGGCAGATATAAAATGACTACCCATGAATTTAAAATCAATTAAAAATAATAAAAACTAAATAGTAACTTACCTCACGTATATTTTCTAAGTTATCCAAAACAGGACTGTAAGATGCTGTATGTGACATGTTTCTGAAAATTAAAAATGAGTATAAGTTACATTATTTATTACATTTATAAGAGTTAGAATTACAATAGAAAATAGAATAAGTTACTTTATTATTTAAATATTTCATTTAAAGTACTTACTCGTGACAAAACAAACGTGCTCTTTATAGAAAGTACTGTATTGAAATGACGTGATCATGTGTTGTAAAATGAGAATTGTATAATATACTCAGGATTTGTAAGATCAGAATAGCATTATTTTGCAAAGTAAGCATAGATCTACTAAGAAATTTGTTACACGAGAATAGGAGAACAGACATGATGTGACATGCATTTTTCTCTAATATTGTTCATGCAAAATTTATATATATACCTAAGTTTGTAGGTTAGTAACTCATTCAATAAGCACGATGAGGTTGATCAAACAACCCATATCGCTAAGCGTTTTAATATTAATCACTCTGCTCACAAGATCAGACATAGCATTCTCTTATCAAATACCATTCGCTGTATAATATGCGGTCCTTGTAATTGCGGTAAAACAAACGTTGTAATAAGCTTATTGTTGCATGAAAATGGGCTTAAATTTCAAAGTCTTTACTTGTATTCAAAAACTAACTATCAACCAAAATATCGTTTTTTACGAGAAGTAATTAAGAGAGTGCCTAATATTTCATTTTATGAGTTCAATGATAACAAAGACGTTATAGGTCCAAGTGAAGCTTTAAACAATTCTGTATTTATTTTTGATGATGTTGCTTGTGAAAATCAAATCAACATTCGTAATTAATTTTCTATGGGCAGGCAAAAGCAAATCGATTGCTTTTATTTATCTCAGACCTACTCAAAAATTCCGAAACAATTGCTGCGAGACAATGCCAATTTTATTATAATATTTAAACAAGATGATGTGAACTTAAAACAGATTTATGAAGAACATGTTAGTTCTGATATGTCATGGAATCAATTTAAAAATATTTGTTTGGAGTAAGCCGTTTAATTTTGTTTGTATTAACAAAGACTCACCGTTAAACGATGGCAGGTATAGAAAGAATTTTGATATTTTTTTTTAACCTAGAGTAAACTATTATAAATGGGTTTTGTAGATAAACTATTTAGGTGTATTGTAGCCGCGATAGAATGAAGTATTGTAAAGCATTATGGAAAAGCAAATTAAAATGGAATTAATGAAGTCTGTGGACTCCACAAAGAATAAAATAAAAAAAATGAAAAATAATGAGCATGAACTGAATTTATCCTTAGATAAAATGCTAAAACCTGTTACAGAGCCCCTTAAAATCATAGTTAATAAGCAAAAACCAAATCAAGACCATAATTTATCGATGCAATCATGCGCAAGTTCTGCTGGATCATTTGAATCGGAATTTCAGAACTATTACGATGCTGACTTGAGTTCTGCAGAATCCCCAAAAAATGAAATTAAAGATAATTAAGAGGCTTCATTAGATCGGAATTATATCTATGATATTTACGATGATAAATTAAATATACCATTTAGGATAAGAAAAGAAAAGAAAACTTACATGATGAGAAATTCAGAAGTTACTTTTGTTCAATTAGGGAACATGAATAAAATAGGCGACTCACACGATAGGCAAATTGTATATTTAAAAGGAATAAAAAATACAAAATATTTGGTGGCGATCGGGTCGCGAGCTAGCGGCGAGTGCCGGTCTTAGGCGCGGTGGTGAGAAACCCCCACGCACTTCACATACTCCCCGCAAACACCGTCGGTGCTGTCGTAACGGCGCCGACATACTCCCGGCGCTGGAAAGCTAAACAGCTTTCAAGATCTTCCAACTCATCGGGCTTCGGTAGTAGGACGATTCTGTTTAGGGCGCGCCGCACAATTCCTCTTGCAGTGTCTATATCTGCGACGCGTGTCAATCCGTCAGATCCCGTGAAGAGTTTTCTTACACGTTCGAGACGCCAATAGAGCGGTGGAGCGTTTTCCTCTTTCAAGAGGACTAGGTCGTCAATTTTTAGGCTCTCTTTGGACTTCGTGCGCCACTTCGTCCTCAACTGCAGCTCCGCAATGTACTCGTGGCTCCAGCGTCGCCAAAAGTGTTGCTTAAACTGCTCGATGCGCTGGAATCTGTCGAGACGATGGGCATTAGCGGATTGTAGACACGGAGATGGCAGCGAGCTTAGTGGTCTACCAATTAAAAAGTGGCCCGGAGTTAAGGGATAATAGTCAGTGGGAGAGGAACTTAATGGACATAGGGGGCGGCTATTTAGGATACATTCTATTTGTGTGAACAAAGATGACAATTCATCATAGGTTAGGTGCGTAGTCCCTAATATCCTAGCCAGGTGGAATTTGGCTGACTTTACACCGGCCTCCATCAAACCATTGAAGTGAGGAGCGTATGCAGGCGAAAAACAAAATTCAACGCCTTCGTTAGCGGCAAAATTAGCGATAGTTTTGGCATTAATTTCAAAAAACTCTTTAAGTTCCTTTGAAGCAGCTACAAAGTTTCCACCATTGTCGCAGAATATCTGCTTTAGTAGCCCTCTCCGTGAAACAAAGCGTCTCAAAGTTAATATAAAAGCATCCTTGGACAGCTCACTAACAGCCTCCAAATGGATGCACTTATACCTAAAACATATGAAAATACACAAATAACATTTTGTAATTTTACAACCACGACCTTTGCGATCCGTGACCATAAATGGCCCAGCGAAATCAGTCCCTACTGTAATAAAAGGAAAGTCAGGCATTAGTCTTTGAGCAGGTAGGTTGCCCATTATGTTTTTCATAGACTGACCCTTAAAACGTCTACATACGGTGCAATTATGCACAGTACGTCTAGCCAGACTTCTTCCACTAATGGGCCAAAAACGCGTTCTAATAGAAGCCAGTAAGGCTTGGGGCCCTAGATGTAGAAGCCGTACGTGTTCTTGTTGGAATAAAAGTTGAGTAAAATGGTGTTTAGAGCTTAACAACATGGGATGCTTCATATCGAAACTATATTCAGAAGCCTGAATTCGACCACCTACTCTTATCACTCCTTTATGTAAAAATGGATTAAGTGCCGAAATGTGCGACTTAGGACTTAGGGAATTTCCTTTTAATAATAAATCGTATTCTTTAGGGAATGCCTCTAATTGGGAAATATACACTAATGAACTAAGAGTTTTATTGAGCTCGGCGGTAGTTAAGGAACCTGTAATTTTAGTTTTAGAATTTTTACAGTTATTAATAAATCTATGTACATAGGCTAAAATGTGTTGTAATTGTTTTAATTTAGAATATTTGTTAAAGTTAATAATTGATTAATAATTATCACAAATAGCAACTGGATGTGCTTTAACTTCCGGCAAATTCTTCATCTCAATAATAGTCTGCGAATGCATAGAAGGCCACTCGGACTCTGGCAACGATAAAAACTTAGGTCCATACCACCACATATCACATGCAGCGATCTGTTGTGGGTTCACGCCACGGGATAGCAGGTCAGCTGGGTTGTGTTCTGTAGGAACGTGGTGCCATGAATTTGCGTCAGTCAACTCTCTAATGGCGGCGACTCTGTTGGCAACGAATGCCTTCAAGTTAGAAGAACCGCAGCGCAACCAACTAAGAACTACGCTCGAGTCAGTCCAATAGACATGACGCGATATTTTACGTCGCAAGGCTTTGGTCACAGATGAGCTCATTTCAGCTGCCAAAAGAGCACCTGAAAGCTCCAAACGAGGAATTGTAATAGGGCTGGATGCTGGGGCAACGCGAGATTTCGCACATAAAAGTTGGACATGTATTTGTCCTTCTTTATTTGTAGAGCGAAGGTACAAACATGCACCATAGGCGCGTTGCGATGCATCGCAAAAACAGTGGATTTCAGCAGAGACTGGATATTCTATTGATACCCATCTAGGTATATTTAGTGAAAAAAGGCATTTAAGTCCATCAACAAAAGGTCTCCAGACATCGACAATATCCTTTGGAGCGGGCTCATCCCAGTCCAATTTGAGAGACAATAAGGTCTGAATTAAAATTTTGGGAACGATAGTGGACAAGGATAGGAGGCCCAAGGGATCGAAGATCTTGAAAGTTGAAGAAAGTATAGTGCGCTTAGTGACGACCTCAGACTGATCCACTGCAATGGGAAAATTAATGCTGTCGGTCGAAGGACTCCAATCTAGGCCCAGCGTATTTGTAGACTGACTCAATGTCAGGTTGTCGGATGACTGGACAAAGTCTGAAGGCAGTAAAGAAGGTAAGTTAGATCGGTACTTACGTAAATCAAAACCAGCCATAGAAAGAGCCACATGTGTTGATTTCTGTATAGACCGTAATTGATCTTCATCATCGCTAGAAGTTAGTAAGTCATTAACATATATGTCCTCCTGTATGACTGCCTTAATAACGTCATCGTCACACTCCTTGCCCACTTGCCAGAGACACCTGGTGGCAAGGAAACTATCGCTAGCAAATCCGTAGGTGACCGTGTTAAGCCTGAGTGTCTGTAATGGTTTGTCCTCCGCATCACGCCATAAAATCAGCTGTAGGTTTCGGTCAGACTCATCTATTAAAACCTGCCGGTACATTTTTTCAATATCCGCTGACAACACATAACGATATTGCCGGAACCGGATGAGGATATTGAAAAGAGAGTCTTGAACTGTAGGGCCTATCATTTGAATGTCGTTTATAGACAAACCAGATGAAGTGCGAGCTGATGCGTCAAAAACGACGCGTAGACGTGTTGACTCACTGTCTTCACGAATGACAGGATGATGCGGAACAAAATAGGCAAGCTCAGGTCGGTCTACCTCAGATATTGCTAGATGTCCTAGTTTGCGATACTCCTCAATGAAATCAACATAGGCGGACTTAAGTTCCGATTGCTTGCGAAAGCGACGTTCCAGGTTTATAAATCGCCGCCTGGCCATGAAATAGGAAGTGCCTAGGCAGTCTGGTTTGTCGATCAATGGCAGCTTGACACAAAAACGACCTTCTTCAGTGCGTTTTGTGTGCTGTAAAAAATGTTGTTCGCAAGCTCCCAAAACCTCTTCAAATCATTTTGAAGCTCAACTAAAGTATTGTTGCTTTCAATACTTACAAAATAACATTTCACCGGGGAATTTAAATTGAGATTGTCATTTTGAATATAGTGCATGGGACCTGCGATAAGCCATCCTAATTTAGACTCATGTAGAATAGGATTTCCTTTGCCTAAAGAGTGCTGTTTGGTTCCAATAATGGACCAAAATAGGTCAGCACCGATGAGCAGTCCTATGTCAGACGGCTCATAAAAGCTGGGGTCTGCTAATGCAAAGGACTTCAGGTTAAGGTGTGTAATAGAAACAAGAGACTTAGGTATCTTACCTGATATTTGGGGTATGACTAAACATGACGTCATAACGCTGAAAGAACCTACCTTTGAATGAATTCGAACATTGCAACGTTCGGCATTAAGCTTGACAATAGTGTTACATATGCCGACCACATTCCTAACATCAGACGTGGAAGAAGTTAAATTTAACTTTGATTTAAGTGCTTCTGTAATAAAGCTAGACTGACTACCGTTGTCTAAGAGAGCTTTAGTGGTAATGTAATTGATTGTTTTGGGATTAAAAATATCAACCAAAGCCGTACATAGTAGTGTCTCAGAAGCAGAAACAGCTGACATTGAAACTGGCTCAGAGACTGCAACATTAGTGACTGCCACATTGGTATCAGAATCCGTAGGTTTGTGTAAAAAGGTATTGTGACGTTTTTTGCATATTTTGCACGTACCTGGAAGCTTGCATGCGCGCGTATTATGCCCTTTGCGCAAACAGTTGGGACACAACTTTAGCTCGGACACTAATGAAAGTCTATCATCAATAGATTTCGATTGAAATTGTGAGCACTCATAATTACGATGACCTTGACCACAGAAAATACACTTGTGAGAGGCAGTTGATGATGAGTCGCCCTGCTCAGCGCTGACGAATGACTTAGTATGAGAAACGGGATTTTGTTTGACGCCTTGATTGTGATTCGGGTTTGACTTTATATTTTTGTCTTGTTTACTGCGATAAACAGACTCTAAAACTTCAGCGCGGCCCTTAATAAAAGTCATGAAATCATCTAGGCTAGATATATCCGAAGCATTAACATTAGCTTGAATGTACTCCTCCCATTTAACACGCGTGTTGCTGTCTAATTTCGCTGAGACTATGAATATGATCAGGGTATCCCAATGATCAGTTGGCTGTTTTAAAGTATTTAAAGCACGTAGGTTTTTTGTGACGTGGTCTACTAGAAATCTTAATGACTAGTCATACTCACGCAACGGCTCAATATTAAACAAAGATTTCAAATGATTATTTATTAATTGACGAATATTATTAAAACGCTCACAAAGAAGACTCCATGCCTCAGGATAATTATTGTCGCAAACTTCTAAATTACATATTACACGAGCAGCTTCACCTTCTAGATAGGAATTTAAATAATGAAATTTGTGTATATTTTTTATTTTTGTATTATTATGTATCAGAGAACTGAACGTATCACGAAATTCCAACCATTTGTTGAACGTACCATCAAACTTATTAATTTTAATTACTGGTAAACGAAAGCCGATAACTTCGTGATCATCTTCATCAGCTGTGTAAATACTGCTATGCTGAAGCGACGACTTTTTTGTCGTACTGCTTACGGAAATAATTTCCTGAGCCAATGCGATCGAATTGTGGAAAGCTTGTTCGATAACTTCTCTGGTATCCAATTCTAAGCTTAAATTATTTTCCTCCAATGCTTCAATCTGATTTTGCACGTTATCGAATTCGCCAAATAAAGTCTCAAGTTTAACTAATCGCTGCGATAGCACGCTAACTTCCGTAGGAGTAAGCTTTTTACCTTTTAATTCTTCTAAATGGTTATTAAATTTCGTAACACGGCCTCTAATTGAAGCGCGTTTTAAATTAAGAGTTTTGTACTTTGCCTCCATACTAGCAAAGTTAACGCGCAGACAATCAAAACAACTAGTTATGCGCTGTACTAATCAAATAAATAAGAATTGCATACAATACGCACCTCGCTTCGTAGCCGCTGTGACGGAAACCGGTTCAAAATCAGCAGAAGCGCGGTGAAAGGTGGGATTGATGACGCGCGACGCCCGCGGTCCAGTACCACGACGTGAGCCCGCAGTGCTGGCAGTGACACGGGATGCGATGATAGTCTCGAGCGACCGCTGCACCGTAGCTGAAATTGATTGTTGGAATGCTTTGCAGATATCTACGTACATAACATTATAACGGGAAGCAAGGTTGAACGTAAATTTAATTGATTTGTGCAAATAATGGTTTAATTAGCGTAATATAGGGCTTAGCGAATGATTTTGCTATAGTGATGAATAATTTATTTTCGTGCATAAACAGCTAACAGTGAATAGCGAGAAGTGAATTTACTTGCATTGAGAAGTTAAGCTCAAATTTTTGCGTAGCTATGTACATATGTATGCTTACGTTTAAAGAAATAGGTTCAGCTATGTAAATTCTAACTATTTAACAGTGGCTACTAACTAATTAAATGCTAGTGAAGACTTTCAAGTCGTAAAATAGGCGCAATGAATGCAAATTATAGGCGGCTTGAAAAATAGCACTGATTACCTAGCAAATGATGCGGCGAAATAATAGTAAGAAATAATAGACAATTAGCTGTTAGGTAAGCAAATAGGTGTAAATAGGTGATTTTAACTCGTTAGGTATGTAAATTGTCGGTAGGTTTATCTAGGTAATTCTTTTAGGATTGTTTTAATAGGTATTTTATTTGGTAGGATTATTGAGTAGGAATAGTTTATTTAGATTAGCAGTTTTATATACGAAAGGGTATAAGATAGACAAGGAATATAAAGGATGTTGCTTAAGAATAGGTAGGTAGGGTAAGGCAACAAAAAATAGGACTAGATTCCTTGTTTCCCTGTTCACACAAATAGAATTTTTAGGAATAGTGGGACACGAAGAGGTAAAAAAATAGGAACGGGCTCACTTTTAGCTGGCAAAACCGCTGCTGTGGCGCGTAGACTCCGCTGGACCTCAGCTTGGCCGGTTCTCGATAGCTGCCCTCTTGTCTTCTCTCCGCTCCAAATGAATCCTTCTTGACTGCTTCGTTGTTCTTAGCAATCGGGATGTGGCTTCCTTTGTACTCGTAGCCCGTAGTACTTGCGTTCGCGACGTTGTAAACGCGGGGTAAGTGCTACGAACTTTGGACCGTGTTACGCGGCGGAATCGGAATTTTGTTTTAATTTATCACGGTCGCCACTATGTTCAATTAGGGAACATGAATAAAATAGGCGACTCACACGATAGGAAAATTGTATATTTAAAAGGAATAAAAAATACAAAATATTTGGTGGCGATCGGGTCGCGAGCTAGCGGCGAGTGGCGGTCTTAGGCGCGGTGGTGAGAAACCCCCACGCACTTCACATACTCCCCGCAAACACCGTCGGTGCTGTCGTAACGGCGCCGACAACTTTTTCTAAAATTGACAGTTTGGATAACGAAACGGTATTTTTAGTAAAAATTGGAGACAAATCTTACAATTTAACTATTGGGTTAAGAGAACTTCTACTTAGAAAAAAAACCTGATTTGAATTTAGTTTCAAGCGCTGATAAACTCGAGTACAAAGATATTCTACACCATACTAATGCTCATAAGAGAGATTTTAACCCTAGAGGTCAAATAAGAGGTGATAAGGGAATTAAATATCGAAAAATAATTAAACCATTATTTTCCGAGACCTTAATGAAATATAAAAAAATCGAAGATAAGCTTGGAGGTAATTTACCTAAGCTTAAGAAATATAAAATCAACACTGATATTGTATATTGGGACGATCCAAATGAATTAGTTGATAGATTAAAACTTTTAATAGCTTCAAGAGATGCGGCAATACAAATCATGATAATGAAATTTTATCGATCATTGAAGAATTAAAAGAAGCTAACATTATAAAGGAATAAAATACTAATTTTTACTAGCTTTTACTCAGTATTAGTGAAGTTGCTCGTGTTGCAAATTACTATAAAAAATTGTCTGTATTAATAAGTAGAAATAAAACTAAATGTATTAAATTTACAACAACGAATGTTAGAAATGTGAGTACCAATGTGTTTTTAAATGGGGAAGAACTGAGCCCTGTTGAATCCAATGTTTTTCTTGGCATCACTCTCGACGCAAAGCTTCAGTGGGGCCCCCATATATCCAAACTAGCAAGCAGACTAAGTTCTGCAGCCTATGCTGTAAAAAAGATTAGAGGTCTCACTAGTGTCGAGACAGCTAGATTAGTTTATTTCAGTTATTTCCATAGCATAATGTCTTATGGGATTTTGCTATGGGGAAATGCGGCTGATTCAGAAACTATTTTTGTTTTACAGAGACGGCCATTAGAGCTATTTACAACCTAAAACTGAGAGAGTCTCTTAGAGATAAATTTAAAGAAATAAATATATTAACTTTGGCCTCTCAGTATATTTACGAAAATTTAATGTATGTTCACAAAAACAAAGGTAGTTTTAGTAAAAAAAGTGATGTGCATTCTGTAAATACTAGGAACAAACACAAGCTAGTGATACCAGTTTCTCGACTCCACAGAGTCAGTAATTCATTCATGGGACAATGTATACGCTATTACAACAGGGTCCCGGAAAGTGTACAGGCTCTCTCCATTAGCAAGTTTAAATGTTTTGTTAATTTGAAACTGTATAAAAAGGGTTATTATAGTATAAATGAATACATGGTTGATAATAACCCCTGGGAATGAGGTGATCGCTTCCAAGCTGTTTCTAAAATAAATTTTGTACTTATATAGTTAGTACAACCATTATTGTAAAAATTGCTGTAAAAAAAAGTCCCGCTGGGTTTCTTGCTGGTTCTTCCCAGGACAGAGTTTTTTTTTTTCGAACCAGTGGTAAAGTAAAAAATGACTTTCAATAAGAATTACACATGTGATCTATATTGAATAAAAATTATTCTATTCTATTCTATTCTATGTAAGTAACAAGCAGCATAAACTAATTATTTTTAATAACTACCAACATAAGAATAAAACAAAATACATTATTTTTTAGACATGAGTAAAGCCGATGTAGTAAATGAAATTCATAGAAATGCTAGGGTGAATTTTCCACGTAGAAATGTTATTACGAAAGATATAGATGATTTATGGCAAGCAGACTTAATTGATATGCAATCAGTATCTAAGGAAAACAAAAACTTCAGATTTATTCTTACCGTTATTGATACATTTTTGAAATAAGCTTGGGCTTTTACAATTAAGACTAAAAGTAAAGAGGACGTATGCTATAATTTTATGAAGCTCCTAAAAACACGTGTACCCAAAAATCTGCAAACCGACAATGGAACAGAATTTTATAAGGATAAGTTTAAAAAAATTATGAATTCTTATAATATTAATCATTACTCAACCTTTTCAACAAAGAAGGCTTCCATAGTAGAACGATTTATTCGATCTTTGAAATATAAATTGTATAAAGCATATAGTTTACAGGGTAATTTTAACTGGATAGGCGATACTCTTAATAATGTTATTTACGAATACAATCACACTTATCATCGAACTATTGGTGAAATTCCAGCCAATGTTAATAATAAAAGTAAAAAACGAATACTACAGAGATACCTTAGATTGGTAAAGAATGATAATGTAAAACGTAAGTTTAAAGTAGGTGATTATGTGCGTATAAGCAAATACAAAGATACATTCGAAAAAGGATATACTCCAAATTGGTCGACAGAAATATTTAAAATTCGAAAATTACATAACATAATTCCAACCACTTACTTAATTGAAGATACAATTAGAGGTCAACCAATTTTAGGAGGATTTTATGCGCAATAGCTACAAAAGACCAAAAATCCAAACATATATTTAGTCGAAAATGTTTTAAGAAGGAAAGGAAATAAAGTTTTAGTAAAATGGCTAGGTTTGTCTTCTAGTGAAAACAATTGGATCGATAAGTCAAATATATTATAATAGACTTACTGACCACTGTGTTTAACATTAAGAACAAATAAGAAAAAATGGTATATTTAATATTTTTATATTTTATATTTTTTTACAGTGGTAGAGCCACGCGGCAGCTTTTGCTGTCGCACGGATGGGCCGGCTCGAACCAGGGTGGTACCACGACCTCACAGAATACCAGCGTGAAGTAGAGATTTACCTCTGCGTTTCGCTTGATGAGTGCAGGTGGCAGGAGGCCCTTTTTACTGGAAATAAGGCATTCCATCTTAGTCCTCACGGGTGACAGCCCATCTACATTTTAGGGGATAGATGTAGATGTCTATGGGCTGCAGCAACCACTTACCATCAGGTGGACTGTGTGCTTGTTTGTCACCCTTATCCTATAAAAAAGAAAAATATCCCAAGCGCGATTAAACAGTCTTATGATGTGCTTTGGCGAGAGTAGTCTTCTCAATTGGTTGATTAATAATTTACCATTTGAATTACATTTACCGCGATACAATTATTGTGGTCCTGGTACAAATTTAATCAAAAAACTATCACGTGGAGTCAACGGTATAAACAAATTAGACGAATATTGTAAAGAACACGACATTGCGTATCACAAATATTCAAACTTAAAGGATCGATATAAGGCGAATTTAGTTTTGTTAAAAATGTCAAAAACACGAGAGATTGCTCCAGATGCAAATTTGGGAGAAAAGTTAGCAGCAAAAATAGTAAGCAAAGCTATGCAATCAAAAATTAATTAATAACTAATATCATTTATTATCATAACTACAGCTCTTGAAAGTCTATTGCTGAACATAGGCCACTTCCACGGAAGACCACAAAACAAAAACGTCCAGTATTTAATAAAGGAACCACACAGTTAACATCTACAAAACTTATAGGTAGGTAGGTATTTTTAATATGCTTTTTGATGAAAACTTAAAGCATAAAAATACTCAAGACGAAATTAAAAATAAGAGATGGGTGAAGTGCTGATAAGCTCGTATCTTTATATTCCCATTCTCTTAGCTTTCATATATTAAAAACTATTTTATATTTTTAGTACATATAAACATTACTGGCTTACCAAATATACAAAATCAAAGCAGTTGTCAACCAAGAATAATGGTTTCAAATCTCCAATTTGCATTTCACGTTCAAATTCGTTACCCAGGTTAAAAGCCGTGTCAGAGTTGGAATATATTTTGCTTCAAAAAAAGGCTTTATTTTTGCAATTCAGCATACTACACATAATAACAGTGAATAAAATGGAATGATAACCTAACAATACTTCATTTGGAAGTATGTTGGCAGTTAAAATGACTTACAGTTTACTTATCGCTACCCTTACGATATTTTGAAAAAAAAAAAGATGAGGCGCAGGCTTCCTTTTATTATTTAGAGGGTCCTAATGACTATTGTACAGGTACGCTTGAAAAATAGCGTTATCCATATACTATATAACATGTAACAAAAACCCTGTAGTTTCCGTTCATTATCAGAATCGGTATTCAAACGTATAGAAACTAGAGCCCAATGACTTCGTCAATCTTACTTAGCGGTACCATGTAGCGACATCTATGGAAATGTATTAAATAAAGAACGATGTATTTAGCACGTCAAATTTTCATATCGATATACATCGCAACCGCTTCCGTAGATAGATAATAGATGGCGCTAGAGTAGTCAAGTGAGCTCGGCCACGGTCCTTATTGCTTTGTAAGAGAGATAACCTTAGTTTAGAAAACTCGATTCTAATGATAAATCATTTTAAAAAAATGATCGCGAAATTTTGTGTAGCTTGATTATAATATATAAAGATTTGCTTTTCGAAGCAACATTCTAAACCAGACATTGAAAATAAATTCTTACGCTTTTAGCTCTTCTTATAATCGTATCGTTAGTAACAAGTACACCCTCGTAGGTCATTAAGTCTTCGCAAGGGTATGTTATTCTATGGTATGGGTAAGTATAAAAAAATAACGAGAGAATTAAGCGGCCTTAGACAAGAGAATAATGTCTCTAATAGTATTTTGTTAACGAAAAATTTTAATATAAAAAGGATAAGTATTAAGTGTTACAAATACATACATTATCAATTATATTAGTAGATAACACGTTTAAATAAATGACGTAGAGTTAATCATATCACAGCACCTAAAAGTAGATTAACTTATATTTTTTTCTCTTTTTACATTCGTTAGCCGATTTAAATAGAACTACGAGTATGTTAAAATATATCTTATTATATCTTAAAAGCCGGGTTACTAGAATATTGAGCAGCTAAGCGCTTGTCGTAAATTTTACAGTGCGCGCTTAACCTAGGTTCGATCCCTGACAGCTCTATTGACGCCCAAATGTTAGTTTTAATTGTGACTGAAACTATTCTTTCCCTGTTGTTGTATATTTTCATGGGCGACGATGATCTTACCGTAGTTAGATGAGCCTTATGCACGTTTGCCTCCTCTTCCATAAAAAAACCGGCCAAGTGCGTGTCGGACTCGCGCACCGAGGGTTCCGCACAAATCCATAGGTATATAAGTTTAAAATTATTAAAAGTATTTATTATATGATGTAAATACAAAAAATTTATGCTTTTTTGCAATTTTTTCTTTATCTGTGCTATGAAACGTTGCTTCGTACCAAATTTAAAGATCCTGAGTTCACGGGAAGTACCCTGTAGGTTTTGATTCCCTTGCGAATGTCGAAAATTTACGGCATAAACGGCTGTACCTTTTGATTGCGTTGGCTTAGAAGATTGATTTTTTCACAGCTATAAGGGACATTAGACTTGAGTATTTGATATGTATTTCAGCAGAGAAAAATGGTCTTGACAGACAGACAGACAGACAGACGGACAACAAAGTGATCCTATAAGGGTTCCGTTTTTTCCTTTTGAGGTACGGAACCCTAAAAATGGCAATTTTAAATGATAATTTACCACGTGCTCAACGGTGAACGAACAATTGTGAAAAAGCCTGCATGTAAAAAAGTAACACATTCAGGAGATATGTAAAGTTCACAATCATCGCCGGAACTAATCGCACCACTACACCCTCAGTAATAAGAGAAGGCCTGTGCCAAGCGGTGAGACATATGTATAGGTTTTTGGTATAAATTTCATGTTTTCATAATTAAAACAGCGCCGTAGTAGTTCAGGGTTTGTTGTTCGCTTCAAATTTGCTTATAGTTTTCGGCAAAACCAAAGTGAATGAAATGTAACCTAAACAAATATTTAAAGGTATATGAATAATCGCATTTGATTGACGAACGTTTATGGAATATATAAGAATTTAAACGTATAGTATTAAGGAATTATTCAAGCACTAGTTATACAAGCTATATTAGATAAGTTTAATGTATGTAATATATTGTACAAAAAGAAAGGAAGAGGATAATAAAGATACATTTTATCATTCACTAATCTAATTCAAACCTGCGCCTAGTCTTATTTTTTTGTTAGTTTGCCTTTTTCGTAAAGCTTCATTAGAAAATTGTAACCCGTCCGGACCAAAGGTACAAACTGAGAACTCGTACATATCCATTTCACTTTAGTCGGCTCTTTTCTTCGTTGCTCGTTAGTCCGTTAACAGTCCACAGCTGGTAATGAGCTTTCTTCCTGAAAAACCACGTATAATACAAGCGAGTGGGCGAGTAGTATTTGTTTTGCACCTTTGACCCTGCTCTTCGTCACAGGTCTGACTTTCCTGGTATTACCGTTTTATGAAGTAGAGGAATTCTCTTATGCGAACAGCACACAGCTAAAGGTAACATAAGGTTACTTAGTAAATAATGTTTTAACAGAGTTATATAACTTTTTATGTGCTAGAAATAAAATTTGCATGTAAGACGAAACATACAAGACCTGACATGAAAAATAATATAATATATATTATAAAAGTAATATTTAAATTATCATCAAATTGTAATAAAGCCAAGAGGCTCATAGCCTCCTGGCTCATAGCACAGTTTAACCTAGCTTGAGCTCCCGTCTCCCACAACAACTAAAAATATTTTAAATATTTAAGATATAATGTAACTTGAGTGTGTGGGAGAAATAAATGTTTATCAATTATTATTGAGAAGTTTCATCAGTTAGTAAGTACAGATTATATACATATATTCTATTTAAAAATTTAGGAAATTAAGAAAGAAAATTTAGATATGCAATAAAAAATAAAAAAAGACGTCGAATCGTAAAAGACTAAGGTACCAGCCGTGGAAACATTTCCTTGAAATAGCGTAACATCATAATTATGTTAATTTTACTATCGCTACTGTTCCATCTAACAAAATTAGCTTATCTTGACGCAATCAGGACATAAATAGAAAACACTTAATTCAAAAATTGCTGAAATACATATATTTATGGTAGTTTTATTTCCGAACTAAAACTATTAGCTACGTCGACAACCAAGTTTATTACACTAAGGCACGAGTACGTTTAATTTTTGTATTCACTACAATTAATACCCTCAAGAATTTTTCTTTATTCAGCGGTACAACAATTATAGGAATGGAAGTAATTAAAATTACAGACTGTCCATTATATAACGCATATAGTATATCTGGTTCTATAGAGTTGGAACACAAATATTTGATTTCAGAACCTACTTGTTTGCACTTAGCACCTTCTCTGCATAAGCTAAAGTTAGACTTGTATGAATGCCTTGGAGAATTGCGTTCGCCTTTTTGTATATGTTGGTAAAATAAAGTTTATATAAGATATATAAATAAACACATCTATCATGTTCTTTGTTTGAATTTTAGCTGTTCATGGACTTCAATAGTAATTGTAATCAGGATGACTGCAAGTTCGTTTTTAACTCTAACAAAAAACGCCACGGAATAATATACCTACTAACAAATAGTTCATTTAATTACGGTTTTCTTATTTAATCACCTCGGTTTTCTAACGGTTTTCTTATTTTAAGCAGCTTTCTTATTTGATCACTTGGCAGTGGCTTACTTAACTATTTGATTGCGGTGCTGAATGGCTGCGGGTACGAATCGAGCGAATTTACGAGTATATGTTCTGCAAATAATTGTTTCTCCCTCATTTTTGTTTGTAGGTAAACTGCCTCCTTAATTCAGGAAAAAAAGTACTAAATTTATTTAAATTTAGTCTATTATACGTGGTAGAGCCATGCAACAGCTATATTGGTTGTATAGTTATAGCACGAATGGGCCGGCTCGACCGGGGAATGACCACGCTCTCACAGAATACCAGCGTTAAATAGCAGCTTAACACTGTTGTGTTCCGTATGGTGAGTGTAGATAACCGGAGACCCTTTTTACTGGAAAAGAGGCATTCCATCTTAGTCCTCACGAGTGACAACGCATCTGCATTTTGATTCGCAAACGAGGATAAATGTAGATGTCTATGGGCCACATCAACCACTTACCATCAGTTAAACTGTGTGCTCGTTTGTCACCCTATCCTTTTAAAAAATATTAGCAGTCCAAGGCTAAATCGACCAAAATGGGATAGATTTCCATTCTCGCCAAGTATATAAGACGGATATCCGATCGTCTAATCTATATGTACCAACCACTTTTGGACTATAGTCATTTAAAAAAATGTAAACTGTACGAAGAAAGTCAAAATTTACTATCTTCTTCATCAGTTCGTAAAAGCCTACTATTAAACAATACCATGTCCCATAGAAGGGAGAATTTGCCCTTATCCTAACGCTTGGGAGGTGAATTGGTTATCGCAATACCTGACGTTTATCATCTTTAATGCTGGATATTGAAAACACAAAATAAAGCAGTTTATTTAAATTCAATTTTATTTTATTCGAATGTTTTTCTTATAATTCATGCCACTATACATAAAAAAACATTCGTGAGTGCCGTGGAACACTCAGTTGGAACGAATTTCCTTTCGTAGTATATTATTATGGATAAACGTATTGTATTATTGATTAACAAATACAAAATAAAATGAATTACTGGCGTCTATTAAAATGATGCGTCATTTAAAGTAATATTCCTTTCATGGCAATATATGAAAAAGTGCGAGGGAAATATATATAAATATTATTCCATCTGCTCGCACTATAAAAAGAGGGTAATGACGGAAAAATCTTACACTTTTTCTCGCCTAAACCCCGTCCGTCAAATTCGTACCGTGCGATAAGTAACTTCGTTCCAAAACACTTTCCCGCCATTTTTCATTTGTTTTTCTGTAAGCCAAAATGAGTGAATCTAACGGATAAATTCGATATAATCTGAAGTATTGATAAAAAAAGGGAATAATGCGACTCAAACCGTAAATAAAATTAACCTAACGTAGTGTCTGTAAGAGTACTACAAAATTGTATCAGGCGTTTTCAGTCCGGGAATCTTGATGTCAACTATACAGCTCGCTCTGGCCGAGCGAGCAATTTTGCAACTATACAAAATAGTTTGACCCATTTGAAAAACCTGGCTCAAATAAAGCTCAATAATTGGGCATCACACGAGCTCACTGAAATAAACCTAATGAATCGTGTACTCATTTGCCATTCTCTCTTGAAACGTAATGAAACTGAACCATTTTTGAAAAGATTGATCACTAGTGATGAAAAATGGATCAGTGACAACAAGAAAGTGCGAAAAAGATCATTGTTAAAAGGTAGTCAAGACCCACAGACTGTAGCGAAACCTGGATTAACACGCAATAAGGTGATGACGTGTGTATGTATGGTGGGATTGGAAGGGCATCGTTTATTATCAGCCGGGTAAAACCATCGATTTGGATCACTACTTTCAACAAATAATGAGAAACAAAAAAAAAATTGAGAAAAAATGGCCGGAATTCACAACAGTGTTTCGGTATCTTCAAAAATTTTTGGGTAGTGTTATTTTAACATCAAGAGAGGACTGTCAAACAACTTGTCGATTTTTTTTTCATCAAAAATCCCAAAATTTTTACAGCAACGGGATTATGTCACTACCTACAAGATGGCAACAAATTATCGAACAAAATAGCATATATGTATTATAATTTAAACTTTGATAAACAATGTCTTGAATTTGTATATAAAATACGAAGAAACTTTTTCCCCGACCTTATATGTATCTCCGTTCTACACTCCACACCAAGCGTTGGCCGCTTTCCGGGCTGACCACCTTGCCCAGCTCGTCTCTATGATATGACTTTTTCTTGCAAAGCCCAAAATTTTTGATTTCCATTTAAAAAGAAATGACCAAAACGCAAGGATTTTAATAATTATAATTTACATGTAAACGCCTTATGATGTCGTAAAAGCGTTCTTTACCCCGTTTCATGCCGAGAATGGCGTAAGAATTGGCTGCCGGAAAAGCCAAAATGGACACCAATAAACATAACTATTTCATTTATTTCTGATATAAAGGCCAAGGTCAGGTGCAATGGGAGGGATTTAGAAAGTTGCTGGGCGATTAAACGGAAGAAAAAGAATTTGCATTTTAATCAAAGTAGCTGAATATTATTGTTTACGTTTATTTTATGCACTGTAATCTGTTATTCATTTTCTATTATTTTCGGTAAAACAATCGCTGAATAATTCGTTCAAATAGGTTTCTATCAAGTTATCTTGGATATAGATTAGTTTAAAAAACACAAATTAATGGAAAAATCAAAACGGCGCATTTAATATTGCGATTAATTTTATTTCATCAGTTATTTGTTTTTCTCGTCCAGCGGGTGATAAAATTACCGTAGATTATTTCAACTTTTACGAAATTTCTACGCAAGCTAAAGTACAACGGAACATCTTGAAAGTAATCCCCTATATATAATTTACTCTGTGTAATACATTCAATGGAAGGTTGGGATTATTGCAGTATATTTCAAATACTGCTTAATCAATGTTTGTGTTCATATTAGTTCTGGTGGAAATTCGGAACCAGAACTTACAAATTTTCAACATTTACCTAACTGCAGATAAGTGTATTAAAAATATGGATTTGTTGAAAAGATTTATATAAATAAAAAACCTCACGAAAATATTCGGTTAAACATGTTTTTTTTAATATAATAAAGGTGACAAACGAGCACACAGTCCACCTGATGGTAAGTGGAAGCTGTGACCACGACTAAAAATCATAATGCAGATGAGTTATCATCCCTGAAGACTAAGATAACGCCTTCTTTCCAACAAAAAGGTTCTCCGGTTCTCTACACTCGCCATACGAAACACAGCAGCATTAAACTGCTATTTGACGCTGGTATTCTGTGAGAGCGTGGTCCTTCCCCAGTCGAGGCGACCCATTCGTGCTACAACCATAATATAGCTGCAGCCTGGCTCTACTATATAAAGATGTGAATCTACTCTTACAGGTCAATAAGTGCCCGCACACATTTGTTTTCTTAATGTAACAATAAACATTTATTATGATATAATTAAATAAAAGATGAAAAAATTGTTCCTATATTTCTTAATTAATTATATAATATTTACACATAAACCTTAAATTTGAAAATATTTTTAAAGTGCAGTATTATGTTGAATATTATGTATATTAAATTACAGCATAGCAAAAGATATGACTTTTTGATATATTATAGTATTATGTTTCCGGTTAAGAGTAAAAGTATGAAGGATGTTTGAACATCGAGAAAAATATGCTTGCTATAAAATATGTTAGGTACATTTTACGGACTTTATCGCAATTATTAACTTATATTCTTGTAGTTTCGAACACTTTTCAGCACCCATGGTTACGGGGTACCTGGTTGACGTGTTAAAATATGACTTTAGGACATCGAACTCTAAGCCTTCCTCTAAGTTTTTTTATAGTTAATTTAAGTATTTTATAGTTTAATTTTTATAGTTATGAGGAAGACGCTACTGCCTATCTCTTGCTTCGTTTCTGTCTGTTTCCTCTTACGGCACCCACGGTATACCTATGTGTAAGTGGATTCTCTTCCGCCGACATCACACGACTAAAGTATTATTTAATTTTATATAAAAGAAAAATGAATAATTATCATGTTAAGATACTTAAAACATTTTTTAAAACACGATATTATATTATTATTGCAACAAAAATTAGATGATATTAAAATGAAATATAATTATGACTGGTGAAACATAACATTTACTATATTAAATAATTATACAGGTTATTTTTTCCTTACAACAGACATTGAATGTGACGGACCCTGTGATAACATATCTATTAAAGATTTAAATAAAACTAATTTTACGGATTTTATCGCGTATATTAACTTTTTTACATTCCCGACGTTTCAAGCACTTTACAGCACTCATGGTCACGGGGGGGACTGAGGTGTATGACGTCCAAATGTCATAGTTAACCACGGCTACCTCCAGATTAAAAAATTATTAATTTTTGATCCGATCTACGCAGTATGAACTTACAGTATCATGAAGTCTTGCAGTTGTATGCTTGGGTTGAGATTTAATTTTATTAATTATGGGATCCCAAGCAGATGGTAGCACCCAGCCATCTTCTCTATTGAAATTAGGATGTTTCTTGATTTCAATAGCCTCGCGAATCATCCTTGGAAGGAATCGGTGTTCTTTAGCGAGGATTTGTGGTCTATCAAATCTAATGTAGTGACGGGGGCGATCCTGTACGTGTTCACAGACTGCAGACTTCCCGGAGCGTCTATTCTTCACATCAGCTATGTGTTCTTTAACGCGGGTTTTTATAGATCTTTTAGTTTGTCCTATATAAGAGAGACCACATTCACAATCAAGCTTGTACACTCCTGCATCTTGCAGAGGAATATTACACTTGACTGATGGTAAAAACTGACTAATCTTCTTCGGCGGCTTGAAATATGTTTTAATGGAAGCACGCTTCAAGATGTAGCCAATCTTGTCAGTGACACCTCTGACATATGGCAGTACAGCAGGCACTCGCTCGACTGTGGCCGGCTTCACTCGTTCACTGTGACGTAGGCGCGGGACCCGAAGCTTATTGTCGTGCAAAACTTGCTTGACGTGTTGGAGCTCGGCGGCCAGGTGTTTACTGTCACAGATCCCTCGTGCTCTCTGAAACAAAGATTTACCCACGGTAGCTAACTGTGAAGGATGGTGGTGAGAATCACCGTTTAAGTATCTATCTGTATGGGTCTTTTTTCTATACACAGTGTGGCTCAAGGTGTTATCAGGATTCCGAATTACTAAATAATTAGTTTTTTATATATAATTTATAATTAGTAATTAGTAATTCGGAATCCTGATAACACCTTGAGCCACACTGTGTATAGAAAAAAGACCCATACAGATAGATACTTAAACGGTGATTCTCACCACCATCCTTCACAGTTAGCTACCGTGGGTAAATCTTTGTTTCAGAGAGCACGAGGGATCTGTGACAGTAAACACCTGGCCGCCGAGCTCCAACACGTCAAGCAAGTTTTGCACGACAATAAGCTTCGGGTCCCGCGCCTACGTCACAGTGAACGAGTGAAGCCGGCCACAGTCGAGCGAGTGCCTGCTGTACTGCCATATGTCAGAGGTGTCACTGACAAGATTGGCTACATCTTGAAGCGTGCTTCCATTAAAACATATTTCAAGCCGCCGAAGAAGATTAGTCAGTTTTTACCATCAGTCAAGTGTAATATTCCTCTGCAAGATGCAGGAATGTACAAGCTTGATTGTGAATGTGGTCTCTCTTATATAGGACAAACTAAAAGATCTATAAAAACCCGCGTTAAAGAACACATAGCTGATGTGAAGAATAGACGCTCCGGGAAGTCTGCAGTCTGTGAACACGTACAGGATCGCCCCCGTCACTACATTAGATTTGATAGACCACAAATCCTCGCTAAAGAACACCGATTCCTTCCAAGGATGATTCGCGAGTCTATTGAAATCAAGAAACATCCTAATTTCAATAGAGAAGATGGCTGGGTGCTACCATCTGCTTGGGATCCCATAATTAATAAAATTAAATCTCAACCCAAGCATACAACTGCAAGACTTCATGATACTGTAAGTTCATACTGCGTAGATCGGATCAAAAATTAATAATTTTTTAATCTGGAAGTAGCCGTGGTTAACTATGACATTGGGACGTCATACACCTCAGTCCCCCCCGTGACCATGAGTGCTGTAAAGTGCTTGAAACGTCGGGAATGTAAAAAAGTTAATATACGCGGTAAAATCCGTAAAATTAGTTTTATTTAAATGTGTAGTGTTCGCGTAAATATAAGAAATCATTATCTATTAAAGAATTTTAATAACTTCAAAAATTTTCTACTTTTGTGGAAAATCTTTTGTATTCGGTCGGAGCTAGCATTATTATATATATAATATTTTTTTTGTATAATCTGTGTATAAACAAAAATTATTTGTGTATGTAGGATGTTCATTAGAATCAAGAGAACTTAAATGGAAAGCTTTATTTTCATTTTTTTTTATAGGATAAGGGTGACAAACGAGCACACAGTCCACCTGATGGTAAGTGGTTGCTGCGGCCCATAGACATCTACATCTATCCTCTATTACGAATCAAAATGTAGATGCGTTGTCACCCGTGAGGACTAAGGTGGAATGCCTCATTTCCAGTAAAAAGGGCCTCCGGCCACCTGCACTCACCAAGCGAAACGCAGAGGTAAACCTCTACTTCACGCTGGTTTTCTGTGAGGTCGTGGTACCACCCCGGTTCGAGCTTTTAGAAAAGTATAATAATTAATTAGTTTGCACGAATGAGTCAAGGATAAGCTAGTAACAGAATACGACAAGAGCATCATTCCACGCTAGTGCCAAGACTGCCTTAACGGCAGCCGCTACGTCCGTTTTATACAATCAAACCGGGTGCCACCACAAGTGCATTGACGCAGGTGTGGTGCATGTGTTGTTTACAAGAATTCTATCTAGCTACACCAACGCTGCCGCACGTGCAATGGTGCTGGTGCCGTCATGTATATAATTTTGTTTATAAATAAATATGTACATAATAATGTGTATATAATTTTGAGGCAGAATGATATATGTATTATATACACACAAATAAATTATACACAACAAATAAAATATTTACTAAGCTGGTGGTGTATCATTCCCGTGCCTCCGAAAACACGTAAAATTGTTGACCCTTCGACTGTTCTCTCCCAGTCGTGTTTGATTGCCGACCCATAAGACTGTGAAATTTCGGCAATAGCGGGTACACTTGTGCCTATATGTGCAACACTTGGGCGCTTTAATCCTAACCTCTCCAGGTGGATAGTTTCTGTTGAGACTGGTCATCGCTTCGTAAACAAAATACGTTTATGAGGATATTATAGGGTATGCATAATGTCTAGTGTGAAGGTGAAAGATTTCGAGTTACGGGGAGTTTTAAAGTAGCTCGAAATGTTTAGTGTAAATATACGCACTGCCGGTGCGTCGCACTTTTCTTTTCCGATTCATTCAAGTTTCATGTTTGTTTACTTTTGTTCAATAATAATGGACGCAGTTAAAACTGAGACTGGTCTAGTTATAGCTTTAATTAAGTAAAAATTAAGCCAACCTGTCCGGAAAATAACAATTAATCATAGCGGTTCACTGGTTCCCATAGTTTAGAAAACGTGTTTGAAGACTGGTCTTTATCAAAGAAAGTATAAAGAGATAGCCTTTTACTGTACTGGTAATCATTTCAAAATTTTCGCTTTGGAATTGGCATCTCTCTGAGTTTGATCTCCAGCTAAGTCTATGTGAGGAACGTAGAGTGTCTATTAGCGACAGTACAGTGAGACCTCGGTACCAGAATATGTCATCATATAAACCAGGTTTGGTTTAGGTCCCTTTATGCTAGGTACATGTCAGCTGGATAATTTCGCAATGGGAAACCATTCTCTTTACTTGTGAGTATCGAATGTAGTTATCTGGCTCTCACGGACGACGTCATGTAATACAATACAATACAAGGTTAACGATATGCTCAATGTTGTAAACAGGAAACCATCAGTTCCGGAGGAGGCTACATGGTAATTTGCAGAAAGTGAATAAGTAAGCGTGATTGATTCCGTAAAAGGTAATTTCGTCAGTTAGATAATAGGGAAATCGAGAGATAAGCACAAGATCAATAGTGTGAAAGTAACCAACATTAATTTGACATACGTATTTACGATAATGACTATGAATAAACGAATCTCTGACGAGAGATGTTGACGTAATGATGTATATCATCATTACACAAAACGCTCTAGGAAAAAAATCAATGATTACACATGATTACACTTCTGTTACAATTTTGTTATATTCATAATTATTTTCTCAGTATATTTTTGATTGTACCCATTTAATCAAAATAGAAATGTAAATATAAAATTACTATATTTGTTTCAATTATGATAATGATTTATTAGAAATAACAACAAGTAACACCAAAATAAAAATTTATATAAACGTCCAATATTTATAATATTTTTATATACATTTACATTTTTCTAAATAGTTAGAACAATCTGGTATTGTATCGAAGTTAAACTAACGTTTAATTCAAACTTAATTACAAAAAAAAAAGATTTACGAAAAAAGCTTCTTTGTAAAAAGCTCTAAAACTGTCTTAAAAGATTATCTGCTCGGCGTAAATCAGTGTGAAATAAATAACGAGAACAATTAATTTCAGCAAGGATTTCAAAATTTCTTTAGACACCAAAAGGGGTTAAAAACAATTTATTGCAAAAAGTTATTTATTGCTTTTTTTATGGAAGAGGAGGAAAACGAGTATACGGCTCCCTGATGGTAAGTGATCACTGTCGCCCATGAAAATTCATAACACCAAGGGAATGACAAGTGTGTCTTTTAGAAAGATCGATCTGTTAGAAGAGAACTAGGCTCTTTTCTTTGAAGTCCCTAAGTCGAGGCACTGTTGAAGCAGTAAATTCAACAATGCGACGCAAAAATGTTTAACATTCATTTGTTTTTAACATTATTATATTGAATTGTGTGATTGTAACTTTATTTGTGAGATTGTCAATAAAATTATTAATTACACAATATACTCTATTTCTTGTTATACGATGAAGCCTAGCTTAGTGGTCAGCATACCACACATGAAAAAGGTTCATTAAATAAAACATGCTGATTCCCACCAGAAGAAGTGATAACCTAGTAAGATCTGCAGGAAGTGGATGGATGCCGTGTTCTGTAGTGATGGTGGTAATGAAGATACTCGTAATATATTCAGTAAACTTATTCTATTTTATTCTGTAACTTATAGATTAATCTTAGCTAAGATTCGCCACAGTGGAATCTGTTTCTCTGTTCTGATCTGGTCTGTTCTTAGTGTGAGATTATCGTTACCATTACAGCATATTAAAGTCCACTGCTGAACATAGATTACCAAGTGGGTGAAAATGCTTAATATTTAAGTTACTGATTATTACAAGAAAATTATTACTTTTTATAATAACAATTTTTTAAGGCATAAGTGTTTGATAAAGCGCTAGCAAAATGAGTAAACCACTCTCTCACAAAATACCAGTGTAAAAAAGCAGCTCAATGTTGATGTGTTTCGTATGGTAAGTTTAGAGAATTGGTGACACCTTTTACTGGAAACGAGGCACTCCATATTAGTCCTCAGGGGTCGTATACATTTTGATTCTTAATCGAGGTTAGATTGTAAATGTCTATGGTTCACAATATCCTTACACCCTTGTTCTATTTAAAAAAAAAGTATACCTCTTTGCAGTTGGCAGGCTTTCGTGATAACAACTTGCCTATGGCTCCGACGACGATAAGTAAAGCTGTCTCTAGAACCTTTAAAGCTCACTCGATATCTCATGTATTCCCGAGCCACGTGTCTAACTTGAAAACCATGCGTCTTTAAATTAGACACGTGGTTCTCTTCAAGGTAGAGAGATCTCAAGAATAGTTTTGAAGCCTTGATTCCTTACTTATTTAATGTAGCTGTATTGAAGATGCGTTAGTCTCTTCAATTTAACACAAGGAGTTCTGTCTGTTCAGTTGCCTGTAGGCTGTTTACTCTATAATATCTGTTGAAGGTTATAGTTTCATTTATCGTCTAATAGCAATTTTCTGTATGAATGTGTAGCCGGATAGTGTTTGTCTTCTGCGACGGGTGTTGCAAAACTTGGTTTCGACCGCTTGGACAGTTGCCATGAGCTTGTTATTTATATCGCCCAATGTATTGCAATCTTCTAGGTACTTAAAACAATTTTGTATTTCGAGCTGGAAGTTCTCTAGGCTTTGGTTTAGACCACGAGCGAACGGAACTTATATTACATTAGACGTACCTTTCCAACTTAACGTTTGGTTCAGTAAGCCACTAACTCATCATTCGATGATCACTACTAGTTTTCAACCTAGCGATAACCATCACTGAATTATAATTGCACTGTAGCTGTCCAAATATCAGTCACTCAGACCGAAACAGCAGTGCTAGCACTGCTATTTGGTGGCAAAGATGTGTTTAAAATTGGTTTATAGAATAGAATAGAATGAGTTTTATTCAATATTGATTATTACATAATACTTATTGAGTCATTTTTTATTTACCACTGGTTCGGAAAAAATCTCTATCCTGAGAAGAACCAGTTTGAAGAGTTTGAGCTCCTATACAGAAAAGAAGTCCTACCACTAGCTTAAAAAAATAAGTAAAAGTTACAACCTATATGTAAAAGTCCTGCTGCTGATTACAGGCCTCTCCTAATTTCCGATAGGGCATTAGGGCAGAGAAATGTCCGCCACGCTGTCCCAATGCATGTTGGCGAACTTCACATGTCTTCGAATTTTTTTCTTATTTCTCAGACATGCAGGTTTCCTCACGATGTTTTCCTTCTCCGACGAGCATGTGGTAAATCAGCACTTAAAATTGCAATTAACAATTTAATTGATGCCGGTGGGAATCGAACCCGGGTTTCTCGCGTACTGTGAAATATAGCGAGTGCTAACCATCTGAGCTACCATGGCTCCTACTACTACTAGTTAAAATAATATTAACTAGGACAGCATAATGTCGCCATCTTATTATAGTACTCTGTGAGTGACCGCCTCCAGTTATTTATTACTGTGCCACGATCTGGTATGCATAAACAGGCACTTTTTTATCATGTACATTTTACTAATAACATCTACACTAAAATGAGCTATTCTCTGTGTGCGGTGCTTTTGTTGCGCTAGTAATATTGCCAATGTTTCGTTGTTGTACCAGAAACAGACAGCAATGTATCAGACAAAGCGAACCAAACAAGAGCAGTCTAACACAGAACATAGTTCAGCGGCATTGGTGTTTTGTTCTAGTTAGTTGTATGAGCAACAGTTATTGTAAATTTCTATATGTCAATAAGACTTAAAACATTATTTTGTTTGTGCGAAATTAAGATTATTTGAAAAAATTATAATTTATATATATTTGTCAATATCTTGCCATATCTATATGAATACAAATCCATATCTTTACGTATTGAGTTTTATTTGGCAAAAAATAAAATAACACCGATGGTGTATAATATATGGTACTGCCAAAATTATAATAAAAGACATATTTTAAATGACAAACAACTTTATATTTCTTTTTTGATATTTGTGGTTACCTATTTGTCCCATTCAAATTGGACAGGGTGTTTCTTTAATCTTGTGTGAAGTTGCTATAAAATGAAACGATTAAAATGATTTATATTAATATCTCATTTTAGGATACAAAGAGTTATCATAATTAAAGAACTTCGGAACAATACACTATTAAAGAGAGAACATAACTCACAATTAAACTGTGTACTGCAGAGCAAATGTGCGCTTTCTAACATTGCTTTTACAGCAATTTCTATACTGAACATAGTTTATTTTAGTGGCATCTGTTTTTTCTCGATATTTTTTGGTAAAGATATAAAACTAAAATCGAGTTTGAGCCCTAAAATTTGCATCTTACGCAGCTTGGCGGCACAAGCGGTGCAGGTCCGCAGACTGTTAGTATACAATATAAAATGTGATTTTCTAGAAAAGTTTGAAAATGTTAACATTTTTTTCTTAAGCAACGGAAAACGAAGATAAGGTAATTGAATTTTTTTTTTAATTTAATAGATCTTAATTTAGAATTTGATGTAATATAAATATAAATATTACAACTAAGAGATATTTAATAGGCGAAATAATAAATAAATTCTCAGACGTGACAACGCTTCTGTAGTCTTCTTTGTTTGGTTTTGGCTGCAGGTGTCCATACATTGTTGTAGCCACCTACCCTCAGGTGACAGACGGGTTAGCACCCGCAGTTTTATTACTTTGAGTAATTTGAGGAAGATGCTGCTGCCCTACTCCTGTATCATTTTCCTCTGTCACCTCCGACAACGGAGATATTGTTATCTCGGTACACTAAAAATTTAAAAAATAAGAAATAAGTGCGTGTAATCACGTGTGTTAAGGTAAGCGCGGTTGAAATAAAACTTATTAATAGTAATTCATATCGTCTAATAGTTATTATTTATTTTTATTTTTGCTCTATTAAGATATTACTTTTATTAGTGTTGAATTAAACAATTATGTAATAAAACTAAATTTAAGTATAATATATGATCTCTGATGTTATAAATATATTTTCCAGGGTAAGGGTGACAAACGCTCACACGTTAAGTGGAAGCTGAGGAACATAGACATCTTCATCTATTCTTGATTAAAAATCAAAATGCAGAGCCATCGTCTTTCCTGAGGAATAAGGTAAAATGCCTCGTTTCCAGTAAAAAAGTTTTCGGTTATCTACACTCACAATACGAAACACAGCAGCATAAAGCTGGTATTTTACTCTGGTATTCTGAAAGCCTCTAAAGAAGTTTTACTTTAAAATTGATAATACATTTCTCACATAAAACTCCGGCACCCGGTTTGTCCGGGCTAATCTTCCCCTGATTCCATTATCGTGGCGTGACTTAGATTTAAGATAATCATCAAAGACCATTTATTCCATCAATCTGTAATGAATCCGTGAATAAATGGTTTCTGAGCTATACTAGATATTTAAAAGAAAATGAAAGAAATTCATAAAAAATTATAAAGATATTAGAAAAATGCAAAAGTTAATAAAAACTAAAATTATTGTCAAAAATTATATAAATATATGTAAAGAAAAGCAACAATTTGTTAATAATCTTAAATTATATTCAACTGAAGTGGAAAATATGAATAACTGTTATGAGACTCATAGACATCATCATTTGAGAGTAGGTATCTAAATTCAAAAATTTTATCTCTTAAAAACTTCCAAAAAATAATATCAAATAAATATGCATCGGCTCAGGATGAGATAAAAGAACAGACATTGGTCATATATGATCTGGTAAAGTCATGTAAGTATAATGAGGAGCGCTTTGACCCCTTCATAAAACTGAGTGAGTATCAGCGCTCCATACCTGGTTCATCGGGGACAATATGTGTAAATAATAATGATAACAGTAAGGACTCGTAATTTTCACCTACACTCTATGACAGTGTCATGACAAAGAATATTATCTTAAAATGTAACTTAAATATTTAAAAAAAAGTTATTATGTATTCTGATGAAATAGGCAACAATTTGGCATGATGTTAACTGTATAAAAGGACATCTGGTTAGTAATTATTGTATAATTGTAGCATCCGTTAGTCATATATAAATGTACACAAAAATTATCTTGTTTAAATTGCCTTACATATAGGGTTGGCTACAGAAAAATAAAATACAATTTAAATTTATTAATCATAAATAACTTTTCATGTAATAACAATTAAAATTTGACATTTAATTGTTATAATTGTAATAATAGAATTAATTTAATAGAAATAAATAAATTAAGAAAATTTTAAATATAGATTAGGTATTACCTATCCAAATATAATTTAAAACAGATAGCAAAGGTGCAGCATTTCATCATCATCATCATCATCATCGTCATTACAGCCCTTCACAAGTCCACAGTTAAACATAGGCCTCCCCCAAGGAATGTCACAAAGCACGGTCCGGAGCCACCTGCATCCATTGACTACCTGCATTTCTTACCAGGTCGTCACTCCATTTAGTGAGAAGACGCCCTACACTTCGTCCGCCGGTACGAGGCCGCCACTCGAGAACCTTTTTCCCCCATCAGTTGTCGGTTCTTCGAGCTATATGGCCGGCCCATTGCCACTTCAGCTTGTTAATCCGTTGGGCTATATCGGTCACTCTGTTTCTACTGCGAATGTCCTCATTTCTAAGTTTATCTCTCTCCTCCAAGCTACTCCGAGGTTAGCCCTCTCCATATCTCGCTGAGCGACCTTGAGCTTCCTCATACGGCCAGCAGTGAAAGATAACGTCTCAGTTCCAAAGGTCATAACTGGCAACACACACTGGTTGTACAGGCTCGTTTTCAAGTTTTGAGGTATACCTGACGAGAAAATGTGCCGTTTTTTTTCCCGAACGCTGCCCATCCGAGTTGAATCCGTCGATTGACCTCTCGGCCGAAGTTGGACTTACCTAGTCGGACTATTTGTCCCAGGTAAACATACTCGTCAATAACTTCGAGCTTAGTTCTCCCAACAACTGCCGGCATAGGTGTGACATGGACGTTAAACATTATATTTGTTTTGTCCATGTTCATCTTAAGACCTATACATTGGAAGACACTATTGAGGTCATTGAGCATAGTGCTAAGGTCCTCCAGCGATTCTGCCATAAGGACTATATCGTCGGCAAACAAATCGAAGGTGAGCGATGTACTCGCCATTGGTGTTAATACCGTATCCTTTTCAGTCCAGAAGCTTGAAAACGTCTTCCAATGCAGCGGTAAAGACTTTCGGGGATATAACGCCACCCTGTCTTACACCTCTCTGCAATTGGATAGGTTTCGTACTCTGGTTCTGTACTCGGATAGCCATCGTAGCTCTACTGTACAAGCACTTCAGCACTTCGATATACCGACAGTCAACTTGGCATCGCTGAAGGGACTGCAGCACCGCCCAAATTTCGACAGAATCAAAGGCTTTCTCATAGTCCACATACGCCAGACATAGTGGCAAATTGTACTCCCCGGAACTTTGTACAATTTTTGGAAGGGTATGTATGTGGTCTATGGTGCTAAAGCCTTTTCGGAAACCGGATTGTCCGGGAGGCTGGAAGTCAAGTCTGCGCGCGAGACGATTCGTAATGACTCTCGAAAACAGCACGTAGACGCGGCTCAGAAGGTAAAGCAGTCTGTAGTACTTTAAGAGAGCATTATCACCTTTCTAGAAGAACAAGACCACCGCACTTCTGCACCACGCCTCCGGTGTAATGCCACCATTGAGGACAGAATTAAAGAGCTTCTGAAGAACTTAAGTACCGGTTTTCCACCCGCTTTCAGAAGCTCCGCTGTAATTCCATCACCGCCTGGGGCCTTGCCGTTTTTAAGGTGCTGGAGAGCCATTCTAATCTCGCTCAGACTAACGTCCGGGATATCATCGGAATAGTGTCGGATAAAACTCGCTCTTGGATCGTTACTCACACTTACGTGTGGCTCCAATGATGATGTGTATAGCTGCCCATAAAACCTTATCCTTATCCCTATCCTTATGCTTAATTATATGACTCCATAAAGTAGTTTACATCTGGTGCATCAGAATAAACAAGGCATTATATGCAAAGTACTTGAAATTTAATTGTTCTTAAATATCAACAATATTCATATTTTTTGTGTTGCTGAACATTGATTAAAAGCTTATAACTTAATGTTTAACTTCAGTAATCACCAGGTGGTCAGTTAGTTCAATAGAGAAACGGTTTTAAGAGGTGGCTCGTTAATATTAGTAAATTATAATCATGTAAAGAACGTAAAGATATTGTGAGCTACTCTGTTGAACGAACTGAAGAAAAATGAAATATGAAGAGAGAAAATAACATGGAGGAAGTTTTTTAAGTTCAATAAACAGAATAAGTCTATTGTAATAACATGTGGTGACTTTTATATCAATCTCCTAGAAGCTTCCTCCACGAATATTAAATTTAGATCATTTTTTAAATCATGCTGTCATTTTAATTTATTTTTAGAGCCAAAGCGTATTACTTAATGTAGTGCAACATGTAAAGATAGTATTTTTACAAATGTTCAGCCGTTGCATAAATGTATAATTCAAAAATTAATTTCTGGTCAATGTGAGCAGTTAATTTTGTTACTTTAGGTTCACAAATGCAAGTTGATAAGAGAATTGTGTTTATTACATTAAATGCACGTCGCTTGGAAAAATTTTGAAGTAACATAGTGAAGAAACTTCCATCATTTTTCATACCAAAATAATCCTAATCTTTTGTATGAGAGATTGTTGAAGTTTATTTGCAATGAATTTAATAATATGTTTACTTATAAAACGTTCTCCTTGAGCGGTTGGAAGGGATTCATTGAATGGGCAATGATAGAATTCCATAAGTGCAGACAAAGGTTATATGAAATTTATCATGTAAGGTCATATAACCCTAGCGTCGAGCTACATCTTTGCATTTGATCAGCAAAATTAAGATGCCTTCTAATACAATAGAAATGAAGTGAAGTATAATAAATAGTGAAACTGGTAAGGTCAACTCTCGTAATTCAAACTACCAGGTAAGTTTAAACAACAAATTAACGGAATCAGATCAGGATGTTGCAATGGATTTTGAGAAACATATTACTGCTATTCCGATCTAATTCTCTAAGTCACTGAATTCTTCTCCTGCCTCGTCACAGCATCATTACTTAAACAAAATGTAAATGCGTGTACAAAGAATTTTACATTTCATAAAATATCACAAAATATGATTTAAAATATTTTAAAACGATTGATTTTAAGAAAACTGGAATCTGTGGGGGATTTTTATTTATTTTATTTAATGAAGCATAGTAAAGTTATACCTTTATTTAAATCTAGTAGTACATTAGACCCCGTCAATTAAAGATCAGTTTCTGTACTGCCAACACTTAGTAAAATTTTTGAAAAAAAAATATTCTTGATCAAATGTTAAATGTTTTAATGTAAATAATTTACTTCATAAAAAATCAATTCGGTTTCGCAAGGTGTTGCTCGACAAATGATATTGGTGTTGAGCTGAGTAAATATGTTTTTTATGCATGGGAGAATTTACAGGATGCTTTTGGTATATTGTGTAACCTATCCAAAGCCTTCGAATTCGTTCACAATGAAACATTATTCAGGAAACTGCAACACTACGGTGTAAGAAGAAATGCTCTTAAATTAATTGTTTCATATTTAAGTAACAGAATACAAAAAATTGTCATTAATAGTATAAGCTCTTCCGCGTCTATAGTACAAATGAGCGTGCTTCAAGGGTTAATTTCTCGGCCCCTTTCTGTTTCTTGTATATATTAATGACTTACCTTACATAGTAGGGGACAACCATAATACGGTATAATTTGCTGAAGACACTTCATTAACTTTCAAATTAAAACGACAATTATTAAAATATGATGAAGTAAATAATACTATATCTAAATAAGTAAATTGGTTTAATGTTAATAACTGATACTTGAATGGCACTAAAACGAAATGTATGAAATTAATGACTCCAAATGTCATACAATTTAATACGAATGTCATTTTAAATGAGGAGGAACTGCATCATGTCGATACCACCATTTTTCTTGGAATAACTCTAGACGTGAAGCATCAATGGAGCCCCCATATATCAAAATTAACAATCAGACTGAGTTCTACAACACATGCTGTAATAAAGATTAGAAATCTTAACAGTGTGGAAACAGTTAGACTTGTTTACTTTACATAATTTCGTATGGTATTTTTCTATGGGAATACGCGACTGACACTGAAATCATATTTGGTTTACAGAAGAAGGCCATAAGAGCAATATATGATTTAAAACCTAAAAAGTCGATCTCACAAAACTTAAGGAAATTAATATATTAACTTTGGCTTCTCAAACATTTATGAAAATATAATGTACGAACACAAAAATTAAAGTAGTTATACACAAATAAGTGATATTTGTTCTGTAAATACTAGGAACAGACACAAGCTAGTAGTACCAGCTCCACCGAATCAGTAATTCATTCTGTCCCTAGAATACACTGTATACACTTTTACAACGAAATACCAGAAATTATACATAATTTAAACTGCTCAAAGTTTAAATATTTTATTAAACAAAGTTTGTATAAAAATGGTAATTATAATATTAAGGAATATATGAATGATAAAAACCCCTGGGAATGAGGAGATCGCTACCAAGCTATTTATAATTTTTTTTGTGTGGTTAATTGTGGTAACTTGATTGTAAGCTGTTATTTAAAAAAAATCCCGCTGGGTTTCTGGCTGGTTCTTCCCAGTACAGAGTTTTTTTTTCAAACCAGTGGTAATTAAACAAAAGGGTGACTTTCAATCAGAATTATTTATTATCTGTATTGAATAAAAAAGTTTCTGTTTCTGTTTCTGTTACCAGTTACAACACCTCCAGCTTTTAGATTAGTAAACATTATTGTAATTCTAGAAAATAACGATACAATTTATAATGTATTTATGAGTCTATGTATGAAAAATACAGTGGCAACAGATTTTAAGGGGCAGCATTTTGGTAATGAAAGTTAATCTCTATTTATTAAATAATATTAAATTATAATTCACTGATTTCTTCTTTTTCAGAACTTAATAGTCCACAGCTGGATATGTCCCATTGTAGGTAGTATTTAATATTATAATAAAACAAATACTGAAATATACTCATCATTTTAATTTATACTTAAAAACCGAAATTCAAAGATAAATGCATTAAAAATTTAAATGGAGGGGAAGCATTTTCCGCTATTAAGCTGGAGTGAAAAAAGCCGTGCTTTATCTTTACGAACCTATTATGCAGTTTCTTCTGACACGAGCTCTTAAGAAATGTAAAAGCGTGCAATAGTAAAGTATCCTTGTCAACCTTCCTTGACATAAATCATCTTTTCTACCGACTTCAAAAAGGAGGAGGTATTCAATTTGACACTAAGTTTTTTTATGTATTGTCATAACTTTTTACGTTACGTCATAACTTTTTCTGGATGAATCGATATTGATGGTTATTTTTTTTATTTAAAAGCTGGTGCTTTTCATGTAGTCCCATATAAATTTTGTCAACGTCTTACCAGTAGAACGTCAAGATAGCAAGTGAAACTCAAATTTTCTTACGTTTTTTGCAATTTGCAGGTCAGTATCAGGTTGTATGTTTAACAAAATATGATTTGCAACCGTAAAGAGTATGTATTTACAGAATTATGATCATTATAATCACCAATACAACCCTCTCACTTCGTATAATCCCATTGTTTGAAAGGATTATATGAACTAAGAGGGTTGTATTGGTGATTTAGGAAATTAGGTAATTAAAAAAAACGTCAAAAGGAGGAGAGTTGACTCCTGTCCATCGTCCTCTTAAAATACTCCTTTAGTCGCCTTTTACAATAGCCACGGGAATAGGGATGCGTTGTTCTATTTGTCAAAACTTTATTGATCAGTAATCTAAATACCCAGAGAATATCGATCTTTGCAGATTTTCGGTAAGTATATCGGTTGTTTCAAAATCGTTAATTAACACTAGTAATCCGCCCTAGTTCGGCACTGTAATGACAACACTACCTATGTGTGCGTAATGGCTACGCAATTTTTAGCGAATGTTTTTTCTGCTACTCTATTATATGTCTGTCTTAAAGCTTTACATACTATAAAACGTGCTATCTATGAGTATTTATGCATTTGCAACGTTTTGTTATTCTAGATATTGATTGTACGATTTATTAGTTGATGATTGATGATGATATGTAAAATTTTGATATTATATTGCTTTTACTAATAAGTCGTTAGCTGATAGAGGAATCAGTATAATATGCTTACGTTTAACTATACTTTTGGCATATGTAATATCTTATTACATTATTTTTTCTTAGAAAATTACGTCATGGCTTAGAGTATTAGTAATTAATCATTATTACAGCTTTTCATAAGTCCACTGCTGAACACAGGCCTCCCCCAAAGAATTCCACTATGCACGAACCTGAGTCACCTGCATCCATCGACTTCTTGCATGTCTTACCAGGACTTCACTCCATCTAGTGCGGGGTCGCCCACTTCGCCTACGGGTACGGCGCTGCCACTCGAGAACCTTTCTTCCCCATTGATTGTCGGTTCTTCGAGCTATATGACCGGCCCACTTTAGCTTAATAATCCGTTGGCCTATCTCTGGTTCTATTGCGGATATCCACATTTCTAAGTTTATCACGTAGAGATACCCCGAGCATAGCCCTCTCCATAGCTCGCTGAGCGACCTTGAGCTTCCTCATACGGCCAGCAGTGAAGGACCAGGTCTCAGATCCGTAAGTCATCACTGGCAACACGCACTGATTGTACAATTTCGTTTTCAGGTTTTGCGGTATGTCTAGCGAGAAGATGTGTCGTAGTTTACCGCAAGCTGCCCAGCCGCGTTGAATCCGTCGATTGACCTCTCGGTCAAAGTTGGACTTACCTAGTCGGACTATTTGTCCCAGGTAAACATACTCGTCAACAACTTCTAGCTTAGTGCTCCCAACAACTACCGGCATAGGTGTGACATGGACGTTAAACATGATTTTTGTTTTGTCTAGGTTCATCTTAAGACCTATACGTTGAGAGACACTATTGAGGTTATTGAGCATAGTGTGTAGTCGCTTAGCAATGGGTTGACGCTCTGGGGGCCACGGTTTCGAATCCCGCACGGAACAAGTATTTGTATGTATGGCCTACAAATAATTGTTCCGGATCTGGATGTTTATCCTTGTGCAATCTATGTTTGTAAACTGCCTTCCCGATACAGGAGAAAATCCTAGTGTAGAGGTAACGTTTTTAAAAAAAAACCTAAAAATAAACACAAAAGTAGGTCCTCCAGCGATTCTGCCATAAGGACTAAATCGTCGGCAAATCGAAGGTGAGTGATGAACTTGCCACTGATGTTAATACCGCATCTTTTCCAGTCCAGTAGATTGAAAACCTATTCCAACGCAGCGGTGAAGAGTTTCTGGGATATAACGTCACCCTTTTTTACACCTCTCTGCAGTTGGATAAGTTTCGTACTCTGATTCTGTACTTGGATAGCCATCATAGTTCAACTGTACAAAAACTTTAGCACTTAAATATACCGACAGTCAAATTTGCACCGCTGAAGGGACTGCAACACCGGCCAAATTTCGACGGAATCAAAGGTTTTACCATAGTCCTCATACGCAAGGCAAAGTGGCAGATTATACTCTGGTAATAAAGCCTTTTTGGAAACTGATTCGTTCGGGATGCTGGAAGTCGTGAAGTCTGCGTGCGAGACGATTCGTAATTACTCTCGACAACAGCACGTATACGCGTCTCAGGAGGGAAATTGATCTGTAGTTCTAAAAGAGAGCGTTATCGCCATTTTTGAAGAACAAGACCACCGCACTTTTGCTCCACGCCTCCGGAGTAGTGCCTACCATGTAGGACGGAAATAATGTGCTTCTGAAGGACTTCAAGTACCGGTTTTCCACCCGCTTTCAGAAACTCCGCTGTAATTCCATCCTTACCTAGGGCCCTGCCGTTTTTAAGGTGCTGAAGAGCCATTCTAATCTCGCTCAGACTGACGTCCAGGATATGTTCGGAATAGTGTCAGATAAGACTCGCTCTTAGATCGTTACTCACACTTGCGTGTGGCTCCAACGATGACGTGTACAGCTGCCCATAGAAGCTCTTAATCTCACTCAAAATCTCAGGTGCCCCGGAAACGATGCTGCCACACTCGGTCCTCAGCTTTGACAGTTGGCTCTTTCTGGCAGACAGATCTCTGGCAAAGACTTTAGAGCCTTGGTTCCGCTCGATCGCTTCTTCAATACGAGCTGTATTGAAGTTGCGTAAGTCCCGCCGCATGCATTTCGAGATTTGTCTGTTCAGTTGCTTGTATACTGTCAAATCCGTTGAAGAATGTAGCTTCCTCTCCCTTCTAACAGCCATGAGATTAAGAGTGTGATCGGAAAGTTTTTGTGTTCTTCTGCGGCAGGTCTTGGAGAATTTAGCTCTGATCGCATGGACAGTTACCATGAGCTTGTCATTCATATCGTCCACTTCATTTCAGTCTTCTAGGCAATGAAAACGGTTTTGTAAATCAAGCTGAAAGGTTTCAGGTCTTTTGAACAGAGCATGAGAGGGACGGAGCGTTGACTTCATTAGACGAGACCTCTCCAACTTAAAGTTTAGGTTCAGTGTGCCTCTAACCATTCGGTGATCGCTACCCTTCGATTGTTTTCACCCTCGCGATCACGGATACATCAGTGAACAGTTGTCGTCTGGTCGTCATAATGAAGACAATCTCATTTTTGTCGAACTGTCTGGGCTCAACCAGATCCACTTTTAGAAGAAAGAGTTAATTATAAAAAGTCTATTTTTCTCCATGAAGTCGGCCCCTTGGGTTCCGTTGCCCTATTCCAAATATCCCTACTTTGAGCTCACCGTTCTCTCTTGTGCCTAGTTTTGTCCCCCATTAACACAATATAGTGGGTTTTGGAGGAATGCATGGTTCTAGAGATATCTTCATACATTTCCTCCATCTCCTCATCGGGATGTGCCGAGGTTGGTGCGTAAACCTGTATGACCATTAGCGAATACCGTTTGGTGATTCTGAGTATAAGGTATAACCCTCGTCGACACACTCTCAATCTTTACAACGTTGTTAACGAGAGACTTGTGGACGATAAATCCGACACCTCCTTGGGACAGATGGTTGCCCTCCCGGTGATAGAGCAAGTTGCCGGATTCGAGGATTACCGTGTCCTCCTCCTCTCTTCGGACTTCGGATAATCCTATAATATGCCAGGGTAACTTGTCCATCTCTTCTTTCAGCTCCACGATCTTCTCGTCAGTCCTCAGGGTGCGTGCGCTGTATGTTGTCAGGTCGAGTCGTCTTAGGTGGCAACCGAACCTCCATCGGAGATTCTTAGCACCCCCTGCCCCGCCGTTACCATGGTCGCCACCGTAGCCAGGAATAGAGACGGCCCCCAGCCCCCGGGGCTGGGAGCCGTCTCTTTATTACTTTCGTGATTATTTGCCATAGTTGCTACGCTTGGCGAGCGGGTTAACAACAGCGTTTTTTTATTGTAATTTTGCTGTTATAAGGAAGATGCTGCTGCCCATCTCCTGCCTGTTTCCATTTGTCGCCTTTTACGACACCCACGGGAAGAAATGGAGTAGTGGATATTCTTAACCACTTAACTACATATAACCACTACACGGCAATTTTTCAGTTATTAAATTGCATTTAATTATTAGTAATTAAATTGCATTAATATATATAAAGGCGACATAATTTTCTGTGAAATTAAAAGGCTCATACCCACTGCGTATTAATTTGTAAATTGCCATATCTTTTTAATATTTTAAACGATTTGAATGAAATAGACATTAAATTTGAGCCAAAACTTATTAACAATACATCATTTAAAACTTCAACAAAAATTGGTTCAACCATTGTGGAGATTGGCGTGCAAAAACTCAAAGCAAATTGATAACAAGTGTTAACGAATTGATTTGGAACGTGTTTGATATTCTACGTATACTCGTAGGTTGTACGATCCATTAGTTCATGATATGTTAAATTTTGACTTTATATAGCTTTTAATAATAAGGCGTTAGCTAATAGTCAGTCAGAAAATAAAACATATAAAATATTCAGTTAAACGTGTTCACCTATACGCTTTATTTATTTCTCATGCCCTAATTCATGTTATGATTGTTGGCGTGAGGTAAAAAAGATAATACAGCATTGAGAAAATTTCCACCCTACATTATCTGAATATCCACTCCAATAATTCAATACACATTTTTGAAACGTCTTATTCTTTGTATTTTTATAAATAAATAAACATTGCACGACCGAGCGTATTGACAGTTGGGAGAGCTTCATTAGAAATGCTGTGTTTGAATTGTCGACGTTTCTCATTGGGACAGAACGTTAGTTTTTTTTTATATGATAAGGGTGACAAACGAGCACACAGTCCACCTGTGGTTGCTGCAGCCCATAGACATCTACATCTTTCCTCTATTACAAATCAAAATGTAGATGCGTTGTCACCCGTGAGGACTAAGATGGAATGCCCCATTTCCAGTAAAAAGGGCCTCCGGCCACCTGCACTCATCAAGCGAAACGCAGAGGTAAACCTCTACTTCACGTTGGTTTTCTGTGAGGTCGTGGTACCACCCCGGTTCGAGCCGGCCCATCCGTGCGACAGCAAAAGCTGCCACGTGGCTATACCACTGTTAAAAATGCTATTTTTTTTTTATGAGATAAGGGTAACAAACGAGCACACAGTCCACCTGATGGGAAGTGTTTACTGCGGCCCATAGACATCTACATCTATCCTCGTTTGCGAATCAAAATGCAGATGCGTTGTCACCCGTGAGGACTAAGATGGAATGCCTCATTTCCAGTAAAAAGGGCCTCCGGTCACCTGCACTCACCAAGCGAAACGCAGAGGTAAACCTCAACTTCACGCTGGTATTCTGTGAGGTCGTGGTACCACCCCGGTTCGAGCCGGCCCATCCGTGCGACAGCAAAAGCTGCCGCGTAGCTCTACCACTGTTAAAAATAACTACTAATAAAATTCTATGCGGGTCCATAGATTTCTATATACTGCATACTACGATCACTCGATCTCGGCGTCAGTAAATAACTCCGATACTCTAGACTCTTAGGTCATATTTTCTTTACGAATGAACGCTGGACGAATGTTAGTTCAATTTGGCATAGAATTCGATTATGTCGCAAACTAGAACATAGGGTGCCGTTCATAACAATTATTACTTAAGTTTTATTTAGACCCAGCGAGAGTGATAGAAAAGTAGTATTATATGTGGTAATTAATCTACTCTGAGTTTACGCAACGTGATAAAACTGACATAACTTAAAGGGAATACAAATGTTCAATTACCGCAGTAATGTCTAACAATGGGTAGGTCTTAAGATGTACATGAAACATGGCACAAACTATGCGATAATTTTGCAGTCTGTGAACATGTTCAGGCGTTCGTTACATAAGATTTGACTGACCACAAATTCTTAATAAATAACATCGATCAAGGATGATTCTTACTCTTATGAATCATCACCATCATCCTTTGTAGATAGATCGATGATGGAAAAAACATGCTTATTTCAAAAGTGCAATATTTCAAGATATTACAAGTTCATTTTGTGTGATTCGAACCAAAAATAAAAAATTAAAGCTAAACGTAACCCAAATTGCCTATAATATTGGGAAGTTAATCAGGGACGTCTTGAAAAAAGGCCAGGTCAAGAGTACGCTAAACCGAAAAGCATGTATGAAGGTAATAATGAAAGTGGACGAAGCGAATCAAGTATGTAAGGATCGTAGCAAGTGGAAAGAAGTGGTCTCTGCCTACCCCTACGGGGAAGAGGCGTGATTATATGTATGAATGTATGTTAAACACCTCAGTCCAATCAAGAATAATTAAATCTCTGTGTGCGTATGTAAGCACATGCGTGCTTGCTTTCGTGGGTGCATACATTCATGAGCGCGTGCGAGCGTATAGCATGCATGTGTATGTGCAGACAGTCCATCAGTAGACTGAAGTGGCGATCGATGGGGAAGAAATGTTCTCAGGTTGTATTTTCGTACTGCGCAATGTTATGCATCCCGTCATTGGTAGAATAGTGATATACTATGCAAGAAGATGATGGATACAGGTGGCTCAGGATCGTGCTTTGTGGTAATCTATGAGGGAGGCATTTGTTTACCAAGGAACTTTTGATGGCTTGCGATAATGATGATGATGATAAATAGTGACATTTAGAAATATGACAAACTTGAAATTACATAGCACAGAATTTAAATCAAATATAATTAAAAAATTATAAAGTTCAGCAACGTAATGTGGTTTAAGTTAGTACTTCTTATGTAACACTCATTATGCAAGAGCACGTTACAGACGCCTCGCAGTCTTTAATCATGTAGCACGAAATGTTAGACTACACAGCCTTGAATCTTAAATACATAATATCAAAAATAAAGAAAATGAAACATTTCGTTCAACATTGTTTTGAGGAAATGTCGGTAATCGTGTTCCTTGGGGGAGGCATATGTTCAGCAGTGGACTTTTGAAGGGCCGTCTGTAATGGTGATGAATAAACTTCTATAAATTTTTCCCCTCATACAGACTCGTTTTATAAATTAAAGATTAAAATTAACACTGTTAAGTACTTAATCCAGTATTTATAAAGTTTAATTGAGTTTTTATTTTTAATGGCAAGTAAAGACTGTGCACTTATTTTTATTTTGTTAATTATTTGGATAAATCGAAATCTCTTATGAGTTATACTTGCGATTCTTGTCACTTGATGCAAATTCATCTACATTTTTATGTTTTGAATAGACACGTTTACTATTTTCACTAATATTTATTTTAATTTATTTACTGTATAACCGACCGATTTTGCCTCATGCCGTCATCAGGGTATATATAACTTGCCTTGTCTCGAAACTGAATTGTGCATAACATAATGTGAGACATTTATTAAATATGTCACTAAATTAATCCAATCATCATTAATAAAGAAAATTTACCCCATAATAAGAATAATAAAGCTTATATTTTCTCCGAACGATTAGCAGGTTAAGCATTTGATCTGATTTTGTTTTTATTACATTTTCATACGACGGATGAAATTAAAAGAAACTTTCTATGAGTCCAAATATAAGTGTTTAAATAGAAAACAGGAAAAATGAATCTGCTCGAAGTGATTCTCGAAGTCACAATGAAATACAAAACAAAGTAGAAAAGTAATGTTATGTGCCATTGACATTCTTTTGATTTATTCATCAAAATTCGCTTTATTGATTGTCATTTACACGGTTTTGCCACTTTGGTTATATTAAAATGTTGATAAATTTAAAAAAAAATATTTTTATTATAACTATAACTGTAAATTTAAGAAATATAGAGCTAAAATAAATGTAAGAACCTACATTGACTCTTAATTCATAATATAAAGAAATAGTTAAATTAGTACTTTACGACGAGCGGTTCAGCCTGGAGGGACCAGGCTAAACCGCTCGTCGTAAAGTACTTATTTAACTATATGTATATTTCATTATCTAGATATTAAACTAGGCACAAGAGAGAACGGTGAGCTAAGATTAGGGAAATTTGGAATAAGGAAACAGAACTCAAGAGTCCAGCAGCTGGCCGGCTTCATGGAGAAAGAGGGACTCTTTCTTCTAGAAGCGGCCCACAGGAAGTGAACCTGGTCGAGCCCCGACGATTCAACAACAATGAGATTGACTTCATTATGACGACCAAACAACAATTGTTCAGTTACGTCTCAGCGATCGCGAGGGTGAAAGCTGGTAGCGATCACCGAATCGTTAGAAGCACACTGAACCTAAACGTAAAGTTGGAGAGGTCTCGTCTAATGAAGTCAACACTCCATCCCCCTAGTGCTCTTATTAAAGGCCTAAAAACTTTCAGCTCGATTTACAGAATCGTATTCAGTGCATAAAGTGGACGATATGAACGACAAGGTCGTGGAAACAGTCCATGCGGTCGAAGCAAAGTTTTGCAAAACCCGCCGCAGAATAGAACAAAAAGTCTCCAATCACGCTCTTAAACTCATGGCTGTGAGACGGCAGGTGAAGATGCAGTCTTCAGCAGATTTGACAGCATACAGTCAAATAAACAGACAGAACTCCATAAGCACGGCGGGACTTACGCAACTTCAATAGAGCTCATTTTAAAGAAGCGATCGAATGCAACCAGGGTTCCAAAGTCTTTGCCAGAGATCTGTCTACGAGAAAGAGCCAACTGTCAAAGCTGAAGGTCAAGTGTGACAGCATCGTTTCCGGGACACATGAGATTTTAAGTGAAATTGAGAGGTTCTATGGGCAACTGTACATATCATCATTGGAGCCACAAGCGAGTGAGTAACGATCCAAGAGCAAGTCTTGACCGACACTATTCCAATGATATTTCGGACGTCGGTCTGAGCGAGATTAGAATGGCTCTCGAGTACCTTAAAAATGGTAAGGCCCCAGGCGAGGATGACATTACAGCTGAGCTTCTGAAAGCGGGTGGAAAACTGGTACTGGAAGTCCTTCAGAAGCTCTTTAATTCCGTCCTCTAGGGTGGCACTACACGGGGTGGAGCAGGTGTACGCTCTCTTGAAGAACTACAGACCGATTTCCCTTCTGAGAGGCGTCTACGTGCTATTTTCGAGAGTCATTACGAATCATCTCGCATTCAGACTCGACTTCTTCCAGCCTCGCGTAAAATCCGGTTTCCGAAAAGGTTTTAGCAGCATAGACCACATACATACCCTTCCGTAAATTGTACAAAGTTCCGAGGAGTACAATTTGCCACTATGTCTGGCGTATGTGGACTATGAGAAAGCCTTTGATTCTGTCGAAATTTGGGCGGTGCTGCAGTCCCTTCAGCGATGCCAAGTTGACTGTCGGTATATCGAAGTGCTGAAGTGCTTGTACAGTAGGGCTACGATGGCTATCCGAGTACAGAACCAGAGTACGAAACTTATCCAACTGCAGAGAGGTGTAAGACAGGGTGACGTTATATCCCCGAAAGTCTTTACCGCTGCATTGGAAGACGTTTTCAAGCTTCTGGACTGAAAAGGATACGGTATTAACATCAATGGCGAGTACATCGCTCACCTTCGATTTGCCGACGATATAGTCCTTATGGCAGAATCGCTGGAGGACCTTAGCACTATGCTCAATGACCTCAATAGTGTCTTCCAATGTATAGGTCTTAAGATGAACATGGACAAAACAAATATAATGTTTAACGTCCATGTCACACCTATGCCGGCAGTTGTTGGGAGAACTAAGCTCGAAGTTATTGACGAGTATGTTTACCTGGGACAAATAGTCCAACTAGGTAAGTCCAACTTCGGCCGAGAGGTCAATCGACGGATTCAACTCGGATGGGCAGCGTTCGGGAAAAAAAAAACGGCACATTTTCTCGTCAGGTATACCTCAAAACTTGAAAACGAGCCTGTACAACCAGTGTGTGTTGCCAGTTATGACCTTTGGAACTGAGACGTTATCCTTCACTGCTGGCCGTATGAGGAAGCTCAAGGTCGCTCAGCGACCTATGGAGAGGGCTTTGCTCGGAGTAGCTTGGAGGAGAGAGATAAACTTAGAAATGTGGATATCCGCAGTAGAAACAGAGTGACCGATATAGCCCAACGGATTAGTAAGCTGAAGTGGCAATGGACCGGCCATATAGCTCGAAGAACCGACAACCGATGGGGAAAAAAGGTTCTCGAGTGGCGGCCTCGTACCGTCGGACGAAGTGTAGGGCGTCCCCTCACTAAATGGAGTGACGACCTGGTAAGAAATGCAGGAAGTCAATGGATGTAGGTGGCTCCGGACTGTGCTTTGTGGCATTCCTTGGGGGAGGCCTATGTTCAGCTGTGGACTTGTGAAGGGCTGTAATGACGATGATGAAATGCTGCACCTTTGCTATCTGTATTAAATTATATTTGGATAGATAATACCTATCTATATTCAAAATTTTCTTAATTAAGTTATTTATTACCATTATAACAATCATATATCAAATTTAAATTGTTATTACATGAAAAGTTATTCATTAATAAATTTAAATTGTATCTTATTTTTCTGTAGCCAACCCTGTATGTAAGGCAATGTAAACAAGATAATTTTTGTGCACATTTATATATGACTAACGAATGCTACAAGTATACAATAATTACTAACCAGATGTCCTTTTATACAGCTAACATAATGCCCAAATTGTTGCGTATTTCATCACAATACATAATAACTTTTTTTTTAATATTTAAATTACATTTTAAGATAATATTCTTTGTCATGACACTGTCATAGAGTGTAGGTGAAAATTACGAGTCCTTACTGTTATCATTATTATTTACACATATTGTCCCCGATGAACCTAGTATGGAGCGCTCATACTCACTCTGTTTTATGAAGGGGTCAAAGCGCTCCTCATTATACTTACATAACGATTCGAATATAACGATATTTGGTAGTCTCTACTGTCAAAGCTATCAATTTAATAACGGTACCGTAACAATACTATTGAAAACTTTACAAAATTTTGTTAAGTTCGTTACGATAGCAAGCTGTTGAATTGATGTTTTAATATTTATTCAAATCTAATCGATTCAATATATTCGAATTTGTCAGTGCTCGAACATTGGCATGTTATGGTTTTACGTCGGCAAATCGCGCGAAACCGGCGCGAAAGTGAAAATCCCTTGGATTTAGAGGATAGTCAATTTCTATACCTTTACAGAATTACAAAAGATAAGTTTACCGAGCTTGTAGGTGAACTTGGACCATCTCTTCAAGAACAACAGCCGTGTGGACATTCTTTGGATTCTCAAGTGAGTGTCATCATGTAATTGTCTATACCTTTAAAAAACTAACACTGTTTGTCGATTGTATTAACTTTTACTTTTATTTCCTTCTAAATAGGTACCTACTGACTGCACTTCTATTTTATGGTATTGGGTACTATCAGTTGGCATGCTGTAGGGTTGCAGCATGAGCCAAAAATCGGTTAGCCGAGTAATACATGCTGTTAATCAAAAATTATTGTGAAAACATAAAATTACATATGACCCTTGAAGAGCGGCGAGCAGCCAAAGAAAAAATTTAATATGCCCAACAGCAACTCCCACATGCAGAACATATGAACAAAGTATCTTCCCTATATTATTGACAGTAAGAAAAGTGTTATTGAAAAAACATTTCCCTCAGCAGGTTAGGTCAAATTTAAATAATACTTATTAGTCTTAAGGGCTTACATTATAATTTTAATGCAAGTACCTAGTTCCACTCAGGAACATCATTAATAATTAATTTACTTATTTAGCATAAACAGGTACATCTAATTAAGTATATTTTAGGTGTGTGACACGACTTATTAATTTTAAACATCAACACTAAATGGCCAGGAGCTAGACACAACGCTCTCATATGGACAAATTCACTTATATGCTCAACCATGAGGTGATATTTTGACAATGGGGATCACCGTACATTTACTTGGTCAGTTAAAGTTTATTTGGAAGTATATTTTTATAAGGCTTCCAAATGCAATTTCTATGTTTAATCTTTTAAGTGATGATGGATATTCTCTGGAGCCATGGTTGATGACCTCAATGAAAAATCAATGCCTTGGGAGCCAGAAACATAAAAATATTATTTGGTAAACTAGTCTGTTAATAGGTGTCTATCTCATCAACGCTAGTTAATGTATGAGCCATACACTGCTGTCCTAATAGTCAATGCATGCGCAGTGCTACACATCATGCATATTAAATTCAGATTGATGGAACCATATTAAATATGGTTCATATGGTGAAATTTTCACCACAACCACAGAAATAATTGTTCATAGCTTCAATGATGATGACCTAGAAGATATAGGTAATCATGTTCTTTGAGACATATTAGATTAGACTATTTTGTCTTTATTATATTAGAATAATCTTAAAATTTTATGTTTTTATCACAGGACAAATGACTGGTACTGGGCAAGATGTTGCAGAGTGCATACAAAGATAACTTGAAACAAAACATTAAACATCTCAATTTATTTATTATTTTTATTTCACAATAAAATTAATGCATCTCTTATTTTATTGCCCATATAATATAATCTTGCATAGATACATTGCTTCGTTAATTTTAAAATATGTAGGTCCATTTTTGTCATTGTCCTGTGGCACATAAATAGACCACATCCTGGATTAGCACAGGATACTTCCCATCTCTGATATAGTAGATAAAACAGCAGAGTGCAGAAATATATAATGTAAGTAGGCATTGAATGAATAACAAAGCTCATACTTACCTATTTGTGGTGTTTGTGACTGCATTATTATTTCATGCACCTGTTGTTCAGTGGTAATGCCTCGGTTGCCAGTCTTTATGCTTTCTTTCCTCAACTTTGTTGATTTAGTGAGCCCTGGCTTTCTGTCTACATACCTACAAAATAAATCAATATATATTCAAGTAAATATTAGTTACACTAGTGTTGCACGAAGTGCTGGCTGATTTATGTATAAGCTATTAGTAGCAAATCTAGAAAATTCTTTAATAGAAACTTAACTGTTATCCACTGCTCTGGCGTCTTGAAAGCTGGAGCTTGGAGCTGGTTGAACTCGTCAGCTACTTTCTTTCAGCCCATTTTAAAATTCTTCTTGCCCTGGAGGCCGGTAAATTTTCTTATTAAAAAAATGGACGAGCTGCTGACTTCGACAGAAGTGGCTCAATCTGCCACCTTGTTACGCGTGGTGTGCGTTTACGTCTGAAAAATACATATAAGTACGAGTATATTCAAAATGTAAACATTACATAGTCTTTCAACAAAGCATTCAATATAGGTACAACGATAGATTCGAAAATAGCTGTTGTAGGTTGTACTTACGTGCAGCTCGAAACCTGCCCTGCGCCTGCGTCACTATTCCCCACCATTGAAAATATCACGAAAATGATACGAAAAAGAACTTGATACGTTCTAAGAATTAATTATTTTTGCAATCAACAAGAAGTTAACATTGAGACATTGTCAAGTTTGATTTTGTACTGATTTTGACATTAACACAATGTTTCAAGGAGTCAAACTTTTACGTCCTTTGATATTTAACAAGTTAGTTAAGTTCTTAGAAACGGTAAAAGCTCCTTGGAAGTTGCCATAAAAATTATTTATATAAGATAAGGTTTCTACTGTTTCTGTACAATTTTCAAAGAAAATCAATTATTTTTATGAAATTATGTCTACCAATTTTCCCTGAGATTCAAAGAAATTTTTAACAGTCAATATTTTTTTAAATAAACACCGCACTATGAATACGTTTTTTGTTAGCGTAACAACATCATAAAGTGAAGATATGTCAGAATTTTGTTCGGTATCTCGGCTGTAGGGACTAGCATTTATCGTTATCATCGTTAAGGCAAACATTTTTTTACGTTATTATTTAGCAATCGGCAGTTAGCAATGGCATTGTTATCTATGTCGAGACTGCAGGCACTGGTCCTTCACTGCTGGCCATATGGAAAAGCTCAAGGTCACTAAGCGAGCTATAGAGAGGGCTATGAATAGAATAGAATAGAATAGAATAGAATAATTTTTATTCAATATACATTACATATGTAATTCTTATTGAAAGTCATTTTTTACTTTACCACTGGTTCGAAAAAAAACCCTCTGTCCTGGAAAGAACCAGCAAAAAACCCAGCGGGACTTTTTTTTTAAATAAATTTTACAATATAAATGATTACGAACTATTTACAAAATTTATTTTAGAAACTGCTTGGAAGCGACCACCTCATTCCCAGGGGTTATTATCAACCATGTATTCATTAATACTATAATAACCCTTTTTATACAGTTTCAGCTTAATAAAACATTTAAACTTGGTAATAGAGAGAACCTGTACACTTTCCGGGACCTTGTTGTAATAGCGTATACATTGCCCCAAGAATGAATTACTGACTCTGTGGAGTCGAGAAACTGGCATCACTAGCTTGTGTTTGTTCCTAGTGTTTACAGAATGTATATTACTTTTTTTACTAAAACTATCTTTGTTTTTGTGATCATACATTAAATTTTCGTAAATATACTGAGAGGCCAAAGTTAATATATTAATTTCTTTAAATTTATCTCTAAGAGAATCTCTCGGTTTTAGATTGTAAATAGCTCTAATGGCCCCCTTCTGTAAAACAAAAATAGTTTCTGAATCAGCCGCATTTCCCCATAGCTAAATCCCATAAGACATTATGCTATGGAAATAACTAAAATAAACTAATCTAGCTGTCTCGACACTAGTGAGACCTCTAATCTTTTTTACAGCATAAGCTGCAGAACTTAGTCTGTTTGCTAATTTGGATATATGGGGGCCCCACTGAAGCTTTGCGTCAAGAGTGATACCAAGAAAAACAGTGGATACAACAGGGCTCAATTCCTCCCCATTTAAAAACACATTGGTATTCAGATTTTTAACATTCGTTGTTGTAAATTTAACACGATTAGTTTTATTTCCGTTCAAATGCAGATTATTAACGTTAAACCAATGCACTAATTTTGATATAGAATTATTCACTTCGTCACATTTAAATGATTGACGTTTAAGTTTAAAAATCAAGGAAGTATCATCAGCAAATAATACTATATCATGGCTATCCCCTACAAGGTAAGGTAAGTCATTAATATACACCAGAAACAGGAATGGGCCGAGAATCGAGCCCTGAGGAACACCCATTAGTACAGATGACCCGGAAGAACTTTTACCATTGATAATAACCTTCTGCTTTCTATTACTTAAATATGAAATAATAAGTTTAAGCGCTATGTTTTGACACCATAGTACTGTAGCTTCCTGATTAATGTCTCATGGTGAACACAGTGGAAGGCCCTGTAAAGGTCACAAAATATACCCAAAGCATCCTCTGAATTCTCCCATGCACAAAAAATATGTTTAATAAGCTCAACTCTAGCGTCAGTTGTCGAGCGACCCCTTGTAAAACCGAATTGATTTTTATGTAGCAATTTATTAATATTAAAGAAACTTAACATTTGATCTAAAATATTTATTTCAAAAATTTTACTTAATGTTGGTAGTACAGAAATTGGTCCAAAATTGGCGGGGTCTAATGTACTACCAGATTTAAATATAGGTATGACTTTACTATGTTTCATTAAATCAGGAAACAAACCAGATTCGACGCTTATATTAAATATAGTGGCTAGATAAGGTGCCAATATATCTATTATAGATAAAATTACTTTAACGGAAATCCCCCATAAGTCTGCCGTTTTCTTAACATCAATAGTTTTAAAATATTTAACGATATCTTTTGGTAGTACTCTATGGAATTTAAAAGTATTTGAACAAGCCTTTACATTTTGTTTGAGCAATGATTCTGATTGCTCATTCTTCTTCTGATTCTGATTCTTAAATGAAAATTTAATGATTATGTTGTCAAAAAAGGAACATCAGTAAAATGTTTCTCAAAAGCCATAGCAACTTCTTGATCAGATCGCGTTAAATTATTGTTAATATTCAATTGAAATTCCGAGTTGCGCGGTTTGACCTTGCCCGTTTCACTATTTATTATTCTCCAGGTCATTTTAATTTTGTCGGATGCAGTTTTAATTTTGTTACTTAAATGTAAAGCCTTAGCAGTGGAGCACACTTTTTTAAATATTTTAGAATATGTTTTTACATAATCTCTAAATATAACACTACTATTATATGATCTTTCATCATAAAGCTCATATAACCTTCGCCTACTTTTATAAATTCCTACTGTCGCCCATTCATTAAATGATTTACGACTGTTAAAAGAGAAAGTTTTAGAAGTAAATATTCTACTAAATTCACAACTTATAATTTTAAATAATGAAGCATACAAATAATTAGCACTATTTTTAAATGAAAGTGATGGAAGTCTTTTTATTATATCACTTCTAAACCTCTCCAAGCGATGTTCATTTATTAGCACAAACACAACTTTCTTATTTTTATGTTTTTGTGTATGTAAGGTAGTGATCCCAACTGTCCACAGTGATCTGAACTTAAGTTTTAAATAACTGATTTATGCAAGGGCTTAACATCTGTAAAAATGTTATCTATACAGGTTGCACTAGGCCCAGCAATACGTGTTGGTTCTAAGAATAAATTTACAAGATTATACGATTTAAACAATAAGCTTAACTTAATAGTAATGGAAGAAGTTTCAAGGAGATTGATATTAAAGTCTCCACATATTACAACAGACTTGTTCTGTTTACTAAGTTTATGTAAAACTTCTTCCACAATCCTTTCAAAATGATCATAAGTAGCACATGGGGGTCTGTAAACACTTACAACAATGAAGTGCTCGAGCTCGACACAAGCCATTTCTACAGTTCGTTCCACAGAGAGGCTCACAATATCCTTACGTTCTTTATATAATAATGACTTATCTGCTAATATTAAGGAGCCACCACGTAAACTTTTTTCTCTATTGAAGGAACTGACCACCTGGTGATTTCTGAAATTAAACATGAAATTTTAATCTTTTAGCCAATGTTCAGTAATGCAAAGGATGTGTATATTGTTACTATTTAAAAACAATTCAACTTCCAATTCTTTGCCCAACATGCCTTGTATATTTTGATGCACCAGGTGTAAACAATTTTTATTACTTATTTGTGGGCTGTATTCAAAATTAATTAAACTCTTATTATTGCTAGAGATTGCCTCTATTGTCACATTCGCTAATTTAAATTAGTTGGAACTGATTCCAAATTAAATGTCAAATGATTATGCTCAATAAATGCAGTCTTGGTAGCCAAACACTTGGCTGAGTTAAAAAGTAAATAATAAGATAGCACATTTGCTATCAGTCTTAAATTATATTTGGATAGGTAATACCTATCTTTTGTCCAAAACTTTTTTATTAAATTATTTATGTCAATTACATGAAATTTATGATTATTTTCATTACAATTATATGTCAAATTTAAATTATTATTACATATTAAATTATGCATTTGTATATTTAAATTATGTCTTGAATTATTTTCCTGTGGCAATCCCTGTATATAAGGCAGTGTGAACAAGACAATTTTGTGTACATTTAAGTTATTAAGTTGTTCAATATATCTTAATAACTGTTTGTTGTTTACACTGCCTCTTCTACCAACAAAATTTATTATTGTACTATTTGGGCAATATTTAGTAACAATAATTTTATTTAGGATGTCACTAAAAGATGCTCCAGGCATGCAGCAATTTGTAACTTTTTGTCCCTTTAAAGAGTTATTTAAAGTTATGCCTAGATTTTTTCCCATGTCATCGCTATAAACAATTATATTATTTTTAGTAATATTTGAGTTATTTATTATTTTAATATCCTCTGCTATGGTACTGTCATAAAGTTTTGGTGGTGGTGTAATATTATCAGCACACACTGACTCTGAAGAATCTGGCATTGAGCGCTGACACTCACATTGATATTTAACTAAGGAGTCAAACCGCTCCTCATTATATTTGCAAGTCTTTACCAGATTATCCATAGCCAATATGTGTTCTTTTATTTCATTTTGGGCTGATTTATATTTATTGGACACAGTTTGAAGGGAGTTCATAAATGATAATATTTCTGATTTAAGGCACTCTACTTCAGTCTCATAACATTTTTTTATGTTATCCACCTCAATTGAATACAACTTAAGTTCATATAACAATGCTTGCTTTTCTTTACATATATTAACATAATTTTTGGTATTAATCTTATTTCTTATTAATTTTTGTACTTTCCTTATGTATTTATTAACTTTTATATATTTCTTCAATTTGGTTTTACTGCAATTAATCCTTACTGTGTTTCCTGAAGTGGAAGAGTCGTCACCAGTCAAGTCTATTGTTGCAGATTGCTGTAACATTCTTGAAGTATCACATTGCACAAGCTCAGAGAAAAGGCTTTGAGTCTGGGAGGCTTTAAGGTTTTAAGGCTGGCTTTGGCTTTAAGGTTATGTTTGGGCTTCCCCTGCGTGCTAAACTTAGAAATGAGGATATCCGCAGTAGAACCAGACCAGACTGACCGACATAGCCCATGCCTTGGGGGAGGCCTATGTTCAGCAGTGGAATTGTGATAGGCTGTAATGATGACAATGATGAGATATTTTCTATCTACGGCCCAATTTACTTCCTAATTTTTTTTCCTCAACAGCCCAATGGTTAAAATTTTAATTCATCCTCCTTACATCCCTGATTTGGCCTCGCGTGACGAGTAAAGAGTTTTTGTAAAACATTCTGAGTTGCCTACTTATGTAAGTCAATTTTTATATATTGACCACTCGAAAATAATAGCAGCATGTTCTTAATAATAAAAAACCAGTGGCTATAAACCAAAAAAGCAAATATACCACATATGAGGTAATCTATGGGAGCGATTAATCTTTATCTCTTTAGATTTTTCAGCCGTGGACTTAATATGCTGTAACAAACAAATGAGTAATAAATACATTGATATACGGCTATTTGTTACAGAATGTAATGTTTATTACAGTAAAACATTTGATTGCGTTTTCTGTAAGAATTTATCTTTACATTGTTTCATAAAACTCAATAGAATATGAAAATTACTATAATATATATGTTTCACAAGGAAATGAAATTCATTGTGAAAGGTAACTGTCTTTAAATAATTTATTTAAATAGAGCACATTTAGCGTCGAAGTCGAAGTATTTGGTATTTAAATACTTCAGTTGTTCATTTAAAAACAACACTAATCAATATTTTTTTTTATAGGATAGGGTGACAAACGAGCACACACTCCACCAGATTTTAAGTGGTTGCTGTGACCCATAGACATCTATATCTATCCTTGACTACGAATCAAAATACAGATGCGTTGTCACCCGTGAGAACTAAGATGGAACGCTTGTTTTCCATTTTTTGGATTCTATAAAGAAAAGTGCTTAAAGGTATTTTCAAATAGGAGTTTTAAATAAACTGTATGTACGACATTTTTGTTGCTTTTCAAAACGAAGGACCTTTATAAGAACCTCTTAAACAATGGTAAAAAATGACTTACAATATGTATTATGTAATAATCTTTATTGAATAAAAATTATTTAATATTTTTCTATTCAGTAATTACTAGTAAACAGTTTTGACTATTTTTAACAATAGACTCAAATTTTTCTTGCCTACGAGGTCAAAAGAAAGAACGTACCAATTTAGAAATTGTAATCATCATTATCAATACATACCCATATATTGCCCTAAACAAGTCCACTGCCGAATATAGGCCTCAAGAAATGCCACAAAGCAATTATTTTATTAATTAAATGTAAATCTTTAATTGCTACTATATATCTTTTAAAATAATTCACTTTGCGCAAGCATACACTTTCCCCTACGTTAAGCCACTTGAACACCTCTGCTCACACTTTCTTAAACACCTCAGAAATCTCAAAATTACAAGCAGCCAATAGTAATAAAAACATGAGTATCTTGAAAATAACAAGGCGATTTTTGTGTGCTTCACTCGTTTCAAACAGTCGACTATCGCATAGGAGTGGTAGCCTATATCAGATAAAACGTGTCTCGAGTTTTGGTAGGAGCTGTTTTTGTAAAGAGTCAGTTATAGTATGTAAATAGTATGGAAAGCTAAGTAGTAAGCATTACATTACAGGTATCTATCTAAGAGTTCAGTGCTAAAAGCGTCACATTTTAATACTGGATGGGTGGTATCTATGGTCTGCAAAATAGCCTTACCATCAGACGAACCTGCAGTTTTTTTTTAGTATCATCTATGATTTTTGAGACTGTGACTTCTAGTTACGTTATGATTTTAATGACATAAAATATTTTTAAGTTACTGTTTACATGTAAAATAAAATTCAAATTAAAGCAAAATTGAAAGCCTAAAAGTAACATTATCGCTAAATTTTGTTCTATTGTGTAAGTTCAAATGCAAACTGAAGTACGGGATTACGTGCTTTATTTAAATTTTGTCGTCGGTAGAAAAGGTCCCGGCTTCCAAATTAAAGGGATCAGAGCACAAGACCGTATCACGGAGATCCCCTAGATGCGAATGCCACAACCGGGTTGAATTGTAAAGTTTCATTTTACGTAAATTCTTCAAATATAAATATTTCGACAGTTAGTGAAGTGGATTACTTGAAGATCAATTCAACAGTCATTTCAACGGGTGTTAATTAAAAAAGGTCAACTTTAAAAAAGATAATATTCACATTTTTACATCATATGATGAAGTTTAAACATATAACACCATTTAATTTTAACTTTTAGTTCAAATTCGATAGTCTTTTTCATTTCGATTAACGTCTGAAAATTCCAAAAAAGTAAGTGTTTGTACTTTGAATTGTTCCTAATAATTTAAAAGTAAACTGACGTTATTTAAAAATATATTTATATAACATGTAATTAAAAAAATGTATTAGGCAAAATGTTAATACAGTAACACTAAAGCTAAAATTATAATACGGACTATATTGTAATTTTAGCTTTACTTCCTATAGTATAATCGTGCTAAGAAAGCTGGCTGCATATCCTTGCTAAATTACTATACTTAGCCTTTGAGCAAAAAAAAACAGCTCTCTGTGTCACCAACGACGACGAAAAATCACACAGTACCCCACCGACCCCATGGACTGATATTCTCGATATGTTGGCATAAAAAATATGTCGTCATCTTTCAGAAATATTTGCGTATTTGCGTCATTCATTCATTTCAGCAAATTTTGATACCCTGATACCGTCCCGGCTCTAAGCGAGGCACCCCAAAGGTGATAGATTACCAAAGTGATTCACTGTATTCACCTAACTCACAAGAGACCAAAGATATACCGTCGGTTTTCCTGCCATTGTCTCTAAATATATCACAAGTTTCTAAAACCGAGTAAGTATTTGTAGAGCACCTATCAACACTTTTCGTACATGAAAGTCCGTTCGGAGTTTGGAAACAGAGGTTCCGATGTCTATTACTTGGGTTTAGTGTGTAACTGGAAAATCTAAAATTATAAATTGTTGTGCTTGCGATATTACACAATATTGCCATTGAAATTAATAAAGGTATTAATTTTCTTGAACCAGTCATATCTGAAGATAATGGCGACCAACAAATGCTAAGGGAAGGTTTTGATAGCCACACTGGTCAATAAACAAGGAGATTATTAATTGAAACACACTTTTAGTTACAAAAATACTTTATTGTGGTCATTTTGATTTTAAACTAAATATCTAATTTTAGTTTTTCACTTCGATGTTTTGTTTCTTATTTTTCCAGTAATATTTGTTGGATTTTTTAATGAACTCTTTAATGAAACTATGTTTCACTTTTAAATCATGTTTCTCCTTTATGAAATTGACAAGAAAATGATTGCGTTCTCTGGTTAAGTCTCTTTCCTGAAATAAATATTTTATTATCAGTCACAAATCACAAATACTATTATTTGTTATACTTAAATTAAACTTTTTTTTAATTAAATTATATTTCATATTACATCACGTTTGGCTTTGTGTTTATTATCATTCACATCATTTAATGATAGTTTCTGTTTGGTTCTTCTATTCAGAAATAATGACAAAATTAATTCAAAAGATATTAGTCAAAGTAGATTCAATCCAAATTTAAATTGATAAATCTCTTGCATATTCTTATTATTATCTCCTGGGGTTATAGCATACTCGTGTATAATTGTATTTACAAAGCACTGCTCCTGACTTAGTTCTTCCAGATTCTGAAATAAATTAAAATATCTTAATATAATTTGATTTTGTAATCGTAAGTTATAACATAATCATTCTGATACTTAACATTTTGTTAGTGCTAAGACAAAATAATTACAAAAATATAGTATGCGCTCACTGTTATGCTGTCATTGTAGAAGACATTGCAATCTGTCTCAAATTCCTGTAGAATCGTACTCAAAATGTCAATAGTTTCCGGATCTGGGCTAAGAGGTTTTGGCCCTCCACCAATAAATTTCATAGATAGATTTCTTTCCTTTCGACATTTTTTTTTTGCATCAAGTATCATAGAGCGCCACTGTTGCTTTACTTCAGCTTATACTCTGACCAAGCTATTTTTTATAGGAGAGGGGCAAACGAGCATGCAGCTTACCCTGATGGTAAGTGACCACCGCCGCTCATGAACAACCGCAAAACCAGGGGAATTGCAGATGTGTTGCCGGACTTTTAGAAAGGTGCAAGCTCTTTTCTTGAAGGTACCTAAGTCTTATCGGTCCCGAAAATTGCCGGTGATAAACAATTCCACAGCGAAGTTGTACGAAGAAGAAAACTCCTAGTAAAACGCACAGTCGTGGACCGCCAAGCATCCAGACATTGAGGATGGTGTCGTGAATTTTGAAGCAGAGCACAGAGTTCAGAGCACTACCCGTGGTAGATTTGATAAAAAATGCAAAGGGATGCAACATCCCTACGCAAAGCCACTGTATCGAGCCGATCAAAAAGAACTCGGTCTTCGACGAATCGTAATCGTATCGACGAACAGTACTGCGCTGGATGCGGTAAAGTGGAAGGAGCTGGTACTGGGCTGCTGCGGCCCAGAGGTGAGAACAGTATTCCATGTGAGGCCGAACTTGCGCTTTGTAAAGTTGCAAGCGATGTGCCGCCATGAAATACTGTCTCGCTCTGCTGAGCACGCCAAGCTTTTTAGAGGCCAATTTGGCCTTCCCTTCCAAGTGAAACTGCACACTATTCGATATGTCGACACCGAGAATTCGGATGCTAGCTGAAGACACATGACACAAGTTTGTACACATGGTACTTGGCGAGGTTTTCCCGAGAAATATTGGCACGGTCGGTATATAAGGCATCAACAGTGCTGTCGTCTGCATAGCAATGAATGCTATCAATTTACAACATATCATTGATATGCAAGAGAAACAGCATTGGTGATAGCATGCAGCCTTGTGGAACACCAGCGTTGATAAGTTTGAAATTAAACCATGCACCGTCTACGACGACCTCGATGCTCCGGTCAGCAAAGAAACTTGTGATACATTTGCACAATTTCTTGGGAAGTCCATAGGAAGGAAGCTTCAAAAGAAGCGCTTAGTGCCAGACCCGATTGAAAACCTTCGCTAAGTCCAAACTAACTAAACTAACGGCCAATGCGTACTTTTTGGACTCTACTGCCTCCACCTATCTATGAGTCAGGTAGACCAGAAGATCACCCTGATAGACCCCGACGAAAACCGTACTGGCGGTCACTAATCAGCCGTTGATCCTCAAGGTACCTCATGAGCTGGTAGTTTATAATGGATTCCATTATTTTGGAGAACAAGGGGGTGATGGCGATAGGCTTGTAGTTGGACGGGTCTGAGCGGTCGCCTTTTTTAGGGATCGGGTGAACCAAAGCTGTCTTCTATGGATTTGGAACTACGCCTTGGGAGTAGGAGTACCGGAAAAGACACGTTAAAACTGGTGCCAACTCCAGAGCATACGTTTTCAGCACAATATCAGGGGCTCCATCAGGTCCACCTGACTTGCTGACGTCCAGGGAGAAGAGTGTTTTGCGAACCAAGCGCTGTTTAAATCGTACATCCAGCATGGAGTACTCACACCGCGGTATGGTCGGCGGTGTATTCCCCCCGTCATCTAGAGTCGAATTGGACACAAAGAGAGAGCTTAACAGATCGGCTTTCTCCTTTTCGGCATAGGCCAGTGAGTCGTCCTCTCTGTGCAGATATTGTATATATGGCTGACAGAAGTTTTCTTGAACAACCAACCATCCCCAGACGTTGATGCGTGAGCCCAGGCCCGGCAGCACTCCTGCTTATAGAGTGATGCTATTTCACAGGAGCGACCAAACCATGGCTGGGATCTGCCTCTGATTGGCACCACAGAGCATGGACTAAAAGTTTTATACCCTGAAGTACCACATCAGCAACAGAATCGGCAACAACGCTGGGATCTTCCGGTGAGAAGTTAACCTGCCCCCAAGGGTAGGATGCAAATAATACCGCATCCCATCCCAATCGGCCAACCTATAGTGCCAAACAAGGCGGCAGCCTGCAGAATACAACCGCGACGTTAGTGTAAGTGGCACCACATTCCGGACAAGACAGTGGTCCGACGAGCCTAAAGGAGCGTCGACGGAAACCTGATAGCTGTCCGGATGAGAGGTCAGCAGAAGGTCTAACAGGGAAGGTGCATGATCCCCCACGTCTGGAATCCGTGTAGGCGAAGTAACCAGCAGTGTAAGACAATATGCCAAAGCATTCATAAACAGATCTCCTCGCATGATTGGTTGAACGTGAACCGAGTCATGCGGAGTGGTGGGTGTCAAAATCGCCAATGATCACGATTTCTGCGGATGGGATCTGCTGTAGCAAGGAATCTGTAGCCATTTGGAGGTGTTCGATGAATCGGTCTGTTTGGGCATTACCGATATGGGACCTATAGAGGCATCCGCAGATGCGGGGATGGTCGTCGCTGTCTACGCGCAGCCATAGGATGGACAGCTCCGTACCTTCAAGAATGCCGAGGCGTCAAAAACAGATGTCCTCTCTGACGTATATGCAATCTCTAGCCCGGGGCACAAAGGAGTGTTCTAATTTGTACCCCAGGTGGGAGAGATATGAAGTATCAGCCGGAAAGGACACCTGAGTCTCGGTTAAAAAGAGCAAGGCCGGCTTCACCGTCTCTAGATGGTAATGGACAGCGTTAAGGTTGGACTGTATTCCCCTGATGTTGCAAAAATTTTTTTTTATACTCGTAGGATAGGGTGACAAACGAGCACACAGTCTACCTGATGGTAAGTGGTTACTGTGACCCATAGACATGTACATATATCCTCAATAAAGACTCAAGATGCAGATGCGTTGTCACCCGTGAGGACTAAGATTGAATGCCTCTTTGCCAGTAAAAGGGGTCTCCGGTTTTCTACACTCACCATACGAAACACAGCAGTGTTAAGCTGCTATTTTACGCTGGTTTTCTGAGAGAGCGTAGTCCTTCCCCGGTCGTGCTACAACTATACTACTAATATAGCTACAGCATGACTCTACAACGTAAAATTACCAGATAGCGTGACATGGGTCGCCTTGATCTTATTGCTTCGCTTGTCCCGAGCAGAATTAGTCAAGAGCGGAATTTTGCCCCTTGGAATTTTGATTTTTTTTTGAATTGGTAAATTCTTTAACACTGAAAATGACAATTTGCATACAAGAAGAGTGAAATAAAATTCATAAAACATGGTGATTTACAAACCTTTTCATCACATTTTGCCAGGCATTGGTTTTACTTTTATTAGTATTTGTATCCGTGTTTTTATTTTCTATTATGAATACAAACTACAGATATAAATAATAAAAAATAATACAAACTCCCAGCCGCCAAATTTCACGATCGCACATCGCGGCAAAACTCTCGATACCATCCACACCATCTGTATGATTGGCGGTCCACCACTGTGTGATTTAGAAAATGTTTTCTTCTTTGCCTTTGCACAACTTCCTTGTGGAATCGATTACCACGAGCGATTTTTCAGGATCGATACGACTTAAGGACCTTCAAGAAAAGATCTTACTCCTTTTTTAAAAGGCCTTCCCTTTAAAAGGATTCCCTTGGTTCACCTGGTGTTGCAGTTGTTCATGAGCGGCTGTAATCATACCATCAGGTGAGCCGCATGCTCGTTTGTTTCCTTTCCTATGAAAACAAACTTTAAATTTTACATTCCGAATATCGGTAAGACGTGTTGATACTTATAACACTAATACCAAGAATGTATCTCTGCCCATGCAATGTATATCTCACACATGTAAACTCCTACGTACAAGTTTTTCATAAACTGTGAAAGATAATATACAAAGTTCGATTACAAATTGTGAACATATTGGGAAACAGTAGTTGCAAATACTTTTTCTAGTAAAATTTTATTTTTACTTTTTTAATGCATCCATATTTGCAGACCGTTTTCTTTTGACAAAGCCTCCATTACTATTAGCCATTATTAAATAATTATTACGATTTTTTTTAAATATAGTAGCTAGTAACGAATTATAAAATCTTAACAACAAACTGACGATTATTACGATGATAAATATGACTTTGTCAAAATAATGTTTAGTTTTTATCGCAAAAAAATATAAGATTATTTCTTAATTCAACTTAACAATATTTTAGGCTAAACTTATGTGTTATTTATTACAAAAAGAGTATTTATAGGCTATTTAAGTGTTTTCAAAATGTCTCTACAATTTCACAATTTAGTTTTAAAACATTTTTAATGAATGTTGCTATTGGTTTTTGTTTTAGCAAGCTTATAACTATTCAATGCTTATACACCTGTTATTGGTAAAAAACGTGTGTAACTCTCATCCATAGCTTAAACAATGTATAACAACACAGTTGTTAAACAGATGTTTTAAATATTTTTTTAAGTAAGACTGATAGTAATTATTGCAATGTTTCTGAAATCTGTCTCCATGTTGCCATCACCGAAATTACCGATGCTGGACAAAACCTACAATACCCCAGACAACCTTGAAATAATGTGGAGGTTTTACGTTTGAACGAGACAAGTTACTTTTACTGATTTAAAGCAAATTCTTCTAATTATTTTTAACTAAATGTCGTCCCTTCTAACAATTCTTAATATATTTTCATCACGGACAGGATTGCCCCCACACTTTTTATAAACACACGCCGAGTGATCTGGACACAACCCGTACGCACTCTTTTTGTGATTCCCTCCGTATGGCGCCGACGACCTACAACCTAGGAATTCCGGGGAAACCGCAGCCTTTTCCGAGCGTACCACAGATGTTATCGCATATACATTAAATCAGAGAAGGTTAGATAACTGAGAGCTTTTGTGTTTGATACCATATTATTATTCGTCCCAAAACAAAATGTACTACCACTTGTCTCATAATATTATAATGTGTTTTGAAATATCTACATAAGGTTAGGAAGTAGTAATTACTTGTATTACCTATTGTATATTTACCTATATATAATTATAATATCTTCCAGACCAAATTTCGGTTACGGCTGCCAGTCTCAATGGAGACTAGCAAACATTATTAAATAGAAAATGCAATTTTATTAGATTTATATGAAAAAAATGGTGTTTGATTTTCGTGTTAATTATAAACTCCCTGATTTATTATATTTACAATTAATTGTAGATTGGCTTATAAAATGAATTAAACCTAAAAATCGAATGTTACTTTAAAATTTAATCAATAAAAATATAATATACTAATAGCAAGGTTTTACATGCATGTTGGTCCGATGCACCAGAAACTCAAGTATGTTCCCCACCAGCACAACTACATTTTTTATGGTAAAGTAAATTGTCATTAAGATGTCTATCTGCATGACTGAGTAAATTAAAATATTCAGAAGATAATATTTTATTCACCAAAACCCTTTTTTTTTTCAAAAATACGAAATAAAGGAATACGAAAGGTGTTAGTTGTTATATTCATTTTTCATTAAATTATATTTGTTGTACTTAAAGCCGTGTTTACCGGGTTTACCGTAAACGTATATTTGTCCGTTAAGACACAATTACTTACGAGTGTTTACCTGTAAGTAACTGTATAATTAGAATAAGAATATATTATACTTTTAGATTTAGTATGTTAAATTGTAAAAATTGAAGGTAGCCCTTTTTAAAATTAAATAAAGTACTTGCATTTCAATCAATTACTACATATTATACGTTCTGTTGATTTTTTAACCCCTTAGTTATTAGTTTAAAGGAAAAGCTCGTTTATCTAAGACATATATTCATATTATTTATCAGTATTAAATTTTATATCTTAATTATTTATATTGATTTATTACAATATATATTTAGTATTATTTGTAAAACAAATCCCATTGTAAGATTGTTTACAAATAATAACTATGTTATTTGAATAACAAAGATGAAACACAAGGCCGTAATGTAATGTTGTCAATCGTTTTTGAATTGAACATTTTCGATTGTTTAACCAATTTTTGTATTACCGCGTAAAAGGAAGTAGATATTAAAACGTTTATGGTTTGAAAAAATGTATTGTAGGGGTGAGATTTTTTAATGTCTTTTCATATAATGTTGTATTGTTATGCAATTAAAACAAATAACTCTTTATATAATGGCTCAATTTCATAATCATTACACTTCCTTTTTTCCTTTTTTAAATGTTTAAACTTTATATGTAAGTGGAATAATAGTTCAATCAATTGATATGTGGATTATTTTTAATCTGATTTATTTTTAAAATACAAACTCAGCAAACATGCAACTTCTGTTGAGCAAATGTACTCTTAAACTAAATTATGAAACTCGACGTCATCAAACTCGATGTCATAATAAAAAAGAAATATGAGCGTCTAAACGTTGCCATGTTGTACGAATCAGAGTTGGCTGATAGTTCAAATACTCCATATTTTAAAATAAATCTTACTTACTTACTTACATATCTTCACGCACAATCCCTGACGGGGTAGCCAGAGAGAACAGATCGCCAAGTGTCACGATGCTTACATACCTCTTTCGCATCTTTCAGATTCATTATCTTCTCCATACATGCACGTCTAGCTATCCGAGTACTCTTGACCCTTCCCTCTTCGAGCAATTTACTCACATGGTCTTCGAAAGTTAGTCTCGGTCTACCTCGACACCTTTTAATATTAACTTTCGCGCTATATATTTTCTTCACCATTCGGTCTTCACTCATTCGTTCAACATGCTCAAACCATCGAAGCACGCCCTTATCAATTTTTGTGATAAGGTCATATTTCAAACCTGCCATATTGCGAATCTCTTCGTTTCGCTTTCGGTCGGCCATGGTAACGCCGCACATTTTACGAAGAGATCGCATCTCCGCTGCATTAAACTTGCTTTTATGCTTCTTCTGGCATACCCAGGTTTTGGTGCCATATAACAAAGTCGGTACCAACACTGCGTTATGTATTGCAAGGCGTGCACTCTTCACTATGCCTTGCCTTTTGACTAACGCAATCACGGCACCATCGAATTTGTTGCCGGCAGCGACACGCCTGTCCACATCTGAATCACATCTTCCATCCCGGCTAAAAGCACTCCCCAAGTATACAATTTCATTTACCTGTTCTAAACATTCCTGATTTAACCATATTTCACACTTCGTTCTCTCTTCGTCCCTTTCAAATACCAGAACCTTAGTTTTATTAGCATTCAAACGGAGACCTTTAATTTCACATTCCTCTTTCATACACGTGACTAATGCCTGCAGTTCTGCCTCTCATGGTGCAATAAGCACTGCATCATCAGCATACAGCAGACAATTTACTTTAATGTCACCCAATTTCACACCCAAACAGCTATCTTTCAGCTTCTGTAAACAGCTGTCGAGATACAGTATGAACAGCCAGGAAGACATGAGACAACTCTGTTTTACGCCCGATTGGAAGCTAAACATGGGTGACAGGCCATGCCCTACCTGCACACAGGTTTTACAGTCACAGTAAAGTGACTACACAGCCCTTAGCAATCGACCATCCACACCGTACCCCGGCAACAGTTCCCACATTTTCTTCCTTACAACCTTATCAAATACTTTCTCAATATTCACAAAAGCACAGAAAATCTTCTGGTTAACAGCCTGAAGCTTTTCCGTGATCATGCGGAGAGAAAACATTTGATCCGTGCATCCTTTTCCAGGTCTAAATCCGCATTGTGCCTCCCATAGAAATCTTTCTGATTTCTCATGCATCCTAGGTGTCAAAACCTTCGAGTAAACTTTACTTGCTAAACTGGTCAAGCTGATCGCCCGATAGCACCCGCAGTCAAAATGTGAACCTTTACCTTTATATAAAGGCACAATGACTGCGGATCGCCAATCATCCGGGACAACAACCCGTCCCAAACGCGAGGCCCACCATACTTGACCATTTCAGCAGTAACTCTGTCTAGTCCCGCAGCCTTACCACATTTCAAACTTTGAATCGCACATTCAATCTCTTTCATACTGATGACCTCAGTGTCATCGAGGTCCGGGTCTGGCGTACCAGTCACGGCGTCACCCCCGGATCCCTCACTAAGATCATCACACGCATATATTTCTCTATAAAATTCGCTCCATCGCTGCATGACGTCCGATTTTTCTGAAAGGACGTTATTGGTTCTCGAAAGCACTTTGTTCATTCTTAAGGCCGTCGCACCACTTCGGGTCCTCCCAACCTCTTTCCAGAAGAGTTTAGAGTTCTCCTTTAAGTTGTGCGACAACCTTTCGTCCGCTTCCATTCTACACCTTTCACGCACTTCCTCAATCAATGCTTTCGTGTGAACTTTCTGCAGCTTATATCTTTCTTTCTTCTTCTCTCTCATATCCTTATTATTACTATAGGCCAAGTAGTCTAACCATGCTTGCTTCGTCTTCTTTACAGCTTCTTTCACTTCATCATTCCACCATGCATCTCTTCTTTTACTACTGCCTCTTTTAATCATTTCTTCCGCTGCACTTACCATTCCATCCCTAAGGTTCTGCCATGTTTTTACCACACATTCTTTTCTACCATCGATGGTGTCAAGTTTTTCGGCTACCCTCGCATGATATTTGTCCCTAGTATCCGCTTCCTGACACTTCCAGCTTCGGATGCTACAGACCGACTCTGGTTCTGTTACTGCCGTCCGGTAGCGCCAACCCGCGAACAGACCCCTAAATCTAGTAATCACTAGATAGTGATCCGTTCCCAGGTCAGCACCCCTGAACACTCGCGTATCCATCGCCTGTTTTTGCAGTCGGTCATCCACCAGGAACAAATCGATCATACTTCTCTCATTCTTTCTTTCTCTAGCATACATATGGATTTTCTTGTGATTAAACATAATGTTTGTCACAAGGAGACCCTTTTCCTTGCATACTGCCAGTATAAGCTTGCCAGCATCATTAACCCTTTCATCGCCAAACTTTCCAAGCACCGACTCGTACCCTGGTCGAGCGGTACCAACCCATCCATTCAAATCACCACATACAACAATTCTTTCGTTTCCTCTAGCCAAATCTAGAACTTCTCTTACATTCTCCCAAAATTCCTCCAGCTTAGCCCTGGACGATGAAGCTACCAGCGCATAAATAGCCAAAAGGAATAACTTCGTCAGTCCCAATTTAAAGCGAACCCAGAGAAGTCTTGAGTTCACAACCTTATATTCAGTTATAACATCGACCAACCGAGAAGACAGCAGCACCCCCACTCCCTGGCAGGCGCTCTCGCTCTCCGGGACTCCGGACCATAGATCTAACGCCCCGCCAGGGAGCTCTTCAGTGCCACTGCCCTTCCGTTTTGTCTCCGACATACACACGACAGCTAAGTCTCTTTCTTTCATTATTTCGATCAACTCATTCTTCTTATCTCTCATGCCTCCTCTAACATTCCACGTGCCAACTCTGCACTCTGTCCTCCACCTTCCGCCGTGTCTGGCTGTGAGTGACGGTTGGCGGTCCCCATCACCGCTTTGCGCGCTGCATTCCACACCAACGGGGACGAGCTGGTGTGCGTCGCCTTGGGGGGACACCCTAACCCTCGTTGGCATGGGTGCGCAGCTGTGTAGAATTGCAGCCCTGAAAAGGGCTGGCAAGGGTCGCGACGAGCACGTTTCTACAATGACTCCCTATCATCAAAAAAAGAAAGATCATAAAAAAGTAATCATTATATAATAATTATAATAACAAGAGGCAGAATTGAAAATAGAACGGTGGTGGACTGCTAAGAATTCTGATGGTGTGGATGGTATTGAAAATATTCTTGCAATTTTTAAACGTGGTTGAGCCACGCTGCAGCTATACTATGGTTGTAGCACGAATGGGTCGTATGGGTGGTAGGACCACGCTCTCACAGAAAACCAGCGTAAAATAGCAGCTTAATGCTGTTGTGGTTCGTATGGTTAGTGTAGTGAACCGGAGACCCCTTTTACTGGAATAGATATTAAAGTTGGTAAAAAAAATACCTTGCGTACATCCGCCCGATAAATTTAATTGGTGTGTCTTACCAAGTTTTAAGTGTGTATCCGTATCGTATTGTCGTCAGTGGTGTGTCTTTTCTATTTAGTAGTGTTGGGAGTAGTGGTGCTGGGATAAGTGGTAACGAGGATAGTGCACGCAATTGAGAGAGGTCGGGAGGTGCTCTTCAAACTAGGTAAGACATCATTTTATTTTATCGAGCGATGTGCACAAGGTAATTTTTTACCAACTTTAATATAATGGATTACCGCAAAGTAACGCCTGATTCTATTAATTATCTGGAATAGATATTGCATTTTAGTCCTCAGGGGTAATAACGCATCTGCATTTTGATTTTTAATCGCGGTTAAATGTAGATGTCTATGGGCCACAGCATTCACTTACGATCAGGTGGACTGTGTGCTCGTTTGTCTACCATATTATATAAAAATAAAACATGGAATGAGAAATCTTAGTTGTTCGAGCAATTTCTTGGAGCACACAACACAATCATAACATGAGCTAGAGATATACATTGAACTTATACATCATACTACGTAGATCATCTGTGCCAAGTTCAATGAAATCGAAAAACTAGTTTCAGAGGATATAAAAAAAATTCATCGGCGTTGAGAGAATAAGAAGCTACGCTACACTCCGCCTCAATAATGCATAGGAGAGACATTAAAAATATCTTTAAAAATATGGGAATTAGAGATTAATTTGAGATTAATATTCTTTCACTACCACGGTAGTGAAAGTTGGGTGTGGCAGAAGAAGCACGAGAGTAGAATAAATATTGTAGAAATGCAATCATTAAGGAATATGTTAGGGATGAACCTATATGACAGAGTGAGAAATTGTGTGATAAGAGAAGAGTGTGGAATGCAAGATGGTGTTGTCACTAGGATTAAGAAAGGAATGCTTCGGGGGTTTGATCATTTTGAAAGAATGAATGAGAAAAGAGTGACAAAGCAAATTTATGTTGCAGAGATGAACAGCAGAGTCGGGAAGGGACGCCCTAGGCAAAAGTTTATTGACCAAATTGGCGAGATATTGAAAATGGGCCAAATCAAGAGTACCTTTAACCGACGAGCGTGTATGCGTAGGTATATGGATATGGAGGAAGTGAGAGAGGTGTGGCAGGATCATGCCAAATAGAAGTCCATAGTCTCTGCCTACCCCTCTGGGTGATAGGCGTGAGTGTTTATGTTATGTAATATTCTTCTTTTTTATTAGCTTATAAAAGTCTAAACTTCATAATTTCATTTATAATTAATTTCAACACGTCACAAGTTCATAGCTAAATGTAGGCCTTGCTCAATAGCCTTATAGCGGGGGTATCTGCCATAGTTGCCACGATATTAGGCGGGTTTACAATTGCATTTTTTAATTATTATTGATTCATTATCAGAAACTATCCCATCTCCTGTTTTAGTTTTCCTTTGTCGGCTCTTATGACGCTCACCGGATGATATGCGGCAAATGTAATTAGATATGTTTGCCATATTTATTATTTTATTAGGCCTTTACCTAAAAAATGCCGTGTTTTGTGAAATAAGTTAACGTTACTTTTTTAATTATTATTAATTTCTATAAATCAAAGTAAGATGAATTTCTGATTGATGTTGATCTTTTTTGAAAATATTGATCAATGGTGATAAAAAGTGGATTACCTACGACAAGAACGTGCAAAAAAGATTATAGTGAAAGGGTAGTTAAGCTCCAGAGATTGTATCCAAACCTGAATTAACACGCAATAACGTGATGCTGTGTCTATGGTGGGATTGGAAGGGCATCGTTTATTATGAGGTTTTACAGCCGGGCAAAACTATCGATTCGGATCTCTACTGCCAATAACTTGTGAGATTCAAGCAATAAATTTAGGGAAAACGGCCGGAATTTATCAACAGAAAATGAGTGGTATTTCATCGTGATAACACCATAGCATCTATTGAGAGTCCTGATCTTGCACCCTCAGATTTTCATCTGTTTCCGTCTCTTAAGAGTTCTTTGAGGATAACATAAACATCAAGAAGGACTGTCAAAACTACTTGTTACATTTTATTGATCAAAAATGCCAAGATTTCTACAGCAATGGGATTATGTCATTACCTACAAATTCGCAACAAGTTATGGAACAAAATGACTTATTATATGTATTATATTTAAATGTAATAAAACTTTGAAAAAATGTCTTAAATTATTACATAAAATACGAAGAAACTTTTTCCCCAACATATTATTTAAAACGACAAACTTTTCTTTTCAGACATATGCAGGCTAATAGCGGGGGCACATGATGCATTACGGCTTCGCGTAGTGTATATATTCTTTGTTACGGGGGCGGAGTGGCGCCGGAGCGGTGTCGCTGTGTCGTCTTACATATAAATATCTGTGGCATGTCACACGACGCGCTGCGGCGCCGCATCGGAATTGCGACCACTGAGACGAGGCGGGCAGGGTGAATGCGTTGCGACGTCGGAGTAGCACCGCTCAGTTGTTTATGCGTCACAAAGAAAAGCACACGCTCGCTCGTTTCATTTTCTTTCTTAGTTTTATGTTTATTGGATTGAGGTTTTAAAAAATGAGTACCAACATAGAAGATATTAATATGGACTACCTCATAACATTGGTTCAAGAAAGGGAAGTTCTATGGGATAAGTCCAATGTAGACTTTAAAAATTAAAATATGGGAAAAAAAATTTTGCTCCCGAGATAAAGAACCAGATTGGTGAGTAATTATTTAATAATTAAATGATGATTAAATTGTCTGTAACTGCCATTGTAGAGACCCTCTGTTGCTTATTAAATACCTTGCCAATTCATCTCTAATAACATTTACTGCTGTCATCTCTTCATCTTAAGGTTGTAATGAGTGAAATTCATCATCAATTATTGCTAATTTATCCTTTTGCCGAAATCTATCCTGATCTGCGAAAAATTTGTGTAGTGATAGAAATATTATTTATTCAATGTATTCATTCCATTAAAGATATAAATTGGGTCTATGAGCTGAAAGCCTTTCATAGTGTCAAGTTTAAAAAAGGCATAGACTTTACTTGTCTCGTCACCTTCCTAACAAATAACTTGTAGCTGAAAAAAAATGTTATTTCTAATCTTTTAATTTGTTAATAATCTTTTAAAATGTAAAGCATTTTCGCATTTATTCTAAAAATAAATTGTCGCAAAATGTCATAGAGAGTTTGATTTTCATCGGTCTGCACACTCGTCCTTTCCCGAACTTCCATTGCCAGCTTATACGCCATACCAATCTTAATAGGCTATTGGCCCAGGGAGTATATAATATAGAATACATTATTCAAGAAGAATACAATCGGAACAAAGGACAGAGGAAGAGAGTGTGCAAAAAATCACGCTATTGATAAAATTCCGACGTCATCGTCATCTGGTGCTGAGCAGCCGGCCCCTCAACCGGGCAACGGCGCCCGGCCTATGTCAATTGAGATTAAAGTAAAGTAAAAGTCAAATATACTTTTTTGTACACCAAGGAACATATAACAACATTTATATAGTTAAAGGGACATTGGTACAACAGGCGGCCTTATCGCTAAAACAGCGATCTCTTCCAGTCAACCTTAGGGCAGAGGATACTATTTTTAATAGATAGCGGAAAGGGTGTACAGAATGTAATATAGAAAGGTGAATAGAAGAACATAAGAGATTAAAGAAAAAAAAAAGAAAACAAAAGTGAATGACGACAGGTAGTAACTTAAGAGGAAAGGTAATAAAGTTTTAATTTATTTTTAAATATAGGAAGAGATTTTAATTCTTCAATATGTAAGGGGAGAGAATTCCATAGTCGTATAGCGGTAACCGTAAAAGAATTAGAATAGAAGGAAGAGGAATGTCTAGGAGTACATAGAAGGAGATTATTTTGAGATCGTAGAGGTAAGGAGTGTAAACTACTTAAATATATAAATCGGTCTTTCAAATAAGAAGGAGTGGTCGGATTGAACAGAATGCAGTAAAGAAGATGAAGAATGTGAGTATTCCTGCGAAGGCGAATCGGTAACCACTTGAGCTTATGGCGAAATTCGGATATGTGGTCATACTTTCGTAACCCAAATATAAACCTTATGCAATAATTTTGAAGCCGCTCAAGTTTATTAAGTTGCTCGACTGTTAGGTCAAGATAACAAGTGTCTGCGTAGTCAAGGATCGGTAAAAGAAGAGACTGAGCCAGCGCAACTTTAGTAGGAATGGGGAGAACATTGCGTAATCTTCGAAGTAAACCAACTGCGGCAAACATTCTTCGACTTTTTTTTTTATTCTACTAAGCCAGCGCTTATCTACGATCCCACCTGATGGTAAGTGGTGATGTAGCCTAAGATGGTGAAGCGCACTGACTTAACAAAAGCCTATTCACTCTTGCCTTGAAGACACCCACACTGTAATCGGATGGAAAGACAGATGCTGGCAACTTATTCCACTCCTTTGCTGTACGCATGATGAACGACGTGGCGAACCGTTTGGTTCGAATGCGTGGTAAGTCAACAACGAAAGGGTGGAAGCTGGCCGAACGTCTGGTTGTCCGATGGTGGAAGGGAGAGGGTGGAATGAAGTTATGTAATTCCTGCGCACACTCTCCGAAATGCATCCTGTAGAAAACTGAAAGGCTGGCTACTTTACGTCTGTGTTCGAGGCTGGTAAGATTGGTTTTAACCAAATTCAAGTCACCAATAAGCCTCATAGCACGCCTTTCCATTGAGTCCAAAGCTCCTAGGTGGCATTTTGCAGCACCAGCCCATATATGGCAGCAATACTCCATGCACGACCGGACTTGCGCTTTATATAAAGTAAGCAGCTGTCCCGGCGTGAAGTATCGCCGCACCTTTGCAAGGACTCCCAGCTTCCTTGCAGCTGCTTTGGCCTTGGACTCAATGAACCGCCCGAAGTTCAAATTTGAGGATATTTCAAACCCTAACAAATGAAGGCGGTCGGTATACTCCAGTGATACATTTCGGAAAGAAGGAGCCAAGGTGAGCTGGCTCCTTTTTGCAGTGAAGAGACACGCTTGTGTTTTGGAGGCGTTGAATTTCACAAGATTGGCATCGCCCCAATCGGAGACTGCCTGTAATGTGAGATTCACACGCTCTACCATAGCTTCTCTTTCGGACTGGATTTGATCCCGACTGGCCCGAGAACTTGGTTGGTATCTCTCAACCACTGTGCTATCGTCTGCATACCCATAGATACCGGGCATAAGCAGATCATTTATATGCAGCAGGAAGAGAGTTGCGGAGAGAACGGACCCCTGAGGAACACCGGCGTTAGTCGCCATAGGATAGGATGAGCAGCCATCGACGACAACCCGGAGAGACCGTTCACTCAGAAAGTCCTTTACCCATTCTATCAGACCAGGGGATAAGCCGTACGCTGAAAGCTTACCCAAAAGGCTATTGTGCCAAACTCTGTCAAAGGCCTTCGAGACATCAAAGGAAACAGCAAGTGCTTCCCCACTGTTCTCGAGTGCCTCGCCCCATACGTGTGTGGCATACGCTAGAAGGTCCCCAGCTGACCGATTTCGGCGAAACCCATATTGCCGGTCACTAAGGAGGTCATTCTGTTCTAGGTATGCCATTAAGCGGGCATTCAATATACGCTCCATAATCTTGCAGAGTATGGAGGTAATTGAGATTGGACGATAATTGGCAGGGTCGGCGCGGCTGCCTTTTTTGGAACAGGCTGCACGTTGGCCAGCTTCCAGGATTTTGGCACTATTCCAGTACTAAATGAGAGGCGGAACAAGCGTGTCAACACAGGAGACAACTCAGGTGCACAAGCCTTTAGGACTATGGCTGGTATACCATCTGGTCCACTAGCTTTATTCACGTCTAGACACCGCAAGGTTTTAAGAACTTCCTTATTCGTTATACGAATCTCCGATATAGAGGTCCCGCAGTGAGGTAATTTTGGTGGAACGTTGTTGCCACTATCCAGACGTGAATTGTAGGCAAAGAGAGACGCGAACAAGTCCGCTTTCTCCTTAGCTGTATGAGCCAGTGTGCCATCCGGTTTTACCAATGGAGGCAGTGTAGGCCGACAGAAGTTTGTCTCGATCGCTTTGGCGAGAGACCAAAAAGCTCTAGTGCCGGATGGTCTGGCAGAGAGTTTTGCGCCAATATGTTTAATGCGATCGAGACTAGCTTTCCGTAATGCTTTTTTGTAGGACTTGGCGGTCTGATTGAAGGTTCTCTTCTTGGAGCTAATATGCGGAGCTTTGCGGTTTCAAGCGTCAACCCAGGATAGGTAAACTAAATGCTTGCGCTTTACAGCTTGGGCGCATTCAGCGTTAAACCATGGGCGAGCTTTGCTACCGGTGGGAGCGTCGAAGAAGGGGATAAAGTACTCCATAGCTTGACGCAACACATCCGTTATCGCAACCGCGCAGCTCGACGGATCCGCAGAAGAGAAACAAACCTCCCGCCAAGGATAAGATGCAAAAAAGTGTCGCATCTCATCCCAATCAGCTGACTTATACCGCCATATTCGTCGAACACCTTGAGACTCGTAATCAGGTGGAGAATATGACGATACAGATTTCACCAGACAGTGGTCAGATGTACCCAAAGGAGAAGTAACCTGTACTTCATATCTGTCTGGTTCGGTAGTCAGCAGAAGGTCCAAGCAATTTGCTGTGTGACCGTCTACATCGGGTACCCTAGTCGCCACCTTTACCATCTGAGAAAGACCTAGCGTCAAAGCAAAATTCCACGCTTCTCTTCCAGCATGGTCGGTCTTTTGGTATGGGAACAGCCAGTCTTGGTGACAAGCGTTAAAGTCCCCCACAAAGACCAACTGTGCAGTAGGATACCGATTAATGGCCACGTCAGCAGCCTCACTAAGGTGATCAAATAACCGAGTCGTCTCCTGGTCACCGCTGTGCGATCGATAGACACAGGCATAAAGGATTTTATCAATACCTGTATCTACCATCACCCAGATAGTCGAAAAAGTGGGGTCTTCAAGGTGACAGATACGCTGGAAGCAGATGTCATTGCGGACGTACACACATACTCCGGCACGTGGATGGAATTTGTGCTCCAGGGAGAATCCAGGATAGTCAAGGTACGCCGCACTCAATGGACATCCAATTTGCGTCTCTGTCAAGAAAAGTAGGTGCGGCTTTTCATTCTCAAGATGGTGATGGACTGCGCTGAGATTAGAGTGCAATCCTCGAATATTAGTGAGGTGCACTTTTAGTGAGAGGACGTGCAACCGCTGTTTAACACTACTTTTCTTTTTTGTTTTCATATTATGTGTTGAGAGTGAATAAGGATGGAGAATGGCAGTTAAGCGAGGCGTTGCATTAGCAACCAAACGATACTATCAGAGTTACTGTGCCCATGGGAGCTTGATCTGGAGACTGCGGGGACGCCCGAACCCCCCCAGAGATCGCCATCGGGTCCTCTCGCCCGGTCGCTAACCGGCACGATGGGGCCACCCTGGGATTTTTCGCCAGTTGGCGGGGCAGCCTTTCATGAGTAGCTAATTCACTAATTGGGCCCCCAACTACCTGCGGTCGGCCAGCGGAACACCGTGCTTCGGATCCCGCTACCCTCCACGACCAAGCACCCGACACAGCAACAACTGACGCTTCGTACCCGGTTTACATACACAACGCTACTGTTCAGACCCATTCTCCATATGGCTTCACCAAGCATCATGCCGGAACACGACAAAGTCATTTGGCGGCAAGACTTTGCATTGGTGGGTGGTAACCGAAAAGCCAGCGGCCGAAACCTACCACCGGAATTGGTGCTGCTCGTTTAGCACTACCCGGGGGGCACGTGTAGGGTGTGAGATTTCAAGTAGTTCCTACGGACGCGAGCAGCCTCGCCCCCCAACTCGACTCACTTCACTCACTTGCGGTCCCCAAGACAAAGTCTGATCGAACATAATACCTAAATTCTTAACTTTGTCACTGTATGGGATAAGTGTCCCTTCGAATATGACTGGCGGGAGCAGCGACAAAGTTAACCGAGAGATTAATTTTGAACTCCCAATAATAATGGCTTGAGTCTTCAATGGATTAACTTTACGCCCAAATGAATTACACCAATGAGAAATACGAATAAGATCTTCATTAATTAACCTAATTGTATTGGGGAGATCCGCAATCTTACATTGAGAGTAGATTTGTAAATCGTCTGCATATAGGTGGTAAAGAGAAGTAATGTGGGAACAGATCGAATTGATGAAAATAGAGAACAATAGAGGAGACAACACGCCACCTTGTGGGACGCCAGCTTTGACAGTAGACCAATCAGAAAACGTGTCTCGAATTTGTACACGTTGCCGGCCCCCTTGCAAGTAACTATGAAACCAACCAATTACTTCAGGAGATATGTTAAGAGAACTTAGGACAGCGAGTAAAACATCAAAGTCTACAGTATTGAAGGCATTACTAAAGTCAGTTATAGATATGGCGTCGTTGACTATCTATACACACCATATTGCAACGATTTCGTGCCCTGTTATATTTCTCTCGGTCGGAATCATTAGGATTCATACGATATTTAGTTTTCGCTGTGTTCTTTTTTTCTTGGAGTTTTTTTTATGTCGGCAGTGAGCCAGGGGGCCGGAAGATGCTTCATTTGGACTGGACGAATTGGAGCGTGGATGTCATACAGTTGTGTAAGTATGCTAATAAAAATAGATGTTTGCTCATCAACCGAACTAGCATTCGCAACTACTGACCAGTCAATCTTAGCAGTATCTTCTCGTAACTTATCCAGATCTATTCTACTAAAATTGCGCCGGAGAAGGATCCTTCGCTTAGCTTTAGGAGGTTTTAATTTATAGCACAGGTAAAGTAGATCGTGGTAAGAAAAAGCGGAGGCATTGCATTGGCCATGCTTTGCAACGTGGTCAATGGAAGAAACAAGTATTAAATCAAGAAGAGAAGGCACACAATTCGGAAAAGTATGAATCGCAGAAACTGGGAGAATATGTAAGTTAATGCCATTAACGAGAGATTTGAGACGGGATGCTCTAGCATCATTTTTGAGAAGACAAGTATTGAAATCTCCCATGACAATAGTGTGATTATGAAGCGAGGAGTATTGTTCTAATAGAATTTCAAATGATGAAAAATAATCAATTGTAACATTTGAACTGTAATAGACACCGAGAAGAAGCTTTAAATGTCCAAACAATATTTCGATAAATAGGTGTTCAGGGCCAGCACTAGACAATGGCTGCGAAGTACTTAAAACTGTGTAAGGAATGTGTGATCTTAAATAAATCGTCACGCCACTGCCAGCGCGCCCAAGGCGATCGTTGCTAATCAAGTGGAATCCGGGAAGAGAGTAAGATATTGAAGACAAACATGGTTTTTTATGATGATGAGAGATTACGTGGTTCATCATTTTTTTATAGGATGAGGGTGACAAACTAGCACACAGTCCACCTGACGGTAAGTGGTTGCTGCGGCCCATAGACATCTACATCTATCCTCTATTACAAATCAAAATGTAGATGCGTTGTCAGCCGTGAGGACTGAGATGGAATGCCTCATTTCCAGTAAAAAAGGCCTCCGGCCACCTGCACTCACCAAGCGAAACGCAGAAGTACACCTCTACTTCACGCTGGTTTTCTGTGAGGTCGTGGTACCACCCTGGTTCGAGCCGTCCCATCCGTGCGACAGCAAAAGCTGCCGCGTGGCTCTACCACTGTTACATCATTTCATCAAACTACGTGTCTTGGAAATTCTCGAAGCGCATGCTATTAACTTTGAAAAATATTTGAACCTGTGTAGAATCAACGGGTCAACCAGCTACTACAGACACTCAACGTGACCAGAGAGCATTAGCAAGGATTTGTCTTAGTTTGGAGCCTGCCTTGTACCAGCTTGTTCGCGGCGCCAAAACTGCTAGTGAGGCTTGGAAGAACTTAGCCAAGGTATTTGAGGATCATGGACTATTGTGCCTATTCAGTGTTACAGACTGACTTCATAGTTGACAGTGGGTGTAGCAGTCATATGATAAATAATAAGAATATGTTTCAAAATTTTAATAATAAGAAAACTCATGTTTGTATTGCTAATAATACGTATCTGGATAGTGAGGGATCAGGTAAATTTATTATTCCTTGTTTCAATATAGAAATAGAAGCTATGGTGGTTCCTAAATTAGCTACCAATTTACTTCCCGTTAGTAGGCTAATTAAATCTGGTTATGTACTTGTTTTTGATAATAAAGGGTGTCACTTTTATAAAGATAGGGACTGTAAGGTCACAGGTAAGGAATATGGTCATGCAGCTGATATCAGTGGTATTTAAAAGCTGGATAGCATCACACCTGGAGGTTATACTTTGCAGCCAATTGGGTGCTCTTCAGGTCTCCTGAAGAATAGAGTTCAGGAGAAGCAGAGTGCAATGTTAGTGTCAGCAGAACTCTGGCACAAACGGCTGGGACACATGAGTTATGGAGGTATGTGTACGTTGCGACAAAAGAAAGCTCTTATGTTTCAGGATGAAGAACATGAGCTCTCTGGGCTTGTTTGATCCCTCTGGTGAAGCCAAGCGGACCACTAGTCCGACATTTGTGGACCGATGCCGGTTAAAAGTTGGAGCGGTGCGAAGTATATGCTGACCTTGACAAACGACTACAGTAGGAAGAGTTGGGTGTATCTTCTACAAGAAAAAAATAAGGTAATGTCCCGTTTTATAGATTTTAAAAACCTTGTAGAAACAGACTGGGGCTAACATAAAATGTCTACGAACTGATGAAGGCGGTAAATATTGTAATGATTTTTTCAAATGTTTTCTTAAGTCTCAAGGAATTATTCATTAAATAACCGTTCCGTATTGCTCTTAGCAGAACGGAGTAACTGAGAGGCAAAATAGGACTTTGTTGGAGAAAGCAAGATGCATGTTGCAGGACTTTATAATAGGGACTTTATAATCCTCTTCAGGTAGGTTTTCTAAAGCAGTTTTAAATGTTTTGAATAGCCGGGAATATTGGGGAGAAGCGGTCATGACGGCCACATTAATTTAAAGAATAGAAACCCTACAGTGGCCTTTGCTGGACTGATGCCTGAACAAGTGTGGACTGGTTCAGATATAGACCTTAGTCACCTTAGAGTTTTGGCTGCATTGCATACTCATTAATCCCTGAGCAGAAACGTTCTAAATTAGACCCTTAATCTTAGAGATATATTTTTGTTGGCTACAGTGATTCAACTAAAGGCTATAGGTTGACAGATCCACAAAATACAAGGCGAATTTTTTATGCTAGAAATGTAACATATCTCGAGCACAAGCTTTTGAAGGACACGGATGATAATCCTTGTGTTTATTGTAAAAATAAAAACATTGCTAATCACTTTGTTGATATATCTAGTCAGAATTCTAATTTAAATAATGATGTAATTTACTGTGATATTAGCTTAAGTGATAATGATAATAGTGAATCTAATCAGAATGATATTATTACTACCATACAATCAGGTGTGGACTCGGAGTACTGTACTGGAGACGAGGGAGCAAAGACCGCTGCTAGTCCAAATCATGCAGACTTGGACTGCAGCTCGTCAGGGCATGACATGTCGTCACGTCGAGGGTAAAAGATGTCTAGTACCAGCTTTCAGGATCCTGGTTCGGTAACTGATGCTGCGCGCCCTATACGTAGTACTCGTGGAAAGCCTGCACTCAGATATGGAGATTATAATCTTTTTTGATTTAAAGATATATAACGGAGACGTTCACTTTCTACATTCACATACATGTCTACCAAAAATTGATGAAATAAGTGTTTTCATCGGGCTAAGAGGTTAAAATCATTTTCTCGCAACATCATATGATACGCATAAAAATCCATACATGATACTTTTTTGTTCGGAGTAGGCTCCTTTGTGACCGGGTTAATGAGTGGAATTTGAAAATGATAACCCTCTTGTCCTTTGTAATAAATCAATCGGTATTGCAGAGCATCATAAAAATTGTGTGTATTGACTACCCGTTGCAACGTATCATCACGTGCTCGCAAGACAATGTCTCGTGAAGAAAATTGATCATCACTAACTACGGCTGCTATTTCGTTTATCAAAGGTGCATTGTAGCGCCTTTCGAGCTCTCCTCGAGGGGTCCGATCTGCGTGAATGACGACTTTATAATCCTCTTCAGGTAAGTTTTCTAAAGCAGTTTTAAATGTTTTGACTAAAATATTACGTTCATGCGAGAATCTTTGAATTTTGAACACTGTGTCTCTCTCAACTCCCTGGATAAATTGGCAGCGACGGTCTACCTCAATTTCTTCGTCACCCATAAAATATACTTGTAAAAATTTATGCTGTTCGTTTTCAGCTGGAAAAAGTGAACCTATTCTATGATAAATTTGCCCTTGCACTGTAAATGTAGGCGAAAATGCCGGCATTATTATTTCCCGGTCAACTCCGAAATATAACTCATGCTTTCAAATGACGTCCATTTGAAAGCATGAGTTATATTTTCGGATCCTGTTCAAAAAGCGCCGTGACTCATTACCATTATATAAAAAGAGAGTTTTCAAAGGTTTTTCTGGTTCCCCAAGTAACGGAAGAGACACTTTGCGATTGGAACAGCACATGCCTGCGGTCTCATCTTTCCATTTTAAAGCGCTGCAAAATCGACATGCCTTGTCCATCAGTCCGATAACAACTAACCTGTGATTTTTATAATCAATCAACGGATCATAATTGAATGCTGCGTTATTAAAAACCGACCAATTGTTTCTTTGAAAATTTTGTCGACGTTCAGCTTGGAGCTGTGCATTTGCATCTCTTCGCGCCTGTGTCTGTTCTGGTGTTTCAGATGCCCTTATAGTAGATTGACGTTCAGCTTGCTCAATGAGTCTGTGTTGAGTTTCATCAGGTGTTTCCGCGGGTCTTAAGGCGGCCTGACGTTCCGCTTGTCTGAATAGCCTTTGCTGACTTTGAGCAGGTGTTTTAGTAGCTTTAAAAGTAGATTGACGCTCTGCCTGTTCAAGACGCCTTGGCTAACTTTGATCAGCTGTTTCAGTAGCTTTTAAAGTAGCTTGACGCTCTGCCTGTTCAAAACGCCTTCGCTAACTTTGAGAAGGTGTTTCAGAAGCTCTTAAAGTAGCTTGACGCTCTGCCTGTTCTAGACGCCTTTTTTGACTTTTAGAAGGTGTTTCGGAAGCTCTTAAAGCAGCCCGACGCTCTGTCTGCTCAAGACGCCTTTGCTGACGTTGAGAAGGTGTCTCAGATGCTCTAAAAGCAGCCTGACGCTCTGCTTGTTCTTGCCTTCTCAGTTCAGCATCTTCTAAAGATTCTAGCGATCGAGCTAATCATTTCGCTTGTCTTTGAGAAGATACTCTTGAAAAGCTGGACTTACGTTTGCGAGGCATTATGAAGTAACAAAAAACCTATTTATAAAAAAACGTTAAAATAACTAAAAGAAATTAAATTTCCTCTTAAATATTTTTTTAAAGCAAATCACAAATATCTTAAAGGAATAAATATTCTTTTAAAATATTTTTTAAAATGAAAACAACAAAACCAATTCAAGACACAACACGAATCCGAAAACGATAGCCAAAAAAATCGAATCAACTTAAACTAAATAACAAATCAAATCGCAGAAAACCGAAATTTAAAGTAGTAGTCAATATAAATATAACCAACGAAAAAAGAAGTAAGTGTATAGGTACCGTATACACTATCTATACTATTAATGTTGCTTTGAAATATTGTTAAACAACTTAAAACAACGAAAACCCATTCACGATTCTAAATTAACGAAATCCAAAATCAAAGCAGAGTCTAAATATGTATAAAGGAATACCAACCAAATCAACAAAACCGATCCAAGAAAATACACAAATCCGAAAATGAAAGTCAATATAAATCCATTCAACCTTAACCAAATCACAAAGCAAATAACAAACAACCGAAATCGAAAGCAGGTAGTCGAATAAGCTACGAAATAGAAACAATTTAAGCGTATAGGTACTGTATGCACTATAAGTTGACGCGCGGCTCAACGGCGGGAGTTAAGTACATGTCAGGAAACATTTCTTTACCGCGTTTTAAAAACCTAGTAACGACATCTAGCGGAATCAATTTAAACTATGTATACGTTAGTTAATAAGAACTCTCAAAAATATTTTTCTTATAATTTTGCACAATTATTCTTATTGTAATACCGATTCATTCATAACCACATATAAGAACTTTATTCATTTCCGTTCAATAAATATTACTAAGGCTTATTAAAAAGGCTTACTAAGAACTGTTTCTACCATAGTTAAGTAATAGTTAAGGGTGAAAGCGTGACAGGTGGTGTATAGTATTTCTGATCCATACTTATAATCACGCCTGTAACCCTTGCGCGGTAGACAGAGCATCAACGGATTACTTAATATCGTCTGCGAGGTTATCGCGTTTGAAGAAAATCAGCTGGTGAATTTTATGTTTTTTATCACTCTCTTCCCGGTCCTGCGTGGAAAAATACAGATCCATACATTTTTTATCTCAATTTTGGTAAAAAGACATAATAATCCAGATATTCTGACCTTCTGTGTTCGTCCATCGTACCGTCGTCCGTCTTGTAGAATCACGGTGGCGCCACCTAGCTGAATTTAATTTTGCAACATATTCGATTTTCCCACGGGAATGAGATGCTTTTCCGCGGAAAAGGTAACCTATGTCACTTTTTTTTATAGGAAAAGGGTGACAAACGAGCACACAGTCCACCTGATGGTAAGTGGTTGCTGCGGCCCATAGACATCTACATCTATCCTCTATTACAAATCAATATGTAGATGCGTTGTCACCTGGAATGCCTCATTTCCAGTAAAAAGGGCCTCCGGCCACCTGCACTCACCAAGCGAAACGCAGACGTAAATCTCTACTTCACGCTGGTTTTCTGTGAGGTCGTGGTACCACCCCGGTTCGAGCCGGCCCATCCGTGCGACAGCAAAAGCTGCCGCGTGGCTCTACCACTGTTAAACTACCAACTTTACAGCCACCGAACTATCCCCATACAAAATCATGCCATGCCGACGCTCTGTTGCGACGTGAAAGAAGGACAAACAAACAAACAAACAAACAAATATACTTTCGCATTTATAATATTATAAAGTATGTAAGTAAGTATGGATATATCGCGTATATTGATATTATATGTTGTATATTTATATTGCACCACCTACTACCTACCTATTCATTGTTTTATTTCTTTACACCTTTGGTTGCCTGGAATAGATCGCTATGTAGCGATAAGGCCGCCAAATTGTACATAATAGAATCTGATTTTTGTTTTGTCATTTGTATATTTGTTTGTGGTGTACAATAAAAAAATATTTATTCATTCACCTATTCCGGAAAAAGCGTTTAAAAATTGTTTTAATGATTGGATTATTCGTTGGAAAAAGTGTATCCTATCTAGAGGACAATACTTTGAAGGTGATAAAATAAACTTGAATAACTTACATTTTGTGTATTATTGATCTTTTCCCAGTGTCTTGACAGAGTATTATGTACTGCAATCCTACTTAGTGGTAAGTAGTGATAAAACCCTTAATGGTCAATCGCACTATATGTACTTTACTTTTTATATTATTACAACCCGTAAATTCATTATCGATCTGGGCCTTCTCAGAAGATTTGCCATAATCGCCACGCTTGTTATATAAGAATCTACGTAAGTTATGGGTAGGGTTTACTGGTTTTAATAATGCAATGAGTTTGACTTTTGTATTCATTTGTAATAGGGAATGAAATAAAGAATAAATAAATAAACATGTGTGCAGTTCACACGCGGTAGAAATGAAATCTTCAAATGAAATGAAATCTATACGAATAAAAATTGATTTGAAATAAAATTGAAGTATCTGTTTCTAATGTCAAAACAACGGCTTTTTACTAAATGCATAAGAATGTAGGTATCACGATCTCTGTGGATGGGTCCTGTTGTAGCACGAAGTCTGTTGCCATTTGGACGTGGTCGATGAGTCGGTTTGTGTCAGCATAACTGCTATGGGATCTACGGAGGCACCCGTAGATACGGGGATGGTCGTCGCTTTCTACGCGCATCTATAGGATGACGTACACGCAATACAGTACTTATACCAAAGCAATTTTTTTAATTTTTATCTTCTGTCAGTCGTCTGTCTGTTTGTTCCGAGTAATCTCCATAATGGCTGGACTGATTTTGATGAGATTTTCACTGGCTGATATAATAAGGAGTGACTTAGGCTACTTTTATTTTTAGAAAAAAGTTTGATGTTTTTTTAAATTTAGTACTGAATAAATCGCTCGCTTGTCAGCCATATTCTATAAAAATTAAAAACTATATTTAAGTAATTCCCAGAATTCTTATAAGTCTATTGTCTGGGCCGGAATCAAATCGACTGAAACATAGGAACAACATTATGCATTTAATTTGTATCAATAATAAGGATCAAATATCGCTAAGACACATTAAGTCGTAAATGAGGACCATGAAACAAACATTTGGTCAAAATAAAAAAAGTAATTATTATTTTCATTAAAAAATATTTTTTTAACATTGACGTAACAAACGAACTTCCACTTGATGGCTACTGCAGCTCACGGACACCTGCAACCAATTTCAAACATAGATTGATGTCACCAATACAACAATACACAAATAATTTTACATTTAATAATGTAATTTAAAAACGTATAAAATAATGAAACGTACATCCAATATGTTGAACCACTTTACATGGAAGTCAATTTACATTTTTTTATAACTGGTATTTTTGCTAACATTATCTTCTTGAATTTTCGCCAGTATATTTAAGAATAAAATACATTGGCAGATAAAACCATTTATCTGTATCAATATGATAAGAATTCGGGTAACCTAAATCGTGAAACATGGAAGATTATGCAAATTACAAAAATTGGTCAGAGACAATTCTCACCAGTCGAGGTTATAAATGTTTTATTTCAATTTCCAATGAAGCTGAAAATAAAGAAGCGATTTCCATGCTAAGTGGAAAAATTTTATCTTATTTCTTTCGCAAATTGAATTTCGTAAAATTTTCAACTTTAACCGTGTGGCTTTAAAATAGTTTATCCCCACTTGATAAGTTGCATGAATATTATCTAAATTTATAGCAGCACCCCAATACGTCTTTGTCATTCGTCAATTCGCCTGCCAAGCCTGACGATTAAATCTAATCCTCTCTACAATGGCGTGGTTCATGTTCAGCAGTTATTGCTTAGGTAGAGGTCATCTGGTTGTGGTCTGTTACGGGCTAAAGATAAAGAAGAGGGAGTATAGTCTGCATATACAATTACTGTAAATATTACGTACGTAATCTGGGGGCACGGTAGTGCCCCCGCCAAGTCCAGCAAAAAAGCGGCACGGCCGTACTATCCTTTTCCCGAAGCAGTTCAGGCCAGTTTAGAAACCCTATAACTTCGTTGGGGATAAAACTAGAAGACTGAATTTTCAATAACCAAGTAGGTATTGTATAAACTCTGTATATTTCAAATTTTATTAGATTTAAATCAGTAGTTTAAGAAATATAACTAGTCAAAGATTCTTAATTTTGTCACTCACTGATTGACCGATCATCAAAACTCTAAGGCACCTCTAGCAGACATAGAAGCTTCAAATTTGGAATACAATTAGTGTTTAGCGTATAAATCAAGGAAATATTTTGCAATTTCTGTCCAGTTTTCGAGATACACCAACTGCATAAATAACTTTGTAATCCCATATAAATATATAGATTACAAAGTTACATTTGCAGTGAATAAATCAGTGTACCTGTATATGTATAATATAATGGAATAATAAGGTGTAGATAGGTACATAACTATCTACAAAAAGAAATGAGATGCCATCAAAAACATAACTTGTAAAAAAAAACCAAGTCTCGCAACTCAGTTCTTCTACCGTAAAAAGTTGTGAGATCCATGTAATACCAAGTCGGCTAATTTATTCAGTCCCTACTTAAGGGTCCTTCTGTCTTAAGTTATTACGTAATTAGCTATTTTAACAACATCTTATAGTGACAAATTCAATATTAAAAATCTTTTATGTTTTAAATAAATAAATTGACTTGGCAATCGCACTAAACAATCTAATTTAATATAATATGTATTACTTGAGAGATAGATTGTGTTTTCATACGATAATCTTCAGAATAGCTAAATTGATTCTAATGAAACTTTACGAAAAGATAGAGAGCAATGCCAAAAGTAATTTAGATTATATTTTATCTGAAAAAGTTGAGATTTTGCTTAAAATCGAAAAAAATGTTTTAAAATTAACTTAAATCTAATTAACACCACACTAATAGATTCTATTAATAATCTACACGGACACGCATATATATATATATATATATATATATATATATATATATATATATATATATGCGTGTCCGTGTGTCAGCCGACCCCGAGTGCCCCCTTGGCAAGTAATCACGATACACTATTAAATTAACGTTTTCGAATTGACCGTTTTCGATTGTTCTAACTTGTTTTTGTTTAGCAGCGTAAAAGGAAGTGAATATTAAAAAGTTTATTGTGAAAAAAAAATTATTGAGAGGTGTGATTTTTTAATATCTTTTGATATAATGTTGTATTATTATGCAAATAAAACAAATACCTTGTTATATCATGGTTTAATTTCATAATCCTTTGCCATTATGTACAAGAAACCGGCAAAATTACGTCACGCAATTTTGAAATGAGATTGATAATATTCTAAAATAGAATTTAATATTTATAAAATGTGAATTAAATAGCTTAATTCATATATTTATATGTTTAAGTGTGAAAGTATTTATAAATATATAATCGTTAATTCAGTCTCAGGTATTATTTAGATATGTCTGTCTAGATAGTTCCTATTTCCTGTTGGTTAAAGCCTATACAGCTCAAGGTTGCTCAGCGAGCTATGGAGTAGGCTATGCTCGGGGTTTCTCTGCGTGATAAACTTAGAAATGAGCATATCCGCAGTAGAACAAGAGCAAACAACATAACGAAACGGATTAGTAAGCTGAAGTGGCAGTGGGCCGGCCATATAGCTCGAAGAACCGACAACCGATGGGGAAGAAAGGTTCTTGAGTGGCAGCCTCGTACCGGTAGGCGAAGTGTAGGGCGATAGAGTCACTCCACGAGATGGAGTGACGACCTGGTAAGACATGCAGGAAGTCGATGGATGCAGGTGGCTCAGGACGGTGCTTTGTGGCATTCATTGGGGGAGGCCTATGTTCAGCAGTGGACTTATGAAAGGCTGTAATGATGATAATGATGATGACAGCCTATATATACTTTGTTTACTTTTTTAACAACCTAGATTTGCATAAAGAATATACGATAAAGGAACTAACGAATTGATAAACAAATACTAAAACACTAAAATTATAGTAAGGGATTTATGCTGTATGGTAGTAGGCTGAGAGATTCCATCACAACGTTTCATCCCATAGGTTTTCTAAAAGACGACTATTTAAAATATCAGAAAAACCTAATGGCTTCCAGTGTGTGGCGGTAACTATCTCGTTGAGACTTAAAATACACAGTCTGGTGAGTAGCATTGGTGTCAAAAGCGCTCACTTCTGATATCTCGATCGTCAGTTCGTCTGCGAAACGTGCAGATTAAGTTTATTTTTTATAGAAGAGGGGCCAAACTAGCATGCGGCACACCTGATGATAAGTGACTACCGCCGCCCATGAACAACCGTAACACAAGGGGAATTGCAGATGCGTTGCCGGCCTTTTAGAGAAAGGTGTAAGCTCTTTTCTTGAAGGTCCCTAAGTCGAATTGGTCCGGAAAAATCGGCGGTTGTAAACAATTCCACAGAAAAATTGTACGAGGAAGATAACTCCTAGTAAAACGCACAGTCATGGACCACCAAGCATCCGGATGGTGAGGATGGTATCGTGAATTTTGACGCGATGTGCGTTTGTGAAATTTGGCGGCTGGAATTAATCCAAACAATTCCTCAGAGTACTACCCCGTGTTAAATTCGATAGAAAATGCAAAGGGATGCAACATCCCTACTCAGTGCCAGTGTATCTATCACTGCCGATCAATAAGAACTCAGTTGTTGACAATTCGAACCGCTCTTTTTTTTCTTGCATGCGGTCAAGTGGAAGGAGCTGGCACTGGGGTGCCCCGGCCCAGAGATGATACTGTTATCCTATGTGAGGCCGAACTTGCGCTTTGTAAAGTTGCAAGCGACGTGCCGGCATGAAATACTGTCTTGCTCTGCTGAGCACGCCAAGCTTTTTAGAGGCCAATTTGGCCTTGCTGTCCAAGTGACCACGAAACTGCACACTATTCGATATGTCGACGCCGAAGATTCCGATGCTAGCTGAGGCAGCAACGGGAGTGCCTTAAAACTGAGGAGATACGACAAAGTGGTTCTTTTTAGCGGTAAACGCGCAAACTTGTGTCATCTGGGGATTGAACTGGACTGGACAATCCGAGACTTTATTCAACAAAGACTTGACTTCAGACACAAGTTTGTCCCAGTACTCGGCGACGTTTTTCCGAGAAATATTGGCATTGAAGCCCATAGGAAGGAAGCTTCAAAAGAAGCGCTTTGTGCTAGACCCAAATGAAGGCCTTCGCTATGTCCAAACTAACGGCCAATGCCTCCTTCTTGGATTCTACTGCCTCCACCCATCTATGAGTCAGGTATACCAGAAGATCACTAGCTGATCGACCCCGAGGAAAACCGTAATGGCGGTCACTAATTAGCTGGTGATCCTCAAGGTACCTCATGAGCTGGCAGTTTATAATGAATTCCATTATTTTGGAGAACAAGGAGGTGATGGCGATAGGCCTGTAGTTGGACGGGTATGAGGAGTCGCCTTTTTTTGGGGATATGGTGAACCAAGGCTCTCTTCCATGAATTGGGGACTACACCTTGGGAGAAGGAGTACCGGAAAAGACGCGTTAAAACCAGTGTCAACTCCGGAGCACAAGTCTTCCGCACAATGGGAGGGACTCCATCGGACCCACTCGACTTGCTGACGTCCAGGGAGAAGAGTGCTTTGTGAACCGAGCACTGTGTAAACAGCACATCCGGCAAGCAGCACTCACATCGCGGGATGGTCGGCGGTGTGTTCCCCCCGTCATCTAGAGTCGAGTTGGATACAAAAAGAGAGCTCAACAGATCGGCTTTGTCCTTTGCGGCATAGGCCAGTGAGTCGTCCTCTCTGTGCAGAGATGGAAGAGATTGCAGACAAAAGTTTCCTTGAACATCTTTGGCGAGAGACCAGAGTGCACGGGCTCCCGAAGAAAGGCGAACTAGCTTTTCGCCAATTCTGCAGATGTGCTCAGACCTTGCTTTGGGAATGAGGCAGAATTATACTTTTTTTAGAGTGCTGGTGTTTACATTCCGAGACGTTGATGCGTGAGATCAGGCCCGGTAGCACTCGTGCTTATAGCGTGATGCTATTTTACAGGAGCGACCAAACTTTGGCTAGGATCTTCCTCCGATGAGCACCACACAGGATGGAATTAAAAGTTCCATACCCTGAAGTACCACATCAGCAACAGAATCAGCAACAACGTTGTGATCTTTCGGCGTGAAGCAAACCCGCCCCCAAAGGTAGGATTCAAAAAAAGACCGCATCCCGTCCCAATCGACCGACCTACAGTGCCAAACACGGCGGCATGCTGCAGTTCGCAACTGCGATTGGAGCGTGAAGGGCACTGTATTCCGGATCAGACAATGGTCCGATGAGCCCAGACATCGCCCCGGCATTGACGGAGACCTGATATCCGTCCAGATGAGAGGTCAGCAGAAACTCAAATAGGGAAGGTACATGGTTCTCCATATCTGGGATCCACGTAGGCGATGTAACCAGTTGTGTTAGACTATATGCCAAGGCAAAGTCATACACAGATCTACCTGCATGATCGGTTAATTGAGAACTAAGCCATTCAGCATGGTTGGCATTAAAACCACCGAGTATCACGAACTCTTCGGATGGGATCTGTTGTAGCACGGAGTCTGCAGCCATTTGGATGTGGTTGAAGAGTCGGTCTGTGTCGGCATTACCGCTATAGGACTTATAGATGCACCCGTAGACGCGGGGGTGGTCGTCGCTGTCTACGCGCAGCCATAGGATGGACAGGTCAGTACCTTCAAGAATGCCTAGCCGTCAAAAACAGATGTCCTCTCTGTCGTATACGAAAACTCCAGCCCTGGGTACAAGGAGTGTTCTAATTTGTACCACGGGTAGGAGATATATGAAGTATTAGCCGGAGTAGACACCTGAATCTCTTTTAAAAAGATCAAGGCTGGCTTCGCCGTCTCTATATGGTAATTGACAGCGTTAAGGTTGGAATGAAGTCCCCTTATGTTGCAAAAATTCACGGATAGCGTGACAGGGGCCGCCATGGTTTTATTGCTCCGCTTGCCCCGAGCAATTTTAGTCGCGAGTGGAAAGTTCGAGCCAGCCCATCTGGGTGACAGCAAAAGCTGCCACGTGGCTCTACCACTGTAAAAAGTTAAATCCTCGCTATTGCGGAAGAGTCTCATATCCAGAAGTGATGAATGGTGAAGATGACCTATGATGAAAAAGACAAATATACTTAATTATTTTGTAATTTCTAAGTTATAAAGTAATTTGCCAGAGATGTAAAAGAAACATGTATTTTCAATCTTTAAAGCAATCCGTTTTAAATTACCATATTTTAATCAGATAGAAAAAAATATCAAACTAAATATACTCTATTAAAATATAACGTTGTTCCTTACTCAGATCTTATATAAAGATGAAATAATATTGTAAGTGAAACTTGAGTCTCTGAGCCACCCAAAGTTTAGATCACCAGTTCCTTGTATTGTTTAAGCCGAATAGGGGAATTAAGAGGAATTCAGGATATTTGTGAAATAATTTCATAACCGCCACCGATGGTAATGTCAGTGTCTAACACATTCTCTTAAGAAGCAACTAATTTGAGCCGAATACGTTCCAATAAAAAAATGTAAAGATTTCTATACAATGGAAAGTATCAGTAAATGTTACATCATCATATTAGTGATATTGAATATTCATTCACCCATTTGTTACAGCCTATCAAAAGTCCAATATGGATAAACGGAGGCCTATTCCATAGATTGCCTCTGATGCATTCTATAAGCAATCTCTGGTAATGTATGATTCAAATGTTAAATGAAAGCAAATTTACGGATTATCTCACGTTTAATTTTAACTTTTTCATTCCCGACGTTTTGGGTGCTTTATAGCACCCATAGTTACGGGAGAGACTGAGGTGTTTGACGCTCCAGAAAGTATGTAAACGCCGGGAATTAAAATCTGAAAATTAAACGCGATAAAATGCGTAAAATTAATTTCATTTAATGTGTAATATTTGCATAAATATAGGAAATAATGTTAATGTTAATGTTAATGTAATCAGCCATGTAGTTCACAGGTAGCTATAAAAGTAATATGAAAATTCTTATCTGCTCATTTATTTATAACTATAATAGCTCATTTATTTCTATAAATCTACAACTTCTTCTTCTTTATTGGTCCTTCAAAGTCCACAGCAGGGACATGGGTGTCTCCAATAGTAGAGAAGATTTGCCTTATACTATTTGTCACGCTTGGCCGGCGGTTTAACAAATGTGGTACCAGATGACACCTTTAACGCAGCACTTCGTCACCGTTTTGGATATTTTACGCCTGGCGTAAAGAGATGGTTACACCGCTATCTATTGGAAGCTATAAGATCATCGTGATGAATGAATGAATGAATGAATAATCGTGAATGAATGAATTATGAATTATAATCATTAATGGACTTGACGTGTTAAAGAAAAAGTTATCATTACAGTCTATCAAATTCCATTTCTAGACATAGGCTTTCACATGGATTGTTTCATAAACATCCCGTATATTTGATAAAGCTTTCGGTTTGTTTCCTTCTGTAACCTCTTATTACTCCCACGGACAAATAAAATGATATTCTTACACAAAAGAGAATATATATTATTTTTATTTGTGAACTAATTTCAACAAATCCTAATTCATGGTAAAATTAGCTTTGTTGATATGTTAATTTAACTTTGTTATAAGTTATTATACACGTCGCAAATATAATTTAGAATCAATGAAATAAGGTCAAATTTGAACAACTTTGAAGCATTGTTTTGGCTTAATACAATATTATGTTCTCAAAACATTTTACATTTGATTCAACATTATATTTATTCAAAACTTATTATTGAGAAAAATATATAATAGTAAAGGTTTTACTCTAGCGAAGCATCGTATCTTTGGTAACGTGGGAACCGTTGTTGGTTAGAGGATTATATATAATATCGCAGTGGGACTCAGCAACACCATGTCATCCGCATAGCTGATGCTATTTATACTAACACCTCTTACGCAGCATCCAACACGTATAGATGCTGAGCTCCACCATGAGATCGTTAACATACAGGTTGAAGAGCTTCGGAGACAATAACCCTATTATAATTCTATAGCGTAAAATAGACTCTACTTATGCTTCGTGCATTTAATATTTAGTGCTGTTTTAATATTTGTAATGTTTTTGACGTGTTTAAGGACATTTATTAATTCTACTGCATTCGTTATCTAATTGTTGTTTCCAGTTTACATTTTTATCTAAGGTTACTCCCAAAATTTTGTACATGTAAGTTTTTAGCTTTGGTATATTAAAGGAGAATTCCAGATTCTCTAAAGAATTTGCTCCACCCAAAAGTGTGGTGTAAACAAATGCCGTATGCAACATTTTTTTCCAACTTTATTACTTAATTCAAATCATGTAATTTGAAGTCTCTGGAACTTGCGATTTTTTTAAACTGGACTTTAATTATTACATTTGTCTTATTTTTTAGAACAGCATTTGTTGCAGTTTAGTGTAATTTCAGAATATAAATTGTTAGGCACTAATGTTATATATAAATAACAATTTAAGGAGCCGGAATAAACTTCAGTTATAGGCTTGGATCAAATAATAATATAATGATCAGTGACATTGGAAAAAGAGGTTCTCTTGTATAATAACTAAAAGGTCCTTACACAGTTTAAGACAAGCATCACCTGTTTTTCATAAAATCTACGTCCAAATCGTGGAAACGAATTACACTAATTACATAATTATTTTTCAAGATATATATTATTATGACATGTGTGTAAACAGGGTGTAAATTTTTACAGATTAGTAACTTATATTACGACAAGGGCAGGACCATAAAGTATCATCTATATAAAAAAGCTATTAAACTAAACATACCTGTTGTAAAGATCTCCATGTTGAAAGAAGAGTTAAGATTGTAGATGGAAATGAGGACAGAAATGCCTCTGCATCCTACCGACGTAAAGATGACAATTAGTGCACCACAACATCGTGAAAATATAAGCAATTTTCATTATTTCCGTGGTAATTACCAGTAAGTCAATAACTAGGCGTGATCAAATCTGTATATTATAAAAATTATAAGTCGTCAGCAGAAGCAGAAAAAAGGACAACGGTTAAGAAAGCAGGAATCAGCATAAGCAAAAATGTAATATAATCATAATCAATATATTTCACCAGCACCAGAGACATTTAAGTAGTAGTAATAGACCGGACGTCAGCAACAAAATTGTCACTTATGTCCTATAGGATATATTTCAGATTTGTGTCATTTAGTTAAAGTGACATCGTCAAAAACACAAGACGCATTCGTTTCTGAAGTTTAAAAATTGATTTTATAAAAAATATGCCCGATTGTGCATTGTGTAAGTACCAATATGTAACAAAACTGTATGTGATTTCGGTTTATTATCTCAAAAATAATATATATTTACCCAATAATTTTTGAATGTTATTATTTCTGGTGACGGGGCAAGGAGTGCTAAAAGTCTCCTGTGGAGGTTCGGTTGCCACCTACAACGACTCGACCTGGCAATTTATAACGCACGAACCCTGAGGACTGACGAGAAGATCCTGGAGCTGGAAGAAGAGATAGATAAGTTACGCTGGCATAATACAGGATTATCCGAAGTCCGAAGAGAGGGGGAGGACACGGTAATCCTCGAATCCGGCAACTTGCTCTATTACCGGGAGGGCGACCATCTGTCCCAAGGTGGTGTCGGATTTATCGTCCACAAGTCTCTCGTTAACAACGTTGTAAAGATTGAGAGTGTGTCAACGAGGGTTGCGTACCTTATACTCAGAATCACCAAACGGTATTCGCTGAAGGTCATACAGGTTTACGCACCAAACTCGGCACACCGCGATGAGGAGGTGAAGGAAATGTATAAGGATATCTCTAGAGCAACGCATTCCTCCAAAACCCACTATAAGGTGTTAATGGGAGACTTCAACGCAAAACTAGGCACAAGAGAGAGTGGCGAGCTGAAAGTTCGGAATAGGGCAACGGAACCCAAGGGGCTAGCAGCTAGCCAACTTTATGGAGAAAGAGGAACTCTTTATGACAAACTCTTTCTTACAGAAGCGGCCCCATAGAAAGTAGACCTGGTCGAGCCCCGACGGTTCGACAAAAAACAAGATTGACTTCATTATGACGACCAGACGACAACTGTTCAGTGATGTCTCAGTGTTCGCGAGGGGGAAAACCGGCAGCAATCTCCGAATGGTGAGAGGCACACTGAACCTAAACGTTAAGTTAGAGAGGTCACGTCTAATGAAGTCAACGCTCTGTCCCCCTCGTGCTCTAATCCGAAGTCCCGAAAACTTTCAGCTCGAGCTATGAAACCGTTTTCAGTGCCTAGAAGATTGCAATGCAATGGACGATATGAATGATAAGCTCGTGGAAACTGTCCATGCGGTCGCAGCTAAGTTTAGCAAGACCCGCCGCAGAAGAACACAAAAACTGTCCGATCACACTCTTAATCTCATAGTCGTTGGACGGGATGTGAAGCTGCAGTCTTCAGTAGATTTGACAGCATACAGGCAACTGAACAGACAAATCTCCAAATGCATGTGATGCGAGACTTACGCAACTTTAATACTGCTCGTATTGAAGAAGTAATCGAGCGGAACTAGGGCTCGAAAATCTTTGCTAGAGATCTGTCTGCCGGAACTCTCCAACTGTTGAAGCTGAAGACCGAGTGTGGCCGCGTCGTTTCCGGGACACCAGAGATTTTAAGTGAGATTGAGAGGTTCTATGGGCAGCTGTACATATCATCGTTGGAGCCACACGCAAGTGTGCGTAGCGATCCAAGATCGAGTCTTATCCGACACTATTCCTATGATATCCCGGACGTCAGTCTGAGCGAGATTAGAATGGCTCTCCATGACCTTAAAAAAGGCAAGGCCCCAGGCGAGGATGGAATTACAGCGGAGCTTCTGAAAGCGGTTGGAATACCGAGTTGAAGTCCTTCAGAATCTCTTTACTTCCGCCCTCCATTGTGGCACTACTCCACAGGCGTGGTGCAGAAGTGAGGTGGTTTTGTTCTTCAAAAAAAGCGATAGCGCTCTCTTGAAGAACTACAGACTGATTTCCTTTCTGAGCTGCATCTACGTGCTGTTTTCGAGAGTCATTACGAATCGTCTCGCGCGCAAACTTGACGACTTCCAGCCTCCCGAACAAGCCGGTTTCCGAAAAAGCTTTAGCACCATAGACCACACACATACCCTTCAGCGAACTGTACAGAAGTCCGAGGAGTAGAATTTGCCACTATGTCAGGCGTATGTGGACTATGATAAAGCCTTTGATTCCGTCGAAATTTTGGTGGTGCTGCAGTCCCTTCAGCGGTACCAAGTTGACTGTCGGTATATCAAAATGCTGAAGTGCTTGTACAGTAGGGCTACGATGGCTATCCGAGTACAGAACCAGAGTATGAAACCTATCCAATTGTAGAAAGGTGTAAGACAGGGTGACGTTATATCCCCGAAAATCTTCACCGCTGCATTGGAAGACGTTTGCAAGCTTCTGGACTTTAAAGTATACGGTATCAACATCAATGGTGAATACATTACGCACCTTGAATTTGCCGACGATATAGTCCTTATAGCAGAATCGCCGGAGGACCTAAGCACTACGTTCAATGACCTCAATAGTGTCTCCCAACGTATAGGTCTTAAGATGAACATGGACAAAACAAAAAATATGTTTAACGTCCATGTCACACCTATGCCGGTAGTTGTTGGGAGCACTAAGCTTTTGCTGTCGCACGGATGGGCCAGCTCAAACCGGGGCGGTAGCACGACCTCACAGAATACCAGCGTGAAGTAGAGGTTTACCTTTGCGTTGCGCTTGGTGAGTGCAGGTGGCCGGAGGCCCAATTTCTTCCCCCCCCCCCATCAACATGGTAGTGGAATTAAATAAAAGACTACCCCAGGCGACTAATGCTGCTCGGGGCAAGCGGAGCAATACAACCAAGGCGACTTCTGTCACGCTATCCGTGAATTTTTGCAACATCAGTGGACTTCATTCCAACCTTAACGTGTCCATTACCATCTAGAGACGGCGAAGCCGGCCTTGCTCTTTTTAAACGAGACTCAGGTGTCCCTTTCGGCTGATACTTCATATCTCTTCTACCCGAGGTACAAATTGGAACACACCTTTGTACCCCGGGCTGGAGTTTGCGTATACGTCAGAGAGGACATCTGTTTTCGACGCCTCGGCAGTCTTGAAGGTACGGACCTGTCCATCCTATGGCTGCGCGTAGACAGCGACGACCATCCCCGCGTCTACGAGTGCATCTATAAGTCCCATAGCAGTAATGCCGCGAAACAGACTGACTTATCGACCACGTCTAAATGGCTGCAGACTCCGTGCTACAACAGATCCCATCCACAGAGATCGCGATACTCGGTGGTTTTTGTGCCCACCATGCTGAATGTCTTAGTTCTGAATTAACCGATCATGCAGTGCTGTGTATGACTTTGCCTTAGCATATGGTCTAACACAATTGGTTACATAGCCTACGCGGATCCCAGATGTAGAGGACCATGTACCTTCCATGTTGGACCTTCTGCTGACCTCTCATCCGGACGGATATCAGGTCTCCGTCGATGCTCCTCTGGGCTCTTTGGACCATTGTCTGATCCTGAGTACGGTGCCACTCACGCTCTAACCGCAGTTGCGATCTGCAGCTTGCCGCCGTGTTTGGCACTATAGGTCAGCTGATTGGGACGGGATGCGGTCTTTTTTGCATCCTATCCTTGGGGGCGGGTTTGCTTCTCGCCGGAAGATCCCAGCGTTGTTGCCGATTCTGTTGCTGATGTGGTACTTCAGGGTATAGAACTTTTTATTCCATCCTCTGTGGTGCCCATCGGAGGCATTTCCCAGCCATGGTTTGGTCGCTCCTGTAAAATAGCAGGAGTGCTACCGGGCCTGGGCTAACGCATCAACTTCTCGGGATGTAAACACCAGCGCACTTAAAAAGAAGTATAATTCCGCCTCCAGGTCCTTCAAAAGCGTCATTGCCAAGGCAAGGTCTGAGCACATCGGCAGAATTGGCGAGAAACTAGTTTGCTTTCCTTCGGGAACCCGTGCATTCTGGTCTCTCGCCAAGGCTGTCCAAGGGAACTTCTTTCAGCCATCTCTTACATCTCTGCACAGAGAGGACGACTCACTGGCTCATGCCGCAAAGGAGAAAGCCGATCTCTTTTTGCGTCCAACTCGACTCTAGATGACTACATGACATACCGACCATCCCGCAATGTAAGTGCTCCATGCCGGATGTGCGATCTAGACAGCGCTCGGTTCGCAAAGCACTCTTCTTCCTGGACGTCAGCAAGTCGAGTGGGCCCGATGGAGTTCCTCCCATTGTGCTGAAGACGTGTGCTCCAGAGTTGGCACCGGTTTAACGCGTCTTTTCCGGTACTCCTACTCCCAAAGCGTAGTCCCGAATTCATGGAAGACAGCTTTGGTCCACCCGATCCCTAAAAATGGCGACTGCTCAGACCCGTCCAACTACAGGCCTATCGCCATCACCTCCTTGATCTCCAAAATAATGGAAGCCATTATAAACTGCCAGCTCATGAGGTGCCTTGAGAATCACCAGCTGACTAGTGACCGCCAGTACGGTTTTCGTCGGGGTCGATCAGCTGGTGATCTTCTAGTCTACTTAACTCATAGATGGGCGGAGGCAGTAGAGTCCAAGGGGGAGGCATTGGCCGTTAGTTTGGACATAGCGAAGGCATTCGATCGTGTCTGGCACAAACACGGGTCTTTCGAAGCTTCTTTCCTATGGGCTTCCCGAGAAATTGTGCAAATGGATCACCAGTTTCCTTGCTGGTCGGAGCATCAAGGTCGTAGTAGACGGCGCATGCTCTGATTTCAAGCCTATCAACGCTGGTGTTCCACAAGGCTGCGTGCTATCACCAACGCTGTTGCTCCTGCATATCAATGATATGTTGCTAACTGGTAGCATTCATTGCTATGCAGACGACAGCACTGGTGATGCCTTATACACCGGCCCGTGCCAATATTTCTCGGGAAAACGTCGCCGAGTACCGGGACAAACTTGTGTCTGAAATCGAATCTTTGCTAAACAAAGTCTCGTATTGGGGCCGACTGAGTCTAGTCCAGTTCAATCCCCAGAAGACACAAGTTTGCGCGTTTACCGCTAAAAAGAACCCCTTTGTCGTATCTCCTCTGTTTCAAGGCACTCCCCTTGCTGTTTCAGCCAGTATCGGAATCCTTGGCGTCGACATATCGAATAGTGTGCAGTTTTGTGGTCACTTGGAAGGGAAGGCCAAATTGGCCTCTAAAAAGCTTGGCGTGCTCAGCAGAGCGAAACAGTTTTTCATGCCGGCACATCGCTTGCAACTTTACAAAGCGCAAGTTCGGCCCCACATGGAATACTGTTCTCATCTCTGGGCCGGGGCACCCCAGTGCCAGCTCCTTCCACTTGACCGCATCCAGCGTAGAGCGGTTCGAATCATCGACAACCGAGTTCTTTCTGATCGGCTCGATACACTGGCACTGCTTAGAGATGTTGCATCTCTTTGCGTATTTTATCGCATCTATCACGGGGAATGCTCTGAGGAATTGTTCGGACTAATTCCAGCCGCTCAATTTCACCATCGCACATCGCGACAAAACTTGCGTTACCATCCATTCGATCTGGATGATTGGCGGTCCACCACTGTGCGATTTAGAATAAGTTTTCTCCCTCGCACAACTTACTTGTGGAATCAATTACCACTAGCGAATTTTCCGGACCGATACGACTTACGAACCTTCAAGAAAAGAGCTTACACCTATCTAAAAGGCCGGCAACGCATCTGCAATTCCCCTGGTGTTGCGGTTGTCCATTGGCGGCGGTAGTCACTTACCATCAGGTAAGCCGCATGCTCGTTTGCCCCCTATTCTATAAAAAAAAAGTTGTTGACGAGTATGTTTACCTGGGACAAATAGTCCGACTAGGTAAGTTCAACTTTGACCGAGAGGACAATCGACGGATTCAGCTCGGTTGGGCAGCGTTCGGGAAATTACGGCACATCTTCTTGTCAGGTATACCTGGTATACCTCAAAACTTAAAAACGAGACTGTACAACTAGTGAACTAAGACGTGATTCTTCACTGCTGGCTGGATGATGAAACTCAAGGTCACTCAGCAAGCTATGGAGAGGGCTATCCTCGGAGTTTCTCTGCGTGATAAACTTAGAAATGAGGATATCCGCAGTAGAACCTAAGTGACCGACATAGTCCAAGAGATTAGTAAGCTGAAGTGGCCATAGGTCGGCCATATAGCTCAAGGAACCGACAACCGATGGGGAAAAAAGTTTCTCGAGTGGCGGCCTCGTACCGGCGGACGAAGTGTAGGGCTTCCTCCCACTAGATGGAGTGACGACCTGGTAAGACATGCAGGAAGTCGATGGATGCAGGTCTGATGGTTGATGGTTAGGAGTCCCTATGTTCAGCAGTGGACAAAGGGCTATAATTATGATGGTGTAGATTGTTTCTGTAAGATTGTTCTAAAAAATATATTATCATTGTAATAAGCGCCCTCTGTTATCCAGTAACGTTATGATTTATTTACCATAGAGTTAGTGATTGACAACATTTATCGATTATTGTTATCGTTAAAAATATTATACCACATACCGAATTTATCATCCATAATATTTTAGGAGCAGAAACAAAAAAAATAATAAAGAAATCGACTGGGCCTGTGTCGGTGCACACGGTCGTTGGTTTTTACATGAAACATCTTTATGAGCCAGTACATCCAGTACAAACAGTCAACAAGATAGCCTATTTTTAATTTTAATATAATTCTATAACATCAGGAGAATTTCAGATGCGTGGCTTGCGTGCAACCTGCGCTTGTAAAGTTGCAAACGGTCGCTATTTTGTTCACAGTAGTATCCCGCTCTACTGAGTGTGCCAAGCTTTTTATAAGCCATTTTAGCTTTCTCTTCTAAGTAACCATGCTACTGCAGGTCATTCGATATGTCGACGCCGAAGATTCCGCTATTAGCTACGGCAACAAGGGAAGTGCTCTGAAATTGAAGAGATACGGCAAAGGTGTTCTTTTTAACGGTAATCGCGCACACTTGTGAATTTGTTTAATAATTTATTTTGTAACGACCTTTAAGTTCAATAGTTTCCTAAAATATGTTAGATTTTAAGTGTATTTTTGTAAAAGAAACGAATTCGAAAAACATAGAGGCCCTCTCTTATTGGATTTGACCTAGTGACATCATCCAAAATGCTACCAATGTGACTGCTGTTTGAATTGATTTTAACTAATTGGAAATTAACTATTATAACATTTCATGATATTTCATTTCATTCATGACGTTATTCATAACTTAAAACGTTTAAATGAATTTTTTTGTCTGATGGAAGTCATATAAAATAGATTTATACAATAAAAAACATGCATATGCCCTATTATATATATATATATATATATATATATATATATATATATATATATATATATATATATATATATATATATATATTTTAAATTTATTTATTAATGAATTTATGATACAGTGGTGTTACTTAACTCTAAACTCGCCAAACTTTGACGTTTGATGGCGAGAGGCGCTCTTTTACAAAACAATGAACCACCTTATGTACTACTAATATTAGACACAATGATACACAATTATATAATATAGTAATATATACACCTATAACATTTTAATCTTAAAAAAAGCGTATAGAAACTTGGGCTTCATTCTTCGTATAGTTCACGGCTTCAAGAATATTAAGGTAATCATCACTCTGTATAACACGCTGGTAAGGAGTAATCTGGAGTGTAACGCCTTAATATGGTGACCGCACAAAAATGGGTACAGTTCAATGCTGGAACGTCTGCAAAATAAATTTATTAGATACTTATATATGCGCTATTATGGAATCTACCCTATGTACCCATTATACCCATTTTCGTACAGACCCAACTATATTTATTCTGGGTTTGGTTGGCTACAACGAGTTGAGGGTAAGACGAGACCTAGCATTTGCCTTATATATTTTTAAAATACTTCGAGGAAAAATATATAACAGTCACATATTGAGGCGAGTTGGGCTCTGTGTTCCAGACGGGTACGTATGGAAACGGCGGCGGCCGCGGCTGCTGTCTGTGCCGCGAGCCCGTACCAATTTACTTGATAAGGCGCCTTTAACGCGAACGTTACGCATTCTTAACAGAATGGCTGACGGCATTGACCTATTCTATTGCACCTTCAGTGAATTTACTAGGGTGGGATTGTTTACAATATGTTACAGTTAATGACAATATTTTTGTTACGCATGAAAAGAACTACACTGTCGCATTAGGTATTTTTCCTGTCATGATAGTTGTTTGTGGAAATAAATAAATAAATGTTATGATACTATATATCTTAATATACATGTAACTTTAATTATATGTATTAAATATCTAGTACTTATATATTATATTGTAATGTTTTAATCTAATATGTACAATGTACTCGTATATAGTTCTATTAACAATCCTGTTTAATGTTTTTTAGTTTTTTCTTAAGTGATCCTCAACTAATTTTTACTTTTTCTCTTAGTAGATCTATTTTGTTAAACGCTTTAGCTACCAAATACTTAGATGTTCTCTTACCATAATAGTTCATTATTTTTGGTAGAACCAGTTTGTTTTATCTAAACCTATGTGTGTTGTACTTTTTTTAACATAAACTTTATATTTCTCATTATAATAATATTCCATACCTATCAAATAATCTACTTTTTTTATTTATGGGTATTATTTTACAAATGGAAAACAACTTATCATAGTCTTTTTTGTAGTTATCTTTAACATTTTTACTAACTAAAAACTTCATCAGTATTATATGTATGTCTTTGATATCTCTTAGATATGTAATAAAGGTTCGTCTATATTCAAGGAGTCCATAACTCATTAGCGAGTCGGCAAGTGCAAAATATCGTAAAGCATTGCAAACTTAGTAACCTTCAATAACATTATCGATACGTTGATGTCGAAATGGTAACATTCCTAAAACGGGTTTTTAACCTACATTTAATAGCGATATCTACTGGGGAATAGCTGAATTTTTTCCCTTATAAATATTCTGTGTAGTTTTCCTATGTTTAGCTGGAGGGCGTTACACATGCGCGAGCTCAAATTTTTTGTATGGAAACGTCCTATATGTCCGCTCTATAGTATATAAATCGCTTTATATATATATATATATATATATATATATATATATATATATATATATAAATCTCTTTGGCCTGCAAAAATCAGTCAATTTGTGAAAATACTCGACATTAATTTGACATATGTACGTACTTACGATAATGACATAATGACGTCTGTGTATCATTTCACAAAATGCACTAATATTAATTATTGTTATTCATTAATTTTCGTGCAATTACAACAATCCAAACTCGAATATAGAGGGATATTGTAATGAAGAAAAGCTGTTTGGGTGTGAAATTGGGTGACATTAAAGTAAATTGTCTGGTGTATGCTGATGATGCAGTGCTTATTGCACCATCAGAGGCAGGAGGAAGAACTGCAGGCATTAGTCACGTGTATGAAAGAGGAATGTGAAATTAAAGGTCTCCGCTTGAATGCTAATAAAACTAAGGTTCTGGTATTTGAAAGGGACGAAGAGAGAACGAAGTGTGAAATATGGGTAAATCAGGAATGTCTAGAACAGGTAAATGAAATTGTATACTTGGGGAGTGCTTTTAGCTGGGATGGAAGATGTGATTTAGATGTGGACAGGCGTGTCGCTGCCGGGAACAAAGTCAATGGTGCCCTGACTGCGTTAGTCAAAAGGCAAGGCGTAGTGAAGAGTGCACGCCTTGCAATACATAACGCAGTGTTGGTACCGACTTTGTTTTATGGCAGCGAAACTTGGGTATGCCAGAAGAAGCATAAAAGCAAGTTGAATGCAGTGGAGATGCGATCTCTTCGTAAAATGTGCGGCGTCACCATGACTGACCGAAAGCGAAACGAAGAGATTCGCAATATGGCAGGTTTGAAAGATGACCTTATCACAAAAATTGATAAGGGCGTGCTTCGATGGTTTGGGCACGTTGAGAGAATGAGTGAAGACCGAATGGTGAAGAAAATATATAGCGCAAAAGTTAATATTAAAAGGTGTCGAGGTAGACCGAGACTAACTTTCGAAGACCATGTGAGCAAATTGCTCGAAGAGGGGAGGGTCAAGAGTACTCGGATACCTAGACGTGCATGTATGAAGAAGATAATGAATCTGAAAGAAGCGAAAGAGGTATGTAGGGATCGTGACACTTGGCGATCTGTTCTCTCTGGCTACCCCGTCAGGGATTGTGCGTGACGATAAATAAAATAAAATAAAATAAAAAGAAAAGTTATTATATAAAATAAACGCTTAGATAGAAAATGATTTAATTCGTTAATGCCATTAACAAATTAAACCACTTTCTAATAAAAAATAAGAGCTGTTTAAGTTCGAACTTGCAACGATTTTTTACATTCTTACGGACTTGAGTTTTAAAAATAAACTTGTTGGGAGCTTTTTTATTGTCAAGAGGGATGTCGTTCCAGATGTCTGATGGCCGTGAGGTTGAAATAGTGAGATAAGTATTCAGTACGGTGTAAAGGAGTGAGCAACTTAAAATTAGCCGAAGAACGGAGAGAACAATTACGAAAATTTTCCAGGTATTGAAATTTGGATTTCAGATACTCGGGAGCATATGGATCGTTCAGAAATGTGAAAAGGATGCAAAGTATTCTAACATAGATATGTTAGATGCGCTGATGAATAGGCAATATAGTTAGAATAGGAATAGAATTTACGAGTAGCTGAGCACAAAAATAAAATACATGGTCGTATTCAATGTGTGTTAACATAATCAATAATTAATAGAATAAATGACTGGATAAGTAAAATCTTAGTATTGGTGGGAAGAAATTTTTTAATCGATATAGAGATCGCAAAAATCCAATAGTTTTGCGACTCACCTCCTGTACATATGTTTGTTCCATGTTAAGAAACCATCAACATAGAGAGCATCAAATTATATATAAATAATTACATGTGGAGATAATAGTATGACATTATTTTTAAACATAATTTACGGTAGGGTGGGAATATGTAGTTTCGATAATAATTGTGGGCGTGTAAGAGGGCTTGAGATTTAATGTAACGTGCTTGATAAAAATTGAAAACAGAAGAGGCAATACCGCTTTGAGGGACACCAGTAGACACATCACATCAGTGAAATAGTATATGTCCAGTGCGCACGGCTGTTGGCGCCCTCGAAGATATGACGAGAACCATACCTGAGCTGAAGGCGAGATATTCTAATGAGAAAGAAGAGCCAACAAGATATCATGATGAATAGACTTAAATGCGTTAGAAAATCAATTAAGATGAGGACGGTCACTTTTGATTATTCCATCCCCTCTTGGATATATTCCGTCACATTGAGATGAGCAGTAATTGTAGAATGACCAGGACGGAAACCCGACTGATTAGGGAAAAGAATATTCTTTGAGAAAACAAAAGAAGAAATATGTTTATGAGTAACAGCTTCCAGAACCTTAGAGAGAAAAGGCAGTATAGAAATTGGGCTGGAATTGGATATAGCGCTGCAATCAGTGGATTTATGAATGGGAATAATAATAATAATATAAATCGACATATGTCGAGCTTGTTGCTATCCCGAAGAAAACTTAGGCATGTAATCTCTGGTTGTTCGGCCCTTTCTAACTCTGAGTACTTGCACAGGCACAACCTAGTAGCCAAAATTCTACATTAGAGGCTCGCTCTGAAATACGGTCTCGTGGATCGGAAATTGCCTTATTACAAGTACCTGCCGGAGTCCGTACTTGAAAATGACCACGCCAGGCTCTACCGAGACCGGGCCATCGTCACAGACAAGACTATTCTTGCGAATAAGCCTGATATTGTGCTGATGGACCGGGCACAGTCAAGGATATTTTTGGTCGAAATTACCATTCCTTATGACGAGAACCTCGTGAAAGCCGAAACAGATAAGCTGACAAAATATCTGGACCTGGCTCACAAGGTGACCGACATGTGGGGTGGTCTGCCGGCCGAAATTATTCCTGTGGTCGTTTCTGCGAATGGCTTAATCCCAGTCAGCCTCTCGGGTCATCTGAGGCGACTGGGACTCGGTGACGGACTGCTCCGGACTCGAATGCAGAAGGCGGTGCTCCTCGATACCGCCCGCATCATCCACCGGTTTCTCTCCCTTTCTCCATAGCCCTGAGCCGTTTGACCATCCCTGCCGAGGGCTTCCATCTGGTTGACTTTTTATTTATTTAGGTATTCTTTATGTATTTAATTCATTATATTAATATATTTATGTTTATGTATATTTATCATTTCCATTTATACGATATGTAACAAAAACCCTGTGGTTCCTATTAAGTACGTTATCATCATCAGTATTCAAACGTATAGAAATAACTTTTTTTTTAAATTTCGACCATATTATTTTTATTTCATTAATTTTTTTTTTATTTATGTGGTTTTATTACCTCTTACTGACACTAACCGATGCTAAAGCAAAGTAAAGCCGGGTGTTTGACAATCCTCTTACTCCCCGGACAATGCAGAGGTAATAAAACCACATACATTTTGCACACAATTTTTTTTTAAATAAAATAAAAAATATTGGTCGAGTATCTTGATAACGTATTTAACGGGAACCACAGGGTTTTTTTTTCAAACTCAAACTTTTATTGCTAAACCATAATGTACACAAGATGTTATAAAATAATGTGAGACCAGTGTTATAGACCCTGTTGGGCACGCAATTTAGGGGCTAGGAGAGAGGAAGCTTATTTAACTACTTATAAGAATGTCATGGAGACTTATTGAGATAGAATTCAATTTAAATTAGTGATCATTTTGTAAAAGCTATATAAGTATTACATATTTGTAAAATATTCATTAGTACTATAGTAACATTTATTAGTTAGGTACTGTTTTAATTTTTTTGTAAATATGATGTCATTATTTTAATTTTTTAATATGTCAGGTAGTTTATTATATAATTTTATGGAAGAACTTAATGTGCTAGAACTGTTTAGTTTTAATCGGGAAGTTGGCAATACTAATTTATTTTTGTGTCGTAACGTGTATTTGCATGGTAAATTTTCACGTTTTGTATAAAATTGCTTATTTTTTCGAACAAATTTACACATCTCCAATATATATAAGCTGGGTAAAGTTAATATTTAATATTTAAAAAAAGAACGGTCTGCAACTATCAGTCTGATCTATATTTGCTATAATCCGGATTCATTTCTGTTGAAGGGTGAATAGAGAGGCTTCATCCGTGCTGTTGCCCCACAAAATGATGCCGTAACTCAGCCAAGCGTGCGCATACGCATAGTAGGTTGTTATGGCCGTTTCTATGCTGGTACTTTTTTTAATTTCGCGTAATGCATATCAAAAGCTCGAAAGTTTAGACCTCAGTCTATGGACATGCGATTTCCAATTCAAGTGAATGTCTATATCTATACCGAGTAATTTAAATTCTTTCACAGATTTTAAAATTGTGCCATTGCAATCGAATTTTAAATTTAGTGAGGTTTTTTGATGGGGATGAAAAGTTAATATTTTAGTTTTAGAAAAATTTATTTTAAGATTATGATCATTCAACCAGTCTGAAGTTTTGGTAATAAGTAAATGAAGTTTTTCATAAATATCAGTATCGTTTTGGCATGAAGTTAATAGCGATATATCATCGGCAAACAAGACAGACGTTTCTTCTATAGCTTTAGGAAGGTCATTGATGTAAATCAAAAATAAAATACATCCAACGACACTTCCTTGAGGTATTGATGCATTTAATACCTTGCAATCGGAGCGCACGTATGAAATATTTTTGGTAGTGGTATCAAAGTGTTCGATCTCAACGAATTGCTGCCTATCCTCCAAGTACGAAGCAAACCATTTATGAGCGGGGTTTTTGTTACATATTGTATATTTGTGTAGCCCAGCCAGATGAGAAAAACTATTTAAATACCTACCATAATAATAATAATATGGCGTAAGGAAGTGACGACCCCATCGCCCGCTGACGTAACGGTTATATGACAAAACTGCTACGTCAGCGCAGTCAGTCAGCACCTTGCCAAGAGGTGTTAGCGCCGTGCTTCGGCAAAATTGAAGGTGCAAAGGCCCGCTTAGGCACATGGCCTCGCCATGAAATGGTGCCCGGTCTGGAGTCTCCCGTTAACTGACACCCATTAAATGGATGATGGAAAACAGAAGGAAGCGCAAAGGGCCGCTGCCTGGATGTCGCCAGTGCGCGTCTGAAGCTGGCGCTGGACGCTACAGCATGCGAGCCGCCAGTAGAGCGCGAGGTGCTGTACCACCACCCAGCAGTTCCTCGCATCCATCATCCCCAACAGTTGGCTTGGTGTTGGCAGGGTCTTCGCGGGCCCAGCAATCAGCACATGCCACTTTGCGTTTGTAATATATATATATATATATATATATATATATATATATATATATATATTATGTATATATTGCGGGCGTGTTTCAGGGCAAAAGTGGGAGAAATTGAAAGTTTTGCGTACCGGGCTAGGATGCATCGACGTTTGTATTGCTGAAATTGGAGCCATCTATAACCGTCACCGAGTAAATCTTGGCAGACCGAGTTCGGTATATCTTGCGCTCAAACATATTTGATGGCACCGAACTCGAACGCCTATGACCTGAGGCTCTACACTCATCGGATGAAAATAATGCAGCTAAGGGTGCGGCGCCACAAGTTACAGAGCAGCCAGCACACGTGGATGCCGTCGTGAATCCCCCAGTTGTGGTTGGTTCAGAATATAACAGAACAGTCACAAAGGAACTAGAACTAAAGCAAATGAGGAGTATATTGAAAGAGGAGATTGAGGTAACACGCAGGCCGCCTCTCGGAAATCGATCGCGACTTCCCCGCATAACCGTAAGCAAGCGGAATCGTACTGTCGTGAGGGTTCTTAACCCAATGCTGGTGACCTATTTGGATGTTAGCCGGGAACATTGTGAGACAGATTCAATTCTTTTTGGCGCTGCACTGGGTAGTATGCCGTATTATTGGTGCCAAACTCCTTATTGCTTGATGTGTTACTAGACCAAGTAATGCCATCTCAGACTGGAGAATAAGAATTGAGGAATCGCAAAGGTTAGGGCCCTCACCGAAATACTAATATGCTTCAGGTCATGCAATAACATGCCATGAATTCTGCGCACCGTCAGGATGGCATTTGCTGGTACAAATGTCAGTTTGCCCCAGCCGGATATAACGCAAAAACTGACGGAGCACAAAGACGTCTCGAAGCAGAGAATGGCTGCTTTGGGGAAGCGGATTCGGCGATAAACTGAGAGGCCAACACGGTTAAATTAGAATCGTCTCTTCGAGAGTGATGAGTAGAGGCTCTATGAATCATTGAAGCGACCAATGATACGTGTAACGGGCATAGCACCGAATCAGGCGACACTGTCGCATTCTGGCGCGACCTGTGGTCAGAGCCCGTACACCATAGTAAGGGCCCTTGGACGAAAGTTGTGGGGAGTCAGTATGTGAGTGTTAGGCCTATGTTGGTACATAGGCCTGGCATGACGTGGTCGTCATCATACCGCCGGATGACGTAGCTGAAGCGGTCCGCAGGGCCCCGAACTCGAAAATTCCGGGACTCGACGGACTACATCATTACTGGTTGAAGGGGTTCGTTATGTGTCACGCTGTGCTCGGCTAACAGTTTCAAGCAGCTCTCGACCAAAAGTTACTCCCAAGCTTCTTCACTACTGGGATCACTCATTTGGTTCCTAAAAACCGGAATTCCACAGACCAGAGCAAATACCGCCCCATTACGTGTCTAACCAATATATATAAGACAATAAATATAATCAGGCGTTACTTTGCGGAAATCCATTATTCTTTTTTAAAATATTAAGTTAAGAAAATTATTTAAAAGAACTTAATATAATTTATCAAATAGCGGTTTCTAACAGTTTTTCAAAAAATCTCATTAACAATTTTATTAAAAAGAAACAAAAGCATGTTGTTCGCAACTCTCTGTACGCGGTTCAGCTTCAAAGTTTTCATCGATATGTGAGCAATTTGAGCTACTTAGGCCCCATATCTGAAAAAGTAGTTAATACTCTTCGACAAAACAGCGTTTATGTGGCGTTCAAAACAAACAATTCTCTTAGAAATAACTGTAATAATAAACATAAGTTGGATATTCGTCAAAAGTCAGGTGTTTACAAACTTGTTTGTGATGAATGCCACGCCCTTTACGTGGGTCAGATTGGTCGCAATTTCGAGACACGTTATAAAGAGCATTTAGCCGCGTACAGGAATTGCAATCTCGATAAATCCCATTTTACCAAACATCTTTTGGACACTGGACACAACCTAGCCAACGACCACTCCTTTAAAGTCTTACATACGTGTAATAAAGGGCTGCGGCTGTGTGTGCTGGAACAATTAGAGATATTAAAAAGTAATAATAGTACCGTTGCACTGCTGAATGAACAAACAAATGTTACTAACTCACCTCTCCTCAATATCTTTAAGCCTGCTCTCTAATAATAGAGAGCCTCGCAATATGGTCGTTTGTCACCTTACGGTGATCGGCAATTGGTTTCGTGGTTGGAGGGTAGGCGGGAATTGCGCGGCGGTTTGTTTTAATTTTACAAACGGCTGCGTAAGTCCGGCGGTGATTGGGCGCATGTTTTATCGCATGACGTGATGCCGCCGTGAATCCCCCAGTAGTGCTTAATTCAGACGGTGATGGAACAGTCGCCCAGGAATTAAAACTAGACCAAATGAGGAGTATATTGAAAGAGGCGATTTAGTAAACGCGCAGTACGCCACTTGAAAAACGACCGCGACTCCCCGCATAACCCTAACGAAGCTAAATCGTGCTACTTTGAGGGTTCTTAACCCAATGCTGGTGACCTATTTGGATGTTTGAACTTTGTGAGACGAACTAAATTCTTTTTGGCGCCGCACTGGACAGTATGCCGTATTATTGGCGCCAACTTCTTCGTGGCTGGACGTGCTGCTAGACAAATTAGCGCCATCTCAGCCCGGAGAATAGGAATTGACGAACGTATCGCAAAGGCTAGGGCCCCCATCGGCAGAATTATGTACTTCAGATCGGGCAAAAATAGGTCAAGAATTGTGCGCACCGTCACAATGGCGTTTGACGCGGTCATTGGCAAAGTAATTAAATGCAACCGTGAACCGGAATTTCTCCACCACCTGGATAGACTATAGAAAAGCATTCGACTCGGTGCCCCAATCGTACACTACTTAATCTTACATAACTTAATAATCTTACAATACTTAACCTTTTACAGCTCGAGGACCCTCGAGCTGTACAAGATTTACTGTACAGTTAGAGACTTCCTCGGGCAGGCAACGGAAACGTGTAAATTTTAGTACTAGAAGAGATAATAATATTTTGGATATAATTATAGGGAGTAATCTTGCATCTCGAAATAACTGATGTACCTGAGATTCGCTGATGATTTTAATAATTCGGGTGTTATTATCTTGTCGCACAAATACCCTGCTAAAAGACGTCCAGCAATATTTAATTTTCTTGGATCTCAATTGATCACGAGCCAGAAAGTATAAACGAGTCCCTTTAGGAGTCAACTGTTCAGAGATAAAAACATCTTTCTTAATTTCTTCGTCTTTATTAATTTTGAGTCCGACGTGCTTCGCCTGCAGTTGGTTTTATTTTTAATATTGAAAGTTATTGTCTTTCGTAGCACATCCAAATTCAATGATGTTGAGAAGAACAATGATGTTCAATGATCCAAGTTGATAGTATTTCATAAGTGAGAACCATTTTTATGAGATCTTTTTTTCTTCCTTAACTTTAGGTTCGTTTTATATCGATCGAGTTTGGATCCAGTTAGATGGATCAGTTTACATTTTCACATTTATGAATAGTTTACATAGTTTTTTATGGTAAAAGAGTTTACTGAATTCAAAAACATATTTCATAACATCATAATTATTAAGTGACTTTAATTAAAAATAACAATAATATCTTTAAAAAGGTGTAAATATAAAAGAACAAGAAAGAAAATACAAAGAGCTAAGCTTGTGCTGTATTAGTACCGTAATCCCACAAAGCACTCATTCTCAACCATTCACGTCTTATTTAAACATGTGATGCAGAAGCAGTAGCTTAAACAAAAAGGTACATAATAGTAACTTAATAATAGAAGTACCAAAAATTTTTGCTGAGTAAGTTTTACATAGATTGTAATCTATGTAAAACTTACTCAGCGAAAATTTTTGGTTTATTTAAAACACATTCATATAAAAATATGGCAACTAGGCTGCCAAATAAGACGCCTTTCATATGATCTGGATAGCGGACGCATAATATATATATGTAGTATAGACGTATATACATACGTAGGTTGTCTATGGATGTCACGCTTTGAATTTTTGAGCAAGCAAAGTTGCGATATTAATAAATAAGCTTATGAATTAATATTTTTTAATCATGTTAATGGCATACAGATCTCGATAACATATACGTAATATAGATTTAACATCGAAAACACACATCAAGCGCAGAAATAGATGCAGTATGCATTGTGTTGATCTGAAAAAGCTTAACGCGCTCTGAAGATTAGTTGATGCAACCATGATGATGAGAATTAGGGGCTAAAGTTAAAACCTTTGAAATATATAAAAGGTTTATAATCTATTTCCATTATTTTTACAACTTTTAATATTCCCGAGCAATAGCAAGTAAGCAAGTTTATATTTTATCATGAACTTAGAATAATAACACCTAGAAGCCGAGTCCGCGTCCGTAATGTGAGGCAACTCAAACTAAGCCAGTATGGCTTAGTTTAATACTCAGCCCGTTAGTCCTCAAGGTCGTGTCGTGTTGACAACAGCTCCCGAAATTTTAATTAAAAATGACGTTTTATGCAGTGAACGGATGTCAGTACATCAGAGAAACATAAGAAATATAGTAACATTACATTTAAAGAGTAACTAATGCTTTGGACTTATATTTTTACGTAAAACATTCATCAAAAATAAATATGAATTTTTAAAAACTGACATATAACATTATACGGAAATGTTGCCAAAGTGAAAGCAAAATTCTCCCACCTTTTTTTAATTAAAACTAAAACACGTCAATAGGAATGAGGGCATCCACGACTTTTTCTGCCACCAGGGCGGCGCCACTTTACAGTGAGGTAAAATATTTGACCGATTTCATAGCGGGGATAATAAGTTCTTAAGAAAATCTAATATTTAAGGTTTTTTTCTGTATTATTAGTTACATTTTATATTAATTACATTAGAAATGAATAAACCAAACTATAAAATATAACTAAAAGCCGATTCTTAAAAAGAGTTATAAAGTGCAAAAAATTAAAAAAAAACAAACCTCTAACGCATTGTGTTGTGTAATAACATAATATTTTAGATAATGATAAACTATTATTTTAAACTAATTTCTCAATTAACTGACACTATGTTACAAAAAACTTTACCTCAGTGACAACTAGCGACATCTGGTGAGTGAAAGATTATTAGCCCTCATTAAATAGAGTGCGTAACACCACTTGACAATTTATTACTACGAGGGCTGCCAACATTGAAAAAATGCAACGCATTGTTTTATTTATCGATGGTTCCGTGGCGCAGTGGCTTAGCAATGAGTTGTTGCGCTGGGGGCCGCGGGTTCGAATCTCGCACGGAATAAGTATTTGTATGCCTTACAAATCATTGCTCCGGGTCTGGATGTTTGTCCTCGTGCAATTTATCTTTGTAAGCTGCCTCCACGATACAGGAGAAAATCCTAGTGTGGGGGTAACGTTTTCAAAAAAAATATTAAAAAATATGGATGATGAATTTTAAGGAAACTTTTTATATGGTCTGATAATAAATGCATGTTTGGTTTTCGTTTTATGTTTCTTTCTGATCCGATCATTGCGACTTGTGAGACAGAAAACATCAGACACAATCGAAATGAACGCTGTTTGAAGCCCACTAAAATACAAAATTTTGTTCTTTACATTTTTTATAGAATACGGTGACAAACGATCACACGGTCCACCTGATGGTAAGTGGATGCTGTGACCCATATACATCTACAACTATCCTCAATAAAGAGATGCGTTGTCATCCGAAAGGACTGTGTAAAACCTACCAAAATTAAAATTTTCTTGTGTTTTTCGTATTGTAGCTTACATTATGCATGTACTGAGGTGCGATACACCATTACTCGACGATTATTAAAAAAAATGATAAAAACAAACTGAATAATAGATACTGAATACGGTCAATCGTTCGTCGAACAGTCGTGTGTTAGGCATCGGGCGGGTGTATATCGAACTTGCATTAGTCATATAATTATAACGTCTCTATACAGTATATTCAAAAATATTTTGAATTTAGCGGGCTACACTTCGATAATAGAATTCAAACAAACTTATTTTCACATTTGTGTGAGTCATACGTTACGTTGTAACTATTTGTCAAATATAGTTTCGATTTCCCTACTTTTCGGGAAAATTTAATGTATTGGCCACATTATTTCTTCACTTGCGTGTGTTTCGTCTAGCGTAAACACAAGTTGATAACGCACACATATATTTTGTTCTTGCCCCACTTTTGAACGTCCGCTTAGTAGGGAACTATCGTTCTAGGTGTTATTATTCTAAGATCATGAATTAAAATCAAGTAAAAAAATCTGTTTTGTTAACCATTTTTAAAAGTTCTAGATTTTGAAATTCACGCATTAGTAAGCACACAACATTTGTTGCTTAGTGTACTTCTACAAAATATATACGAGTATCAGCTACCACAGTCCAAAATCACAGTGATAAACATGTGTAAAATTAATCCATTAAAATAACTTTAAAAATGAGCTTATACAATTTTTCAGTTTTTCAACAAATAAGCTAACATTATCTGAAGAGAAAGAAAAGATAATGAAAGTTTGCTTTCAAAAGTTGCTTAGAGACAATGGAAAATAAGAAATGTCAAACCCAGACAAATAAATACATACTGCAGTAGCAATTAGTTGAAATCTTTGAGGTTGTACCTAGTGCCAATAAATTGATAGTATGGTAAACTGCCTCATTGTTCTAGTTGTTGTTGTAGTGCGACTGCTGATCATGAAGTCCCGGGTTCGAATTCCGGGTCGGGCCAAAAAATTAGTAATTGAGACTTTCCATCGAGAAATTCTCAATAGCTGCCTAATATATACGTTCTTCTTGTTTGAAAGGTCAACACTGAAATAAAAGGAGTACCACACAGGATTACAGATTAATTGGAATCTTGTCATAAAATAATTTACAATGAGTTAAAAACAAACATCAGATAGTATACTTTTTAAATGCTTGCCAAAAAACGCAATGTTCTTTGCTAATACATTTGTTGTAGAAAATAAATATATAAACCTATTGAAAATGTACATTGAAAGTAATAAATTTATCCAAGATATGAAATTAAGTCTACTCAATAAGGAAATAAGTGTTGGCCTGGACTTATTGCAGAATTAATAAATTACATAATAATACTATTTAAAATTAGACAAACCTCAAAACCTGAAAACGAAATTGTACAACCACCGCGTGTTGCCAGTGATGACTTACGGATCTGAGACTTGGTCCTTCACTGCTGGCCGTATGAGGAAGCTCAAGGTCGCTCAGCGAGCTATGGAGAGGGGATATGCTCGGGGTTTCTCTGCATCATAAACTTAGAAATGAGTATATCCGCAGTAGAACCAGAGTAACCGACATAGCCCAACGGATTAGTAAGCTGAAGTGGCAGTGGGCCAGCCATATAGTTTGAAGAACCGACAACCGATGGGAAGAAAGGTTCTCGAGTGGCAGCCTCGTACCGGTAGGCGAAGTGTAGGGTAACCCCCCACTAGATGGAGTGACGACCTGGTAAGACATGCAGGAAGTCGATGGATGCAGGTGGCTCAGGTGCTTTGTGACATTCCTTGGGGGAGACCTATGTTCAGCAGTGGACTTATGAAGGGCTGTAATGATGATGATGATTATTATTTAAAATGAGGAAGTTTAATTTTTACTTTAATTAAATACGTAATGCATTATACTTTAATAGGCCGTTACAACGGTAACGAAACGGCAATACGTAATATGTTTTATTGATTAAGTTTGTAGTTATTAAAAATAAATTACCAATTAAAGTGTATGTGTTGAACTTTACTAGGGGTTAAAATTTAGAAGAACAAATAAGAGTGAATTTCGCCTGTCTATTCCAACTGGGGTGGATAAATTACTGCGTGTTCTTTCCAGAAGTTTCCACCCTAGGGTGGATTGCTTAGGGTGAATAAACGGAATAACCTGAAATGGCATGTAAATAGTCAAGTAAATAAGCATGTAAAAACCTTAATGTTAAATCATTTAATTTTTTTATACGACTAGAGAATCGAGCACACAGTCCACCTGATGGTAAGTGGCAGCTGCAGCCCATAGACATCTACTTCTCTCCTCGATTACGAATCAAAATGCAGATGCGGTGTGACCCGTGAGCACTAAGATGGAATGCCTCATTTCCCGTAAAAGGGGGTCTCCGGTTCTCTGCACTCACCATACGAAACACAGCAGCGTTAAGCTGCTATTTGACGCTGGTATTTTGTGAGAGCGTGGTCCTTCCCCGGTCGAGCCAACCCATTCGTGATACAACCATACTACTAATAATACTACTAATATAGCTGCAAAGTGGCTTTACCACCTAAAAAATATGTCTGCTAATATCATCAATTATCATAACTACAACTCTTGAGAGTCTATTGCTGAACAAAGGCCTTTTCCACGGAATGCCACAAAACAAAAACTATTATTATTTAATAAAGAAACCACATATGTTATCTACAAAACTGTATTTTTTATTAAATTGACTTTATTACCTAATATAATTGTGCATAGCTTATGGATTATTTAAAAAGTTTTTTTAATATGCTTTGTGATAAAAAGTAAAAGCATCAAAATCTCAAGACAACATTAAAAATAAGAAAGGGGTAAAGTGCTGATAAACTCAAATTGTTATATATCCATATTATTTTACTTTTCATTTATCAAAAACTACTTAATATTTTTAGTTCTTATAAACATTATTGCTTTACCAAAGATACAAAAAGTTATAAGCAGTTAAAAATCACAGCAGTTGTCAACCAAGAATAATGGTTTCAAGTCTCCAATTTGCATTTCACGTTCAAGTTCGTTACCCAGGTTAAAACCCGTATTAAAGTAGGAATTTATGTTGCTTCAAAAAAACTATTGCAACTGGGCCAGCCAGCAGGTGAGATCATTCAGACTAACACCATCGTGGATTGGTGTAAGCTCGAGGTCAAACTTGAGTCTATGACCTCCAAGCACTTAGACAATATCCCTGACAAGATAGACTCGCCCGAGGACGCCAATGAGGCGATTAGCGCCCTATCGGCTCACCTCACTTCTACAGTTAGAAAATGTTCTCGTATGATTCATGTGTCAAGCAGTCGATACATGAAGCTTTCGATTGATATACGGCAGCTGATCCGAGTGAAAAATGCGGCCCTAAGAAATTACGATCACTATTGTACTATAGATAACAAATCTGACTGTGCAACTTTCAAAACGAGATTAAGCGGGGCATCAAAGAGTTAAGACATGACAAGTGGGATAATCTGCTGGAAGATATCGAGCCATCTCAAACTGCCTTCTGGCACTTGACCCGAGCTCTAATAGCAAAACAATCCTAACCTATGCCGCATCTCATTAGGCCAGGAAACCCCGATCTCGCCTTTGACGACTCTGAAAAGGCCGAATGTCTCGCGGACAGTTCAGAGAGCCAACGTACTCCCTCTGCGAACCTACAGATCGAGCTTACCTTGCAGAAGTCGAAGCGGAAGTCGAGCATAAATCTGCACTACACGCTTTTTTTATAGGATAAAGGTGAAAAACGAGCACACAGTCCACCTGATGGTAAGTGGTTACTGCAGCCCAAAGACATCTACATCTATCTATCCTCTGTTACAGATCAAAATGCAGATGCGTTTTCACCCGTGAGGACTAGGATGGAATGCCTCATTACCAGTAAAAAGGGCCTCCGGCCACCTGCACTCACCAAGCGAAACGCAGAGGTAAACCTCTACTTCACGCTGGTATTCTGTGAGGTCATGGTACCACCCCGGTTTGAGCCGGCCCATCCATGCGACAGCAAAAGCTGCCGCCTGGCTTTACCACTGTTACCTGCGGGCAACACCTTAGATCCTGTGACTGCCGGCGAAGTCACAGAAGTAATCAAAAGCGTTAAAAAGAAATTAGCACCCAACAGCATATTCAACGCTCTTCTTTCCAGCTGCTCCTTCCCAGACGCATGGAAAGAGGCAGACGTAATAGGAATCCCAAAACCAGGGAAAAACGCATCCTGTTATTTCAAGAAACTCTGCGCTATAGTGTATGGTACGACTCTAAGCCTGACTCCTCGTCTGTGCTTTATATCACTCTCGCAATTTACATGGACTGCACCAATGATCCGGTCTGAGTACGAAGATTTTGTGGCGGTGCTGTCATCGGAGTGCCTTTTCCAGTCCGATGAACCCCATTTTAAAACGGTAGTAGATTTAAAATAAAATACATTCGATAAATGTAATTTTATTTTTTAAATCGATTATGAAAATATATTTTATATCATCACGCATCAGCGTTAATGGATCAAACAATAGCTCAATTGTATATGAAAGACTATGCATTTTTAAAATATATCTCCCCTTTCTCACTTCCACATAACGTATTGGCTGCTCTCGGGGCTTGACCACCTTACCCTGCTCATTCCTAAGTTATGGCTTTTTCTAACGACACCCAAAGGTTTTTAAATAATATAATTAACATTTTAAAAAGGGCTAACCAAGAAAACAAGGATTTAAATAACTATTTGCATTTAAATGCCCTGTGATTCCGTAAAAGACTTCTTTATTCTTTTATACTTATTTCATACCTAGGGTGTCATAATAACTGACTATGGGAAAAGCCAAAATAGACATCAATAAACATAACTATTTCATTTATTTCTGATATAAAATGGGTGTACAAAAGATACATTAATAGTTGTGGATAAATAAACATATTTATCTAAACTATATTATAATCCTCAACTATTTTAATCTAAACTATAGATATAATAATAATATAATATTGGTTCTAGTGGAAATTCGAAACCAGAACTTACAATGTTTTCAACAACTACCTAACCGCAGATAAGTGTATTAAACTATGGATTTCTTAAACACGTTTTTATAAATTAAAATCCTTCACGAAAACATTCGGTTGAACATGTGTACTCTTACAGGTCTTACAGATGTTCCCGCGGACATTATTTACCTCAATGTAACAATAAATACTACTACTTAATGTCACAATAAAATAAATAAGATAGGAAGAAAATTGCTCCCATCCTTCCTTATTAATTAAATTATTTTTACTCGTACACTCAAACCTCAAATATTTGTAAAATGCGATATTATGTCGAGTGCTATGTGTACTTAATTACAAGACAATAAAATATGGAACTTTTTTTAAACATATTATATAAAGTATTCTGTTTCCGGTTTATAGAAATATTATTCTTTTTTAGTTACAGATAAGTTATTAAAATATTTCTACGCTATGATTATTTGAAAGTAAGCTTAATGTAATTGCATATAAATTAATAACTGGATTTAAATTTATAATCGCTTGTACTACCTATGACTATCCCATCCTTGGTTTAAGATTAAAGATATATTGCACAAAAAATAATACAATAAAATCTTTATGAAATTGTGTAGTTATGTACACAATAACTTTAACGTTAAAGTATTTTTATTAGAGTTTAAGCGCAAACCATGACGAAACGTAATAGCACTCGAGTGGTTTGTTGACTTTATTTGCATAAGGAGCTACATGTTGTAGCAACAGCAATTTGCTTTTAATGGTGGTATAAACATGAAATTATTTTACCAGTTACTGCGCCTTGAAATAAAGTGTTTTTGTACTTGTGTGTTAAGCTTCTGTCAAAATCTTCCAAAAACTTAACATCACATTTGAACATTTTGTTGTGAAGAATTTTGCCATATTTTTGTTGGATATTATGCAGTGTAGTGGCGGTGTAAGAATATCTACCTATACCATCACGTGAGTGTCGTAAGAGGCGACAGAGATAAAATATCAGGAGATGGGCAGCAGCATCTTCCTAATTACGACTAAAAAGAAATACTGTGGTTGCCAACCCGCTTGCCAATCGTGGGAAATATGGTAAATATTTTCCGCGACTGAAGATTGATTCTCCCATAGATTGAGGCAATCTATGAGGGAGGCCTGAGGATGTTCAGCAGTGGACTTTAATAGGTTGTTACTGTTACGGTACTTGACCCTTATTTAACCTACACCATGTTTTGGTTCGCACATGTAACTCAAAGGTCGCAGGTATGATACTCTTATAAATATTGTGGCACGTTCGCCTCACCTGCCTCTTATCCACCAAAATAAATCAATGAATACTTTATTGGATTTTATCGCATGTAGTAACTAATTTTATATTCCCGTCATTTAGAGTATCTTATAGCACCCATGGTCACTGGCTATCTGGTAGGCATGGACATCGAATACTTCAGTCGCTCAGTGAGTTCCATGCATTTAAATGTATTTGTTTCTCTTCGTATTCCCTTAAGATAACTGTTGCGTTTTAACATAAATCGAAACGCAACAATGACAAATAGCCCGGCCCAATCAAAAAATACGAATAAAGATAACGGTCCTAGACACGCTACCATCAGTATTTCACCTTTTATATACATTTGTAATTAACTTTCAATATAGAAATCTTATTTTCATCCTTTAGTTCTTGAATTATATGCAATTAATACAATTAAAGTCAAGATTTTTATTTTGGAAATTCAACTACATCAATTTATTATATACATCACCCAAGAGCTCCTGCCGCATTCAGGAACAGGATCTTGGGCAAACAATAACCAATTTAAGAAAATCGTGTTTTAAGACTAAGCATTGCTAACTCACACAACCGTCACCTACCGCACAGCCGAGTTACACCTTCTCTCACATTCCTTACAACAGGTATCGATTAAACTGGACAGTTTTTTAAGAAAACAAAGAAGACGTGGTTGCACATGTTATGTTTCTATTTTATATGTATTGTTATGAAGACCGTGCATATAGAGCTCGTAACAGATTGTGTAGATTTGTAACCAGGAAAGGTAAAAGAACAGTTAAGTGACCATTCTACTATATTTCACAGGAGAACTGATGTGTTAAGGGCAATTTACAATTTTCTTAACTTCCTGAAATTGCTGTCAGTTAATACGTATAGTTAGTAATCGTAAGGAAACTATAAAGGTTTCCTCACGATGTCTTCTACGCCATCGCGTACGTAACGCACATAAAATTGCATTTCATTGTTTTGCTCAGCGATAATTAGAGTGATTTCTCATCACTCTAACTATAAAAATATATATATAAAAGAAACCATTGGTGCTAGTAGAAATCAAAACCGAGCTACGCGCGCTGTGAATTGTTTAATATCCTTTTTAAAGGATATACGTCGTATTTCTATTGAAACTTACAAAAATAAATATATTGTGCTCGTACAAAACAAATGGCCCCATGCATACGAGTACGCTACCCTAATTTGCTTTAATTTATTTTCTAGACGTGTTATTAAAATTTTACGTCAAACCCTATTGGAAACATCTAATGTATTAAATTCTCGTATCGCGGTGTTTGTTACCAAACTCCTTCGAAACGGGTCAACCGATTTGTATGAAATTTTGTGTGCATATTGGGTAGGTCTAAAAATCGACCAACATCTATTTTTCAAACCCTTAAATGACCCACCCCTAAATATTTTTTTATTTTTTGACAACCTTTTTTTTATTTTATTATGATTTAGCATTGAAAATACATAAAACTTCAATTTTCACCCTTCTGCTGCCACCTGCTTTTTAATCGCGATTTTATTAAACTAAAAAATATTTCTTAGAAATAATGTATATCGCAAAACGCTTGCCGGGTCAGCTAGTATTGTTATAAAAATAAAATTTATTTCATGTAACCTGTTTAAATTTTCAACGACAAATGTTATTTTGTTATCGTCTAATTTATCGACTGTCGTTAGATTTTGACGTTCATAAGAGCTAAGCTTGTTAAATTATTTTTGACTTTGACTTAAATTATATATTATACCTAGGTGGATTGAAAAGTACTCGGCCTAACACAGATCCATTCAATTCTAAAAATCAAATCTACCCACATTATTTAGTTCAGTTCAGACTAGTTCATTGTGTGAAGTTCGAAACGTGTGCGATAATTAGTTGTGATTTTATAAATTTATTAACAAAGTAATCGGACATAATTTCCGCGAATGGAGCAAATCGAGCAGCGTGCCGTCATTAAGTACCTCCATAAGAAGAGGCTATCATCAAAAGCCATCCATGATGACATGGTCCGTACATTAGGCGATTGTGCTCTGTCATATTCATCCGTCAAAAAATGGATAGCAGAATTTAAGCGTGGTAGAGAGAGTGTGAAAGATGAACCCCACTCTGGAAGGCCTTCGACGTCAACTACTGACGAAAATATTAAAAAAGTACTTGATTTAATAATGGGAGACCGCAGATTAAAAATTAGAGAGATAGCCGAGATTATAGGCATCTCTTATGAACGAACTCAAAACATCATTGTCAACGAGTTGGGTTTCCACAAGGTGTCTGCGAGGTGGGTTCCGCGACTGCTTTCAGTTGAACAAAAAAGGACGCGATTGACTATTTCACGCGACTGTTTGGAGTTATTTGAAGCCGATGCAGATGATTTTTTGAATCGTTTTGTTACTATAGACGAAACATGGGTTCATTACTAAACACCGGAAACAAAACAACAATCAAAACAGTGGAGAAGACCTGGTTCACCACCCCCTAAAAAGGCTAAGTCGATTTTGTCGGCAAATAAGGTGATGGCTTCAGTATTCTGGGACTCGAAAGGTGTGATTATGATTGATTATCTTGAAAGGGGTCAGACTATAAACTCTGATTACTACTAAATAATGCTATATCAAAATTAGTGCATTGGTTTAACGTTAATAATTTACATTTAAACGGGAATAAAACCAAATGTATTAAATTTACAACAACGAATGTTAAAAATCTGAGAACCAATGTGTTTTTAAATGGGGAAGAACTGAGCCCTGTTGAATCCACTGTTTTTCTTGGCATCACTCTCGACGCAAAGCTTCAGTGGGGCCCCCATATATCCAAACTAGCAAGCAGACTAAGCTCTGCAGCCTATGCTGTAAAAAAGATAAGAGGTCTCACTAGTGTCGAGACAGCTAGATTAGTTTATTTCAGTTATTTTCATAGCATAATGTCTTATGGGATTTTGCTATGGGGAAATGCGGCTGATTCAGAAACTATTTTTGTTTTATAGAAGAGGGCCATTAGAGCTATTTACAACCTAAAACTGAGAGAATCTCTTAGAGATAAATTTAAAGAAATAAATATATTAACTTTGGCCTCTCAGTATATTTACGAAAATTTAATGTATGTTCACAAAAACAACGGTAGTTTTAGTAAAAAAAGTGATGTGCATTCTGTAAACACTAGGAACAAACACAAGCTAGTGATACCAGTTTCTCGACTCCACAGAGTCAGTAATTCATTCTTGGGGCAATGTATACGCTATTACAACAGGGTCCCGGAAAGTGTACAGGCTCTCTCTATTAGCAAGTTTAAATGTTTTGTTAAGTTGAAACTGTATAAAAAGGGTTATTATAGTATAAATTAATACATGGTTGATAATAACCCCTGGGAATGAGGTGATCGCTTCCAAGTTGTTTCTAAAATAAATTTTGTACTTATATAGTTGTATAACCATAATTGTAAAATTTGCTTTAAAAAAAAAGTCCCGCTGGATTTCTTGCTGGCTCTTCCCAGGACGGAGGTTTTTTTTCGAACCAGAGGTAAAGTAAAAAATGACTTTCAATAAGAATTACACATGTGATCTATATTGAATAAAAAATTATTCTATTCTATTCTATTCTACTGCACCTTACTACGTCGTTTACGAGAGGAAATAAAAGAAAAAAGTCGAAGAATGCTCAGAAGAAAAGTCCTGTTTCATCAAGATAACGCCCGTGTTCACACGTCAGTACAGTCAATGGCTGAAATTCACAACTGTGGCTTTGAACTGTTACCGCATCCACCGTATTCACCTGATCTGGCACCATCAGACTTCTTTCTGTTCCCTAACCTAAAAAAGCACTTGGGAGGTCAAAGATTTTCGACAAACGACGAGGTCAAAGCAGCTGTAGACGCATATTTTGACTCTAAGGAAGAATCATTTTTTTCCAACGGTCTAAATGCTTAGAAGGGGAGGTGGCAAAATTGTATTGAACTTGATGGTGATTATGTAGAAAAATAAAAATATAACTGATTTAGTATGTGTTTATTTTCTTGGTTAGGCCGAGTACTTTTCAATCCACCCTCGTAATCATATATTATTTTCTACCCCAAAATTCGTATTCGTGTCACATGTGTTGTATATTTACCTTATGCTGCTCTGTGTGTTGTTCTTATCTTGATGCATACACATGGCCTTTAGAAAACTTAAAACTGTTACAAGGTTTTTGAATCACAGCTTAGAATTAACGAAAAATGCCATTACAGTGGTTTTTTTTTTAAGTTGAGCACTCTAACACTAATGAGCGTTACAACGCACATATTTTGAAGCACGAATTCTCTGGAAGTTTAATTGTAGCCGTTACTTATTTAATTACAGTACCACAACGCTCTTTAAAAGTATTAATACTGGTTAAAACCTCCTCTTGTTTATAAGACGCTAATGGAAAAAGTTTCCCATTAATGAGATTTGCAGACAATATCTCTCATGTTATAATAAGCATTTTATCAATAAACTATCGTTTCATGTAGCTAAAGCTGCATAGAGAATTTCTAATTATTATGTCTAAGGCAGGCCCATGTCTATATACATATAAATAAAATTAAAGTGTCTGTCTATATCGAAACAACTGGCTTCAAATAAGCACGGGGTTGTCTGCGCCCTATCAAGGTATGAAAAAACGTTTTTAAAAAAATAATATGTCTGCCCGTCTCAGGCTAACATTCGGAATAACTGAACAATTTGTGATGAAACTTCGTAAAAAAATTGAAAACAGAAATCATGTAGCATATTTTTAATCTGGAAAACATGCAAGATTTTTTCGAAATAGAAAAACTCATAAAATAAATGTATTTTATTGATTATCTCGTAAACTCTATAAGATATATAAAAAAGAGATAAAACAAAACTTTTTGGTTAGTAATTTTACACAAATTATCCATTAACTTTTAGTCTATTTCTTAAACTCTTGATTCAAAATCGATTTTGCATGCCTCAAGCGCGAAGCACGCAGGTATGTTCTGCTAGGGCCTAAAAATTAAGATTCCGACGTTTTGTCACATGAAATAGTATCTAGCAATAAAATTATACATATAAATGATATAAAAAGCAAATTGTCAGAAAGATAAACGATAGTTGAACTTATTAAAAAAAATTGTCATTCGATTAATTATTATTTTCACATAAAAAAGGAATTTTAATAGCTTATGGTGTGGATTTATCAAGTCCGCATGGCGGCGTAAACATTATAACTTTTGAAAATATCAATTGTTTCACTCAATCTATTTTTAAAACTCCATCTATCATGTGAGAAGCCATAGAATGTAAATGGCAGTTTAATTTTGTTTTGTTTAGTTATAATTTATTTTTTTCGGCTAAGAAATGGCGAAATTTTTGGTGGATTGAGAGCCTTGTACGAGTATTATTTATTTTACTAAATAGTCCGACGCCGAGCTACAGCCACATGGTACTTTATTTATTCCGGGCTCAAATGCCGTCATGAGTGATCGTTTGTTACAGTTGCTCGTGCAGAAAAATATCGATCGCCGTAGGAATACAAAATATTCCAAAAACCAAAGGGGACAGTCATTTTTGGGCCCACTAGCAATTTTCGCGGACAGCAATGGTACGAGGGTGGATTGAAAAGTACTCGGCCTAACCAAGAAAATAAACACATACTAAATCAGTTATATTTTTATTTTTCTACATAATCACCATCAAGTTCAATACACTTTTGCCACCTCCCCTTACAAGCATTTAGACCGTTGAAAAAAAATGATTCTTCCTTAGAGTCAAAATATGCGTCTACAGCTGCTTTGACCTCGTCGTTTGTCGAAAATCTTTGACCTCCAAAGTGCTCTTTTAGGTTAGGGAACAGAAAGAAGTCTGATGGTGCCAGATCAGGTGAATACGGCGGATGCGGTAACAGTTAAAGCCACAGTTGTGAATTTCAGCCATTGACTGTACTGACGTGTGAACACGGGCGTTATCTTGATGAAACAGGACTTTTCTTCTGAGCATTCCTCGACGTTTTTCTTTTATTTCTTCTCGTAAATGACGTAGTAAGGTGCAGTAGTAATCAGAGTTTATAGTCTGACCCCTTTCAAGATAATCAATCATAATCACACCTTTCGAGTCCCAGAATACTGAAGCCATCACCTTATTTGCCGACAAAATCGACTTAGCCTTTTTAGGGGGTGGTGAACCAGGTCTTCTCCACTGTTTTGATTGTTTTTTTGTTTTCGGTGTACAGTAATGAACCCATGTTTCGTCTATAGTAACAAAACGATTCAAAAAATCATCTGCATCGGCTTCAAATAACTCCAAACAGTCGCGTGAAATAGTCAATCGCGTCCTTTTTTGTTCAACTGAAAGCAGTCGCGGAACCCACCTCGCAGACACCTTGTGGAAACCTAACTCGTTGACAATGATGTTTTGAGTTCTCTAATTTTTAATCTGCGGTTTCCCATTATTAAATCAAGTACTTTTTTAATATTTTCATCAGTAGTTGACGTCGAAGGCCTTCCATAGCGGGGTTCATCTCTCACACTCTCTCTACCACGCTTAAATTCTGCTATCCATTTTTTGACGGATGAATATGACAGAGCACAATCGCCTAATGTACTGACCATGTCATCATGGATGGCTTTTGATGATAGCCCCTTCTTATAGAGGTACTTAATGACGGCACGCTGCTCGATTTGCTCCATTCGCGTAAATTATGTCCGATTACTTTGTTAATAAATTTATAAAATCACAACTAATTATCGCACACGTTTCGAACTTCACACAATGAACTAGTCTGAACTGAACTAAATAATATGGGTAGATTTGATTTTTAGAATTGAATGGATCTGTGTTAGGCCGAGTACTTTTCAATCCACCCTCGTATTTTATCCAAAAAAAGGATACCAATTTATTATTGTAAATAGCATAAAGATTTTATGAAAATCTACACGGAATCAAGAAATCTGAAAAAAGAGTTGTTTTGATATTTATGTTTATGTCATTAGTTCAGATAAATTAATATTAAACACAAAAAAAAAATTGTAGCAGAGATGTGCCAACTCGGAAGAACTCGACTCGAGTTAACTTGTGTTGAAATTCATGTAATCGTATAGTACTCGAGTTGCGCAACTGGAATTGGCGGAACGAAGCTGTGTCAGTTTTTACAAATTATTTTTATATTTGTTCTTCCATCCAAGATAATTATTATTATTTCTTAACTAAATAGGTAATTATATGTTATTGGTTTGCGTATAGACAATCTTCAGAAAATAATATCACTTACTTTATGACGTAACGTAAAGTTACTGTTATTAATTATTTAACTATCACGAATTATACTTAATCAGCATATTGACATTACATAATATATCAATAAATTGCTCGAATTAGTAAGTCGAGTTCATCACTAAATTGTAGACAGACACTGCATTGACCGTAATATAAAAATGTGACTCAAGTAGAATTTTGTGACTCAAGTCACTCGGGTTTTATCATGTCACTCTAGTTGTACGCGAGTTTTTGAGTTATTTGAATTAACTATTTACAGTCCCTGCATAGATTGAAGTTTATTACTCGAGTTGAGAATAGCGATTACCTTAATTAAAGCATTTTTAAATAGGTACCTTTATTAATTATTAAATAAGTAATATGTGACAATATGAAATAATATACAAATATTTATTATTTATTTATTTGTATTATTTGTATTTGTAGTATTTCCATGTTTTTTTATTTACTACAGATATGTGGAGTATTTCAAAATCTATAAACTGCTTTTTGCATATCTTATAAACCGCTTCCATTTTTGCCACACCGACGATTTTTATTTTGTTGTTTCATTGTTATCATTGATATTTTAAACAAACAAGTACATATAAATCACCTTTTATGTTATGCACTACTTATACAAAGTAACAAAAAATAAACAACAATGATATCAAAATCACGATATTCTAAATCAAACTAAGTTCATATTTGACTACAACATGACAGATGCAAGTTTGAATTTGGACGTAACGAGTAACGTCACGCGCGGCGTCTTATACTACAATTGAATTAGTGAACTGACATCTATTTTGCGATCTCTGAATCTACACGGTGCGGTGCGCCGAGTTCAATCGGTAACAATCGGCAAGCGGACTCGAGTAAAATTTATTTTCACTCGAGTACCGAGTTACACAAATTCACTCGATTGAATCGATTGAAAACAGAGTACGAGTTGCATCACTAGTGAAAGAATAAATTCTGTGGTTACTGGTCAATTGTGGTTATATTCTTTTTTGGTAGCAGAAACATAAAGTTTATAGTTTATACATACTTGTTTATTTACATTACAAGACAATAAAATATCGTCTCATCGAGACACAAGTGTATGGATACATGGATATATATTATATTCGTATCATAATATGGATAATATCATCCATGTTATGTAGCCAAATATTAATATTCCAAATTATGTATTTCTCTTCTACATATGTAATAATAATAATAATAATAATAAAAGGCGTAGGGAAGTGACGACCCCATCGCCCGCTGACGTAACGGTTATGTGACAAAACTGCTACGTCAGCGCAATCAGTCAGCACCTTGCCAAGAGGTGTTAGCACCGTGCCTCGGCAAAATTGAAGGTACAAAGGCCCGCTTGTGCACATGGCCTCTTCATGAAACGGTGCCGGGTCTGGGCGTGTCCCGTTAATTGACGCCCATTTAAATGGATGATGGATAGAAATAGAACGCGAATAGGGCCGCTGCCTGGGGGTCGCCGGGGCGCGTCTGGAGCTGGCGCTGGACGCGACAGCATGCGAGCCGCCAGCCGATCGCGAGGTGCTGCAAGACCACCTAGCAGCCCCTCGCGTCCATCATCCCCACCAGACGGCTTGGTGTCGGCGGGGTCCTCCCGGACTCGGCAAGCGGCACCCGCCACTGGTGGAGTACGCCGCATGCGTTGGACAAAACATATGAACATAAACGCATTGCGGGCGTACTATAGGGCGAAAGGGGAAGAAACTGGAGGAATAGCGTATCGGGCTCGGATGCATCGCTTTTTTACTGAGCTTGAGCCGTCAGTTCCCGTCACAGAGCAAAACCTGGCAGACCGAGTTCGGTACATCATACGCTCAAAAATATTTGATGATGCCGAACTCGAACGACTACGGCGTGAGGCTATTCCCTCATCGAATGAACCGGCTATAGCTGGGATGCGGCTCCTCAGGCCACAGACCAGCAGCCACATATAGAGGGCGCCATGGATCTCCCCGCTCTGGTTGGTTCAGGCGATGATGGAATGGTCACCCAAGAACTAGAGCAGATGAGGAGTAAATTGGATGTGGCGATTGTGGAAACGCGCAGTACGCCTCTCGAAAATCGACCGCGACTCCCGCGCATACCCCTAAGCAAGCGAAATCGGGCTGTCTTGAGGGCTCTCAACCCAATGCTGGTGACCTATTTGGAAGCCAGCCGGGACCTTTGCGACACGGACTCAATACTTTTTGGCGCCGCACTGGCAGTCTGCCGCATTGTTGGCGCCAAACTTCCCACGGCTGGACGCGCTACTAGACAAAGTAACGCCATCCCAGCCTGGAGAAGAAGGATTGAGGACCGTATCGCAAAGGCAAGGGCCCTCATCAGCAGGCTGATAAGCTTCAGGTCGGGCAATAACAGGCCGAGAATTGTGCGCACTGTCAGGATGGCGTTTGCTGGGACAAACATCAGTTTGTCCCAGCCGGATATAACGCAAAAACTGACGGAGCGCATAGACGACCTGAAGCAGAGAATCGCTGCTTGGGGGAAGCGGATTCGGCGATATACCGAGAGGTCGACACGGTTCAACCAGAATCGTCTCTTCCAGAGTGATCAAAAGAGGCTCTATGAATCATTGGAGCGACCAATGCTACGTGGAACGGGCCCAGCACCGAATCAGGCCGACAGTATCGAATTCTGGCGCGACCTGTGGTCAGAGCCCGTAAACCACAGCGAGGGCCTTTGGATGGAAGTTGTGGCGAGTCAGTGTGCGAATGTTACGCCCATGGACCCCGTCATCATAACGCCGGATGACGTAGCTGAGGCGGTCCGTAGGGCCCCGAACTGGAAAAGTCCGGGACTCGACGGGCTGCATCACTACTGGCTGAAGGGGTTCGTGTTGTGTCACGCTGTGCTCGCCCGACAGTTTCAAGAGGCTCTCGACCAAAAGTCGCTCCCGAGCCTCTTCACTACTGGGATCACTCATTTGGTTCCTAAAGACCGGGATTCCACAGACCCGAGCAAATACCGCCCCATAACGGGTCTAACTACCATATACAAGACACTAACATCCATTTTGAGCGCGAGAATCACTCGTCACCTGAACTTAAATCAGGTGATGTCGCGCGCTCAAAATGGATGTCGGGGCGGTGGTCGTGGGACCAAGGAACCACTCCTCATTGACGCGGTCATTGGCAAGGTGGTTAAACGCAACCGTCGGAACCTCTCCGCCGCCTGGATAGACTATAAAAAGGCATTCGACTCCGTGCCTCATACATGGCTTAAGAGGGTCCTCGAGCTGTATAAGGTCAATTGTACAGTTCGAGACTTCCTCGGGGAGTGTATGGGGCAATGGAGTACGATCCTTTGTCATCTAGGCGAGCGGATGACGGCTGCGGAGAACCACATAAGGATAAGAAGGGGTATCTTCCAGGGCGATTGTTTGAGTCCAGTCTGGTTCTGCCTCTCTCTGAACCCTCTCAGTACCTTACTGGGGGGCTCCGGGAGGGGATTTCAGCTTCGGAGAGGAGGTACAAAAGTGACCCACCTTTTCTATATGGATGATCTCAAGTTATTCGCCTCCAGTCGCTCTCATCTTATGGAATTGCTAAACATCACTTGTGATTTTAGCAATTCTATTAAAATGGAGCTGGGGACGGATAAGTGTGCGGTCCTCCATGTAGAAAGGGGAAGGGTTGCTAACTCTGAGGGCATAGACTTATCTATGCCCATCAACATAAGGACCCTTTCCGAGGCTGAAACATCCCGATACCTGGGTATATCACAGAACATCGGTGTAGATGAGGCGGGTATGAAACAATCAGTTTGCGATGTGTTTTATGCACGCTTGACCAAAGTGCTTAACAGCCTTTTGTCCGGTGTGAATAAGACGCACGCATATAACGGTTGGGTCATGCCTGTTCTCATGTATACCTTTGGCATACTCAGGTGGACTCAGACCGAACTGAACGCTCTGGACAGAAAAGTCCGCACTATAATGACGTCCCACAGGGTGCATCATCCGAGATCGTCAGTAATGAGGCTGTACTTGCCGCGGAAGCATGGTGGACGCGGCTTTTTAAGCGCGCTTACCATGCATAATCGCGAAGTGTGCAGCCTCCGTAATTACTTTCTGACGAGAGCGGATGATCCATACTATAGGGACATTATTTGTTGTGATAAAGGACTTACCCTCTATCCTTAGCCAACGAGCAATGGCAAGACCCGGCAGTACAGAGCATTTCCGACCGGGAGACCGTATGGAAGGAGAAAGAGCTCCACGGGAGGTTCTACAAGGCTCTACATGAGCCTTTCGTAGACACAGTCTCCTCCCTCCACTGGCTACGTTTCGGTGACCTCTTTGGGGAAACCGAGGGTTTTGTCTGTGCGATACAGGATCAGGTTATTAAGACCAAAAATTATCGGAGATACATCCTAAAGGATGGCACCGTTGACGTCTGTCGAGCTTGTCGCCATCCCGGTGAGTCACTTAGGCATGTCATCTCCGGTTGTTCGGCGCTTTCTAACTCTGAGTATTTGCACAGGCACAACTTAGTAGCCAGAATTCTACACCAGGAGCTCGCTCTGAAATACGGTCTCGTGGATCGGAAACTGCCGTATTATAAGTACTTGCCGGAAGCCGTGCTCGAAAATGACCGCGCCAGGCTCTACTGGGACCGGGCCATCATCACGGACAGGACTATTCTTGCGAATAAGCCTGATATTGTGCTGATGGACCGGGCACAGTCAAGGATATTTTTGGTCGACATTACCATTCCTTATGACGAGAACCTCGTGAAAGCCGAAACAGATAAACTGACTAAATATCTGGACCTGGCTCACGAGGTGACCGACATGTGGGGTGATTGCCGGCCGAAATTATACCTGTAGTCGTCTCTGCGAACGGGTTAATCCCAGTCAGCCTCTCGGGTCATCTGAGGCGACTGGGACTCCGTGACGGACCGATCCAAGCTCAAATGCAGAAGGCGGTGCTCCTCGATACCGCCCGCATCGTCCGCCGGTTTCTTTCCCTTTCCCCCTAACCCTCGGCCGTTTGGTCTCCCCTGCCGAGGGCTTCCATCTGGTTGGGTTTTTATTTATTTATGTATTTTTTATGTATTTATTTTATTTTGTTGATATTTATGTATGTTTATCATTTTCATTTACAATTATATATTTATACAGCCCAACCAGATGAGAAAACTATATAGATACCCCTAAATAATAATAATAAATTTATTGCCTCTAAAATACACAGTTACATTCTCGTTAAAACAAAGGAACATTATAAATTATTTGAGACAAAAGGAGACGGCTCAGCTTTGTCTGTAATGAGATAGAGATCTCATACAGAGCTGTTTTTCAGCCGCTCCCTCCTCCCTGAGGTGTTGTGCGGGAGTCCAAAGTAGCAGGCTCCCCATTTACCTGACTTATACTTTTAAACTATGTCCAAAATAATTAAATGTGATAAAATCGCAAATACAAAAAAAAAGATTAAAAATATTAAATACAAAATAAAAACATTTAAAAAATATGCATAAACAACCATTACGAAATGAACTAACAACAGATTCCAAAAAAGAAAAAACAACAACACGGGAAATAGAAAATATAAAGTAAACTTTCCTTTCTTTGAACTGTTGTGTGTGTGTGTGTGTGTGTGTGTGTGTGTGTGTGTGTGTGTGTGTACGTGTGCGTGTGTATGTGTGTGCGTGTGTGTGTATATCCATATTAATTTTTGACAAAAAAGTCCCGTAAATGTAAAAACTTAACATAGGGATGTTTCAAATTCTCTGCAGCGAGTTGTCTTTTTAACAGAGCCAATTTATATTTGGCTTTGAAGCAATCTATTGACATTTTCTTTCTCATGGGTGGAGGGAGGTTATTCCAAATTCTCACTGCAGTGAATTTGAAACAACTCCTATATCTTGCTGTTTTGTGTGCGGGTGTGTGAAGGAGCATTTGTGTGTGAGAACGAATACTTCGACAGGAAATATCTTTGATCCAGGTGAGTTTTTCGAAAAGTATTCTGGCTTTTTGTTCCAAATTACCTTTTATTTGCCTTTTTCATTTAAGTATGGGGTTATAAATTGTCTTCTTGGCACATTACAACAGTATCGAACACATGCATTTTGTACTCTCTGTATTGCTCTTTCGCTATTAGCTGACAATTTAGGGCCAAAGACTAAGCTGCAGTAGCTCAATTGTGATAACACCAATGAGTCACACAAGAGAAAGCGTAGGTCCTCTTTAATATACGGTCTTATTTTGTATAAAGTTTTAAGTTTAAAGTACGAACTTCTTATCTTGTTTTTGATGTGTTCTACAAATTTCTGCTCTCCGTCTAGTATAAGCCCTAAATTACGAGCGGATCTTACTTGTGTCAAGGTTTCATGTTCTATTTTAATCGTATCCTCGCTGTCTAAAATAGTCTTTATTTGTTTTTTTGTGCCCAAAACTAGTACTTGTGATTTAGTTGCGTTTAATACTAGGGAATTTTTTTGGGACCAGGTTTGGATATTATGGAGATCCTCATTTATTCTGTTTATTGCCTCTTTAACATCTCTGGGGTAAAAAGAATAATACAGCTGGGTGTCGTCTGCGTATAAATGGTATTTACAATGTTTTATTTGCTTAGGCAGGTCTGCTGTGTACAGAGAGAACAAAATAGGACTGAGTAAGGAGCCTTGGGGTACTCCTCTTACAATTTTCCGTAGAGAGGAGAATTTCTTGCCACCATTGCATCCATCTGTTACCACAATTTGTTCTATGTTGGATAGGAATGACTGAAACCATCTACATGTGTCTTTAGAAAAACCATAGTGCTCTAATTTATTTAAGAGGATTTCAGGTTGTAGACAGTCAAATGCCCGCGTGTAATCCAACAGCACCATAATACTGCTCAATCCCATATCGGAGGCCTCTGTTAGATCGTCAGTGACATTTAAGAGGGCAGTTTCCGTGCCATGCCCTTTTCTGAACCCTGATTGAAACTTTGGTAGAGGGTTATTCGTTTCTAAGTAATTTAGCATTTGACAAAGTATAATCTTTTCTAAGACTTTAGACAACACCGGGAGGATCGATATAGGGCGCAGATCTTTTAGTTCACTTGCTGTGTTCTTTTTAGGAATGGACTTGACTAGAGCTCTTTTCTATTGCATTGGGAATGTACTGGTTTCGATCGACTTGTTTACTATAAATGTAATAATAGGGAGAGTTACAGGTAAAGTTAATTTGAGCATTTCAATATTTAAGTTATCGTGCCCTGCGGCTTTTGTTTTTATTTTATTGATAATCTTACTGATTTCTATTTCATTTGTCGGGTTTAGGTCGAATAGGGTATCGTGTGAGCATTCGTTACATACTTTACAACCTTGTTTGAGTTCTGGTTTGTCACATGGCGGCAAGTCTAGAAAATAGTCATTAATAATATTCGGGTCATTGAGATGGTGTGGAATTGTATTTAAATGAGTAGTTATTTGTGCAGCATTTTTTATATTACGCCACAGCGACCTCGGATCTTTTAAGTTGTTGTTTATACAATGGTTAAAGTAAGCTTTTCGTTCGCGTTTACGGGTTGCTGGGACTAAATTTTTAAGGGTTCGGTAGTATTCATTTGAACAATCTTTTTTATCCTTCTGGGCTTTTTCTAACGCATCGTCACGTAAACTCATCATGAATAGCAACATATCTGTAATCCATGGCTTTGGTTTGTCCCTTATCGTCAGCGTACGGACAGGTGCATGAGCATCAAATAATTGACTCATATATGCGTTAAAAGTTTGAACCATTTCGTCTACGTTCTCTAGATTATAGATAGAGTCCCAGGGTATAAGTTTCAGATCTCTTGCGAAAGCATCGGAATTAATATTTCTTAGTAATCTCTGCTGTTTTACTTCTTTATAAAATTTTGGTTTTCTTATGTCCAAATCTAATAGCACCAATGCATGATCACTAAGACAACGATTGTGTATAAATTTAATGTTTTTGCATCTTGAGGGAGTGTTAGTCATGACGAGATCTAAAATAGTTTCAGTCTGATCAGTGACTCTCGTTGGTTCTTTGACGAGTTGTTCAAGGTTATGTTGATAGCAGAATTGCATTATACCTTTTGCTCTATTGCAATGTTTGTTAGTCATATCTACGTTAAAATCGCCAAGTATGCAAGTGTAATCGCATGGTGCCATTGAATTCAGGGAGTCACTCAGAGCGTCCAGTGTTTCTGAAACACCAACACTGTTAGGTCTGTAGGCCGTGCCAAGGGCCATTGAAGCTCCCGGGAATTGAATTTCTAGCCACATCTGCTCTAGAGACGACGCTGGGTGTTGCCGTACTTTAGTATTTATTTCCTGCTTAATATAGAAGCCTACACCTCCTCTTTTCTTTTGTTGCCTACCTCTATGCACAAACTTATAATTTGGTATTATAGGCGCAAATTCATCTTCTCCATCTTTTAACCACGTTTCATTTATAGCTATATATCAGGAGTGTGATTACGGACAGCTACAAGAAGTTCATCCTGCCCAGTATTCAGAGATCTGGCATTTAATAGACCTATTCTTAGATATTTATTTTTAATACTAACCATTTAGGATATAATAACTTGATATGATAATAATAAATATTTAAAGTAATATAAAACTTGTGATGAATAAGTGGGTTGTGTACGGTGTGTCAGAAAGTGTGATTGAGGTGCTAGTTGTTTGTGTAGATATAGTCTCAATTACAGATTTCAGGAAGTAAATTTAAAAGAAACGATTAAATACATTCCTTGCACGATACCAAAACACATAAAAAATAGTTAGTTGGTGTGTATGGGATGGAAATATATCAGCTGTCATTATACTTAAAAACATTTGATAAGTCCATTTCATTTCTAATCCAAATCCGCGGTTTCCCTTGTTCTTTGCGCACAAATATCTTTCCCTCCCGTACCCATACATATTTGAATTGTACTTCGCGGGCAAGGGAGCGTGCTTTTTGAAAAAGTTGACGGTTAAATCTTGTCAAGCGTTCATTAAGATATAGCAGTTTGGTGGATCCAGGTAATTCGAGGCCATCGCTGTTGAGATTACGTCTGGAGCGCGCAGCTTGAAGCAGGCCATTCCGCGCATCACGGCGTGCAAGGCGCACGGCTATAGGTCTTGGGCGCGGTGTTGTGCTGTCCTGTTTCGCCGGACGAAGTGGGCCCACGCGTTCTGCTGATACGACGTCTTTATCGTCCAACTCCATACCAATTTTCTTAGCGACCGTCAGAATAATGTGGGTGCAGTTTTCATTGGGTGTTTCTGGACAGCCAGCTATTTCTAGGTCGTTAGAGAGTAAGGTTTGGTCTCTTTCCGCAATATCAGCCTGCAGCTGCATTACGATGCCCTCAATTGGATGGGTTTGGGCAGGCTTGGTTTCCGATTTACTCTCCAATATTGAAACTCTAGCTTCCAGTTGCTCAATCCGGCTGTTTTGGTCTTTAATGGCATTTGTAAGACTACCGATAGCTTTTTGTACTCTGTCCATTTCATCGTGCAATAAATTTTTCATGTAGATTTTTAAGTCATTCAGAATATCCGCGTAAGAGTTGATGGTGATGTTCTCAACGCCTTGTACTGGGTTGCTCGTCTCACTGAGTGGGGGTGGATTTAATACCTTGGATCGGACCGTTACATTGGGATTGCCACTCTTGAGGACATGCGACACGGTGGATGAATCCGTTCGTAGGGTTGTTCCTCCCTCTATGGTTGCCGTTGTGCCTCGTACAGGGGTATTAGCATTGCCTTTTTTTGGTAGTTTGCTTAGACATTCCGGGCATTTCCAATGTTCTTTTTTTCGCCCCATTTGACGAAAGTTCTTTGGGCTGATGTTTGCACAATCCAGATCGTATTTCCCCTTGCATTGCATACATAGTAGATAGTCTTTATTCGTTATAGAGTTTTTACAGCCGGCACAATTTTGAGAGTTATTCATTTTAACAGTTTTTATTTATCCTCTATTGAACTATAATTCTGTTCTTTATACAGTTCGTATTAATTGTTTCCTTCAAATTCCCTCCCAGAATTTTAGGAAAATTTTAATGAAATTTCATTATGAAAAAATAAGAATAAAAAACAAAAATAAAATCCAGATAATACTAAAAAAAAAATTTAACTTCACTGTGATTTGAAACCTAGATCGACGGAGTTCAGTCCATGTCGTTGAACACTAAGCTACAGAAACTTGTAAGTTAAGAATGAAAAATGTGATTGCTTACTTCTAAGTCCGTAATTCGTCACTAGTTAGCAACAGGAACATGAGTCATCAGCGTTCGCAGCTAATCGCTCGACACTCGATTCACTTTAACCAACGGCCACTTGATTTTTATTTAAATTTGTAAGCGAATGCACACATTTGATTTAGCACTTTTCGTTGTGTTTTCACCGTCAGTTTATGGGAGTGAACTTTAACTTTGTATTTACACTAATTTTAATAAGAAAAAGGCCATACGAACTATTTAATTGGATTTTTGTTTAGAGAGACACAGACTGTACGTGTTAACAGATCCGCGGTAGGCGGGGAGAATGTATGTAATAATATGATTTTAATTTTCCACCTAGAATTTTATAAAATCTATAATTTGTGTTCAATAACCTAAAACAAGTGACAATGTATTAAAGTTTTATTTTATTAGTAATATCTAAATTAAATATTAGATAGTTTGCATAAGTATTGTGACTTAGTTAAGCCATTTTATTTGTGTAATGGGTGATATTTTTACAATTGCTATTGAATTTACAAAAACACTTAGGACTGTAATAAAGCTGATAAACTTCAAACTGCCAGACAAATCACCTTCAGGAGCTATATTCTCTAAATCATATGAGTTTTTGTTAATACATTCACTGTTCCATAAGACTGATTATATATTATATAAATTGACAAATTACAATATTATAATATTATATAAAAATCCCATGTATTATATAACTTTGGACCATATCCTGCGACGGAATCAGATTCTTCTATTATGCTTATATTGCTATGTTGTTAACTCTACAGAAAGGAATATTATTTTGTCATGAAAAAAACTATATATTTTTCTCCTACATGAAACCAGTGAAAATAAGAAGTCAGACAACTTTTCCAAAGTCAAATATTGTTGATGTAAATCCGTAATTACTATTTTTGTATTTGAGCAACTGGAGCTAATTAATCGTGTATATTTTATAATAATTTCTTATTTATTTAACATATAGGTAAAGATAACAATATTCTGACAGAAATATGGAAATATAGTTTAATGACATTGGAGGATCTTTAATGTCTTACCTCTTATTATTGAAAATGTCTTTTTAATTCTAAACATTATCATAAATAGACATGTTTTTTGGTATTATAGTATTTGAAATGCAATTCATATATAAACATAGTCTCCACAAGCTACATAGAATGAAATAAATATAGAGAAAATAATATATTATATAGAGAAATTAATACTAGCTGTGCCCCGCGGTTTAACCCGCGTATTATTACACTGTCCAAACAAAGTCTGCAACAAAAAGGGCCGTTCATGCATCTAAGCCGCGCGATTTTTTTTGCGCCCAGAAGCAATTGAAAAGAGCTACCCCGTTACGTGAGGAGGTGGAAAATACTTTATGCATACCACGACAGCCGGCCCAGCATACTGTTGAGGCTACTCAAATAAAAACGTGCGTGGTGGGTTATTCTTTTGGCTAGGGGTCCGAAGGTGAGCCTCGTGTCAAGGGTGACGCCTAAATATTTGGCAGACGTATGCTAGGGGACAAGAGTCCCTAGCATAAGTATTGGTGGAGTGTTTTTGAGGCGGCGTCGTTTATAATCGAAGTGAACGGCGGCGCTCTTTTTCGGGTTCACATCGATGTGCCATTTTTGAAACCAAGCTCCTAGGTCATCAACTGACTTTTGGATTTTGTTCCGTATGAGAGGTAGCGAGGTACCTTTACAGTAGAGGGCAGTGTCGTCTGCGAAAAGGGAGAGCTGAACACCTTTCGACGGGATGGGAATGTCGTTGATGAACAGGATATACATGAGGGGAGTAAGTACTGAGCCGTGAGGGACACCAGCTTTGATGGGGCGCTGAGAGGAGAGCGTGCCTTTTTGTCTAAAACGAAAGGTACGATGCTTCAGGTAAGAGGCAACGAGACGTACAAGACGATCGGGGAGACCTATTCTATATAGTTTATAGATAAGGCCTTCATGCCAGACTCTAAGCTTTCATAGGTTGAGAGGCTTTCCTGGCTTGGGAACACCAATGACAGTTGCCTCTTTCCACGTAATGGGTAAGTAAATAAGATTGAAGCAGGCGTTGAAGATAATAGTAAGAAGGGTTTACACCTGCTCAGGAAAGTGTTTGAGGGCTTGGTTGGAGATGCCATCCGCGCCCGGAGCTTTTTTGGGCTTAAGTCCTTTGATGAGGGATGGTGAATTTCGGTAGCGGACCTCATCCTCCACTGCCTGGATGTATGAGGGGTCGATGGCTTGAGAGCTAGGAGATCATTGTGCGGCAATGCTGTCTGCGAAGCACGCAGCCTTTTCCTCGTACTCGAAGGCAACCGTACCGTCGAGACGGGAGAGAGGGGGTGTGTGGGTGACAGCGTCTATGCGGAGGGCTCTTGCCATCTGATAGTACACTGTATGAGAGGGAGAGATATTCTCCATGAGCTTACTGTTTTCGAGGTTTCGAAGTTCAGAGAGGCGGAAACGGACTTCTCGTTGAAGACGATTGGCCGTACGCCTATATTCGAGTGTGGGATATATTGTTGCTCTCCGGAAAGCAGCTATCATGGTTTTCAATAAGTTGCTAATATTTAGGGGAAGACCATCGTTATTAACAACCGGGCCGACCCTTTCATTCTCTTTAAGAGAGGATTTTATAAGGGTGGAGAGTGAATCTGTCGAAGTCCAACGAGAGGGAGATGGACGAGTCCTGTGAGTCCACAGCTTTAGCAAGGGACTCCTTGAAGCCGCGCAAAATGACAGCTCGCTTATAAAGGCGTTCACTGCTGGTATCTTACGGATCTCATCGGGCGACTATGTTTATGTATGGGCATGTTTATGCGATCGTTCGCGCTCCGAGCAGAGTGTTTATTATATTAAACTATGCGTCCAAATGACATGATATAAAGAGCAATGTTTATCTTCATTAAATTGTCTTGACGATGGAGTAACTTTCGTTCGTAAAGATTAATATGCCATGCCTAATAATAACGCTCATAAATCACTTTTTAATTTTCAATATTTTTTTGTCACAAAATACCTTATTGTGGCTAATGTAAAATAAATAGGCATATTTATTTATTTATTTAATCGGAAAACCCTCGGTTAACAAAAAACAGAATAGGTAGAAAACAATTAGGCAATAGGAAACCATTTATGCGTTTTCGCAAATAGTGGCACTATATAAATAATTGCATGCGGTGAGTTACCGACAGCTAACAGGACACTGTCGCACCAACCGTAAGCTTAGCTAAGTAACATCGTGCATTAAGTAACTAAACATTACAGATCAACAAAAGCAAAAAATATAAAAAATAAAATAAAATGAAAAGAAAAATAAAAAGAAGTGAAAAGGATCATCAGCTAGAATCGAAAAATGGCTTACTCAGAACTCGTCTCGCCGAAATGATACTTGTGTTGAATAGTCTAAATTAAACAATTGGGATATAGTATTAAAATTCTTGCTCGCACGATACATATACCTATTCTGCCTATAATTAGTGCTGCGGGTAGTGATAGTGGGACCTTTCGTCTAACATTTTTTGGAATTTTGATATTAAACTTCTCAAGTAGATCTGGACAGTCGATCTCGCTTGAAGCTATCTTAAGTAGAAAGGTAATATCTGCTATTTGCCTTCGCATCTCGAGTGGTAAGAGGTGGAATTTTCTATACTTATCATAGTAGAGGTTAGAGTTGTAGTGGTCATTTACTCGGTAGCAAAGGTGCTTAATAAATTTCGTCTGGATACGTTCAATTCGAGATATATAGGTTTTATATTGAGGGTTCCATATCTGTGATGCATATTCCAAAATACTTCTTACGTAACAACAATACAAAATTTTCAATGTTTTAATTTGTTTAATATTTTTAGAGCAACGCATCACAAACCCTAAGGCTCTGGCAGACCGGCCAATTATATTTTCGATATGTTTATCGAACAGAAGTTTCGAGTCTTGTATAACTCCCAAGTCGCGTACGGAATAATCTCTGGACAACGATTGGCCTCGAATCCGGTAATCGTACAGCAATTTATTGGGTTTACGGCTAAATGTAACAACTGAGCATTTCGTAGGATTGAGATCGAGATGCCCTGGAGCTGCATTAGGGAGGCACTCCGGTATCACCGGGTGCCGATCTATCTCCGTCGTATAGTCGGGGACTATCTGACGGACAGGGCCGTCATCTACCCCGGTCGAAACGGTGAGTGGAACCGGCGAGAGATGTCGTGCGGTGTCCCACAGGGTTCGGTTCTGGGGCCGCCCCTGTGGAACATCGGTTACGACTGGGTGCTGCGCGCCGACCTCCCTACCGGCGTCAGCGTAGTTTGCTACGCTGACGACACGCTGGTACTGGCACAAGGGGGGTCGTACGAGGCGGGGGCGGAAACTATGACACGCGGGGTTGCGATAGTCGTTGAGAGGATCCGGCAACTGGGTCTCGAGGTGGCTCTGCACAAGTCCGAGGCCATGCACTTCCATGGTCCTCGGAACAGGCCACCACCGGGATCCTCAGTGATGGTAGGAGGGGTATCCATCGGCGTCGAGTCGACGTTGAAGTACCTAGGACTCGTCCTCGACGGCCGATGGAACTTCGTTGAGCACTTCCGACGTTTGGCTCCCAAACTGGAACGGACCGGGGCTGCCTTCAGGCGGCTCCTGCCGAACCTGGGGGGGCCAAACGCCTCCTGCCGGAGGCTCTACGTGGGGATCGTGAGGTCCATGGCCCTTTACGGGGCCCCGGTGTGGGCGCGTAGTTTGGCGCGGCTTGCCGTCCACCACCTAAACGCGCCCCAAAGGGTGGTTGCCGTAAAGATGGTTCGCGGCTACCGCACGATCTCCCGCGAGGCGGCGAGCCTCCTTGCCGGATTGCCGTCATGGGATCTGGAGGCGATAGTCCTCGCGCGCCTGCACGAATGGCGCGCGGAGGCACTATGCCGGGGGGAAACCCCGCTGCCGCGGCAAGTTGTCGCGCAGCGGACAGACTTCCGGCATGATCTCATGGCGACATGGAGAGAGCGACTGTCGCAACCCCGTGCTGGGCACGCCACTATAGCGGCGATAAGACCCCTCTTTGAGGAGTGGCTTGAGAGACGCCACGGCGTCCTCACCTTCCGCCTGACGCAGGTCCTCACCGGACACGGTGTGTTCGGGAGGTTCCTGCACCGAATCGGGCGGGAGGAAACGCCCGGGTGCTCCCACTGCGAGGAGCGACCGGAGGACACGGTGGAGCACACCGTGGAGGTGTGCCCTGCTTGGGCGGAGCACCGCCGTGTCCTCGTAGCGGCGATAGGCGGCGGCGACCTCTCGCGTCCGGCCCTGGTCGAAGCCATGGTCCGGAGCGAGACGGAATGGGATGCCGTCACCACCTTCTGCGAAGCAGTGATGCTAGCGAAGGAGGTGGCGGAGCGGGAGAAGGAAAGAGCAGCAGCTTTCCTTCCCGGCCGCCGCGGGAGACGCCCCGGGCGTCGGGGGCTACGTCGTGGCCCCCGGCCACCGTAGGCGCGGACCTGTGGATGGCGAGCAATGGGTAGCTCGCTGTCCGTCCGTCTAACGACGACAGACCGTGTCGACGGCGCGTTTTGTTCCACGCGCGCCTCAAAGAGCTGTCAGCATTGTGAAGGGGCCCGCAAGGGCCGACGCCTGCCGGGGCTGCGGGCTGTTCGAAAGAGATACCGCGGCTCCGGAACGTAAGGGCACTGAAGGAACACGGATGGTTTTTAGTCAGTAAAAGTCTGACACTCCCTTCCGCTCCACCCAGAGCGAAAGGCGTCATTTGATGATTTTCCATCCGCAAAAAAAAAAAAAAAAAAGGATTGAGATCGAGATGGTTATAGGTACAATAATCAAGTAAGTTTCTCAAGTCATTTTGTAATGCTTCTGCGTCTTTTAATGAGGAAATATTTGAAAAAATTTTCATGTCATCTGCGAAACATAATAGACGAGAGTTACACAGACAGTTGTTGATATCATTGACAAAAATAGCAAAGAGTAAAGGTGCCAGTAGCGAGCCCTGGGGAACACCACTAGGGATTTTAACCCAGCTAGAAATGTAATTATTTACCACTACAGTTTGTGTTCTGTTCTCAATATACGAGGAAAACCAGCGAAGTAAGTCTCCGCTTATGCCAACACATTTAAGCTTGTATAGGAGGCGACTATGGTTAATCCGGTAGAAGGCCTTACTGTAATCAGTATAGATGACATCAATTTCATGGCCTTTATCCATGGAATCAGTAAGAAAGTCATTGAGTAGAGCAAGGTTCGTGACGGTAGATCTACCGGGGAGGAAACCATGCTGAAAGTCGTGAAGTGATTGTCTAATAGCTAAATATAATTGAGAGTGCACTGTTTTTTAGAGGGCTTTACTTAGTATGCATAACTTAGAAATAGGCCTGTAGTTATTAAACTGATCTCTAGAGCCCTTTTTGTGTATTGGAGTGATGAAGGCCGATTTCCAGATAGCAGGAACAGTATATTCTGCTAGAGACTTATTAAATAGGAGAGTTACAGGCGTTACTAGTGACCTTGCGCAATTTATTAAAAATACGGCCAGCAGGTGATCTGGACCAGCAGATTTACATTGGTCAAGTTTGAGCAAGAGATTGAGGACAGTTTGTTCACTGACATAGATTTTGGAGATATCCGCAATAGAAGGTGGATAGTCAGTATGGGCAGGATCAGATGTGGGCTGTGTACTAGTGTCGTCCAAGAAGTTAGAACTAAAGTATTCTGAGAACGCTTCACAAATGCTGTTGCCAGTTTTGACTACTTTATGGTTATAAAAAAGAGTACTAGGCATAACGTTTGAATTCGAGCGCGATTTTGTGAAACTCCAGAAGTTTTTAGGGTTCTTGGTAATAGAGTTTTCCAACAACAGATGCTAGGTAGTCAGTGTAACATTTACTCTCTCTCTCTTTCGCCCTAACTCGAAGTAATTTTATAGACTCATAATCACTGCGATTATTGTAAATTTTAATTTTTTTATAATATTTATATTGTTCCTTGATCACCTTAATTAATGCTAGAGAGTACCAACGTGGGTATTGATGTTTAACAATAGTTTTGGATGGTATAAATTTATCCCTCAAAATATGGAAAGTTGAGTAGAAATAATCGACGCATTATTCTAGCGTTCTTGAATGAAATTCGCTAGCCCAATCGATTTTGAGCAGCTCAGCATTGATTGATGTATAGTCGCCTTTGTTGTACAGAAACCTATCGCGAGGGGCAGGCCTTAGTGGTATGAAATCATGAAGATGAAGATCAATTAGGAGTGTCCCGTGGTGTAGATCAATGGGAACAAGAGGGTCACAACAGCTGGAGACTACCTGAGTAAAGTTTGACAGGACTAAGTCTAAAATTTCACCATGTACGTTCACAACGCCGTTATATTGATTTAGACCCAAAAGATTTAGTTCGTCAACTAGTAAATTTTCGTCAAATGTTTTATTTCCCGTTGGTACAAAATGATCACCATTGGGAAGCCATGATATAGCACTTAAGTTGAAGTCGCCAGCCACTAAAAACCTATCATCAGGATATGTTGAAATAAATCGTTCTAGGTTTTCATTTTCATTACAAGCGTCTTTAGCTCCTCCAGTTCGCACTTGATGGTCTTGACATCTTCCAACAATTCCGGTTTAGAGTTAACCCTACTTTTAATGTCGCGGATCTCTATCAATATGACTTCGTTCATCGATGGTTCATTTTTTGTATTCCTGCAATAGCTTTTTTCTTCCAGGCCAGCGCAGCCGTAGCAGAGATGGTTTTTACAACCATAGCACGATACACAATCATTAACAGTTTCTTGGCAAATTGCACACTGCATGGTTATTTAGATAAGCAATTTTAAAGATCTATTTTTAGGAACACAATTTTGAACGTAACGCACTAGTTGATAATAAAGCTTTACGCGTTAATATAATAGCACTAACTTTTTTTTAAGTGGAGCAAAGACCAATATTTTTGTAGAACATTGTATTTATATAATACTAAACGTTACGGCAGCGCACGTGAATAAAGCAGTTAGAGAGCGCCTTTTCTTCCGACTTGCTTAACAGAAATCAATATTTAAGGCTAGCTGAGAGTTGTAGGCTAATGCTAGATAGCCTATACTATTTTTCATGAATCTGGCTGTTATATACAAATATACAAATAACTTTTCAAATCGGACTGGTAGTTCCAGAGATTAGCGCGTTTAAACAAACAAAAAAACTCTTCCGCTTTATTATATTATAGTATAGATTTAGTATAGGCACTCTTTACAATAATTAGCTTTTTCAGGTCAATCGCTGAGAACATATATGTATGGCTTGCAGGCTAAAAGCTTGCAGAGCTGCCCGTAGGCAGAGACAAAAAAGGGTACTTATGGATATTGAAGACAACAGTCTTCTATCATATCATTGAAAATGTTCTTCGAATTCCTGCCAATATCATAAATGGACATGTTATCATCAAGTTATTTATAAAAAAATCTTTTGCAATGATTTACAATAACAAATACAATTAAATTATACATTTGTTTTATTATCATTCCACAAACAATTTAAAACATCTTTCTTTCTTACTATTTATCAGTGTGTAATAACAGATAAAAATGTTGGAGGTATCTAACTTAACCTAATCTAAACAAATAAATAAAATTTAAGTGTCTGTTTGTAATGTTAAAATAACAGCTTTTTACTAAATGCATATGAAAGTATATACAAATAAATAAAATTGAAGTGTCTGTTTGTAATATTAAAATAACAGCTTTTTACTAAATGCATATGAAAGTATATAAAGTAGTAATAACAAAACACAATTTTTAAAATTTTTGTCTGTCTGTCTGTTTGTTCCGGCTAATCTCCGAAACGGCTGGACCGATTTTCACGGGACTTTCACTGGCAAATAGCTGATGATAAAAGGAGTAACTAAGGTTACTTTTGTTTTACAAAAAGGATTAGAGTTCCACGCAAGAAAATTTAAACCCAAGTTACATGCGGGCGAAGTCGCGGGGAACAGCTAGTTAGTTAATATATTTTCAAACAAAATTTTGACACCGTGCCTGTCTATTTGTTCTACTGTTAATAGACTACTTTGGAAATTATGATTTACTATAATAAATGTAGATGCATTAAAACTTGTGTTTTTATCCTTATACAACCAGTTCAAAACATCTTTCTTACTATATAGCATGTGTAGGTAATATTATAAATGTACATATTATCCCTGACTCATCTTGGCTTTTACCATATTACTTAGACGGTATTTGGGATGTACACTCACAAACAATACATGTAAAAAAATAGTATCCATATCATATCCAAGCACAGAAATGCACTATATTATTTTGCCGGAACAAAAAAAATTCTGTCAGTTTTAAAGTACCTATAAATGCTGAATGTAACTACAACTTTGTTTTATACTATTATTTATTGAACAGTGCACTATTTTAACTTATAATACCGGTGAAAACTAACAGCTTTTAGTTGGTTTTTAGGTTATAGTAAGGTACATATTTTATTTGCTAATTACTCAGTATTTCCATTAGATACGGTAAAACTAATACTACTATTGTAATCTATAGATTACTAGCTGACCAGGCAGACGTTGTTCTGCTCTTTCCAAACGACCTTTTGCTTTCCCAAAAAAACTCCTGAAATTAGCAATAAAAAAATTGACGGTCACTTATCGGGATAAAAACTATCCTATCTCTCAAGTTGGACCAAACTGCACACAGTTTGCAAATTTTTTTTTGAAATCGGTTCTATCTGTTGAATACTTACAGCAACACGTGGTGGTTATACTACTAAATTGTAGCTTATATTAGACGTTTGTATTTTTAGCATAGCGCCATCTATTAAATATTTACTCAATCCAGTCACAGATATCGTCATCTGACAGAATCGTTTGGAGCTAACAGATAATTGTGACTGTCAAATAATAGAGAAATAATTTTCAATAAAATAATATTGTATTGCGACTATAAATTGAGATGTAAGCTATCCTATCTTTTAAGTTGGACCAAACTGCACATTGACCAAAAATTTCATTGAAATCAGTCAGTAGTTTAGGAGTCCATCGCGGACAAACAACGTGACACGTACTTTTTATATATAAAGATAATAAATAAATCGACATGCATTTCATTAAGGTTTCCTAAAATTTGTGGTGGGCCTATTCTACATACAAAATGAAAATGTCTCCTTTGATACTTACTTGACCAAGGTAAGAAGACATTATTAGTATTTTTATAATCACAGATTTTTATTACAATATTTTGTTTCGCTAAACGCACGCAGCATTTATATATAAATATACTTATACATCTTGGACTTTATAGACCTGAAGCTGTGTCGGTATCTGGTACTGGAACTCCTCGACGATAAGAACTAGATGTGCCGAGTTTGGCCTCGTTTTGTTAGTTATGATGAGACCTTATCTTCGAACTTGATAGAGTGATTTGAAAGTGTACTTTGATGACTGCTACTGGAACTCCTCATCCAGAAGAACTAGATGTGTCGAGTGTTGGTTCGTTTTGTTAGTTATGATGAGACCTCTCCTCGGGATTTGATAGAGTGACTTGAAAGTGTACTTCCATGACTGCTACTGGAACTCCTCGACGAGAAGAACTAGATGTGCTGAGTTTGAGCTCGTTTTGTTAATTATGAATAGACCTAACCTCAGAATTTGATAGAGTAACTTGAAAGTGTACTTTGATGACTGCTACTGAAACTCTTTGACGAGGAGAACTAGATGTGCCAAGCCAAGAATAAAGCTTACCTCCGGACTAGACGGACTGACTTCAAGGTGTACTTAGTTGACTGCTACTAGAACTCATTGACGAATTGAACTACAATTTACAATTTTTTTTTTCACTATAATTCGGCATTATTATTGTATTGGGACTATCGTGAGTCGTGCATTTACGGATTTTCCAAACTTTTTTAATTGTAATTTGACATAAGGATATCAGAAAATTGGGAATATAGTTATAAGGTTATTAGAGAAAAATTGTGTGTATTTATACTACTTAAAAAATATTTATAATCATGTTATACGTAATTATTTTAATGCGCTTAAGGCATGCATAATTGGATTTACCAATAGTACATTTTTTTAAATTTTAAACGATGATGTGTATTATAGGCTGTAACATTAACGTTTAGATTAGCTATTTACAACAGCGGTAGAGCCACACGGCAGCTTTTGCTGTCGCACTGATGGGCCGGCTCGAACCGGGGTGGTACCACGACTTCACAGAAAACCAGCGTGAAGTAGAGGTTTATCTCTGCGTTTCGCTTGGTGAGTGCAGGTGGCCGGAGGCCCTTTTTACTGGAAATGAGGCATTCCATCTTAGTCCTCACGGGTGTCAACGCATCTACATTTTGATTTGTAATAGAAGATTGATGTAGATGTCTATGGGCCGAAGCAACCACTTACCATCAGGTGGACTGTGTGCTCGTTTGTCACCCTTATCCTATAAAAAAAATATTGGGAGTAATAATTTTCAAAATGCAACTCACAGGAAAACTCCCTTTTGATTTTTAATTTCAGAAATATTTTATACTATATTATATTATTATATATTATATTATACTATATTATATACTATATTAAACTATTTAATTTTTTTCTCTTCTATCGTATAGCAGAAAAAGTAAAGTTCACTTTTAAAATAAAAAAAAGGTTTTATTTAAATTCTATTTTTTATAAGAGTATTCTAAATTGAGTGGGGAATTACTTTATGCTAACAAACTCCTTGAAAATGAATATAAAAGGCAAAATTTATCGCAACATTCTTTTTATAGTAGTACATTTTGAAAAAAATTTAAGAAAATTATTTTAAATTATATCATAAAGTATTTGAATAGATCTTAAAGTACTGGCTTTGAATGCAATCTGCATAATGGACATTATGTAAGTATGAAGCAAAACCAGCGGAAGCTGCATAAACCCACTTGCAAACTGATGAATGTAACGGGAAACTTGTGCAAATGCACTTACACTTTTTTCATTAAAAACTTAAGTAATGAAACTGATTTTTATGGTAATTAATAGAATCAGGCGTTATTTTGCGGAAATCCATTATAAAGGGGTTGTTATAAACGAATTTGCTTAATTCCGCGTAAAGAAAGCCTTAAGGCCTTAGCGGCCAGCCTCCGCAGAGTTTACTTCACCTGAGGATGCCTCGTGTAGAGGCGAAACAAGTGTCGTATTTTCGGGAGTGGTGTGTCGTGGTGTTGTTGGGGATGGTAGTGCTGGGATTGACGGCGATGGGTATAGTGCGCGCGATTGAGGAAGGGTGGGAGGTCCCCTTAAAACTGGGCAGGACAGATCATTTGCTTTCTTTACGCGGAGTTAAGCAAAATAGTTTATAACAACCCCTTTGATTTTTATGGGTTATCGCGTTTAATTAAACTTTTTAATTCCTGACATTTCGGTTGCTGTACAGCACCCATGTTCACGGAGGGGATTGAGTAGTTTGACGTCCCGATGTCATAGTTAGCCGGCTACCTTTAGTTTTTGACTATTCATTTTTAAATATCAATTGTTATATTACGAATACAATGAAAGCCGTAGAAATTAGTTTCATTTAATGTGTAGTCTTCGCGTTAATATAAGAACTCATTCAGTAATTAATACTTAAATCTTTGTTAAGAAAGGAAATAAATCAGATGAATGTACAAGCGTATGGTACGTCTTATATAGATGGTTTAAAATTGTGATAATATCAACTACACTTTCAACAATAGTCTGTTTTTAATGTGATTTCAATCAAGTTATTTCAATGGATATACTCAGCATATTACCGAACTTAAAAATATATAATTAATTAAAAAGTAAGAACATGTTATACAGTAAAAACAATATAGGGCCGTGGTAAGTCTGAGATTCGATGCTTTTTTTCGTACCTGAGTGGCCGAGTCGAGATCCTTGTCATTACTGTTGAAATTGTTAACTGCAAGGCTAAGTGCTCATTTACCATGTGATCAGAAAAATATCGTCAAGAAATCAGTATTATGTCAGAGAAGTTAAAATATTTAGGAGATAAAAAACCCCGCCGAAGATACAAACGTAAATATACTATAAAGCGTAACAAAAGTAGAAAATTCACAACAGTATTAATTTAACACATTTTTTAAACTGCAGTATAAAAGTGCTTTCGATTATAGACAAAACCCTAGTAATATATAAAAACCCGGACAAGAGCAAGTAGGACTCGTTCCTTAAGGGTTTCGAATAAACTTAATTGTGTATGTAGATAGTTCATCCTTCCCGAGAATCAAGAGTTTCAACGATATTTGCCTGTTTTCGATAACGATACATGAATACCCCAAATTAACAAAAAATGGTAATATACATTTATATATTATATTTACATACAACAGTGTAAGTACTCCCAGTAAAATAATTAACTTTACTGAAATAGGTTAGGTAAAAACCGAACATTTCTCTTACGAAAATGTAGGTTCTACAAGAAAACTGGGTATCCTTCCAAAAGTGCGATAGTACTCTACTATGGGACAGCTTCCGACCCTATGTTGCTTTGCAAATACAGATCAGTTCTGATACCAAGGATACTGCCGCCATAAATGTGCTGTTGCTGATAAATACCACCAACTTTTGATTTCGTGAAGAGACTTGTTATGGTGTTCTTGATTTGGCGTCAACTAAACTATTTAGTCAAAGACCTAAATTGGCCAGTCTCTTGGTGTTCTATAGCCCCTAATTTGTCACATTTCTATAAATAGAATACATTTGGAATGCGTGTGCTAAGAAATTTCCCTCGGCCCCTATCTATCGTAAACAACAGGACACACGGCGGGCTTCCAATGTACAAATTATTTTAATTATGTACGTATGCAAAGAAATTATTCCAGCAAAGTTCTGGAACACAGCAAAGTACTAAAATGATTTTCTTGCTTGTCTTTCTGTTCGAATATAATGTAGGTATCTTCTAGTTTTAAATAACATCTTCTAGTTTATAACAGTGGTAGAGCCACGCGGCAGCTTTTGCTGTGGCACGGATGGGCCGGCTCGAAACGGGGTGGTACCACGACCTCACAGAAAACCAGCGTGAAGTAGAGGTTTACCTCTGCGTTTCGATTGGTGAGTGCAGGTGGCCGGAGGCCCTTTTTACTGGAAATAAGGCATTCCATCTTAGTCCTCACGGGTGACAACACATCTACATTTTGATTTGTTTTAGAGGATAGATGTAGATGTCTATGGGCCGCAGCAACCACTTACCATCAGGTGGACTGTGTGCTCGTTTGTCACCCTTATCCTATAAAAAAAAAATAACAAAAATGTCTTTAATGTTAAATGACACTGCAGCATAGCTAGACAAAAAGAAAAGTCAATCTTGTATAAATCATAAGGATATTTTTTTTGAACGGCTTGATGTCTCGTGTTATCGTAAAATAAAAGAAGTCAAGATAAATTAATGATGATGGACGTTTTTTCTGCCACTCTCATCATCGTAATTATTCACTACGAGAAAAATCCGTTATCGATGTATCTAATATAAATATCACCAAGCTGTCTCCTGTAACTGTGGGTTAACTGACAAGTTAATGACATTAATTGTTTCCGGTTATTACTTAGAATAAATTTAACGTCCACGTGATAATCTGCAAGCCTATTCTCGATATATTCGAGTTTTGAATCAATCGAATTTGATTCAGACTCATGGTAATTCGTACTCCTGAAAACGAGCTAACGCAAAATAAAATGGTTACACAAATTGGCATTAATTAGATCGAATAGTTGTCAATCGAGTAGCTTAATCGATATCAAATGTTTGAAAAAATTAAACAACAAAACAATTTAAAAATGAAAAAAAATTACACTATTCCTATAGACCTACTTGGTTTGGCTTAGAAGAGATTGATGTTATAGTTTAGATATTTTTTTCGAAATTTACGCTGTCGGCATCTATATGTAAGGAAGCACATAGAAATTAGGGCAAAAAAGTATTCTGAGGATAAAGTGTTTGATCTTACTTAACTTTTGTCTACGTTACGTTCGATTAGGACGTTGCGAGGCCTCCGGAGGGTTGGCGTAACATTTTTAATGAGAGCGTAAGTGCGTTTACCACTATCGGGTTGGGATGAGTCTCAGCCCTCTCAAAGTAGCGCCGAGACATATCCATGATTTATTCGGAGATCGTCGAAATTTGACAGTTCTTTCCATGCATCCGGGAAGGAGCAGCTGGAAAGAAGAGCGTTAAATATGCCTACTAGGAGGCATACTAGCGGCGCGGAGAGAGATTTCAGTACCCTGTTGCTAATGCCATTGAGACCGGGTGCTAATCTGTTTTTAAGGCTTTTAATTACTTCTCTTACTTCTTCAACAGTCACAGGTACTAGGGAGTCGTCCGGAGGTGGTAGTGCAGACTTACGCTTGACCTCCGCTTTAACTTCTGCAAGGTGAGCGGGATCTGTAGGTTCGCTAGAGTGAATAAATTGGCTCTCTATACAGTCAAGGAGGTACTCGGCCTTTTCAGAGTCACCAAAGGCGAGATCAAGGTTTCCTAGCCTGATGAGTGGCGGCATAGGTGAGGATTGTTCTGGTTTTAGAGCTTGCGTCAACTGCTAAAAGGCAGTTTGGGATGGCTCGATGTCCGTCAGCAGATTAACCGACTTATCCTGTCTACACTCTTTTAAGCGCTGTTTCACCTCATTTTGGAGGTTGCACAGTCGGAATTCGTTGTCATAGTATGATATTAATCGTATTGTCTTAGGGCCTCCTTTTTTGATCTTGTCAGTTGTCAAAAAACCCTCGGAAGCTTCATGTGTTGATTGCTCGACCCACTGACCTTACGAGAGCATTCTTCAACGATGGAGGCGAGGTGGGCCCATAGAGCGCTAATCGCCTCATTGGCCTCCTCAGGTGAGTCTACATAAGCCAGGATTTTGTGCTGTGTTGTGCTGGGAGGTCGTAGACTAGAGTTTGACCGCGAACTTACGCCAGTCCACGATGGTTTTGATCTGAAAGATCTCACTTGCTGTCTGTCCCAGCTGCAATAGGACTGGCCTATAGTTCGAGTCGAGTTCTAATATTTGTCGTGAAGCGACAATTAAAAAAAAGAGAACCTAACCTAAGAACAACAAAACAACAAAAGTAGAACAAGAAAATAATATATTTAAAATTTTAAAAGGTATTTACAATTTTATATAAAAAAATGAAATATGATGATGGTGATGGATGACGTGAAATTACAATTAGTTAAAAAAAATAAAGATATGACAATATTGTAGGGGAGCCTAAAGGTCGAAGTGACACACGCTGCGCTTGTAGAAGTAGGCACACGCGGGGCTTGTAGTTTCTTGGCGGCGACGACACGCAGCGCCTGGACTGGGCACACGCAGCGTCCGGAGCCGGCGCACGTAGCGCCTGGAGTAGGTGCACTCAGCGCCTGGAGCAAGCAGTCGCAGCGCCCAAAGGTAGCGCGGGCACTAACAGGTGAAGGCGCAGGCGACGACTCCAGATGAATGTATAGGCTTGTAGGATCCCGGAGTAGTGCGGCTCCGCGCTTGAAGTAGGCTACGCCGACGGCTTCAGATGTAGATAGAGGCCTGCAGGATTCCGGAGCAGTGTGGCCCCTTGCTTGAAGTAGACTGCCGACGACTTCAGATGTAGATAGAGGCTTGCAGGATACCGGGGCAGTGTGGCCCCGGGATAAGGCCTTTAGTAGATGCTTCACGTTTGAAAACTGAAGCGAGACTCTCTGTATTCTCCGATGGTTCGGCTTTTATACCTTTTTAGAGAGAACGGGAAATTATTTAAATTAAAAGGAAATTTTTTGTAAATGACCTAGAGCAAAAGAGTATTTATGTGGAAATATTGAAATAAAAACATCAGACCGATAACAAATTTGAATAAAAATTGCCATGACAACCAAATAAATAACGATTGTCAAATAAGTAAATTTTTGGTTTTAGGCTTGTTATTAAGAATCGGCAAGTTTTATGTAAGAAATGAGATATTATTTACATAGGAAAAAAAATAGCGCAACAACGCGCACGAAACCCGAAATTGCAGAGTTACGGAGAACTAAATAAAAGATCGAAAAAGGTAAGACTCCATTGACAGCGATTTAGAAAGTGCTGATAGCGTGAAAATACGAAGTGAAAATGATTTGTTATTGTGTGAAAACGTTACAGGATCCTATGGAAATAAAGGTGATGCAACATATGAATGCAGAAAATCAAAAACAGAATGGAAAAATAGTGTAAAATGATATGTAAGTAGCATAACACTACATTTTTCCCCCGACCCTGGAAAATTTTTGACTCAGCAAACATTTTGACATGTACATTCTAAAATAAACCATAAAAACACAGCTTTGCAGAAACAGACATCAACAGGCAAAATCAGATATACTATCTCTTACATTCATCATCTGCATTCAGGTAAGGGTGGAGTTCACATTCAATGACTACCACTCTAAAAGTGTGTTTTCGAAACGACATTCAGGCTTATTTAAGGAGTAGTCATCCGCTCCTGCGTGGAAAAAAAAATTAGTCGAAGAGACACCACTCTAAAAGCGTGTTTTCGAAAGGACATTCAAGCCTATTTAAGGAGTTGTCATCCGCTCCTGCGTGGAGAAAAAAAATTAGTCGAAGAAACACCACTCTAAAAGTGTGTTTTCGAAAGGACATTCAGGCTTATTTAAGGAGTTGTCATCCGCTCCTGCGCGGAGAAAAAATTAAGGGAGTAGTCAGCCGCTCCCAAGTGAAGATAAAGATAAAGAAAATTAAGGGAGTAGTCAGCCGCTCCCAAGTGAAGATAAAGAACACTAAGGGAGTAGTCAGCCGCTCCCAAGTGAAGATAAAGATAAAGAACTTAATCTTAAGCAAACATTAGTCGCTATGACGTTGAAGAACACTGGAACACCAAAAAAACAAATTAAAAGGAAATTTTTTGTAAATGACCTAGAGCAAAAGAGTATTTATGTGGAAATATTGAAATAAAAACATCAGACCGATAACAAATTTGAATAAAAATTGCCATGACAACCAAACAAATAACGATTGTCAAATAAGTAAATTTTTGGTTTTAGGCTTTTTATTAAGAATAGGTAAGTTTTATGTAAGAAATGAGATATTATTTATATAGGAAAAAAAATAGCGCAACAGCGCGCACGAAACCCGAAATTGCAGAGTAACGGAGAACTAAATAAAAGATTGAAAAAGGTAAGACTCCATTGACAGCGATTTAGAAAGTGCTGATAGCGTGAAAATACGAAGTGAAAATGATTTGTTATTGTGTAAAAACGTTACAGGATCCTATGGAAATAAAGGTGATGCAAAATATGAATACAGAAAATCAAAAACAGAATGGAAAAATAGTGTAAAATGATATGTAAGTAGCATAACACTACATATTGTTTCAATTGATGATTTTGACAAACGGACATCTTTGAGTATCGCTATGTCAAGGACGTCGTGTTGGTGACTGGTAGCGAATGGGTAGCGGGTTAGAGTATCATGCGCGATTTCATCGAAGTTTAGTCGCTCCGTAAGATCAAACAAGGCATTACCATTGGTATTGCTTGTAAGCGATTTCCAGGAGGAATGCTTACTTTTAATTGAGGTCTCTAGCTATCATGACACTGTAGCCTAGGTTAAATAATTTTGCAAAGTCTGATTCAACTATGCGTTTGAGTGGCGGTAGATAAGCCGACACGATGGTAAGTGGCGGATGGCTAGAAAAAGCTACCTTGCATATAGACACGTCTATGTTGGTTGACGGGGGGTAGGGCTGCTCAACCTATCATTTCTAACTAAGATGTAGTTTGCAATCTTAGGATCGCGTTGGCTAGGTTTCAAAAAAGTCTTTTGCACTTATATTACGTCTACATCGTGGTTGCGCAGGAAGAGCGCGATCTCGTCTTTTTGGTCTCTGAGGCCATTCACGTAAAAGAACGCAACAGTTAGAGAGCGTGGTTTAGTTCTATCGAGATTTTACGCTGCTATTCAGATATTTAGAAGAGGTCTTTAGGCGCAGTGGAAAGACCAGATTGCGTTGAAAAGTCTTATGTGCTCAATCGTAGCGTGATGCTTGTCCTGAGGTGAAGTGACTCCGCAGAGTTTGCGAGCCAATGATGATAACTCAGCAACGTTGATGTAGCTGATGAAGGCACAAACGAGCGAACAGCACAGCTAGGGCTACCTAGCTGCTGCCTAATGCAACAAGCAACACAAAACTTAAAAACGATGGCCGCCTCTAAGGCGGTGGGCGTGTTTCAATCTACTTACGGGTGCCGATACCAGTACTAGGAAGCCAGGAAGGAGAGTTACGCAAAAAACAATATTTGCTTCACAACAAGCGTCCGATATACTTCACAACAACACAGTGAGACCGCTGTTCCCGGGAATTCGTGCTTTGCGTACCACAGTGAGAACTCCAAGGCAGTAACCAAACACAGAGCTCCAAGTAGTACGGTGTATATCGGTGAACAAGAAGTTAAGATAATTCATACGCAGGAGCAATGAGAGTGGAGTGACGGGAGATAACTCAACCGACACGTCCGGAGTCTACAAAGCCCAAGCGCGGAAATCACTGAACCATTGAACCGGAATTCAGCACTATTGCGACTGTTTCCTATTTATACTTTATTTGTGTGCGAGCTGACGTAAAACACACTTAAGTGTCCTTTAGCAATTTTTGGACTGTCTTTTAAGAATTGTATCAAATCCTCTATATTTACGTACGATAAACGGAGCATTATTTAGTTTTCCAGGGTATTTTATAGTAATTTAGTTCCTATATTCCGATTGTTTATAAATATAAAGTAAGGTTAAATTGATAACTCCCTGTTTTTGATAAGTTCATTATAAATGTCAATTAAAACAAACAAAATAAAATGTTCTCAAATCGCCTTTTTATATAAACAATGATAATTGAAGACACTCAAACTTTTTAATTAAATTACTGCAGTCGTGTTGCCTGATTAAAGAATTGTAGAAACTCGCAGTAAAGGCGATTTCATAAGGCGTAAAAAAACTTAAACAAAACTTTATTTCTTGTACAAGTCCTTTAGGGAATAGAAATCCGGCTTTAATGTTTTGAGATAAGTGAGGGGGGTTAATTTAAATCTTTTTTTTTAATAGGATAAGGGTGACAAACGAGCACACAGTCCACCTGATGGTAAGTGGTTGCTGCGGCCCATAGACATCTACATCTATCCTCAATTACAAGTCAAAAGGACTAAGATGGAATGCCTCATTTACAGTAAAAAGGGCCTCCGGCCACCTGCACTCACCAAGCGAAACGCAGAGGTAAACCTCTACTTCACGCTGGTTTTCTGTGAGGTCGTGGTACCACCCCGGTTCGAGCCGGCCCATCCGTGTGACAGCAGAAGCTGCCGCGTGGCTCTACCACTGTTAAAAAACGTTGTAACTGTTGTAGATGAAAACGGTTTTATATTTTCCATTGGCAAAATTTAGTTATTAAATTAATTTTAAATGTACATCGAAATATGTTCTGTAAGTTTCTTGTAAGCACAATTTCTTCTTTTAACTATATACTTATTTTTATATTATAATTTGTTTAACTCGCCTTTTTTCGTAAGGAAATTCTCATGGATTCCTTCCGTTGTGGGGGCAACAAAAGGTTATGCCGGACTCCTATCGGCTAAAACCCCACGGTGATCACCATCAGCGTATACGAGGGGTCCTGGGATCTCCGTTCGGAACGCTACCGTGGTCCTTTCATCAAGTTGTTTTTTCCGTTCCGTTTGTTCGTTCCAAAGAGGAGTACAGTGCTGCACACGTGCTCATTGCGAGTCCGATTTGCAGGCTGCCGCCATGTGTGAAATACGGGTTTTTATTTTTTGTTTTTTCATTCTTCCCATAAAGCAAATCCATCCTGATTTGCTGCTAACTTCACGATTCTGACTCCGTTGCTGAATCCGTCATCTATGTGGTGCTATGGGATCTACACCTATCGCTTGCAGATCCCAACCTTGATTTGAAAATTTCAACACGCCAAAAACAAAAACATTACCAGGCCTAAGCCTTGGCATTGACGTCAGGAAATTTTGCCTACAGATATTCCAAATAGTGATTGCTAAAGCGTTGTAAGACCACATTGGCAGAACAGTGTTAGGAAGTACTCTCAAAAAATCTTTTTAAATACCAGTTTTTCGAAACTTCAAAACAGGAAACTATTTATAATACGTCATAATTAGCAAAGGTTGAAAACTGCACACCTTTTGTTTTTTTCATTAGAAATTAATCCTCAAAGATTTTAATAAAAAGAATATTTTCTAGTTACGACATTAAATTATAAACATTCATGGAACACAGTAAGAAATTAGAAGCAAATGCAAAATAACACCAAAATACATAACATTAGCAAATATCACAGACATCACGACTCACATCGAGATATCACTTCACTTAGAGGTAGCACTACTGTTCTGACAAGGAGTATATCTGGGTAGATACCATACATTTTTTACTATTTCCTATTTAGTCCTAGCTCAAAGGTCAGAGGACTAATTTGTTGCCATCTTTGTTTGAAGTTGGCTGCAAGTGTCCATGGTATTAAGCACTTATCATCAAGTGGACTGTTAGTTCGTTCATCACTACAATAAAAAAAAACTTTTAATAAAAAGTAAAAGCCGACTTCAAAGATCTAAAATTAATAAAATATTTTTTTATTCTAAAGTTGGGGTCGAATTTCTTCTATACTACAAAATAAAATAAAAAATCTTCATTCACAACACATCATCATCATCATCATTACAGCCTTTCATAAGTCCACTGTTGAACATACGCCTCCCCCAAAGAATACCACAAAGCACGGTCCTGAGCCACCTGCATCCATCGACTTATTGCATGTCTTACCAGGTCGTCACTCCATCTCGTGGGGGGTCGCCCTACACTTCCATTTTGTTTTCCTAAATCCGGTGGTCTCTTCATAAAATAGATTTTCATTTTCCATCAACCATTCCAGTGTATTTCTCAACATAGCATGGAAGATTTTACTCAGGCAAGACATCAGAAAATAGGTCGGAGCGATGATAAAAATGAAGCCTCACTCCCCGCTTTTGAGTATTTCTCGCCATTGAAATGTTACAAAACTATGAGAGTAAAACAAATTAAATAGGTCGAGTATAATAATAAATGCGTCTTTGGGAAGGTATTTGATCATTGAATAGGATATATTATCCACACCTGGAGAAGTATTTTTTGTTTTAACATAGCACATTAACTCGCTCATTGAAAAAGGAGAGTCAATTTTAATGTTACGAGATGAAAAAACAGGGTCTTTCGGACAAACTGAGTCTGGAGACAAACTGTGCAAAAGCTCATTTGCCATAGTTAGATCAACATAACTCCTATTCACATTAGAACACACATAACATTTCAACCATTTCATTTTCTGCCACATACCGTGTACAGTAGTAGACTCATCCATCGAAGAACAAAAATTAGAAAACGATATCTTAGTTGCCTTTCTAATTAGTAATTGTGTGATTCTTATTTTGTCTTTTAATTTATCTAAATTATCAGGAGTAGCGTTTTATTCTAAATAAAGTAAGAGCTAGGCGCCTTTCTGTATCAGATTTAGATAAGTCGGTATTCCAATATACTTTAGAAGAAAAATGTTGGGAGGGATCTTGGCTGGTTCTGTAAAAAGGAATATGAGCATCAGCGGCTTCATTGATCATACTTAAAAATAAATTGTAGCTTTTCTGCGGATCTTCATCAATAAAAACAAAACTTGAAATTTTATGTTCTAAGTATGAACTATATCCATCTCAGTTTGCTTTTTTATAGTTCCTTTTCTTTAGAAATTTACGGTTACTATTGTAATATGACAAATTAATCTTAACAATCTGATCACTGCCTAATGACTCATTAGTAAGCTTCCAATCTAACTGCAGTGCTAGATAAGAAGATGCGATAGATATGTCAGGGGACGACTCCTGTACTATTCGGTTTTTCATATTTAACGTGAGTAGCTGTGCCATCATTCAAGGAAACGAAATTATTATTAAATTACAGAGTCAAAAATATTGGTGCCTCTTAAATCAACCTTACTAGACCAGCTTGGATGATGTCCATTGAAGTCCCTAAGGATCAATGTTTTGTTAGATTTAAAAGAAAATATTTCATCCCAGTTATTCTGAGAAGTTTGTATGATAGGTGAACAATATATATAGAGTATGTAATATATGTGTACACAGTTAAAAATTATAATACAAATGATTTCATTTCCGGGATTAGAAATTTGGACAGGTATTAGTTGAGTATTTAAAGATTTGTGTGAACAAATGGCAACCCCACCATACGAATCATTTCGATCCCTGCGGTAAATATTATAATCACTGATTCTGAACGTAATTTCAGCATTCAGCCATGACTCACAAATCGCAGCTATATGAATTTTCTCACTACTTAAAAGTTGGCCAAACTTCGCGCGTTCGGGCCCTATACTTTGTGAGTTCCACTGGAAAATGTTTATTTTGTAATTACTACCCATTATTGTCCGAAGAAACTTTTAAAAGGCAAATCCCAAATGCACTGCCCCACCATCGGTACTAACCATTCAATAACTAATGACATTCCTTTAATTATTTTCTTCTTAAGTTCTTCTTGTGAATTTGTAAATATAGATTATAACTTAGAACGTAACTGCCTAAAATTTAGAGTAGATCTAAGCTTCTCCCTTCTCTCTTCTTTCTCTCTACTTGATTGCAGCTCATTTTCAATATCATCGTTATTATTGTTAACTATTTCTTCCGATTCCGAAGAATAAAATAAAAAAAAATCGGTTGTCTGTAAAGTCGGTTTACTGACGATAGTTGAACGTGACAACGTCATAAGAAATATTTAATATCGAAAGAGTCATTACCTTTATCTCCGCAATTATCGTTGCTATAAACAATTGACACCACATTCGCTCGCACAGTCGCTCGTTCCGCGCTCTCGCTTGCACTTTAAATGGAACGCATAAGTAACGGCGCATGAGTCATGTTTTTTCGTGCAATCAGCGAGCTTCATCGATTTATAAGACGTTGTCACTTCAATAAAAAAAATTCAGACGATATATCGCTTTCAAAGAATTCATTTTGATTTTGCTTCTTCTTACTTCTCTTCGTCCATATGGTCTTTCCTTGTAAAGTTTGCGGAACCTCCTTAGCACACGATTGTATTGTGAATGGTAATGAATTACTGTTAGGAGCATTTTCAAATTGTAGGCGCGGTATCGACCGAGTTACGCTTGCGTAAGTCATTACCCCATCGTCGTTTTGTGGGATAGAGGACATAAGTATGGGCTCGGGCAGATTATTATATACAGGTGTATTTAGGTTGAGATGTCTTTGTGCCGTCTGTAATATAATTGTCTCTTGTTCTACTCGTTCAGGTTGAGGATCTGGAGGAACATATACTTGTAAGGCAATTTTATAGGAGCAATTTAATTCAGCCATTATACTCCTTAGACGCTTTTCTTTTATAAATATAGGACACGATCTATCCAACGATATATGACTCCCGATACAGTTAACACATCTAAAAGTTGTAGTCTCACAATTAGCATGCCCCTTTTCACACTTAGGGCATACAATCTTTTTATAGGGGCAAATACGTAAACTTGGCCGAACCTCCAACACCTCGAATACTGAGTGACTGGGAAGACATAGGGCCTGACGTTAATCTTCATGCCGTAAATGTATGCTGATGCTGGCAACGATGAGCCCTTAAATTCCAGTCAAACTGATTCACTATCTTCTCGTCCCTTTCCATCCATCATTCTGCGCTTCAAGCGTTTTATACCTAATATCTTGCAATCACTTGAAATTAATTCCAGCATTTCTTTTTCGACCATCTCCAGCTCAATATCCTTAATAACACCGTACGAAGAAGCACCCTCTAATGGCTTTTGAAATCGCCATCGTAACTCCTTCAAAGGTGTACAGTTCATCAGCTCATCGGCACTTTTTGCACACTCAAACTGCACAAATACTTTGTTCACGTTCACGTATTTCACACGGCTGATATCCTTGATGTTATTTAATTTCAAATGATTTGCAAGCGCAAATTGTTTAGGTAATATTTCGAAGCAATTAATATATAAATCAACTTTCTGTCCCACTCTCTTCCCATTTTTTGAAACCGTAATCCACCTTTCTTCCTCATCCCTTTCCCTTCATCTCTTACAACAAATAGATTTAATAATCTCATCGTCAATTATTGCTTCACATTGAGCGGAGTTTTCTTGTAAACAAATCTCCGTTTCCACTTCATTGTTTTGAATTAAAACAGAATTTATCGCCTCCAAGTCTAGAACTTGATTTTTTTTCATGGTTAACAAAGTACACCAACGAATGCTCCTAAATTAAAGCTTGGCAAAACACGCATGCACGTTAGTAACCGACAGTTAGACTAATATTCGTAAGTATGAGCGCACGCCTATTCAAACATCACGTCTGTTGCGAACGGGCGCTCAGACCGAACTCTAATAAGTCTTTACATGATGTATAATATTTATTCTTCATGCGAAAGCACAAACCACTGACAATTAAAGAAAATTATGATATTTTAGACCGCCTAAATCGTAATAAATCGTTTAATAGTTTAGCAAGTGAGAATACGGCGTAGGCCAATCTACAATTTATAACATAAAAAAAATCCACGAGAAGATTAAACAGTTCGTGTCAACTACCGACTGTGGGCCAAGCAAGAGACAGACACTCAAGAATACTGAACATCCAGAAGTAGAAAAAGCTTTACACATGTGGTTTTTTCAGGAAATAAATAGGCATGCGCCCATTTCGGGACCCATGTTGGCCATAAAGGCAATTTTTTTTATAAAGGAATGGTAAAAAAAGATGATTTTGTGGCTAGCTAGGGATGGCTAGAACGTTTCAAAAGTCGTCATGGCATACGTTTAATGATTTTTCTAATGATTCTAATAATACCACCTACATAAAGCCATTTAAATTAAGATTGCTGCTTATTAACTGCCTTTTTGAACTAATATTGTGCATCCAGAATTATTTTTTTCCTCCGCCATAAGCAGGCTATTACAACATTTTTTTTTCCATAGCGATTCGAATGATTATGAACGATCATTGTCACTGTACCGTTTCACATCAATAGTTATAAAAAACAGCAAAAGTTGTTGGCAATACAAATGATTTGCGTACGGCACGTACGTGCCATTGGGCGAGGCCATCAGTAAATGCGGCGCGTACGGTGCTGATAAATGTGCGTTCATCTTAAACTTCCATTGCGCTTCAATAAACCTATAGTGGCTGTGACGCGGAGAGTAATGTAATACATTTATAAGTATGGACGCCGCTTGGTATTTTTTTCAAATGAGATACGGAATACGGATTAAATTTATGACTAGGGAAAAATCTTCAGATCACGATTGCAAAAGTATAGAGCTCTTTTAATATGCAGGTCCACATCCCTCTGGGGTAACTATCTATGCTGTATGTACTTTCTTTTATTACAAACACAATGTTTATTGTTGTCGAAAATAAGCGATTAATAATACTTTTGTTATTATTTCTCAATCGGTTAATTTATAGTTCTGCGTATAAGTAATGAAATAAATATATGTAAATACAAAAGCTAACAAATTATTCCACTAAAGCTTTGCAAGTATTTTACTGTTATATTATTACAATAATTATTCTTCACACAGTAGCCTTGTGACCTACCGCCTAGTGGTCGATATTCAAAGTTATTCATTCGATTTTTAGGTTAACAATCTATTAAGCACAAGTTGTGTTATACTTTATTAAATAAAACACAGATATCTAATATAAAAATATAAAATAAATTTTAATATTATTTGGCGACAGTCTCTGCTATATGCGACTGTTTGAAGGTTTTACCCTTGGGTTTGACCCTTAGAGTGATAACTTATGCATGGCCTGTATTCAAATTTCTAAGTAAATACAATATAATATATTATATTTACTTGAACGCAGTATTTTTTTGAACGCAGGCTATTAAATGTTCGAAATTGGCCTTAGAGTACTGACCTTCATATGCACAAGTAAGCTGAACTGGATGTACCCTCCAAAACGTTTGTGCCGATTTGTAGAGCCGCTATTATGTGTATCGGGAACTAAATTTGAAATAATTTGCAAATTACCGTTGTTGTGCTCAAATCGACTAAGAGTATTTTAAAGTTTCAAACGTATTTTTAGTAACAATTATAATTTAAAATTTGTTACCAGAAGGGAAGTGTGGTAACATTCCACAAGTAAGGGGATTTACAGGGAAGTACAAATTATACTTCATTATGTATGTCAAATTTAGTAAATTAAACAACACAATAGGGAGCTTACATTTTATTATAAAACTAGCTGGACAGGCAGACGTTGTTCTGCCCTTTTCGACGACCTTTCATATAAAAATGCTTAAATTCGTAATAAAAAAAAATTGAGTGACTTTTATCAGCATAAAATCTATCCTATCTCTCAAGTTGGGCCGAACTGCACAGGTGTGCAAAATTTCATTGAAATCAGTTCAGTAGTTTAGGAGTTCACCGCAGACAAACATTGTGACACGTAATTTTTATATATAAAGATTAACGTCATTAATGCTAAAGAACTTATAAAAAATGTGCAATAACTTTACATTAGGAAATAATTGTGTACAAATAAATGTACATACTAAAATAATCAAAATTATGAATCAATCAATTTAAGAAGCATGACAAAATTCATCAATTTTTTTTTGTTTAACATTGTATATACACGAGAGTAAAGCTTTATGCCACAGTCTTCTCAAAAGTAGAAGTTCGTTGTAGGATGCATCATTCTCTTCAGCCCATTGCAAACCCAGCACAAAGGCGTTAATTGCATCTTGTGCTGTCACTTGCGGAGTAGTTGCAGTTACTCATCAATCAAGACATCTTCCTGATTTATTGTTGTATAACTAGAAATCTCTTTTATAATCTCTTCGTCAGACAGTTCATGAAAAATATTTTCCTCTTTATCCATTCCACGGCACCAGGTTTTCAAATCTTACAGACTTATCTGTATGTCAGGAGCAATTTGCTCTATTACTTCCGAAGGTACACTGATTTGTGGATCGTTGGTAGGAGTGGCGACTATATCTCGTCATAACTTTTCCAAGACTATGTAATAGTTGATGAAGGTAATGCATTCCACGATTGACAAAGAGCAAAAACCAAGTCTTTCATATTAAATTCTTTTTACGTTTTTTCTATTGGCTGGTCTTTTGATACGGTTTTCAGAAGTAGGTTTTTCTTATAATCTTGCTTTACAAACTGAATGATATGCTTATCCGTGGGATAAATCATTGCAGTGCAGTTTGACGAAAGAAACATCGCAGTGATGCATTTATCCTCAGTTGTCAGTTCTTCTTCAGACGGATGACCGGGTGCGTTATCGAGAAGCAATAAAGCTTTTTGAGGAAAATTATGATCTTTCAAGCATTTTCTAACTTCTGGTACGAAGCATTCATCAAACCACTTTTTAAAAAGATCTATTGTCATCCACGCACTTTTTTGACCATAATAGTGTAAAGGTAAATGAACGTTTTTGAAAGCATATGGTTTATTAGATTTTCCATCGACCACCATCTTTAGCGTGTGTGTACCCGCAGCGTTAGCATGTGGTAGTATAGCTACACGTTCTTTATTTACTTTTCGTCCAGGTACGGATTTTTTGTTATAGGAAACAAAAGTTTTGTTAGATATTACACGCCAAAAAAGCCCTGATTCGTCTGCATTGTACACCTGTGACGTGTCAAGATTTAAATCTTTCACCCTTTGCAAAACCTTAATTTAAATGGCTTTATGTAGGTGGTATCATTAGAATCATTAGAAAAATCATTAAACGTATGCCATGACGACTTTTGAAACGTTCTAGCCATCCCTAGCTAGCCACAAAATCATCTTTTTTTACTATTCCTTTATAAAAATATTTAGCCTATATTGCCAACATGGGTCTCTAAATGGGCGCATGCCTATTTATTTCTTGAAGAAACCACATGTATAAAGCTTTTTATACTTCTGGATGTTCAGCTTTCTTGAGTGTCTGTCTCTTGCCTGGCCCACAGTCGGTAGTTGACACGAACTGTTTAATCTTCTCGTGGACTTTTTTTTATGTTATAAATTGTAGATTGGCCTACGCCGTTTTCTCACTTGATAAACTACTAAACGATTTATTACGATTTAGGCGGTCTTAAATATCGCAATTTTCTTTAATTATCAGTGTTTTGTGCTTTCGCTTCTGAGCTTGTGACGACATTACTAGGTACGAATACATAATACACCATGATTAAACAGTAAACAATGAACACATGCTAGACTGCACCGCTATCTTCATCACATGTATGTAGTCAAATTCAAACTAAGTAATCAGAATCAAAACAATACCCTACGCGTCGAGCACAATAGTGGTGGTGCGTACAAGTTATAACTGGTTCAATCATGCATTTGCGAAAATTGAAAAAAAAAATAACTTATAATAAATAATAGACCATGTCGGATTACATCGGGTGCCGGATTAGACAGGGGACAGATTACCGGTTGATAATATACGGGATCCACTGTATATTATCAACGGTACAATCGTTTCAAATCCTTTGTTTGTGATTGCTATTCACATAATGGTACTGTATTGACATCACGCCCGTGGGTTTGTAGAAAAAAAACTCTTTTTATTTTAAAAGTTTTGCATAATTTACTTTAGATCATAAAAAAACTACATCAAAAATTTAATTTTAAAGTATATATAAACAAATAATATAATGTCCTTCAGACCAAATTTTGGTCGCGACCAGTCTCAACGGAGACTAGCCATTTGCGGAGGGTAGGATGAGCAAAAGTGTATGCACAAGCCCCAGTGTACTCTTTATTCCCTCACTCTCATAGTCCGATGGCAATCCGACGTGACCGGAGAGAGATCAGGTTTTCCGAAGTACGTAGGTGAAGCAACGCCAGCCTCCTGACTCCGGGCTGCTACTGGGAACTTCTTTACAGAAAAACACAATAAGGGATGTCAGCCGGAACATCATCAGCACTACGAGTCGTCGCATTTACGACTACTACACCAACGAGGCAGTCCAACACAATACTGAAGACACAATAATGGGAGTAATTATTTATGTTGTACCTCTATCACGACATAATTTCGGGAGAGTAAAATTTACTTGTGTGTGGATGTCGTTACCGAAGCTCATTGCATATTCGAAGTGCACGGTGTGTGGCACAAAATAACGACGTGATTGCATCGAGCATGTGCAATTTTTGTCTGCATTTGATCCTAAAGACGACATAGAAGAGGTGCGCCGTAACTCCACATTCTATTGGCAGTACGTTTTATATTTTTACGGTGGTAGAGCCATGCAGCAGTTTTTGCTGTTGCACGTATGGGCCGGCTCGAGCCGGGTTAGTACCACGACCTCACAGAATACCGGCGTGAAGTAGAAGCTCTGCTTCTGCGTTTCGTCTGGTGAGTGCAGGTGGCCGGAGGCCCAATCCCCCCCCCCCATCAACATGGTAGCGGAATTACACAATAGACTACCCCAGGAGGGTACCAGTACCCCTGGAGAATCCCTCGCTGAGCATCCACGACCATGTTATTCCAATCCTGAGCGTGGGTGCTCAGGCTGCCCCGCGTATTCTGGGTGGGGCAAAATTCCGCTCAAAAACATAACTGCTCGGGGTAAACAGAGCAACAATACCAAGGCGACCCCTGCCACGCTATCCGTGAATTTCTGCAACATCAGGGGACTTAACTCTAACCTAAACGCCGTCCACTACCATCTCGAGACGGCGAAGCCGGCCTTGCTCTTCCTGACCGAGACGCAGGTTTCCTCTCCGGCTGATATTTCGTATCTCTCCTACCCTGGGTACAAATTGGAGCACTCCTTTGTGCCTCGGGCTGGAGTTTGCGTGTATGTCAGAGAGGACATCTGTTCTCGACGCCTCGGCAGTCTTGAAGGTTCGGACCTGTCCATCCTTTGGCTACGCGTAGACAGCGACGACCATCCGCGCGTCTACGGGTGCCTCTATAGGTCCCATAGCGGTAATGCCGAAACAGACCGACTCATCGACCACGTCCAAATGGCTACAGATTCCTTGCTACAACAGGTCCCATCCGCAGAGATCGTGATCCTTGGCGATTTTAACGCCCACCATGCCGAATGGCTCGGTTCACGTTTAACCGATCATGCGGGGAGATCTGTTTATGACTTTGCCTTGGCATATGGTCTGACACAACTAGTTACTTCGCCTACGCGGATTCCAGATGTGGAGGATCATACACCTTCCCTGTTGGACCTTCTGCTGACCTCTCATCCGGACGGATATCAGGTTTCCGTCGATGCCCCTCTCGGCTCTTCGGACCACTGTTTGATCCGGAGTATGGTGCCACTCACGCTCCCTTCGCGGTTGCGTTCTGCAGGTTGCCGCCGTGTTTGGCATTACAGGTCGGCGGATTGGGACGGAATGCGGTCTTTCTTTGCATCCTACCCATAGGGGCGGGTTTGCTTCTCGCCGGATGATCCCAGCGCTGTTGCTGACTCTGTTACTGATGTGGTGCTACAGGGAATGGAACTATTTATTCCATCATCTGTGGTACCCATCGGAGGTAGATCTCAGCCTTGGTTTGGTCGCTCCTGTAAAACTGCATTACGCAGTAAGCAGGAGTGTTATCAAGCCTGGGCTGCGGCTTCGGCGACTCGGGATGTAAACACCAGCACACTTAAAAAGAAGTATAACTTCGCCTCCAGGTCCTTCAAAAGAGTTATTGCCAAGGCAAAGTCAGAGCACATAGGCAGAATTGGCGAGAAACTAGTTCGCCTTCCTTCGGGAACCCGTGCATTCTGGTCTCTCGCCAAGGCTGTCTAAGGGAATTTCTGTAAGCCATCACTACCATCTCTGCACAGGGAGGACGACTCACTGGCCCATGACGCAAAAGACAAAGCCGACCTTTTAGGCTCCCTTTTTGCGTCCAACTCGACTCTTGATGACGGGGGGAAAACACCGCCGACCATCCCGCGGTGTAAGTGCTCTATGCCGGATGTGCTGTTCTCACAGCGCTCGGTTCGTAAAGCACTTCTCTCCCTGGACATCCAGAAGTCGAGTGGGCCTGACGGAATCCCCCCAATTGTGCTGAGGACGTGTGCTCCGGAGTTGGCACCGGTCCTAACGCGTCTTTTTCGGTACTCCTACTCCCAAGGCGTAGTCCCGAATTCATGGAAGATAGCTTTTGTCCACCCGATCCCTAAAAAAGGCGATCGCTCAGACCCGTCCAACTATAGGCCTATCGCGATCACCTCCTTGTTCTCCAAAATAATGGAATCCATTATCAACTGCCAGCTCATCCGGTACCTTGAGGATCACCAGCTGATTAGTGACCGCCAATACGGTTTTCGTGGGGGTCGATCAGCTGGTGATCTTCTGGTCTACCTGACCCATAGATGGGCGGAGGCAGTAGAGTCCAAGGGGGAGGCGTTGGCCGTTAGTCTGGACATTGCGAAGGCCTTCGATCGGGTTTGGCACAAAGCGCTTCTCTCGAAGCTCCCTTCCTATGGGCTTCCCGAGAAATTGTGCAATTGGATCACCAGCTTCCTTGCAGATCGGAGCATCAAGGTTGTTGTAGACGGTGCATGTTCTGACTACAAGCCTATTAACGCTGGTGTTCCACAAGGCTGTGTGCTATCACCAACGCTGTTTCTTCTGCATATCAATGATATGTTGCTAACTGGTAACATTCATTGCTATGCGGATGACAGCACTGGTGATGCTCTATACACCGGCCGTGCTAATATTTCTCGGGAAAACGTCTCCGAGTACCGGAACAAACTTGTGTCTGAAGTCGAGTCTTTGCTGGACAAAGTCTCGAACTGGGGGCGACTAAATCTAGTCCAGTTTAATCCTCAGAAGACACAAGTTTGCGCGTTTACCGCTAAAAAGAACCCCTTTGTCGTATCTCCTCAGTTTCAAGGCACTCCCCTGGTTGCCTCAGCCAGTATCGGAATCCTCGGCGTCGATATATCGAGTGACGTGCAGTTTCGTGGTCATTTGGAAAAGAAGGCCAAATTGGCCTCTAAAAAGCTTGGCGTGCTCAGCAGAGCGGGACAGTATTTCATGCCGGCACACCGCCTGCAACTTTACAAGGCGCAGGTTCGGCCTCACATGGAATACTGTTCCCATCTCTGGGCAGGGGCTCCCCAGTGCCAGCTCCTTCCACTTGACCGCATCCAGCGCAGAGCGGCTCGAATCGTCGACGACCGAATTCTTTCCGATCGGCTCGACTCATTGGCGCTGCGAAGAGATGTTGCATCTCTTTGCATTTTCTTTCGCATCTATCATGGGGAGTGCTCTGAGGAATTGTTCGGATTAATCCCAGCCGCCAAATTTCACGAACGCACATCGCGGCAGAACTCCCGATACCATCCACACCATCTGGATGATTGGCGGTCCACCACTGTGCGATTTAGAAGATGTTTTCTTCCTCGCACGATGACGTCCCCCATCACTAGTTGGAGTCACGACCTGGTAAGTTATGCAGGAAGTCGATGGATGCAGGTGGCTCAGGACCGTGCTTTATGGCATTCTTTGGGGGAGGCCTATGTTCAGCAGTGGACTTGTGAAGGGCTGTAATGATGATAATGAATCTAAATAGATTGAGATTTATTATAGCAGAATATAAGTAAGAAAATATAAATAATACTTTTTCACATTTAGCCAGGTTTATATCAAGGGCACAAATCTCATTACGACAACTTCACGAGTCATTACTGGGTATATTTCAAAAAATATTTCTCGCTAACAGTGTCATGAAAAATTGTTTTTATTTAACGAAATTTGTTTTATAATACATGTTTCAACTTTACATGTATATTTGAATGTAAGCATCAACTCTCATAAGGTTATTTCGAATAACGGTGTATAGGCCCATTAAATTTAAATTTTATATACTCGTTTCATTCCATGACAATTTATTTGGTTGAAGTAATACGGTAATGTAGACAGATGGTCTAATCTCTCGAGAGTTGTTTATAATATAATTATAATTAATATATAATATATTTATAATAAAAATATTGTTTAATAAAACTTATTTTGTGAATTTTAAGGCGTTAATTTTTAAACATCGATGCAACGTACAATGGCTAAGGCGCGAATGGGTGGGTTCGGCGAAGCACCTTGCAGAAAATAGCAGCGTGAAATAGCAACAAAATGCTGATGTGATTCGTGTGGTAAATGATGAGAACTGGAAAAGCTTTTTACTGATAACGAGGCATCCCATCATTAAAATCACTAAACTCAAGGGTGGCAACGGATCTGCATCTTGCAATCAAGATGATTCTTAGTCGTGGAAAGATGTCTATAGGCCATAGCATCAGGACTGCTTTTTTTTCACAATTACCCTTTAAAATATTCAAAGAAAGCGTCACATATTAATAAGAGTTATTTAATAATCGTACGAAATACTGATAAGAAAGCATGTAATAACGGAGTTGTTCATGAATTATTGCTTTAGAGATAAACAGAGATATCATAAACAATTTACGGCGTTTGGTAACTCGGATAATTATGATCTTGATATTAAGAAAAAGACGCAAGTCACATGGGACTTAATATGATAATCCAAAAGTATACCGGCAATATGTCAATCAATCCACGTCCACTGCTAAACATAGGCCTCAATTATGAACAGTTTTTAATATATTTTTTAATTAATAGGTATTATTGTACAAACTATATAAGCGACCACCTTATTCCCAGGGGCTATTATCAACCATGTATTAATTTATACTATAATAACCCTTTTTATGCAGTTTCAACTTAACAAAACATTTAAACTTGATAATAGAGAGAGCCTGTACACTTTCCGGGACCTTGTTGTAATAGCGTATACATTGCCCCAAGAATGAATTACTGATTCTTTGAAGTCGAGAAACTGGAATCACTAGCTTGTGTTTGTTCCTGGTGTTTACAGAATGTATATCAATTTTTTTTACTATAACTACCTTTGCTTTTATGAACATACATTAAATTTTCGTAAATATACTGAGCAGCCGAAGTTAATATATTTATTTCTTTAAATTTGTCTCTAAGAGACTCTCTCGGTTTTAGGTTGTAAATAGCTCTAATGACCCTCTTCTGTAAAACAAAAATAGTTTCTGAGTCAGCCGCATTTCCCCATAGCAAAATCCCATTAGACATTATGCTATAGAAATATCTGAAACAAACTACACATTTAAATAAAACTAATTTTACGGATTTTATCGCGTATATTATCTCATTTTTATATTCCCGGTGTTTCGGGTGCTTTCCAGCACTCGTGGTCACGGGGGACTGAGGTTTTTGACGTCTTGCTGTCATAGTTAGTCTGGTTACCTTCTGTTTTTTAATATTAATTTTTGGTTCGATTTACGCAGAATGAGCTAACAGTATCTTGAAGTCTAGCAGTGATATACTTGCGTTTGGATTTGATTTTATTAATTATGGGATCCCAAGCAGATGGCAGCATCCATTCATCTTCTCTATTGAATTTAGGATGTTTTTTTAATTTCAATAGCCTCGCGAATCATCCTTGGGAGGAATCGGTGTTCTTTTGCGAGAATTTGTGGTCTATCAAATCTAATGTAATGGCGGGGACGAGCTGTGGAGCATAGTTTTTCAAATATTTTAGAATATGTTTTTTCATAATCTCTAAATATAACACTGCTATTATATGATTTTTAATTATAAAGCTCTTATAACTTTCGCCTATTTTTATAAATTCCTACTGTCGCCCATTCATTAAATGATTTGCGATTGTTAAAAGAAAACGTTTTAGAAGTAAATAACCTACTAAATTCACAAGTTATAATTTTAGTACACACATAATGCAAATACATACAAATAATTAGCATAAAGACTAATTAACATAAAGTCCAAGTCATAAAAGCATATTTATTTATATATAAATCCAGCGTGCTTTTAGCGAAACAAAATATTGTAATAAAAATCAGTGATTATAAAAAGAATAATAGTATCTTACCTTGGTCAAGTATGTACATATCAAATTTGGTTTTTGGAATATTTTGTTTTTTGCGATCGATATTTTTCAGCACGAGCCGCTGTAACAAACAACCACTCACGACGGCATTTGAGGCCGGAGTAAAGTACTATGTGGCTGTAGCTCGGAGTGCGGCTTCGGCCTATTTAGTAAAATATAAATTAACACAAGGCTATCAAACCAACGATAATTTCGTCATTTTAGAGCAGAGAAAACTAATTATAACTAAACAAAACAAAATTAAACTGCCATTTACAACCCATGGCTTTCCACATGATAGAGGAGGAGATTAAAAAATAGATACTATATACGTGGTAGAGCCATGCTGCAGCTATATTAGTAGTATACTTGTAGCACAAATGGGTCGGCTCGACCGGGAAAGGACCACGCTCTCATAGAAAACCAGCGTAAAATAGCAGCTTAACGCTGCTGTGTTTCGTATGGTGAGTGTAGAGAACCGGAGACCCCTTTTACTGGCAAAGAGGCATTCCATCTTAGTCCTCACGAGTGACAACGCATCTGCATCTTGAGTCTTTATTGAGGATATATGTAGATGTCTATGGGTCACAGTAACCAATCACCATCAGGTGGACTGTGTGCTCGTTTGTCACCCTATCCTATAAAAAAAAAGATTGAAATAAACAATTGATATTTTCAAAAGTGATTGTATTTACGGCATCATGCGGACTTGATAAATCCACACCATAAGCCACTAAAACACCTTTTTATCTAAAAATAACAATGAATCGATTTAAAAAAAAATATTAATAAGTTCAACAATCATTTATCTTTCTAACAATGTGCTTTCTATATCATTTGTATGTATGATATGATTGCTAGATACGATTTCATGCGAGAAAACGTTGAAATCTTAAATTTTAGTCGCTAAAAGAACATACCTCGCGTAGGTTTGCGCTTAAGGCATGCAATAAATAATTGAAATTTATTTAGAAGTCTATCTACCAAAAAGCTGTCCCTTAAAATTTGCTGCCTGGAACCTTGTTCCCCCCCTCGGCCCTCGTTTTTCTACACCACTGATCTTTGTTATACACATTTATTAATACATTAAAAATTATATCATCACATTCTGCCACCACAATATTGGTCACTAATCTAAACGCTGGATTTGTTTTTTTTTATAGGAGAAAGGGCAAACGAGCAAACGGCTCACCTGATGGTAAGTGACTACCGCCGCCCATGAACAACTGCAATACCAGAGGAACCAGGGAAATTGCAGATGCGTTGCCGGCCTTTTAAAAAGAAGTAGGCTCTTTTTCTTAACGTCCCTAAGTCGTATTGGTCCGGAAAAATCGCTGATGGTAATCGATTCCACAAGAAAGCTGTGCGAGGAAGAAAACATCTTCTAAATCGCACAGTGGTGGACCGCCAATCATCCAGATGGTGTGGATAGTATCGGGAGTTCTGCCGTGATGTGCGTTCGTGAAATTTGGCAGCTGGGATTAATCCGAACAATTCCTCAAAGCACTCCCCGCGGTAAATGTGAAAGAAAAAGCAAAGGGATGCAACATCTCTTCGCAGTGCCAATAAATCGAGCCGATCGGAAAGAACTCGGTCGTCGACGATTCGAGCAGTTCTCCGCTGGATGCGGTCAAGTGGAAGGAGCTGACACTGGGGAGCCTCAGCCCAGAGATGGGAACAGTATTCTATGTGAGGTCGAACCTGTCCCTTGTAAAGTTGCAGGCGGTGTGCCGGCACGAAAGATTATCCCGCTCTGCTGAGCACGCAAAGCTTTTTAGAGGCCAATTTGGCCTTCTCTTCCAAGTGACTACGAAACTGCACGTCACTCGATATATCGACTCCGAGGATTCCGATACTAGCTGAGGCAAGAAGAGGAGTGCCTTTAAACTGAGGAAATGCGACAAAGGGGTTGTTTTTAGCGGTAAACGCGCAAACTTGTGTCTTCTGAGGATTAAACTGGACTAGATTTAGTCGCCCCCAATCCGAGATTTTGTCCAGCAAAGACTCGACTTCAGACACAAGTTTGTTCCGGTACTCGGCGACGTTTTCCCGAGAAATATTGGCACGGCCGGTGTTTAGAGCATCACCAGTGCTGTCATCCGCACAGCAATGAATGTTACCAGTTAGCAACATATCATTAATATACAGAAGAAACAGCGTTGGTGATAGCACACAGCCTTGTGGAACACCAGCGTTAATTGGCTTGTAGTCGAAGCATGCACCGTCTGCAACAACGAAGCTGGTGATCCACTTGCACAATTTCTCGGGAAGCCCATAGGAAGGAAGCTTCGAAAGAAGCGCTTTGTGTCAAACCTGATCGAAAGCCTTCGCAGTGTCCAAACTAACGTCCAACGCTTCCCCCTTGGACTCTTCTGCCTCCGCCCACTTATGAGTCAGGTGGACCAGAAGATCACCAGCTGATCGACGTCGATGAAAACCGTATTGGCGGTCACTAATCAGCTGGTGATCCTCAAGGTACCGGATGAGCTGGCAGTTAATAATAGATTCCATTATTTTGGATATCAAGGAAGTGATCGCGATATGCTTATAGTTGGACGGGTCTGAGCGGTCTCCTTTTTGAGGGATCGGGTGTACAAAAGCTGTCTTCCATGATTTTGGGACTACGCCTAGGTAGTAGGAGTACCGAAAAAGACGCGTTAGGACCGGTTCCAACTCCGGACCACACGTCCTCAGCACAATTGGGTGGATACCGTTAGGCCCACTCGACTTGTAAATGTCCAGGGAGAGGAGTGCTTTGCGAACCGAACACTGTGAGAACCGCACATCCGGCATGGAGCACTCACAACACGGGATGGTCGGCGGTGTGTTCCCCCCATCATCAAGAGTCGAGTTGGACGCAAAAAGGGAGCCTAAAAGTTCGGCTTTGTCTTTTGCGACTTGGGCCAGTGAGTCGTTTTCCCTGTGCAGAGATGATAGAGATGGCTTTTAGAAATTCTCTTGGACAGCCTTGGCAAGACACCAGAATGCACGGGTTCCCGAAGAAAGGCGAATTATTTTCTCGCGAATTCTGCCTATGAGCTCTGACTTTGCCGTGGCAATAACTCTTTTGAAGGACCTGGAGGCGAAGTTATACTTCTTTTCAAGTATACTGGTGTTTACATCCCGAGTCGCCGAAGCCGCAGCCCAGGCTTGATAACACTCCTGCTTACTGCGTAATGCAGTCTTACAGAAGCGACCAAACCAAGGCTGAGATCTGCCTCCGATGGGTAACACAGATGGTGAAATAAATAGTTCCATTTCCTGTAATACCACATCAGTGACAGAGTCAGCAACAGAGCTGGGATCATCCGACGAGAAGCAAACCAGCCCCCATGGATAGGATGCAAAGAAAGACCGCATTTTGTCCCAATCCATCGACCTGTAATGCCAAACACAGTGGCAACTTGCAGAACGCAACCGCCAGGGGAGCGTGAGTGACACCACACTCCGGATCAGACAATGGTCCGAAGAGCCGAGAGGGGAATCTGCCATCCATCCATCAATCGACAGAAACCTGATATCCGTCCGGATGAGAGGTCAGCAGAAGGTCTAACAGGGAAGGTGTATGATCCTCCACATCTGGAATCCGCGTAGGCGAAGTAATCAGTTGTGTCAGACCATATGCCAAGGCAAAGCCATAAACAGATCTCGCCGCATGATCGGTTAAACCTGAACCCATTCGGCGTGGTGGGCGTTAAAATCGCCAAAGATCAACAACAACAAGGACCAACGTGTTGTAACTGGTAAATATCTAGCATAACCCAGAAACCACTTAGGGTGGAAGAACCAGTGTTGGACAAGAACCCAGTGATGAACACTTTTTACCTTTTTTCAAAGAAACTAAGCATTGCAGCATAGCATTTTGGTATGACAACACCTAACCATAGACAATAGACTTTCTATTAGGCTCACAAAACACGTCACTGCCATCGGCCATTTATTTTCAAGATGGCGAGGTAAAAATTGAACGGTGTTTGTGCTAGTCGTTAAGAATCCAATTTTACTATCAAAATCATTAAGAGGGTAAGTGTATACTTTACTCTATCATTTGTTTGTTATGCATTATGGCTGAATTTCAATTGATTTATTAGCTGAATATAGAAATGACAGAAATAATTTGTTATTTATCCCGCCAACACAACATAGTTTTTTAAAGTTGTAGCCGGTGTTATTTACTGGTTTTAACATAAAGACCTTCTCCAGTAATCGACAAGTGTCCATAATTGTGTTTTTAGGAACTTCTTGAGTTGGCACACGATTTTAGCTTCTTTTTTTATGCAGTTTAATTGTATTTTAAAGTTAAATAAATTGAAGTTCATGAGCCAGTAAAGAACAAAGTGTCGATCACTGGATCCAAGGAGTGTCCATAACTTCTTTTCATGTCTTTTCCAGATGGCTCCGTGAAAAAGCTATGCGCCCGAACAGATGGACAAAGCAATTGAATACTCTAGAACTGATCCATTTTCACCTCAAAAAAACTATACAAAATCAAACGAACACGCACTTAGAAACGTTTCCGAAAGTGTTTCAATTCCAGCAGTACTTAAAGAAGTGTCTCTAGATAAAATATTGCTATACCAGGACTAAGCAACTTAACTACACCTCAAAAACAGTCTATAAATTCTGCTTTTAGAATCATTGTACCATCTCCATTCAAAAGAAACCTGTTTTGTCCAGAAAACGATAACAGCAAAAAGAAAAAAAGGATCAAGAGAGAAAAAACACCATCAGCAATAACGAGCAAAGCTTGGAGAGAATATCATCAAAAAAAAGAAATGGAAAAGAAGAAACAAGAAGAAGCAAAAGCTGAAAGAGCAAAATAAAGACAAGAAAAAAATATGTTGAAGGAGAAAACTGCTGAAGAAAAATAAGAGAAAGGCAATTTGAAATCAGTAACGAAAAAAACCAACACTAGAGCAACAGAAACCGAAACAGAAACTTTTTTATTCAATATAGATTATAAATAATACTTATTGAAACTCACTCTTTTGTATAATTACCACTGGTTCGAAAAAAAACCCTCTGTCCTGGGAAGAACCAGCAAGAAACTCAGCGGGACGTTTTTTTAAATAACAGCTTACAATCATGTATGTTACACAAATACAACACAACAAATTAGAAATAAATAGCTTCGTAGCAATCACCTCATTTCCAGTGGTTATTATCATCTATACACCGAACACAAAAGACTTAAATTCGGAGGACGAAAACAAACAAGAGATATTACAACATAAAATAGCCAAAGATGAAAAAAGTAAATTAAATTTGAAACTAAAAAGAAAAAGGGTAGTATTTGATGACTCTACTTCAGAAGACTCCGATTTAGAGATCATCATCAATTTTGTTGAAAGTGGTGATAGCTATGTAGAAGAAATTGATGAGGATGATTATCTTTCAAAAGAAGAAAAAAGAATACATCTGCCGGTAGACAAAATAAATAAACAAAAAACAAATACCGGTACGCAAGAACGTCAACCAAAGTGTCAAATAACACATTCACTTAAATATACCTCTGATTCGGACATGGATGTGCCTTTGGGTATATTAACTACTTCAAAGACAAACGAGACCAAAGAAAATAATTAGTTCGGAATGTTACGTAATAGTAATGTACGAAAGTGAATACTTTCCTGGTGGAGTAGAATATGTTAACGAAAGCCTGTACGAAGTTAGAACAATGATTTTGTCGACTGGAAATTCTTTCAGGTGGCCTGATAAACCTGACAAAATATGGTACAGAGAGAACCAAGTCATTGAAAAGCTTGATAAGCATGTGTGCATCAATAAAAGAGGTTCCTTTAAAATTAAGGAAATGGAAAAGTATTTACATGATAATAAAAAAAAACTAAAACTAGAAACTTAATTATCATATAGTCCTACTCCCTGCGGTATCGTGCCAAGAACGCTGGCTGCATTTCCCTGCTGAATGGCTACACTTAGCCTTTGAGTGAGAAAAGATCCAGCCCTCTTATCACCAGCAGCAACGACCAGCCGCGGATGGAGTTCCTTTAGGAACTTAACCGCACGTGGACCCCACGGACCGATAGTCTCTACAGCAAATGGCACAAATATGTAGTCAATTTCAACCTGTTTATTGTATAATGAATAATTATAATTACTAAATTAAATCGTATTTTAATTTTTGCTCGTTACAAAACTCCAAATACTAGCTAGATGCTGCATGACATTTCTTTGTCGATGACTGGATGTCTATAACTGGTAAACGTTGATCACTGGGATGTCGGTGACTGGTAACTGTCGGTCACTGGGTATGGACAACTGGATCCTTGGTGTTCATAACTGGTGATTATAGTATTTTTTATATTCTTCCCAATTTCTAAGAATTTACTACCGACACTTATAATTTAAACCCTTAATTTGATTCTTAAATATATTATTTGTCATTTATACTAATTACCGTTGATCTGAGTTTTATACTTTATGATTTGTTTATGTTTACTATGGACACTGTCCTAAATGTGTCGATCACTGGTGCCATCACCCTATTCAGTGATTCATTACAGATTGCTGAAATAAATGGTATTTGATGATTATCCTAAATCTAAATGACGACACGATAATGGAATCAGGTGAAGCCGGAACGAAAGACATTCCGAAGAATAGCCCAGACCAAAAATTAAAAAATGGTTATTCGTGTCATAATGGCATGCAAATATCTTATCAGATTAAAATAAGGTAAGTTATTTCAATAACAAATATAAACACTTCAATTTTATTTATTTGTATAGATAAATAGGTTCTCATCATCTCATATAATATGATGATATTTGAATGGAAAGCGGTTGCTACTAGATATATCTTGCATATAATATTTTACAAAGAAAAACTTAAAGACAGAATGTTCAAATTGTACACATGCCAATTAGGGATCCCCGATCTGAATCGATTTTCTGGAAGATCGATTCACGGCCATACGATCTGCCGATTTTTGAAACGATTCAAGGGAATGCGATCTTCACCCAGATCGATTCGTATGGCTATAAGATCCTATGAAAAAATCGTATCAACTAAAACCTAAACATCAATCAAACAGTAAGGTCCTAACGTATGAATTAATCTTTGCATACCTATCGTATTTCCGGGGAGGGGACAGAATAACTAAGACAAAGTTCTTACTTTGTTTTAGTTACTGTCTTACTTAGTACCTACACTTTAAGTGAGAGTAGATTTGAGTTGCATCTAAAACGGTTGTGTATGAAATATGAAGGTAGGTATTGTATTGTCTGCTATCTTCTCTAATCACTGTAGTGTAACACAGGCTCGGCACGCACTTAACTAAACACGTCCACTCTCGCCCGAGGCTCTCGTGTAACTGACGCGGTGCGCTCGAGACTGTGACTTATATATAAATGTATGTTTGTGTATTTGTGCAAACACTACATCTCTTTCTTATCAAGATTTTTTTTTGTATTTTATCTCTATCCCTGATATCTGAATCTAAATGATTGTCTGTAATTTATTTCACCTATTGATGGAATTTTATCCCTACTTTTTCGTTGAAAAAACAGTTCAGAGGGTTACCTCCCGGTAACTGTAAGGAGGGGTGCTGTTATACATTAGAAGATACTCTCGATCTGACTGATACGAAGACGTTTCAAAATATCTCTGTTTTGACTTTCAACTTCGCCGATCATTTGAGGCCAATATGGTACAGTACTAAATAACTTAATGTTACATTCTTTAAAGAAAGATCGAAACTCTTCACTAACGAACTGCTTGCCATTGTCTGCGGTGATAGAAATAGGATAACCAAGTCTACTGAACATTTCTTTTACCATTTTAATAATCTGTAAGCTTGTGATGTTTTTGTAATTTTTTACTTCTTTGTATCGACTATAGTAGTCGACCACTACTAACAGATACTCATTACTTGGCAATGGTCCCATTAGATCCATTGTGACATTTATCCATGGAGCTGCAGGCAACTCTCGTCTCTTCATTGGTGCAGGTGGGTTTGGCAAATCCACTAATGTACAAACTTTACAGGCCTTTACTAATTGTTCTACGTCTTTATCGATACGGGGCCACCATACCTTTGATCTCAAGCGTCCCTTCATCGCTACGATACCTGGATGACCCTCCTATGCAGCATCTAATACACTCTTGAAGAGTTGCTGTGGTATTACAATTTTATTTCCACGAAGTAGAATGCTATCGTGGAAACAACTCGTTTTCAAAAAATTTGTAACTCTTAATTGAATCGTCCCAGTCGTTCTGATAGACAACTTTTTCACTTTGTAAATCTCTTGGTCTTTTTCTGAATATGCTACAATGGTACTCATTGGTATAGCAACTGGTCTAGAATTTTCCACTATTTGGTACACATGCTGGTCTTTTCCTTTTGGTGGGTTATCAGGATAGTTACATGATCGTGACAAGGGATCAGCTATATTTGTTTTCCTGGCTTGTATACAACCTTGAATGAATAAGACTGTAGCCTCAGTACCCATCGTTCAATCCTCGCACATGGTTTTGACTTAGACCCGAACAATATCTCTAGCTGCTTGTGGTCAGTGACTAAATCAAAAGGCTTTCCAAATAAAAAAAATATCAATGTTCGACCCCCGAAACTAATGCTAGTGCCTCTTTTTCCGCTTGGCTATACCTGCGCTCGCAGTCTGTCAAAGTTCGATTACCATAGGCAATAATTCTAAGGACATTTGTATCATTTTGTACAAGGACAGCACCAAGTCCGACAGGGCTAGCATCTGCTATCACCTGTCTTGCATCTCTGACGTAATAATACCCTAAAATCTGTATTTCCGTTTGAATTTTTTGGAATGCTTTATCTTGTTCCCCAGACCATTGTTTTTCCAAGCTCTTCCTTTTGCTCATCTTCTGTCTTAGCAGGTGCTTCAGAAGTTCTGTCATGGCGGCCAAGTTAGGTATCCATTTGTTTATGTAGTTTAAGAGTCCTAAAAAACTTTGGAGTTCTTCTATGGTCTTTGGGACACTAAATTTCATAATGCTCTCATCATACTTGTTGAAGGGTTTACTCCTTCATGTGTAAGCCTGTGTCCCAGAAAATTCACATCCTGCGTTTTATATATGCATTTATGGCTATTCAGCACGGCGTTCTTTTTACTAAGTACCTGTAGAACTTTCTTTAGTCATGCGCCATGTTCTTCTTCACTGTTTCCGAATACCAGGATATCACCAATAAAATTGACGACCCCTTCACAGTTTATCAGCATCCTTTCAATGATCTTCTGAAAAATCTCGGAAGCACAGGTAATTCCAAGCATTATTCTTTTATATCTATATAATCTTTTGGGGGTTATAAAAGTCGTTATGTGTCTGGATTCAGAGTGAATTTCCGCTTGATGGAAGGCATTGTTTTATGTCTAATTTGTTAAAATATTTAGCTTTTTTCATTTTAGGCAAATATGGTCCATAGTAGGCAGGGGGTGGTTTTCTCGCAATATTGCGGCGTTCGTACATCTCATATCTACGCACAAACGTAATTCCCCATTTTCTTTTATGATTGGAACATTGGTGAAACCAATTTAGACGGGCCTTGCACTTCTTCAATTATATCACTGTTTAGTGATTCCTTAATTTTGATTGCAACCTTCTCTTTAATGGGGATCGGTACTCTCCACTTGATTTATCCCGATACCAAGTTTTAAGACACCTAGACGGACTGCTGTGTTCTTACCCAACAGGTCTCTAGTACCCCCCGAAATCACGTAAATGGTTGTATGTTCCTTTCGTCCACCGACTTCGAGTATAGTTTCAAATAAACCCTCTATTGCCAAAAAAGAGTTACTACTATATGCTAATACTGTCTTGTCTGGTCTAAGGCATTTGATTAAAAACATATACTTTTTTGCTTTTTAACTCTTCCCACGTTTTGTAAGAATTACACTTTTCCGCAATTTGATCTATGAGATGATCATCTTGCTTTTCGAATGCACACTTTTCGGCCTGTTGACGCAATCTTATCAAAAACTTCTCAAATTTTTCTCCTTTTTCCTGTTTTAGCAATCGAAAAACATGCTGCTCATAAACTTTGCTCCGTTTAGGTTGAAAATACTCGTAGAGTTTTTTTTATGGCTACTTTAAATACATCAACGGTTTCTGATGACTCGACACTGGCACCCGGTAAATTGTAGAATATTTTTTGTAACCCAGAGCCACCAAAATGCAATAGCATAGCTCGTTTATTGAGTGCTGATATAACTTCAGTTGCGTCCAGATAGATTAGACTTTTTCCATTTTTCACACCTTATAGCCAGAGATGTGCTATCACATTAAAACTGATAGCGGTATTATTATTATTATTATTTTAGGGTCAAACTGAAACAGTTTCTTATATTTTTATTTCCAATTTAATGCTGGTATTTTAATACCCAAAGTCCAATTTAATGGTAGTAACTTAGTACCCAAAGTCCAATTTAATGGTAGTATCTTAGTACCCAAAGTTCAAATACCCAACTTCCAATTTAATGGTGGTATCTTAATACCCAACTTCCAATTTAATGGTAGTATCTTAATACCCAACTTCCAATTTAATGGTGGTATCTTAATACCCAACTTCCAATTTAATGGTAGTATCTTTAATACCCAACTTCCAATTTAATGGTGGTATCTTAATACCCGACTTCTAATTTAATGGTGGTATCTTAATACCCAACTTCCAATTTAATGGTGGTATCTTAATACCCAACTCAATTTAATGATGGTATCTTAGTACCCAACTCAATTTAATGATAGTATCTTAGTACCCAACGCAATTTAATGATGGTATCTTAGTACCCAACGCAATTTAATGATGGTATCTTAGTACCCAACTCAATTTAATGATGGTATCTTAGTACCCAACTCAATTTAATAATGGTATCTTAGTACCAAACATTAATTTAATGGTTGGTATCTTAATACCCAAACTCAATTTCTTGATAGTAATATGTTCCATAACACTCGCCCTTCTCTTTCGGTTTATTTGTTATACCGACTACTTCCATTGCTGTGCCATTTAGGCTTTGGGTGAATTCAATACCTATAATGTGCATTTACAGTATTACTAGTTACCTACTATGCAATTTACAGAAGTCGTGAAGTGTCCACGATTTTTTGTAAGACATATATGCCCTGAAAGCGGTAAAATAGTATTTTCATTAAGGGCGATAAATATCACACCTACATGTAAAATGCCACTAAAATTTAGCTAACGACATTGTATTTCGGTTCGAATCGAGAGGAGTGATTAGTTACATCTACTATTTTTACATCAAAAATATTTTTAAATAAAAGTTGTGCTAATAGACATATGTTAAAATAAATCATTATTTTATCATTGCTACAGAAACAGAAACTTTTTTTATTCAATATAGATTATAAATAATACTTATTGAAAGTCACTCTTTTGTATAATTACCACTGGTTCGAAAAAAACTCTGTCCTGGGAAGAACCAGCAAGAAACCCAGCGGGACTTTTTTTTTTAAATAACAGCTTACAATCATGTATGTTACACAAATTAACAACACAACAAATTAGAAATAGCTTGGGAGCGATCACCTCACTTCCAGGGGCTATTATCATCTATAAATTATTTAATATTATAATAAAAAATAACTTTAATACATAAAGAAAATAAATTTTTCACACCATAAGCGTGGTCATATGCGAACATACAATTTATATAAATTATTAAAATGATCATAACAGGGTTAAAACAATAAATCATAATTTATAATCCACGGTTTTTTTTTCCGCGGGTACTCTAGGAATTAATTTACAATTTCAATGCCAATAGTTGCACATTGCTAACCTATTTTTGATTATATCTTTATACTAAATAGGTACTTATCTTTTTCCTCGTCGCCACTTGTATTGTCTGCTATCTTCTCTAATCACTGTAGTGTAACACAGGCTCGGCACGCACTTAACTAAACACGTCCACTCTCGCCAGAGGCTCTCGTGTAACTGACGCGGTGCGCTCGAGACTGTGACTTATATATAAATGTATGTTTGTGTATTTGTGCAAACACTACAGGTATGATAATATTTTGTTTATTTTTTGATCGGGTACCTATGTTAGTGTTATAAGATCTTTCATTCTTTGTATTATTGCGATTCGAAAAGTTTGAATGTTTTGTGAGCGTAAACTATTACTTTAAAATACGTTTTAATATGGCCACGCGAACCAAATCATGTTAATTTTAATTAAATATGACATGGGTGGACATTGTTAAATGTGCAAAAAGATGGTTAATAATAGTAGAAATACTAACAATTTAAAAATCATTTCAAGAGTCATCACATAGGTACTTATTCTGAGCTAAGAAAAAGTGAAGAAAGTTTTCTACAACAATTGCCGAAATTGTCAGAATCTATCTTCTATACAAATAAATAAAATTGAAGTGTCTGTTTTTAGTGTAAAAATAACAGCTTTTTACTGCAAATATATCAAAGTATATACGGTATTAATAGAAAAAATTAAAAAAAAATCTATCTGTCTGTCGGTTCGTCTGTCTGTCTGTGTGTTCCGGCTAATCTTAGAAACGGATGGGATGATTTTGACGAGAATATCACTGGCAGATAACCCATGTTACAGGAAATAACTTACGCTGTTTTTATTTAAAAAAAAATATTGGTAAATCCAATTGAGCATGCCTTCGCATCAAAAATAACGTATATCATGATTATAGTATATCATGGAATTTTTTAAAGTAGTTCAAATACATTTCGACAGCACTATCAGCTTCAACACCCTCGAAAACCATGAAAATGACACCTACGATGAAAAAAATGGTACCTACTTCAGCCGCCATCTTGGATTTACATTTCGACAGCACCATCGGCTTCAGCACCCTCGAAAACCATGAAAATGACACCCATGATGAAAAAATTGATATCTATTGCAGCCGCCATCTTGGATTGACATTTCGACAGCACTGTCGGCTTCAACACCCTCGAAAACCATGAATATGACACACATGATGAAAAAATTTATACCTATTGCAGCCGCCACCATGGATATACATTTCCACAGCACTATCGGCTTCAACACCCTCGGAGCCCATGAAAATGACACCCATAATAAAAAAATTGATATCTATTGCAGCCGTCATCTTGGATTTACATTTCGACAGCACTGTCGGCTTCAACAACCTCGAAAATCATGAAAATTACACCCATGATGAAAAAAATTATACCTATTGCAGCCGCCACCGTGGATTTACATTTCCACAGCACTGTCGGCTTCAGCACCCTCGAAAACCATGAAAATGACACCCATGATGAAAAAATTCATATCTATTGCAGCCGCCATCTTGGATTTACATTTCGACAGCACTATCGGCTTCAACACCCTCGGAGCCCATGAAAATGACACCCATGATGAAAAAAAATGGTACCTACTTCAGCCGCCATCTTGGATTTACATTTCGACAGCACTGTCGGCTTCAACACCCTCGAAAACCATGAAAATAACACCCATGATGAAAAAGCTTATACCTATTGCAGCCGCCACCATGGATATACATTTCCACAGCACTATCGGCTTCAACACCCTCGGAGCCCATGAAAATGACACCCATGATGAAAAAATTAATATCTATTGTCATCTTGGATTTACATTTCGACAGCACTGTCGGCTTCAACACCTTCGAAGACCATGAAAATGACATCCATGATGAAAAAATTTATACCTATTGCAGCCGCCACCTTGGATTTACATTTCGACAGCACTATCGGCTTCAACACCCTCGAAATCCATGAAAATGACACAACATAATGGGATGGAAAAATTTATACCTATTACAGCCCCCACCTTGGATTTACATTTCGACAGCACTATCGGCTTCAGCACCCTCGAAAACCATGAAAATGACACCCATGATGAAGAAATTGATACTTATTGCGACCGCCATCTTGGATTTACATTTCGACAACTCGATCGGTTTTAACACCCTCGAAAACCATGAAAATTTCACCCATGACAAAAAAAATATACTACTTTCTTTTAGTACGTACTACTATTATTTATTCTGTGCTTTTAATATATTGTAATAAAAAAATCTCTTAATATTATTATAATCAAGTATTTAAGAAATTTGGTTATTCGAATATTGTGTATTTGTACAGCGATCTTTTTGAGCCGCTGCAAACAACCGAAATAATGTCCACTCACGATGGCGACTGACGGCGAACTGCTATATAGTACCTAGCTAGGTCATAAATTCTGTCACATGTTTAATATAAAATAATTGAAACAAGTTAATTCATTATGTAACCATTTATATACCAAAATTAACTTAACAAAACATAGATTCTTATGACACTAAAGTTTATTCAAAATGACCTCCGTGATTTAGCATACGGCACAGGGGTGGTCGTACGGGGCGGCGGCGGAAAATATGACACGCGGGGTTGCGATAGTCGTTGAGAGGATCCGGCAGCTGGGTCTTGAGGTGGCTCTGCACAAGTCCGAGGCCATGCACTTCCATGGTCCTCGGAACAGGGCACCACCAGGATCCTCAGTGATGGTAGGAGGGGTATCCGTCGGTGTCGAGTTGACGTTGAAGTACCTAGGACTCGTCCTCGACGGCCGATGGAACTTCGTTGAGCACTTCCGACGTTTGGCTCCCAAACTGGAACGGACCGGGGCTGCCTTCAGGCGGCTCCTGCCGAACCTGGGGGGGCCAAACGCCTCCTGCCGGAGGCTCTACGCGGGGATTGTGCGGTCCATGGCCCTTTACGGGGCCCCGGTGTGGGGGCGTGGTTTGGCGCGGCTTGCCGTCCACCACCTGAACGCGCCCCAAAGGGTGGTCGCCGTGAGAATGGTTCGCGGATACCGCACGATCTCCCGCGAGGCGGCGTGCCTCCTTGCCGGATTGCCGCCATGGGATCTGGAGGCGATAGTCCTCGCGCGCCTGCACGAATGGCGCACGGAGGCACTATGCCAGGGGGAAACCCCGCTGCCGCGGCAAGTTGTCGTGCAGCGGACAGACTTCCGGCGTGATCTCATGGCGACATGGAGAGAGCGACTGTCGCAACCCCGTGCTGGGCACGCCACTATAGCGGCGATAAGACCCCTCTTTGAGGAGTGGCTTGAGAGACGCCACGGCGTCCTCACCTTCCGCCTGACGCAGGTCCTCACCGGACACGGTGTGTTCGGGAGGTTCCTGCACCGAATCGGGCGGGAGGAAACGCCCGGGTGCTCCCACTGCGAGGATCAACCGGAGGACACGGTGGAGCACACCGTGGAGGTGTGCCCTGCTTGGGCGGAGCACCGCCGTGTCCTCGTAGCGGCGATAGGCGGCGGCGACCTCTCGCGTCCGGCCCTGGTCGAAGCCATGGTCCGGAGCGAAACGGAATGGGATGCCGTCACCACCTTCTGCGAAGCAGTGATGCTAGCGAAGGAGGTGGCGGAGCGGGAGAAGGAGAGAGCAGCAGCTTTCCTTGCCGGCCGCCGCGAGAGACGCCCCGGGCGTCGGGGGCTACGTCGTGGCCCCCGGCCACCGTAGGCGCGGGCCTGTGGATGGCGAGCAATGAGTAGCTCGCCGTCCGTGCGTCTGTCTAACGACGACAGGCCGTGTCGACGGCGCGTTTTGTTCCACGCGCGCCTCAAAGAGCTGTCAGCATCGTGAAGGGGCCCGCAAGGGGCCGACGCCTGCCGGGGCTGCGGGCTGTTCGAAAGAGATACCGCGGCACCGGAACGTAAGGGCACTGAAGGAACACGGATGGTTTTTTAGTCAGTAAAAGTCTGACACTCCCCTTCCGCTCCACCCAGAGCGAAAGGCGTCATTTGATGATTTTACATCCGCAAAAAAAAGCCTTCAATCTGCGCGGCTAGTCGTCTATCGCAGCACGAACGAGGTCCATGTCAATATCGGCGGCTGCCTTAATCAAGGATGTCTTGAGTGGCTCCAAATTGGGATGAGGCTTTGAGCATGCCTTTTCCTCTAAGTGTTGCTATATCTTATAATCTAACGGATTCAAATCTGGACTGGAGGAGCGCCAGTCTTCGTGCCGGATGAAGTCGATTTCACGCGCCGTCAGCCAGTCTTGTGTGCTCTTCGCTCTATGAGCTGGCGCCTAATCTTGTTGGAATACCCAGTGCCTGTTATTGAACATGGTATGAGAAACAGGTTCCACAAGGTTCGTCAGGACTGTACTTTTATACACAACTGCATTCGGTTTTACACCTTTCTCACAAAAATGTACCTCTGTTAAGCCCCAATGAGAAACTCCCAACCATACCATGAGCGAGGATGGAAAATGACCTCGTTGGACACGCGGAATACGGTTGCTCACTTCTTCACTACTGTGTGCGTACACCTTATCATTTTGTTTGTTGTAGCTCTCTTCTACGGTAAAAATTTTTTCATCCGAAAAAAGAATTTCCCGATATTTTTTTCCCGCGTACCGCTTCAACAAAGCGCGGCATCTCTTCAGTCTCAGGTCCATTAGACGAGCATTCAAACGTTGTCCTGTTTTTCTTCGACATGCCCGAAAC